>CM076608.1:52180418-52799997 GCA_038502775.1 Hippodamia convergens | reverse complement strand
GGAGAAGGATGTGAACTTCGTTATTTGATGTATAATATGCGCAACCACACAAGTTATAGACTAATTGTCAATTTTTTTGTCAGAAAGATTGTCACAAATTAATGTTTATATCTCCAAAATCCCTCATTGTTTTTTCGCAACAGTCGAATAAAATTGAGTAGGATGATGCTGCTGCTAGTATAACTTATGAGGAAATTTAAAACAGGATATCCGAAACAGGGCTTCGAAGTGAGCCTCAATAATTTCGATGCTATAACGATATTAAATTTTTTTGCATTTTTGTTCGTAAATGGTTTGTTTATCTGGACCGGTGTTTTCTCGAGAAGAATTATTTTGGTACCGCGTGAGTAAATTATTTCACTTTGTAGATATACAGGGTGTCCCACGATGAACTTCACATACTCCATCAGAATCACAAAACATCCACTTATAAATGTCTCCTATCTATCCTTGCCACAATATACAGGATGTCTTATTCATTTTTATCGAAATTTCAATCACTCTATTTGTGGTACTGTATAATAAAATTTAATGATATTGTCAGTATAAGTAACACTTTCCAGCATCTTTTAAATTATGTATTCAGAATATGAAATTTCCAGTGCCGTACGCAGAAAAATCAATTTTTACTGCTGATGTTAAAATGACGACCCTAAAGGCAATTCTCTGGAATTCGTTTTACATAAATTTGTAATGCATAAACACAGAATTATAATTTGGTAATTCAAATTTTGTCATATCCCTGGTGATCTGAAAGATCAAAAAAAGTTGTGAATGTAACGAAACTGATAACTTTCATCCTCATTCGCGAGATCATGTTCATTGAATAATTTCATAAAATAACAGAATTTTGAATTAAGGATGGTGAGAAAATCATTCTGTCACTTATTTGAGTAATTTCAGAGTTCAGGCAGGCAGCTATGGGGTGGGCTAAGGGGCTAAAGCACCCTCCCCCCGAAACTTTTTAAATATCAATAAACCTGTGTTGAGTTATACGTATAGGCTCATGAACTATTTCATACCCACGAAAAAAAAATTTGGTTAAGGTTCTCTCAGAGCTTCACGCTCAACAAGTGAGTTTTTTCGATGAGAAATGGTAGTTTCCAATTCAAGCATCTCCTGTGAGTAAAAAGTATGTTGTGAGCTGCTTGTGAACTCTGAACTTTCTTATTAAATTATTAGTTTATGAGTTTTGGGACTAAAATATACAGGGTGTCCGGGGAATAACTGTACATACTCTTACCAGAAATAGAGTTGGACTAGCTACAGGGTGATTTTCCAATTTCATGAAATCCAAAATAATTATCGACGGATATCATTGAAACTTAGGAGGTTATTGGCACATGCTATGGTCACCCCGTATATCAACAAATTATTATAGTCTTCCTCGTCTTCAGTAACTTTAAAAAAAAATGTATTATTTATTTTCGACCTCCACAAGATGGCCAAGTACTGTTCAGGTGAATAAATTCAATTTTTCGAACCAAATCCAAATTCGAAAATTCATGAAAAAATAATTGTTGATGTGAAAACTTTAAGCGATACCACAAATTGAAGCATAATTTAGCTTCTTCCTTAAAAGCAAATTAATTATTTGTTATCCGAAGTACAAAGTATCCGTCGATAATTTTGGATTTTATGATGGTCTAAGTATTTCCATGAAGTTGGAAAATCCCCATATAGCTTTCTAGGGAAATCCAGAAATTAATTTTTTATAGTCAATCAGTAATCACCTAGTCCAATTCGATAGTAGAGATATCTAGTAAGAGTATGTATAGTTATTCCCCGGACACCTTTTAGATTTTACCTATTAATTTTTATTTTTCTGAGTGTTCTGAATGCATACATTAGGAATCGACAACATACAATAAATTATAGTCAAGATGTAATATGATGAAAAAATGGTGAATCAAATAATATTGAACATTTATTTTCGTTCTTCCTGATTATTCTGAAATTATTCATGAAGTAAAAATTTGGATTTGAGCTTCTCAGATTGAAATAACAATGAATAATTCTAATGAAAGGTTCCTGTGTCTTTTTTATAGTCTGATCACTTGATCACTTACACGATCAGAGCGGTAACAAAAATTTGAAAAATTGAAAACTATTCTTGTGTTTATGAATTTCAAAAAGGGTTAGTAAAGTAGAATAGAGTAAAGTAAAGTAGCCCCACACTTTTGTTCACGGAAGATGCTCGAAGTGAAAACTATCAGTTACTAATCGTAAAAAATACCTTGAGTATGGAGCTCTGGAAATACGCAGATTAGTAACAAATTGAGTTCCTGACTATTATAAGTTCAAAATTTTGTGATTTGCTGAAAACATCTAAACGAAAATGATCTCCCGAATGAAGATGAAAGTTATCATCCTCGATGAATTCTCCACTTCTTTAGATTTGTTACATCACCATGAAACAATCAGGGATGTGACAAGAATTTGAATGATTGAATTATGTTATTGTTTTATGCTCTTCGCATTGATGTAGAAAAAAATTCAGAGACTGGCATGTGGGGTGAAAATTCATTTTTCTGAGGACGGCACAATGAGGAAGTCTGAATACTTAATCTAACGTATGCTTGAAAGTGTTATAATGTTAAAATACTGAAAATCATTATATTCTGTTTTACAATACCAGAAACATAGTCGATTGAAATTTCATTAATAAAACATCTTGTATATGGCCAAGTGAAGATAGGAGACTTTTATAAATGGCTGATGGTTGACCCTATATATATGGTAGGAGTTCCTCGAGGGACACCCCGTATTCACTATTTAACCTGGCTCATGAATGGGATAATACTTTTCAACCTTTTGTCCTGTCTGACCCAAGTAACAGTAATTATTGACTTTGATTTCCTTGTCTGCCAGTATTATAGTAGTAGCTCATTACTTCTGACAGGAGGGTAATGGAGTGGTCATTCTAAAGTATTCAGTGAAATGAATGATAATATTGAACCTTTGGGAAATTGATGAAAAAATTCAAATTTCTGACAAAATGGTGCCGTTTTCATATTCTCAAGAAAAGTTGATGAATAGATAATAATTTTCTCGCTAAAAAATATAAAAAAATGATTCCGGATATTTTATTTGAGCACTGCTGAAAGGGTCAATCTTACAAAGTAAAATTTTTCTTTTGAGGACATGTGAAGCTCTTTATCCAGAATTCTTACTTTTTACTGTTTCAAACTGTCCTACAAGCTCAGTGAAATTTTCATATTTGTTCAAAATCATTTTTCCTCATTTTCAAGATGAATTTAGTTGAACTCATCACTGAAGATTTGAAAACCGATTTCAATCGAACTTCTTTCACTAGAAATAACACCGAGATTTTCTGTTGATGGGTAGTAATTTCCCATGTAAGGTCTATGGACAATTCGAATTCGATCACCTCCTCCTAGAAGCAATGAAATAATGTATGTGAGATCATTTATCGAACAGTTGTGCCCTCTAGTATCCGAAAAAAATATTATCTAGCTGTTAAAATTTCTGGACATATTGAAAAAACACTTTTTCGTCGAAAATTTGATTTTTGCCATGATTTCTCAAAAGATAAAGATAATCTCTCAGAAAAAATACGAGGTAATAAGAAATATCATGCGCGTTCTAGAACCTAGGAGTCTCCTTTCGAAAGTTAGAAGCCACAGAAACCTTCCACATTTTTTTGACCAGCGAATAAACTCACATATTACCTATAGCTTCACCTGAAGAGGTACAATTTTCATTCACAAGCCTTTGCCCTAAAAAATGCTAAGGGCTTAGTACTCGAGATATCGAATTACTTTCACAAAGTGCTTAGTAATAGGGAGCCTTTTGTGAAAATCGGTGCATATTGCTCGCGACCTGGGAGCCGTTATTTCCTAGTTCTTAGTGTTAAAAGCACTCATAGTGCTCAGCACAGCTCTGAGGTATATTCTGAAAAATCATTTCTTAAAATATAGAGTATTGCCCCATATCAGATGTTTTTCAGATTGTTCTCATTTCAGAATAATAGCTTCATCATCTCTGAAAGTTGAATGTATGCAATATCTATTAGAAACTTGCATAGGAAGTGTGCCCTTTTATGACTAATGTAAGACAAAGCAGGCTCAAAAGTAAGTCTTCGATCATTGCACATTGTTACTAGTGACGAAACTCATGGGCGCCCGCAGGGGGGGGCCAGGGGGGCCGTGGCCCCCCCTGAGATTTTGATCCTCTATCGAGTTGATAACTCCCTGAGGCGTGTTGAGCACGTTTTGGGTGAAAAAAATCATGGAAAGTTTTCGAAGAGGATGAATTTCATGTTTTTGTTTACCTAAAACGAAGTAATAAATTCATAAACTACCCCATGCTTATCGGCATTCTCTTCAATCGCTACCAGATGTTCGTTTTATGACCGGTTTTTTTAGGCGGCTTCTTTGATGGAGGATTCTTCCTGCGACTAGTGGGACTACTCTCATATTTCAATAATTATTGTCCATTCTCCAATTAGAATATTTTTTTCCGAGAAGGCGGAAATATAGAATCTTTTCATTAGTATTTTCATATTAGAGAAAGATGTATTCGAATTAGAAACAATCCTATTCAGAGAGTATTCTTCGTTTCTAGTGTCTTTGACTCCAAATTTTGTTATCGAGGGTAACTTCTTTGATTATTTACGTAGATGATTTTTTCGTTCGGCGCCTCTCAATGTGAAATTTCAACTATTATAATTGTAGATTATTGATAAGAACTGTAAAAAAATCGAAATGTGACAGCCTTTGGGGAAGTGAAAACAAAGTAACAAGTGAATTGTATCGTAGAGCGTCGACCTATTAGATTATTATTTGCGAATAATTTTTTATTTGTAAGGAAGTATTAATGATCAATTTGAACTTCCTTGATCCCTGATCATAAACACTCCTTTGTAAACCAAAATTACTTCAAAAATGATGACCAAATAGTTCGACGATCCTGTTTACAAGTTGCTCAGATTTCACTTCTATCGGCAGTCCCAGAAGACTGTTTTTTTCTTGTTTCTTGAGAGTCATTTCACTCATGTTTCTATATATATTTCATATATTTTTATAATTTGATGAATTTACCTTTGGAAAATATGGATATTCTAAAATTTTTCCAAAGGAGATCGAATGCCAATGACGATCGCTATAAGACACAAAAAAAAAACTTTATACATCAATGCAGACTCATTCCTCGTGTACTGATAAAGAAACAATCTGAGAAAAATATAGGAATTAACTTCCTATTGAATTTCTTGAGACTAACAGAAGGCTGGTTTTTAGTTCAGAATGAAATATGCGTGGTATTACGATTCCGGTATTTTATTTTCAGTTTTATTATTATTATTTTTGTGTGTGTTATGTCTTTTTTATTTTTTTTTACAATTAATTCATTTTGATAATATATTTATATTGTGTTATTTCGAATTATCTCTGAGTGTCTAGTTTTGAATTTATGGTTTGTTTAATTTAATTTATATTTCATATTTCATTATTATTCATGTATGGTTTTTATGAATATCATTTTATCGAGCGTATATGCATATTTGTTTTTATTTCGTTATTACTGGTTGATGTATCTGTAGTTATTAGCAATCATACAATTTATTTCATTCCTTTCTTCATATTATTTATACAGGCTGGCCAATTGAAAACGAAACAGACGAGATTACAGACGAAATAAATTTTTTCGATAGAAATGCTCGGACAGGTCGATTTCTGTTTCGAGGGGGACAACTTAAGATGTAGGTTACGGACGCATAGCGCTTCAACCCTTGGTTCTACAACCCTCACCCCCAATTTTTGATAGGGAAGATGGGGTGAGTGATACCTCATTTGAAAGGTATTTTCATACTGATTTCAGCACAGTATTGTTTGTTTTTTCATTTCATGCTTTAGTTCTCGAAATATTCTTGACTAAGCATTTGAAAATGAAGTGGTGTTTTCATGGCACTTGTAGTGTTTTTTTTGTGAAAAACCTTTCAAATGAGGTATCACTCACCCCATCTTCCCTATTCAAAAATTGGGGGTGAGGGTTGTAGTAGAAAGGGTTGAAGCGCTATGCGTCCGTAACCTACATCCTAAGTTGTCCCCCTCGAAACAAAAATCGACCTGTCCGAGCATTTCTATCGAAAAAATTTATTTCGTCTGTAATCTCGTCTGTTTCGTTTTCAAATGGCCACCCTGTATTTCGAGAACTAATGCATGAAATGAAAAAACAATTACTGTGCTGAAATCAGTATAAAAATACCTTCGAAATGAGGTATCACTCACCCCATCTTCCCTATTGAATTATTGGGGGTGAGGGTTGTAGTAGCAAGGGTTGAAGCGCTGTGCGTCCGTAACCTACCCAGATGGCACCCTATATTCCGGGAATATTCCTCCAATCTGCCATTAAGCCAAAAGATATTGCAATATGCGAGGCATATGCCAGATATATATCAAATATATCTGCTCTCAAAAGAATATTCCAAATATATGCCATCCCAGATATGTCTGGTATATGCTATGGGAATATCTATATGATATGCGTTTAGAATATTATTCCATAGTATTTATTGGTATATATACATGAATCTTCATGGAATATTATAAACGTTACAAAACCATTTTTGAACGATAATTTTTTAAAGTGTAGGTACTACCACTACCTCGATTTTGCTTTTGTTCCGAACTCATCAATAATTGATGAGTTTGTTATTTTCCAGTAAACTGTTAAAGAACTACAAACTTTCTATATAGATTATATTTTCGAGGAATCGCAGTTATCATCAAGTTAATTATAGTTGGATTCAAGTTAAAAAATAACACTTTCATTCGCTTAATAACTTGATCTTATTTATTAAACTGAGTAAACAATGGAATCAATGATTTGTAATTTATTTATATGATTGATACAATGAAATGAAAGAGCAGGCAACAAATTAAACGTTTTTATTTGTGAAAAATGGACATGCTATACTATATCGTATATCGACTGAGAGTCGAGTGACTTTTTAAATAATTGAAATGTTCGATGAAACAGAAAAAGAGGTACATTATGATTTTGATCTTATAGGAAAGAGATCAAATATATATTTTCAATAAATGGAAAAACAATATATGATATTCGAGCAGATATATGAAAAGGTCGTAGACAAGTTGTCAAAAATCATATATGATAATCAAATATTAGTCAGCAGAGGTGAGAGTAGCTTATTCCACTGGACGATCGAATCACTTTTGCTCATATTTTTGTTTCCATGAAGCTGCCATGTGGTGACAGAGATGTCTGGAACTTAGAATCTTTCTAGTTCAACTTAATACTTCTTGCTTTTCATTGAACCAAATACATTGCATTTCAAACATTTCAGAGCCATTGTAGGTTGAGGAAGTTATGTGGCCACTTCGAACCATATTTTCGCCCTTTCTAGATATTTCCTTGAATTTTATCAAAATATCTGACAGAAATACCAATGACATTATTTCTTTACAGGAATAAAAATACTCCTTTATAAATAAAAAATTAACTATTTTCTGGCCTCTCCCATTCTTAACTCCTGCAATTTCGTTCCCTGAATTTACCGATAAGAATATCAAATTTCGATTTGACTTTTTCTTATGGATGTAAACATTACGTCACGACGTTTTCAGTCAAAATATTCATATTTTTGTTTTGTGGTCTTGGATTAAGGTTATTTGTGTTCTGTGGTTAGTGGTTAGTAGCAGTTTGGCGTTCCAAAATGGTCGTCAGTCGTCACGTTGAGATCAAAGATGTTATTGTTTGAGTATTATGTGCAGCCAAGCACATGATAAAAGATCAGACAGACAGACAAGAGCATGAATATCAAATCGGCATTGGTAGGTACTCTTATATTTGGAATGCTTGAAAAAGGTTTGTCAGTTCTTTATCTTTGGTTATGTATATTTACGTTTTTTTCAGGTCAAAGAAATGAGGACTTAACAGTGAGGAAGTGATAGAAAGGATATTTCCTATATTTTTGTTGGGTTGGGAGAAGGCAAAAACAAACTTTTCATCCCTAATAAAATTGTGCAATGTTCTCAAAGGTATAGTATAAATAATTTCAGTGATCATGAAATCCATAATTAAGTTTTATTAATATTTTCAGAGGTTCTTAAGCAGAATGAAAATACTAAATTTCTTACCAAAATTTTGCTTTCAATCCAAACGTAACAACTACAAGAGCATGAGTAGATTATCATTTCAGGTGTAAGTCTCAGCCGAGCTGAACAGGTCGAAAATGTTAGTGGAATTGTTACAGATTCAGACGCAAAACAGGTTTTCTGAGATACTCATCAAAAAGAGGGATCGCAGGCATATATCATCATCTTCAAGAAGGAAGGTTGCCTCGATATAAAATGCCAACACTGCCTATTAAAATTCAAAGTAAGTTTATAAATATCAAACAATTCTAGAACAAACTTCCACTATTACTAGAGCAGTAGACGGCCTCTTATCTTGAAAATCTTAGAATCACTGTTTTTTTCAGGGCCAAATCTGCTAGTTGAGAGAAAGCCAGATCAAAAAAACTTGCTCTGAAATGAGTGAAAGAAAAAGGCGAGGAAGACCAAAATCTACCTGAGAGACTGAGAGAATGGGTGTGGACAGAAGGGGATGGAGACTGGGAACCGGAAATCCGTAGGATCTATGATATATCTATATCAGCACCCCAGAGGTAAAGTGTGCTAAGTCACAATATCAAAATTAGACAAAAGAGAGATTATTCAGTTCGATCATTGTTTCAAAGAATGTGTTCTGCCATTATTTGGCGACTTCATATACCTAGGGAGTCAAAAATGTGTTCCACCAGCTAGAATTTACTAATGTGAATCCAATATTGTAGATAGTTCGTGTCTGAAAAAATGTGACTTAACACACTTTACCTCTGAGGTGCTGATATAGATATAACGTCGGTTTCAAAAAACTTTGTTTGTACGATTAAATTACTCAAAACGTGTGATTCGATTGGTTCGATTTACGTGAGGTTTTTAATTGCACAATTAAAGTTTTGTGCTAGTTCACAAACCAAATAATTGAAGTTCACAGTTCAAGATTTATACCATTTAAAATATTACCTCATTGTGTTTTCCCTATTTTTTAGTTTAATTCATCAAATGTTAATTTTTACTTATTCTTAGTTCATATGCCTTGTATTGTTTTGTAAAATACCTAGTTGATTTATATTTATATTTTTACTTTATGTTCATTTTTATAATTTAATGTGATAATTTTGTTAATTATTGTTATTGTACAAAATATTCTTAAAACTGTAATAAATTTTTTTGAAACAATCGAATCAATGCATTATTATTTAGTACCGCTACAAAAATTTACATATATTTAAATATATACAAAGATATTACCAGCATATGGCATGGACAAATCAGGAGATAAAAAGATATTGCCAGCATATATGTAAGGGAGATATTCATAGATGAATCTGTATGGCATATGCCATGGAAATATTTTTGAAGATCATGGGATATTCCTGGCAGATGTTTCATGGTGACCTTGGATATTCCTGATATCTGCCAGGCTTATGCCGTGGGAGATTTGGAATATGTTTGGAATATCTCAATATGCCAGCGGTATATTCATTGAATATGCATGGAATATTTCTGTGCCGTCTGGGTACATCTTAAGTTGTCCCCCTCGAAACAGAAATCGACCTGTCCGAGCATTTCTATCAAGAAAAATTATTTCGTCTGTAATCTCGTCTGTTTCGTTTTCAAAGGGCCACCCTGTATTTCATTTTCCTGTTAATATTCTTTCATGGATTGTGATTTGTTTAGAAAACAGTTACCGTATTATCTTATACATATCGCCTTATATTGTTGATGTTAAAAAAAATGTTGAGGTGGAAAACTTAATCATTTTTAACAAATTCTGCGGGCGCTCATGCATGAATATAAAAAACGAAATAGAAAGAAATGAAATACTGATGTCGCATGCGCCTTATCGTTTCTCGACGATTTTTTTTGCCCCCCTGAGAAAAAATTCTGCGGGCGCCCATGACGAAACTAAGATAGTCCAGCTTCACCTCAGAAAAAAATTAACTGTACAATAATTCGAGAAGTTCTCTTGGTCGGAAGATCTATAATGAAAACATGAAAATATACACCAAACAGAATAGGACCTTAGGAAAACAATCGATACGCAAAATTCAAATCAATCAATACCAAATCTCTTCCTAAAAAAATAAACTAGAAACAGAAAAGGAGAACATTTCTTCCAGAAAAATATCTAATGGCAGTATTCTGCTTTTTCTCTGTAAGCTACGAATCTGTAGCGTGCGAATGATCTGTATGTGGCTGACTTACAGATTCGTAAATAATGAAATTCTGGAAGTTTTTCTGTAACTGTCGTATTAGAAGTGTCAATTTGTAACTATTTCGTCAACGATCATGATAATAAAATGCCCAAATGGAGCACAAAAGTAGTTAAGTAAAGAAAAGTATTTTATATTCTGCGACAAAAAAAACCTTTCAAACATAACCTCACAATCTACCTTTCAATATGTTTCCGATCACCTGTAAACTACAAAGTTATTAGAAGCGACGAGAATAGTAATTTTTCTGTAAGCTTATGAAAAGCTTCAGATTTTCCTACAGACGAACGCAGAATAAAGCTATAATATTAGTTTCTCTATTTCAGTATCGTAACGAGTTCATTACAGTTCTAAAAGTAGTGCTGTAATGAAACCCATTACAGCATTGTTTTCAGTTATATTTTTCGTTTTATCTTGTTAGTACTGACCTTTGATCGAATCAAGTTTCAAATTAAATCAATTCAAATTCCGTGATCTGTCAAATTTCGTATGTCACACCAACTGCCAAGATACAATACAAAAGTCACTAATCTGAATTTTCATTTGAATTTCGAGAGTATTTCACAAAAATTGACTGAAATAGAGAAAATACCGTCTAATACTCGTTTCAGAAAGCAATTCCAAAACTCATGCTATCGAAAACTCGCTCCTTCGTCGCTCGTTTTCGAACTTCGCATTCGTGTTGAAATAGGAGCTCATTCTGCAACTTATTTTAGAATATACTATTATAAGTTGGTCAATAACTGTTTGGATTCAAAATATTTACTACACAAATTGAGAATTATTTGCAAATATTAATACCAAGAGAAAATTTTCATATTCCTTTGGCTTGAACTAACTATAGTTTGATTTTTTTTTTCTTTAAATTTGGGATTATTTTAACTTGGTACATATCTGAAGGAGATACTTCATGTGGTTCTTTTCTAGTTGTAGAGTATTGGTCGATTCATAATCCGTTACATCAGTTGTTTGATAATATTCTGGTAGGAATCATTTTTTAATGGAAATTCTATTTCACATTTTGCTGCGATTTTTTCTTTTCAAGTTATTTTGATGTCTGGCCAACATTATTCATATCACACGATCTAAATGAGATCAAACTACACAGTCATAAATTATTGTTGGAAAATATGACAAAAAAATGATTACTTCCAGAATGGATAAGTTCCATCCCATTATTGAGATATTTATTGTTGTAGATGAAAGGTTCGACCTTCCATTTAATTTAATGAGAGGTGATTTTTCTGATTAATTTTCTCGTTCAGACATTTCAGAATTTAATAGTCTGGGGCCTTTGAAGCAGCTGCATAAACATTATGATTTTATGGAAAACACATGTAGGACCTATATGGTCCCCGCTTCCTGAATTTCTGTGAGAAGCAGAGAAATGAAGACCATCCTGAAACGTTTCTTTGATGTTTAGTCTCATAGCGCTCCTGAAGATTGCTTCACTGATATCATTAATTAGCCACTCACCCCATTGGTGGCTCTTAGTGAATTATAAACAAACCCGATTGTTTCGAAAACGATATTTCTGGTCGTTTTTAAGACAAACATTTTCATCAAGGGTATGTATGTTATTTCAGTCGTCACATCAAGATGCAAAAAATTTTTTTTCGCTATTGCAAAATCTTTCATAATTGAATTTTCTGAATGGTTTCGATAAATCGGTTCTTTTGAACCTATAAGAATGGTTTTTCTTGCATAATCTAAATTATCTATTGGAATTGATAGAAGAGAGGTATTATCACAAATTGTCGTATCATTTGTCTGGAAATGGTCCTTCGATTTCTTTGTTTTTCGGTCTCTGAAATAAAAGTCCCATAATTTTATCGAAACAACTGCTATCCTCGTTTGAATCATGAATTGAAGCTGAATCTTATGAACTTTATTCACGATGCAGCCATGATTTATTCATTCAGAACTTGTAGACACAGTCAGAGTCTTTCAAGTTTTACGATTTCAACATGACCGTTTCGACTCTGAGTCATGAAATATCGGTCAGCTGGACACCAAGTTGAGTAGTATCCAATCGCGAAAAGATTTTTTTTAATTCTATGTCAAATCCATCATGTAGTTTTTATGGTGACATTTATTTGTGATATGTTGCCCCCCCTCCCTCAAATTTATATATCGTCATGTCCATTTAACGATATTCGTGGAAATATTCAATATATTTCAATTAGAATTCAATGAATCGAAAAAATAGATGAATAGTTTAAAATACTCGTAAATAAGCTCATTCTAGAACTCATTCATCTGCACTTGTATCCGAAATAACTGTTCCAGTACAAATCAGCCAGGACATAATTATTTCAAATTGAAAAAAGAAGTGTACTGCATATTTTAATTCGAATAGTTTCTTGAGGCACTCATTGCAAACGTAGCTCACTTTCATGAGGTATTTCAATTTGATATAAAGAAAATCAATTATTTGTGAATTCATGTTTCGCAATCAAATAAGCTGAAAATCCATTTCCACTGGATCTTTATGTAATTGGAGAATCAAACACAGTTTCAACTGATCAGACTTCTAATTTAGTTTTTTCACAGTTAATATTTGAATAGACATACTTTTCATATATCTGATATAAAAATGAAGTTATAAATACTATTTATAAGAATATGAAAAAGTTTATACAAATTATGATGAAATGTACACATGAAATGACATATAAGTTAACAGCCTTATGTTTTTGTGGAAGGAAATAGACATTTTCGATAATCTGACATATTTCGACTACCGATTGAGTCCCATGGAATAAATATTACATCCGCAAGTATTGTAGTTACTCATACAAATTTTCGGTACCCTCTTTGTGGGGAGTCCTGATAGTCCTTTCACGTAAGTATAAGCAACAGGAGATCTAAGTATCTTTTTTGGTGTTGGCATCTTCACTGCTTTCCTCTTACAATCCTTTGAATTCGTGCAGCTCTTAGATCTATTGTTGACTTCCATGTGTTGAAATACCTTACGAATACTTTCAGCCGAAGAGGAATGATGATTCCGGGGTCTGGTTTGTTGTGAAAGACTAGTCTCGTCACTTGAAGATATGTGATTTGTTGAAGCATATCTGAATGCGGAATCTCTACCTTGGCTTCTTGAGCATCTTCTATCACTGTATGGAGGGGACACTGAATCAGTACTGGGGGATCTATTGTCTTCTCCGAAAAAGTTGATGTTTTCGCAAGGAAGTTTCCCAAGTTTCCGGCTGACAGCTTTGATCAGTTTATTTCCACGGGATTCTTTGCAGTATGTTAGGGAAACAGGAGATGTGCTTCGGCTTTCTTTTGAATCAACCCTAAGAGAATTCACAACCATGTTGTGCTCCACGGTAGGCATACTCGCTCAACTAAGATTCGCTTTTGCCCTTACTCGCACACAATTCAAGTGGAAATCTCGGTTGCGTTAACTGCCTCCTAAAAGCTTGCAACCGCTTTTATAGGTGACGTTATGTGTGTTGTAGCTGTAGCGCAAGTCTGCGGGTTGAAAAGGCACGTGGTGAAGGTGCGAATGCAATCAGCTGTCGCGATAGAGGAAGACCACAAGTAAATGGAAAATAAATTATCCCGCGAAAGTGAATTATTTTCATTTTTCTCTTTGACTTTATATGGAAAACTCCTTTATGCTAATGATATTGCAGAAAACATAACTATTCTGCAAATTTGAACGTTCCAAGGAACTATCGAGGCTTCTTGTTTTCATTTGAATAGCCATAAAAAATAAAGAAATTGAGTGTACTATGTCCTATTTTGGTTGAGACGGCAATGTCTCTCAGCTATTTCCAGGTTGACCAAAAAAAAATTCATTCGATGTTATTTGACTCTCATTTTTGGTCTTAATGAAAATTTCGATTCTGATTTTTGATTATGATTTTTTGAACCTTCAGAATCTTATTGATCAAGTCGAGAGGATGATTTCTGCCCAATTGACGTTGATTGCCATATCATCTTTAGAAATTATAACAAAAATATTGATATCAATGTGAGCATCAATAATGTTGCTCTAAATAAGGTCAAGACAATTGAGTTTCTTGGAATTCATTCTGATGAAAATTTGAATTAGAGAGTACATTTTGAAAGTGTATGCTCCAAAATAAGCTCAGTTTGTTACCTACTGAGAACTTTAAAAAGGGTCCTCACAGCTGACCAATTACTCTTCTTATACAATTCTCAAGTTTCTTCAAGACTGCGATATGATATTGTTTTTTGGGGGGCGTCTTTTGTTGCTCCGGATGTGTTCTTGGCTCAGAAGATAGTGATAAGGTGTCTGGCATGTGTTTCACAAAGAACATCCTGTAGGACCTACTTCGCATCTTATGGACTGTTGACTTTGCCGTCAATGTTCATTCTAGAGGTGGCAACTATAGTTTATGAGAATAGGGATGTGCTCACAAAATTTCAAGATGTGCATCATCATAACACTCGCAATCAGGGAAATTTTATATTATCCAAACTTAATTTTAGGATATGGGAGAAATACTCCCATATTTTTTGGAATTCAAGTTTTTAAAAATCAACTTGAGGAAATGAAGATTTCCCCAAATGTAATAACATTCAAGCGTGCATTTAAAAAAGTTCATTGGGAAAATGCTGCCACCAGAATTTTTGATGTCCCAGAAATGATGGTTTTGCGGAGGTGCTCATTATGATTTTGTTCGAAAAATTACGCAAAAAATAGACATGATTATTCCGCGTTCTTGAGAAGTGTATTGCTCCATGACTTGTTCACTTGTATTTTACATCTGTCTAAGATCACCTATACTATGATCAGAAAGTATCGGAACCGGTTTATTATTTTTTTCTTATGCTGGTGCGACCTTAATACGTCTGCCAGGATTTGGTGCCATCTGATCATTGGTGTCTACCTGGCAGCCTGGCGATTTGTCTCATTTAACCATGGATAATTTTGTTGAACAAAGAGTTTGTTTGAAATTTTGTGTTCAAACAAAATTTCGTGCAAGGGCGTCGCTAGAGATTTATTCTGAGGGGGTAAAAAAAATTAGGATATAGTATATTGTCATGATATGTTTCTAAGTAATGATTGTATGACTTATTTTGCGAAGGTAAATATTTTCCTGGGGAAGATAATTAGCCCCCACTAAAAAAGCATTCGGAGAACAAATTGGCAACATCAACTGCAGAGGAGGCTCCACTGTTTCCGAAATACATCTTTTGAGGATATCTACCATGATTTTTTTCAAACTTGAAACGTATCTGAAAAACTGCCCCGTATTGCCTGGCAGCTCCTGTTCTATCTTACTGATATTGTTTTTATAATCAGTAGCGAGCAGTTATTTATAACGAGACAGATAATAATTAAAAAGATGTTGATCATTCAAGTTGCCATAATTTTTCCATTTCGGTGATAATTTTGTTTCTTCTTCATGAACGAGATCGTTTTTTCTGAATAATATGAGGGACATTTTTTATTAAGTTTTTCCTTCGGAACCAGTTCAGAAATGAGATCATTGATTGTGTTATAAAATTGTTGCACACTGTCATCACATAATAACAGGTCCCAATTCAATTCTAGTAATCTATTGTTAATCGCAACATAATCTGCCGAATTGAACCTATATACAAATCGATCAGTGAATCCCCTCAAATAATTTTCCTTACCAAAATCAACTAAAAATTCAATACAAGGGTGATGAGCATCTTCAGGAACAAAAGGTTCCTCGCAATGCATTAAATTTACAATACCATTTCTAATACACAAAATTAAGTGTTTCCCGTAACAATTTCGAATGAAATTAAACTGTTCCAAGCCCACAAAAGAAAGAGCGTCAACAACACTCGCATGTTTGCCACCCGAAGATATCGGCATCATGGGCGCACCATTCGCATCACCTACCCAACGAACTACCGAACAATTAAAATCTCCGTACACCAGCAGCACTCCATTCACACCCATTCTATCGTGGTTCATCTCCATCTTATTGACATATCGTCCCCCGGGGACAAGTACACGCAGGAACAACTTCGTATTTTCGACAGTTAACAGCGACCAAAGATCTTCCGCATTACTGTTGAAATCCGGGAGAGTCTGCACAGTATAGGTGTTACGTACTGCTATCAGGACACCCCCTCCATCCTTTTTTGCTGAACCAGTCGTCTCTCGATCCCTCCTAAAGACGAAATAATGTGCCGGATCCACGACCTCCGAATCAAACACTTTTCCTGATAGCAAAGACTCGGTTACAAAAACAACATCACATGAACTAGAGTTTACACCCAGTCTGAAGTCCTTCAACTTTGTAATATCTCCACACATACTTTGGTGGCTAGTTCTTACGAAGAATATTCTTCCTCGTATTTCGAAGACACTACGAATTTGAATTTCCAGAACAGATTCCATTTCCCTCCGAATATTGTTCCATTTCTCTCCTTTAATCCAGATGTAACAATTGAACCTATCAGGAATAAAGGTTCTATACACATACATGGTGTTTCAAACGATACACAGTATCAAGTTTTATTATTAGTACTTTTTCGGTATGAAATAATGTGATGTTTGAGTTCACTTGATATCTTGCTTTATAAATCTAATATTAAAAATGTGCAATACTTCTTGGCACGAACCTTGTAACTAGCGCCCCCCATAAGAGTCATAGATAAAAGCAAATTGGATGCATCAGCTTCCGAAATATATTTTTATGAAGTTTCATTACAATGTTGCCGGTGGTTTCGGGAGCATCGTGAAAATTGTATATAACTTTTTCCTCTTGAATATGGATGACGTTACGAAATTCATTAACGAAATAAACACCAATTATTTTTCAGTTTCTTATCTGTCCTAAAGACAGGATCAACTTTTTTTCAACATCCCATATAGATTTCAGGTTCTCAAGGGTTTATAAATAAAGTTTCGGATTCAATTTTCTAATGAGTGGTCTTTTTCAAATTGATTCGATATGGCTTTGTTGAACTGTAGAATATATTGTAAGGGTTCCGGGACAGCGCACCAAAAAAGTTCTATGCACTTTCATGTCGATGAACGACAGGAGGTGGTAGGAAAAGTAACTTTTAAGAGCACTTTGGTGTTAGCTTAGTTCTATGTCTCAAATATTTTTCCTAATTCTCAAATCCTATCTTTTCTCTACTAGTTTGTTTATATTTTCAGATTTGAAATTTAAATCAGTCAGAAAACTCAACATCGATATCATTAGGACGCTTTGGCTCCCTTGAAAAAGTTGATTCAGTTACTGATAAAATGAAAAGATAAATTTCTAGTTCCTGAAGTGAGGTATTAAATATTTTTTCTTTTTGATCAACAATCACGCATGATTGCTCCATTTCAAGGTATCAATATTGATTAGCAATTGATTTCGAAGAGCTGCTTTCCACGTTTGATTTATTTTCTCATTTGAAGGCTTTGATAATTATGACTTGCGACTTGAAACCCATAGCAATCATGTGGGTGGTATCACGTGTGCACGTTTCATCGCTTCGTCGATATAATTGGAATTGTTTAGATCAACTCCATACATATCAAGAGAGAAGTTACGACTGGCGTCGTATTTGGATATCAAGCGTTCAACAGAGAGGAATGTCGGGCAGGTTATGGTATACAGGGTCTTTCACGAGGAACCTCACCCATATTTATAAGGGAAACTACTGAACGTATTTTCATGAAATTCAGCACTTATAAGTATTTCACGATGCTGATGAAATCTGAAATATTTTCAAGGCATGAGCACCTCCGGTTTTTCTGGAAATGCCTTCAACTTCCGTTTTTCAAAGTTGAACACATTTTTTTATTGCAGAAATAGATTCCTTAGAAAATTTCAAGTTATTTCGATGTAACATTTTTCAGTTTTGTTTGGAAAATTCTCTCTGAGCGGGAAAATTGAAAAAAAAATCGAAAATAGAACTCCGCTGAAACAAGAGTAACTCCGAGGTTTTTAGATGGGAAATTTTCATTTTTGGGATTTTTCAAGATGTAAGATTGATGAATCCACTTTTAAAATCGAAATCGCGATTCATGATACAGGGGGTGAAAAAATCGCTTTCAAAAATAGGGATGACAAAATCGTGAAAAATCAATTTTTTCAAATTAGAACCCCATTTTTTCATAGCAGATATTGAATCTACGTTAAAAAATAATGTGAGTGTATGCATCACACCCTTGCCCTAAAATGGATATTTTCTGAGTTATTCACAAAAAACTGTTTTTCGTCTTGAATTTTCAGCTATTTGTTTTTCCTTCACGCCAAAAAGATGAAATTTTCAGGAACTAATACTTAAACCATGTTTTAGATCTTACTACCCTAATATGCAAGAGAAAAAAGTTACAAGTTGTTCCTAAATAGATGGCGAATTTTGATTCGAATGTGTATCGGAAACCTCTTTATTTCAACTAATCGGTCATCGGTTTTCTCACCAGTTATAAATAAATAATTCCTTTCGAACCATATGCAAAAACTAACCATGTCTTACAATTTTTTTTTTTTTGATAGATTTCATTAGTTATATCTGCCAAATTCCTCTTTATTCAGTAGCATTTTTTGTTTACTATTAATTGGGTGATAATTCGTAATAAGTTATAAAATCGATCACTATGCCTAATTTTACCAATGAAGATTATTTAAATCTTATTCTACTTCATGGAGAATGTAATAAAGTTGTAGATAGAACGATTCGACTGTTCATCGCGAGGTTTCCTGACCGAGCCAGACCAACGAGAGATACTATTAACAGAACCATGACAAACTTTTAGAAATGTCGGATCTTTCGTTAAGAAAACTATACACAGAGAAAAAAGTGTAGTAGAAGATGAGAACAACGAAATTACAGTTCATTCATTTTTTCGTGTGAATCCTCAAAATTTTCTCAAAGATGCCGAGATTGATCTGGGATTATCTCTATCGAGTGTTTGGAGAATATTAAAAAAACATAAAATGCACCCATATAAATTCAATAGGGTACAGCATTTGAAGGAAACTGATTTCGTTAGGAGAACAGAGTTTTGCGAAGCTATGATGATTCTATTTCAAGAGAATGAAAACTTTTTGGACTGTATAATTTAGACAGATGAATCTAAATTCACAAAGAATAGTTCTTTTAATAGGCATAACAGTCATTATTGGGATGAAGAGAACAACCACCACTTCAGACAATGGAACTTTCAAGAGACCTGGAGTTTCAATGTTTTTTGCGCCATCAAAAATAATGCAATTCTCGATGTTCACATTTATGATGGGACTTTAACTGGTAAGATAGAACACTACACATGTTTGCATTATTTGAAGAATGTTCTCAATTAGGAGATAGATATTCTGACATATTGACTCAAATAATTGAGCCGCTAGTACAGAACCATAATGACTTATGGTATCAACAAGATGGCGCGCCTCCACACAATTCACTCAATGTGTCAAATATCCTCTACAGGCTATTTGAAGATCGATGGTTGGCGAACAATGGTCCACATCTTTGGCCACCACGTTCTCCCGATTTAACTCCTTTAGACTATTATGTTTAGGGTAGGAAAAAAAATATTGTCTACTCAACTCCCCTGACTGATACAGAGGATTGCATAAAACGTGTCAGAAATGCGTTCAGGTTTGTTTAGATTTTTAGATTCATAGTTCTGAAACTCAATTTGGTTTTTGAACACTTTTGCAGATCTCTTCCTCCCGATGAAATGAGAAGAGCAACGCACGAAGCATTCCTGAGACGTATAAATAAATGTCTAGAAATTAACGGTCAAAACTTTGAGCATCTTCTCTAGTTATAACTGCGAGAGTTTGCCATGGTTCTCCTAATAGTAACTTGAAGTCGGTTTCAAGAAGGGGTGAAAAATCTACAGCATGGTTCAAATAACAGTTCCTGAAAATTTTACTTTTTGGCGTGAAGGGAAAAGAAATAGCTGAAAATTCAAGACGAAAAACAGTTTTTTGTGAATAACTCAGAAAATATCCATTTTAGGGCAAGGGTATGATGCATACACTCACATTATTTTTTAACGTAGATTCAATATCTGCTATGAAAAAATGGAGTTCTAATTTGAAAAAATTGATTTTTCACGATTTTGTCATTCTTAACTTTGAAAGCGATTTTTTCACCACCTGTATCATGAATCGCTATTTCGATTTTTAAAGTGGATACATCAATCTTACATCTTGAAAAATCCCAAAAATTAAAATTTTCCATCCAAAAACCTCGAAGTTATTCACGTTTCAGCGGAGCTCTATTTCGATTTTTTTTTCGAATTTTCCCGCTCAGAGAGAATTTTCCAAACAAAACTGAAAAATGGTACATCAAAAAAACTTGAAATTTTCTAAGGAATCTATTTCTGCAATAAAAAAATGTGTTCAACTTTGAAAAACGGAAGTTGAAGTCATTTCCATAAAAACCGGAGGTGCTCATGCCTTGAAAATATTTCATCAGCATCGTGAAAATACGTTCAGTAGTTTCCCGTATAAATATGGGCTAGGTTTCTCGTGAAAGACCCTGTACTTGCGGGGTGTGCGGAAATGATAGACTTATCGAAAACGAAAAGTTCCGTCAGAAAGCCCTAAGTAAAAAATGCGAGGATACGAATTATTTCTCGTATAGTTCTGGATTGATTTTGACTTTTCCAATTGAGTTATAGAAAAAATGACGTGTTGAATATTTTTTCTGAAATTCAGCTTACATTGTTGGTATGTTTCTTCGGTGAATGTATGACTTGGACATCAAATCTGATTAATCTATAAGGAAGAACTAGAGAAAATTAAGAATGACTGCCATTATCACGGTTTTGGATGAGCTAAATGTTGTATTAATATGTCCAGTTCTCAAAAAGGTGGAGAACAACACTGCACTGTCTATAGACCTATATCCGTGCTACCTGCACTATCGAAAATCGTTAAACTAGTCCTGTAATAGTATATTCTAAAATAAGTTGAAGAATGAGCTCCTAGTCCAACACGAATGCGAAATTCGAAAACGAGCGACGAGCATGAGTGTTGGAATTGGCTTCTGCAACGAGTATTAGACGATATTTTTTCCATGTCTTTTGAGTTTTGTGGAAAACTCTCGAAATAAAAATAAAAATTCAGATTAGTGACTTTTGTATTGTATCTTGGCAGTTGGTGTCACTAACGAAATTTGACAGATTGCTGATTTTGAATCGATTTGATTCGAAAATTGAGTGGATCGGAGGGCAGTACTGACAACCACAAAACGAAAAATATAACTGAAAACAATGCTGTAATGAGTTTCATTACAGCAATACTTTTAGTACTGTAATGAACTCTTTACGATACTAAAGTAGAGAAAATTGGTAAGTGAATTATCTAGAGGCAACTCTATGTTTTAAAGATGCAAAGCATAAATATAGGCAAATTCCTATCGGTCTCTATACTTTAATAGTGATTCAAGTTCAATAGTTTTTCGATTTTCAATGGAGGAGCCGTTTTACGTGTATTCGCGTCCTTTAAAACACTGAAGGTTATGGTATAAAAAGAGTTTTGAACTATTCACTGAATGTTATGTTTAAATAACAAAATAGACTTTTCAAAATCAGCAAAAGATGGCGACCTATTGAAATAACATCTTCTACATATTAGTACTCTTAGACTCACTCAGATCTTCAAAAGTAGTATTAGGTTTCAGATTCGAGGCGTGCAGTACATACTTGGTATTTATACCTTGTTTAGAATTGTTATGACTTTTTTTTTCTCAATATAAGTTGAATGTTTCAATGGGCATAAGGTCTAAGATGACAGAAACCAATGGTTGTCCTTTTCCATGCTGTGCTAGCTCTTACCACATGTGTACGTCCTTATACATCATATCGTCATTGTTTTATGAAATTGTGAACAAAGATTTCGTATATGTTCTATCAATATTGTTTATTTCCCAATTATTCAATATCTGAACTAGAATAACCAAAACTTATGGAGGTATTCTGCTTTTTCTCTGTGCGCTACGAATCTGTATCGTACGATTGTTCTGTAATTAGTGTATGGATCTGTATGTGGCTGACTTACAGATTCGTAAATTATGACATTCTGGAAATTTTTCTGTAACTCTCGTATTAAAAGTGTCAATTTTGAACTACTCCCTAATAAGATCGTAACTTTTTCGTGATAAGATCATAGAATAGAATTTATTTTCCTATAATTTTAATAATATTATAAGTGTTGATCATTGGATATATCTATATTTATGTTCAATTCGTGTTCGTTACAACGAGAAAGAGAAATTAACAACCGAAGTACAAAGATGAATTACAAAAGTAGTTGAGTGTAGTAAAGTATTTTTATATTCTGTGACTAGAACAAATCATTCAACATAACCTCACCAATACCTTTCGATATGTTTGATATCACCTGTAAGCCGCAGATTTATAGAAAGCGTCGGGAATCGTAATTGTCCTATAAACTCATGAAAAGTTACAGATTCGCTTACAGATGAAAATAGAATACCGCCATTAGTTGTAAGTACCACCAATAGAATGATGAACCTTTGAATACTCAGATTCTTGTGAATAAAATACCTGCTGTTAGTTTTTTGGTACCTTTATGAGTGTGTTCTTTTATTTTGTGTGTATTCATTTGAAAGTATCCAATTTGTTTATACCAAGATTGTGAATAATGTATGTACCTCTTATTTCAGAGCCTTGAAGATGATAATTAAATTGATCGAAACTGTCGGCAAGTAAATAATTGGTGTCTGTCATCTTAGACCTTGAACACATTAAAACACTCAACCTATATACTTTGTATTTTTCAATACATACAACAACAGAAACACCTTCTTGAGATCCTAATAACAATGGAGGTCTTTTTTTTCTATTAGTAACTTTCCCCCAATCTGTGGAGTTATGTTTATTTTCACTATTTTCGTCTTAGTTTTATCTTGAGGGTCGTTAGGAACCAAACATTGCTTGTGTGGGAAAATGGCAATTTGGTCGAAAATAGAATGCCTTAGTGTTAGCATAGATATCCCTCGCTCCTGTATTCGAGGAGTTTCACGGACAAAGGAATTATTCGAGTTAGCAGATGGAATAATTTCACTTTCATATTTGTACCTAGGAATTACCCGAGATTCAAATACACTGATTTTATTTTCGAGATAATCTATTCGTGAATCTTTGTTTGCACTTTTCTTTTTCTAGCACCGGAATCTTATATTTTAAAAGATCGGCGTTTCAACAAGAATCGTATTTTTGGTTTCCAACTCCAACTTGATTCAACTGACATCAACAAATTAACCATAGTTGCGTTTCTCGGTATAGAAGTTTTACCACTGGTACTCGGAATAAGTTCAGCTTCACAACACTTTTTTGTTTTCTTTCCTCAGCTAGGGTGAAATATTTAATGACAAGTAATGTACTTGTGAACGTTTGAGAAATTTGAAATATCACGATTGCAATGTCCGCAGACGTCCATTCTCACAACCTTTTCGAAGGATTGAAACCATTTAGGTATAGAACAAGTGAATTTTTGTTGTATTTTCCTTATTACATAAGAAAACCTCATTGTTGCTTTTTATTCTTACTCAATTAAAAATTAATTTTTTCTACGTTTCCTTAGTGGAAAACGGTTTAGTTGCTATGAAACTATGAAATTTTCTAATAATATATAATAATATTCAAGTTTTTGCGCTGGCACTTGTCAATCTTCTGATTCGTTGCAAGTGGGTGAAATCAAATTACTCTGTGTTTTAAAAAAGGCAGATTCTGTGAACTCGCAGACTCCCAGGGATTCAAACCAACATGATTGCATCTGATAATTGTATCGAGAATAACCTCGAACGTCAACGCGAAATATTGAAACATCGAGAGCTCACGCTTCCATTCATCTCGATCACGTGTTTCTACACAAGATTGTAATTTTAATGAGATATTCCTCAGTTTTCTTTCTTACGTTTCTCGGAACTGTATGAGAACATTCATTAAATCTGGATCCATGAAATGAAATATTCAGCATTCAATATTGCTGATTTGGAAAGTTTGAGATTTAGATCCTCTAGCGGTTATTGAGCGGAGTTTTGCGGATTCAATTACTTTTACAACTCGATCGGTAAAGAATATATAGAACAGAATGTATTTTCATTCAATTTCATGTTCTACAGTTTGGAGAACTGATATATTTCCTTTTACAGAATGAAAAATAAAACTCTTCAACAGGATTCTTCAGAATCTGGCTTCAGTAGACTTACCACTTTGATTATTACTAATTGTATTCAAAAGTACGAGGCAACAAGAATACATACTTGTATATCCAATTTCCATCAGCATCATTTATGGCGGTATTCTGCTTTCATCTGTAAGCGAATCTGTAACTTTTTATAAGTTTAGAGGACAATTACGATTCGCGACGCTTTCTATAAATCTGAAGCTTACAGATGATCGGAAACATATCGAAAGGGTATATTGTGAGGTTATGTAGAATGATTTGTTTTAGTCACAGAATATAAAATACTTTACTAAACTCAACTACTTTTGTAATTCATCTTTGTACTAAAACAAATTAAACACACAAAATCATTTTTTCTAAAACCAGTAACCCCCAAGAACTTATCCAAGAAATTTCAAATTTAAAAAATGATTCAGCACCCGGGGAAGACGGAATTAACTCTAAAATTATCAAGAGTGTACATGATCATCTAATAAAGCCTTTAGCCTACCTAATAAACTTATGCTTTGAAAAAAATGAAATACCGTCGGATTGGAAGGCCTCAATTGTGATATCCATATATAAGAACGGTGACAAACAAAAAATGGAAAATTATCGACCGATTTCTCTTATCAATAATTTTGCCAAACTCTCTGAAAAATGTTTGAAAACACGAATAATCCAATTTTTAGAAACGAACAAATTACTCAACCAACACCAATATGGATTCAGAACTAACCTTAGTACCGAAGATGCAGTTTTTAACCTAATTAATGAAATAAATAACAACCTCAACTCTAATTGAAAAACCTAAGCAGTTTTCATTGACTTGGCGAAAGCGTTTGATACCATCATGAACAATTGTTATATAGAATGGAGAATATGGGTATGAGAGGAACTACGAATTCACTTTTCAAAAATTATTTATCAAACCGTACTCGGAGAGTTGAAATAGAAGATCACTACAGCAACTCACAAAAATTAACAATTGGTATACCACAGGGAACGGTTCTGGGTCCTCTCTTATTCCTAATATATATTAATGAAATAGGGACAATACTGAACAACGTCGTAGTAATTTCTTATGCGGATGACACTGTCGTTGTCTTCAATGAGATGGATTGGGATAGGGTTTTTACGAGTGCAGAAAAGGAACTTAAAGAACTGTATAATTGACTAAATTATAGTCTTCTCAGCTTAAATGTTAAAAAGACCAAGTATATCGCTTTTTCTGTCTCGGAAGTTGATAAGCCTATAAATAAAAATTTAAGAATTCATCACGAAAAATGTTTCGACCATAATAATTGTCAGTGTGAAATAATAAAAAAAATGTAATAGGCGAACACGCCTATTACATCAATAAAAAAATAAGGAACTTGCTCTATCGATTGTATCAATTGAAAGAGATTTCAAATGCAAAAATGATAAGGACAATTTATATGTCATTAGTCGAATCTGTACTTAGATATTGTTTGATAGTCTGGGGAGGTTGTTTCAGAAACGCACTAAAAAATATCATGGTCACTCAAAATTATGCTCTCAAAATTATATATAAAAAAGAACCGACATATTCTACATATATTGTCTATACAAAGAAGCAAATATTCTTCCCCTAAGAGCGCTTTTCGTCCACAGTTGCCTCATCTATCTACCAAAAATTAAATATATGTTAACAGACAATACCGTAGATTACAATCTAAGAACAGAATCATTGAGAACCCAATTATATACCAAAGCTCATACCCAAAGAATTGTAACGTACTTTGCTCCGAAATTTTTCAACAGACTTCCTCCAAATATAAAATCAACAATTTATAACAAGAAAAAATATAATGTCATAATAAAGAAATATATTCAGGAACACTATGCGACATTTCTAGAACTAATATAAAACAATATTATGAAGAATTCAGGTAAATGGTCCAGGAATTTTTCTCTAAATTCCCTTCCCTGGCTGCTTTCTTCGCTGGTCTCCGGCTGGGTCGTCTTTGGCTCCTCATCTGCACTTCACTTATCATCTGCGTCCAATATTTGGCAATTGGATAGAGGTTTCGCCACACGGACCTGGAATATTGTTACTTCCAGGCTTAGCTGCCTTTTACATTATCAATATTAATTTAGAGGCAGAATTATTAGACTTATTTATTAATAAACGAATTGTTATATTGTGATGATGAATAAATTTTGATTTGATTTGATTTGATTGATGGGGAAATATAAAGGGTCTTTGGAAGGTGTTTAGTTAGTCGCCTGCAACAACCAGGGAAGTTATGTTTTTCAAGAGCAATGAGAAGACACTACGATAATGATCTATTTTATGTCCATCTTGCTTCAACAAAAATTGAATGAACAGGACGACCAATAAGAGACTTCAATGAAGCTCAGCACAATCATATCCGTATATTAAACATGAATATAAAAATAAACATGAATAAAAATAAATAAAATTAAGAATGAAGCTGAAATTGTCTACTCGATTTCTCTTGCATGCAAGCAGTCACGGCCAGGGCTGTCTCTAACCTCTTGAAGGCCCTGGGCCCATTAGGATACACAACACCACATAAAAAATACAAATACAGGGGAATTCCCTACCGCCGAGTAGGTTTATTCACGACACACATAGATACGGTATGCTGATGCCGTGATGTAATTCAATTATCAACTCGAGAGAATTTTGCCGATTTACGGAATTCCGGTACTCGAAAGGGAGAAGGGATTTTTTAGCCTGAAATCCCCTGAAATTTCTTGTGGTGGCGTGGCGAAAAATTCGGCCTCCCCTCATCGGAGCCCCCCTCTATAGATCTATTATTCATGATGAGATTTCCCTGAAGTTTTTCAAAGGGAAATAATGACAAAAATGTTATGAAAATAATTTATATATTGAACAACAAACATTTCTAAACAAGATAATGTAAATTCTGATATAAAAGTAACTAGAAACTAAACCATTTCCAATTGTAATTCAGAAATCATCAATGGACATTCAAAAAACATCACTTGTATTTCAGATTAGTCAATTGTATTTCAGAAACTATCAAATGAAATTCAATTGAGTGATCCGAAATATATTTGATGTTTTCTGAAATTCAATTGACGCTTTCTGAAATTAAAGTGACTAATCTAAAATACACTTGACGGTCTCTGAATTACACTCGGAAATGTTAAAAATTTGAAAAAAATTTTTATAAGAAAATTGCATTCACCTTTTTAAATTTTTTTGTGCAAACATATCCATCAACTTGTCGATAACCAAGCTTCTGGCTACTTCTTGTCCAAAGCTGAATAAGCTCAAAAGTCTGAAAGCTCGACAGTATTATATATTTGAATTTCCTTGAAAATAAGTTAGCACATGGAGTAATTAAGGGATAATTCAAATTTCGAATTGAATTACTGGAAAACTCATATGTTTTTTTCATTGTTTATTATTTCTCTATTTTTCAGAAATGATAATTGTACCTTCTTGTATGAGTTTTGTTCATTATATCATTTGAAAATTCTCACGAACCGGCAAGTTCAATAGAATGAAATTATTGGGGCATCATTTTATGCTTTTAGTTTGACTTGGGGGGGGTTCTCTGGTGCCGAACCTCCCTGCACCGCGAGTTCTGCGGGGCCCCCTGCCTTCTGATACGCAACTGATTTCTTGTCTTGTTGCGCATCTGCAATTATGTAGTTAAATGGGGATTTCCTTGGAAGCTTCCCAATGAATACAAGAATGTGATCAACAACCCGATTCGAACAGATGTTTCATGGCTCTATTATCTAGGGTATACCAGTATGAATGAGCAAGGGTCATAATAATAATAATAATGATAATAATAATATTTATTCGGAAGTATACATAAAATTATAATATATTTGATTTTGTGACACTGTATAACCTAAACTTGGAGCTTGTATGTTATAAATTATCTCTCAGTTACCGAATAATCCCCACTGCAAACAAACTAAGTATTTACAATCAAACGATCCGCTCGCATAAGAACGCAGGATAGAAAGAAAGAAAACAAGTACAGCATTCATGACATAACACTCAAAAATTTCTGGAAATGTTCTTTAACGTATTGTAATATGCTATTTTTATTTTCCTTGTTTTTTGTGTTCACATATCTCAATGAAGGGGGCAATATATTACAGAATTTTGGTTCAAGATATCGAAAACTTAGCTGTGAATGAGTCTAGAGAATGAGTGGCACACGTAAGTTTTGTTCATAGCAATGTCTCGTTGAAGAACAATGTTCAATGAGATTTTTACTACTATTGATCTGATGTATCAAGCATTCCGAAATATAAATTCGTCTCAAATTAAGTATGTTGCATTTTTCAAATAATAATTCGGTGCTATGTATTTTTCTGACACTGAAGTAGTGCTGTAATGAAACTCCTTACAGCATGGTTCTCAGTCATATTTTTTGTTTCGTGGTTGTCAGTACTGACCTCCGATCCACTCAATTTTCGAATCAAATCAATTCAAATTCCGCAATCTGTCTAATTTCGTTAGTGACACCAACGCCAAGATACAATACAAAAGTCACTGATCTGAATTTTCATTTGAATTCCGCGAATTTTCCACAAAACTATATTGAAATAGAGAAAATATCGTCTAATACTCGTTGCAGAAGGCAATTCCAAGACTCATGCTTTCGAAAACTTGCTCCTTCGTCGCTCGTTTTCGAATTTCGCATTCGTGTTGGAATAGGAGCTCATTCTGCAACTTGTTTTAGAATATACTATTTTGGATTATTTGCAAACCTTCCAACACAGTATCGAAAAAGCCTCTCCATACAACTATGGCATATCTCAGCAAGGATTCTACTAGCGAATCGTAAACTTTCAGTATGAAAGGGATAGATGTTACTTCACGCAGCTTGTAGAAAATGTATGCAATATTTCTGAGGCGTGTCTTCAAATACTCTACATGTACTTCCCATCTCATATGTTGGTCTATATAAACACCTAAATATCTTGTGCTGGCCACCCTATTTATTTCCTGACACGAGCAATTCGAGTCTTCACAGTCTATGTACAGTGTGATTCACTTATCTTGGTAACCCCAATTTCCTCGAAAACGTCAGAATATTTTTTAATTCTGTGAATGGCGTTTTGAACAAGTCAATGTCGACTTGAGATGCGCATAAAAATCTGCGGAATAAATAAAGACGCCAGGCGTCACGGCGCTGTCAAAAATTTTTTCTCCAGGGTCATACCTTTTTTATCATGTCATTCGGAGGAAAATTTCATTCTGAACTTTTTATTCGAATACAATTTTTATCCATTTCTAACCGTCAGTGATCTGCAGCGTGTTTTATGTTAATTCTTTTCCATTCTGTCTTGTGGTAGTATGCCTTTATTTCGAGACATAGATATGATTTTGTGCCTTGAATTCAAGAAGGCTTGCTTTCTAGTCAATGTGCCTCTTCAAATAAGATGAAATATGTGGCTACAGCAAGATGAGGCTCCATGTCACAACGCTGCCATTGTGAAGAGATATTGAGATCAAGAATTCGAAAATAAATGTATGGATCAAAATGGCTAGATTACCTAGATATGATTTTGTTTCGTAAAATGACGGAGGTTTTGTAACAAACTATTTCTTTTTTATTATATTTATTAAATATTATATCTTATAACTTATAACAATAAACATTTTTTTAATAACAAACGAAACATTTCAAATCATATATTCTATATCCCTGCCATTATGATCCATACATAAGTTATATATATATACTTTGGTCAAAATAATATAAGGGTCTAATACTTGGACACATACATTTCCCATCTTTATTTTCAAATGGTCAAAGTTTTTAGAATCAGTTTGGCATACCATTTTTTCCAGGGCACCCCTCAGAAAGTAATCCATGAGCTTTTGGTCTGGTGATACTTGATGGGTCTATTGGTTCCTATCCATTTATTTTTAAATTCTTAATCTCTTAACAATGGCAGCGTTGTGACATGGAGCCCCATCTTGCTGTAGCCACATATTTAATCTTATTTGAAGAGGACCATTGACTAGAAAAGTAGCCTCCTCGAATTCAAGGCACAAAATTATTTCTATGTCTCGAAATAAAGGCATACTACCACAATACAGAAAAAAATAAATGGAATAGAATAAACGCGGCTGATCGCTGACGGTTAGAAACGGATAAAAATTGTATTCGAATAAAATGTTCAGAATGCAATTATCTTTCGAATGACATGATATAAAAGGTATGTCCCTGGAGAAAAAATTTTTGACAGCGCCGCGACGCCTGGCGTCTTTATTTATTTTTATTTTTATGCGCATCTGTACTCGACATTGACTTGTTCAAAACGCCATTCACAGAATGAAAAAATATTCGGACGTTTTCGAGAAAATTGGGGTTACCAAGATAAGTGAATCACCCTGTACAGAAAGTGTAGAGAAACAAGGCAACGTGATGAAGTTAGATTTACTTGTATCGAAACTTAGAAGGCTCTCCGCCAACCAGGCATTCACAACCCTCAACCTCGTTCGGCATTTTTATACACTGCATCCCATGTATTCCCCACAAATATCAACATAGTATCATCGGCATAAGAAAAAATTGTTCCGGTTGGTATCTTCAGCAAAAACAATTGATTGACATATATGAGGAATAAAAGCGGACCCAAGAAAGTTTAGGTCTTTTCGAATAAATCAGTTCTATAATAATATAGGGGAAGTTTTTTGAAATGTGGAATTTCCAAGCGTCATTGAGGAAATCTTCGATCCTTTCGATTCGGAACAATTGATCTGAGCGGGGCTCCTATCGATCGCGGGGCCCTGGGTACTTGCCCAAAATGCCCTAGGCGAAAGAGGGGCCTGGTCACGGTTCACTTCAAAAATTGTTACCCGCGTTGAAAAGTTATTCCTTACGTGCTGGATGTATTATAATACACTAGTAATTTAATTTTTTGTCTGTACTCCGAACTATTTTCTTACTCAGTAACTCATTGGTTAGCGAGGCGATGAGAGTATGGGGGAGGAAATACGAGCAAGGCACATTATAAAAATACACTGTTTCACATGAGTAAAGGATATTAACCTAAATTGCAAAAAAAATATAGTTTAATTGTGATTTTCTGTTGAATATTCATATAAATACGATTCCAAGTTGCAGGAAATTAAATTAATTCCAATTGATGAGTTGCCTTGCCAAGTCTTTGACTGTCATAGTCACATGTTTATGGAACTCCTCTTAATGGACGTCTGCTCGGACGTCTGAGACCTAGATTAACCTCTCTCAAACGTTGCCTGATAGTTTCGGGGAAACTTGGACCCTATCTGCATTTTGAAGTGTATTCCGTAGCATTCTGTAAATGTAGATGTAGGCTTTCTTCTCGCAGAAATGGCGATGGAACGATCCTCAGCAGCTGTTTTTTTTTCCTCGCCAACCAAACCTTGGGTTTTCCAACAAACAACCTGTCTTCCTGAACCTAGTCCAAAGTCGAGATATCACAGTTTGGCTGACTTGGAGCCTTTCCGCTAAAACAAACTGAGTTAGGCTCCTCTGTAGCATTCCGATAGCCCTATTAGCCTCAGCGTTTGTTAATTTCCGTCTTGGTGTTTCCTAAAAACTCTTTTCAAATCGAAGCCCTTGATAAACTGACTCCAGTTCAAAATAGGAACATTCATGAAGCATATGCAAAGAATCAAACTTCAGAAAAAGGCGACCAGATTGACGAATTGTCTCATACTGATTTTGTTGGATCGATTCAAGTTGTTATTGAGTTTTAAATGTTTTTACAGCGATTTACATACATACTTTTCAAAACGATTGATTACGATTCGATATCCCTTACTCTTGTGGAGCATTATAATATTGATTTTCATCCTATCCAGATATAAGCCTCAATTAGGACCATTAGAGGGAGTTTGAGAGAGCATGTGACACTGTTTTGAGTTCCCAAAAGATAAATTCATTTACAAAGCTGACGACAAGATGAAAGCTGTATGGAGTATCATAAAAGTGGTAACAAACAAACCCAAAAAGCCTACCAAGAAACTGCCTTCAAAATATATTGGCGATTCCACAGCCATCTTAAACACATAGCCATGAACAAAATGTGGCAACCCCGCAAATGAGAGATCCGAAAGGCCGACTGGGACTTCGGACGGAAGCAGTAAATTTCTTATAATAGGAGCACGATTTTCAAATATATTATAATCAATTGTCGAATACTCAATATGAAATATTTTAAATTCAATCTTACTTGGTGAATGAAATGGTTTGATTCATCATTTTTATTGTTACTGGATATCAACTCAACAAAATTATTTGATCTGTGAAAGCACAAGAACTGAATGATTATCAATGTATTTGACAATACAGCACATTTTAAATTCAATTTGTTGTTCAACAAGAACCAACGAGAAGGTATAGAGTCCTCTCTTGCCACAAACTTGTGTATTTGAATAAATTCAATCATCACATTTGGGAAATTTGAAAAAACTTGAGATCTAAGTCACTTTAATAACTACAAGTACAAAATTAAATAACAGAACTTACATAAAATCTCCAAACTTAATAACTATAACTGAAAATATAAACATAAAAAATTGCGGGAGATGAGTATATAGAATTAATGACAAAACTATGCTACATGACATGATAGTTCGGGTTTTCACTTATAATTTGTCGTATTTGATCCATGTCAGAGCTTTTCGACATTTCCATTCGCTTCCTCTTTCTAAAAGGTTTCTTATAAATATAAATTTTTTCAATTTATACAATTCAACATCTGGACCTTCCGAACCTCTTTCATCTACAAAATATTTATTTATAACGCGAAAGTAGCTATCTCTCGGACCATCTTGAGATCTTGAGATCATAAGGCAGGATCCATTTCAAATTGGCACGACAAGGGCCGTAGACTGATGAAGGACCGTGAAAAAATGAAAGAAAAAAAAAATGAATCGAGAGAAAAGATACAAAGATAAAGAGAATGCTGGAGTACCGACTTCTGCCTACCTGTTGGTCCACAGTAGGGTTGAAATCTTCTTCGTGGCACTCACTCGCGAAAATAATCACTTTCGCAAAATACGATGTTTGAATTAATCGAGAGAAGTTGAGTTTCGAGAAATTTAGCATATAGTTCATCGGACGAGCGCCATATGAATACTGACTGCTGAAGACATCCGTCAAATCCTCCAGCACATGTTGTCGCGAAAATATGAGATTAACATTATATTGGGTGGAACTTATTAAAACGATTAAGCGATTCGGAATTAAATAAAATGACGCAATTAGTTGCAGTAACATAACCGCCCACCTAAAATAGAATATTTTATGAGAAAATGAAAAAGAAAACAAACAAAATTGAAAAGATATCGAATATTAAAATAAAAGAAAAAAAAATGTTTATAATATTTTAATAATATATATAATAATAATAATTTAACCACTGGTCTCTGCAGTACACCTTGAGTTGTTCGAACAGTAGCTACCCTAACAATTTTGTCAGCGCCAGGATGCAATTTCTCAATGCGTCCAAGTCGCCAATGTAAAGGAGCAACTTGATCGTCTTTTATCAGGACGAGTGTGCCTGCGGTATAAGGAAATGAGTCACTGTTAAACCACTTTTTCCGTTGTTGTAGTGTGTTCAGGTATTCTAAATGCCATCGTTTCCAAAAATCCTGATGGATACGAGTTAAGAGCTGCCAACGTGATAATCGACCGATAGATAGGTGAGATAAATCGGGTTCAGGAATAGCGGTTAAGGGAGCTAAGGTGAGGAAATGTCCCGGTGTCAAAGCTGAGATGTCATTGTGGTCGTTGCTGAGGGGACACAGAGGGCGTGAGTTGAGTACAGATTCAATCTGTGTAAGGACGGTGTACAATTCCTCATAGGTAAGAATTTGATGACCGATCACTCTCAACAAATGGGATTTGACAGATTTTATACCGGATTCCCAAAGACCCCCAAAATGGGGACCAGAAGGTGGATTGAAACTCCACTCTATTTTCTCTTCCGACACAGCGTCTTGCATATAACTTGAAAGCTCCCGATAAGCTCCCTTGAAGTTAGTTCCACCATCACTAAATATGTTGGTACATCTACCCCTTCGGGCAATGAAACGACGCAATGCAGCAAGAAAAGCATCGGAAGTTAAGTCGGACACCAACTCCAAATGCAATGCCTTCGTGGTGAAGCATACAAAAAGGCATATGTACGCCTTTAACGATTTTGAGCCACGAGATCTAGACATGGTTATGTAATATGGGCCACCATAATCTACTCCTACGCACTGAAAAGGCTTGAGCTGATTAATTCTCAAAGGCGGCAAGTTACCCATGAGAGGCTGAGACATTTTGGGATTAACTTTGAAACATGTATTACAGCGAGAAATAACTTTCTTTATAGCTCTTCGGGCTGATAATATCCAGACCTGTTGAGTGAGAAGAAACTGTAAAGTCTGAGCACCTGGATGCAGATATATCTTGTGAAAATGCTGTATAAGGAGTTCCGTGAGGCGATGAGATGAGGGAAGCAGAGCGGGGTGTTTGTGATCATAAGCTAGACCGGAAAATGACTGACGACCGCCCACCCTGAGAACACCATTTTCTCCAACGAATGGGTTTAATGTTCGGAGGGATTTTGAAATAGGATTACCCGATAATAGATTATCTATGTCTTCCTTGAAAACAGATCGTTGTACTTGTTTAATAATGAAAAAGAGTGCTTCTTTGAGATCGATTGAGGAAAATCCGTTTACTTTACGAGCCTTTGAATTTTTCGTATTGTGAACGAATCTGAGAATGTAAGCTACCACCCTTTGGATTTTGGATAGAGACGAAAATTTTGAGAGCAAATTTTCTACGAACGAGGGTGAGATGACAGTTGATAAACAGAGATGACGTTCTTCTTCTTGTACAGAACAGAGAGAATTCTCTATTTCTTCGTTTGCGAAGGAAAGTCTTTCGGAACGAAGCCAGGCAGGGCCTGTCCACCATAAAGAACAGTTCAACAATTCGGTTGGCGTTAGACCGCGTGAAGCACAGTCAGCTGGGTTATCTTTTGATTTGACATGATACCAATTCTCTGTTGAAACTAAGTCTTGAATTTGAGCTGCCCGATTACTTACGAACGTTTTCCATCGATGAGGAGAGGACCTAATCCATGTAAGAGCTATCATAGAATCGGACCAAGCAAATATTTTGTCGATTGTAAATGCCGACCGGTAAACAGCGGATATCATATTAATGAGTTTAGAGAGTAAGAGACACGCACACAGTTCCAGTCGCGGAATTGAAATTCGTTTTAAAGGTGAAACCTTTGATTTGCCACATACGAAAGATGTGTCAATGGAACCGTCAGAATAGAAAAACTTGAAGTAGACAACGGCTGCGTAACCCTGCTCACTACTATCTCCGAAACCGTGAAGTTCGCAACGATAAAATGGTCTCGATGCCAATTTCCGAGGTATCTTTAATTTACCTAATTCGGTCAATTCTAATTTACATTGACTCCAGCGGCGATGGACATCGTCTGGAAGTGTATCATCCCAGTGCAACCCCAATGTCCAAAGATGCTGGATCAAATGTTTAGCCAGAAAAGTAAATGGAGAAAGAAACCCCAGAGGGTCGAAAATTCGAGAAAGTTCTGAAAGTATCGTTCGTTTGGTACATACCCGATCAGTTGTTTCTGCCAGGTATGAAAATTCGTCCGACGAAGGAAGCCACCTCAAACCGAGAATTTTAATTATCGGATCGAGATCGAAATCCAAAGAATTCTGATATTGATGATCTAAAGGTATAGATGAAAGTAATTCAGAATTGTTACTACTCCATTTTCGGAGCTGAAAGCCGCCACAATTCAACAAGGAAATAAGTTCCTTTTGCAAAGTTTTGGCTTCGTCTAAATCATCACATCCCGTAACGACATCATCGACATAAATGTCAGTGAGTAATATTCTAGAGGCATTAGGAAAACGAACTTCCTCATCCTTAGCCAACTGTGACAAAGTTCGAAGAGCAAGAAAAGGCGCCGGTGCGACTCCGTACGTAACAGTATTCAACCGATACACACTTATGGGCTCCGAAGGAGAAAACCGCCATAGTATTCTTTGAAAGTTTCGATGTGAACTTTGAACTAATATTTGACGATACATCTGTTTTATGTCAGCTGTGAAAACGAATTTATGAACACGAAAATTCAACAAAATGACTATGATATCCTTTTGTAACTTAGGACCTATCAATAGCGCATCATTCAAAGATAACTGACCCGGTACATGAGCGGACGCATCAAAAACAACCCTCAACTTTGTGGATGGACTATTTGGCTTGATGATACAATGATGAGGAATATAAAAGGTACTGTCATCATCGGAACTAGTAGAAACTAATGACATATGACCCCTTTCTAAATATTCATTCATGAAATTGGAGTATTCTTCATAAATTGTTTGAGTTCTTATGAGTTTACGTTCAAGAGATAAAAAACGACGTAATGCGAGAGAATATGTGTCACCAAATGATATTGTAGAGAGATCAGGTTTAAATGGTAACGCCACAGTATAACGTCCAGAAGCATCTCTAGAATAACTTTGAGAGAACGAGCTTTCACAAAATTGATCTTCTGGTGATACGACGACAGTCTCTGAAACTTCTTCAAGTTCCCAGAATCTCTTTAATGAAGAATTTAAACAGGGTTCGGATAAGGATAAATGAAAGGTGTTAACTGTTGTGTTAGGTGATTCAATCTTCCCCATGAAAACCCAACCAAATACTGTTTCCAGTGCTGTCGGTTCTGAACCATTACCCTCAACGCGACCATGCCGAAGTATCAACGAAAATATATCCGCTCCGAGAAGAATATCTATTGTCTTCGGGGTTGAAAAATCCGGATCTGCTAATTTCCTATCATGTATACAACTCCAATAAGAAGGATTGATAAAGGAACTTGGCATCTGTGAACAAATCTTTGGAATTATGACTGCATCGAATGTAAAAGATGGGTTTACTTGACCGGTTGGACGAATGGTACATTCAGTGGTACAATTAGCAGAAGATGAGCTTTCCCCGATTCCATTTATCGAAAGTGAAGCATTACAAGCTTTCAAACCCAATTTATTGACACACGATTGAGTTATTATATTTATTTGAGAGCCACCATCTAATAGAACTCGAACCTTTTGATATCTGCCCCAGGCATCACGAATTTCGACTTGAGCAGTTGCTAAAAGAACGGTGGAGTTTGAAGAAACATTCGTTAAAACTTGAGCTGAGCCTATATTAGAATCAGATGAGTTTGCAGCATTGAAATGAAACGTCTCGGCTGAAGAATTATTTTCCGTATTACTGCGCATGTGCAACAAGGTATGATGTTTCCCGTTGCAAGTACGACAGTTTGATTTTGACGAACAATTTTTAATCTGATGTCCAGAATGGAGGCAATTGATACACCAATTCTTATCTTTTGCTATTTTGAAACGTTCCTGAGCAGGTTGTTCCAAAAATGATGGGCATTTGTAAATATTATGTGCTAACTTGCAATAATTACAGTTTATTTGTTTTTTGATTGATTCGTTTTGTGTTTGAACGAGAAGTGCAGAATTTCTTTTATGCATTGAGGCAGAACTGGATTTCGAAACTTGAGAATTCGAAACTAAATGAGTTCTCGAAGGAAGAGAAAGAGCGGCCGACTCCAACGCGATGCATTGATTCGTTAGGAAATTTCGTAAGTTAACAAATGAAGGAATATCTGTTGAACACTCTTGTAATTCAAAGCGTTTGATCGATGCTGAATCTAATTTCTGAATAAGAATATGAAACAAAACAAAGTCCCATTGATCAATGGGTAGACCTAAATTCTTCAATACTGACAAATTTTCCAAAAAAACCTCTAGGATTCGCCTAAGGGCTATAGATGAATCATTCTGAAGCTTTGGAACATTATAAATTTCTTTCCAACATGTATTAGCTAAAAGTCGTTTATTCTGGTACCTTTCTGTTAATGTTTGAAAAGCATTTTCATAATTTTGAGCAGTCAATGGAAATCCTTTTAATAGGCTCAAAGCATGAGAAGAAAGTGAACTAAGGAGATATTGGAACTTTTCTATCTGACTCAAGTTAGAATTTTCATGCACCAAACTTTTGAACATATCAAAGAAAGTAGGCCATTCTTTATAATTACCATCGAAAATGGGTAGAACTATTTTCGGAAGTTTCACACTCGGCGAATTGATAGAAGAGTTACTATTTTCCTTTTTAGCTGAAGGAAATAAATTAACGTAAATCGTTTTGATGGTGAAATAATTGTCCATAAAGGCCGTTCTTGTTACCTTCTCCGTCTCAAATTCAGGTTCTTCAGACGATGCTATAATAGATACAATTGAGTTGTGTAAACTCTGGAACTCATCGAAGATTCCCTCTAGTTGTTCAAATCTTAATTTGAATCTAACGTGGAGACTTTCGTCAGTAACGGCAGACTGAGCTAAAGTCAAAATTTCTTCGATATCGTCACTTAGTATTTGGCGGCGAGCTTTCAGTTGTTTCAATTTTGATGCCATGTTTAATTATTATTCAAGGTATACTGCAGAGAATCGAGTGTATTTTGATATTGAACGTTTTAAAGAATGAGCAAACTCAATAATTAGTTGAAACAATTCAAGTTAATATTATTATCAGATTAAATTTCTTAGAAAAAGAAAGGTGAAAATCAACAGAAAAAAACATGCAAGTTTATTTGTGTTGATGTTCTGAGAGAGAGGTTATGAACATAGATCAGAACTCCTCAAAAGTCATCTGTGGTCTCAGAGAGTGAGAGTTGACTTTTGGTTATGTTCGAAGCGACCGGTTATGAACAGAAATTTGTTTATGCGCATAAGATTCCGGAATATTAACTTCGATATCTTATCAGATTTTTTTTTTAAAGTAAGATTAAGCTGATGGAATGAATGAAATTCCGAAACGCCTGATCGAGATAATTTTGAAAACGCGGTTCGAAAATCCGGCTCGAAGGACCAAATGGCACGACAAGGGCCGTAGACTGATGAAGGACCGTGAAAAAATGAAAGAAAAAAAAAATGAATCGAGAGAAAAGATACAAAGATAAAGAGAATGCTGGAGTACCGACTTCTGCCTACCTGTTGGTCCACAGTAGGGTTGAAATCTTCTTCGTGGCACTCACTCGCGAAAATAATCACTTTCGCAAAATACGATGTTTGAATTAATCGAGAGAAGTTGAGTTTCGAGAAATTTAGCATATAGTTCATCGGACGAGCGCCATATGAATACTGACTGCTGAAGACATCCGTCAAATCCTCCAGCACATGTTGTCGCGAAAATATGAGATTAACATTATATTGGGTGGAACTTATTAAAACGATTAAGCGATTCGGAATTAAATAAAATGACGCAATTAGTTGCAGTAACACAAATCATTAGATGATTATTCAGAATCTTTAATGAATCACTTATTATTGAAGCATTTACTGTTGTAGGCTCTCCAGAATGTAATGAAAAAGAGTAGATTTTGTTATCGACATATTTTTAAGATCATCATAATCTTTAATCATATCAGAATTAAAAAAACATTTATAATATTATTGTTCGAATCAATCGTTCCATTTATTCTAAACTGGGAATTATTCCTTTGTTTAAGAATTTTTTTGAAGAATAGGACGGTAAATTCAGAAGAAATATAGGAACTGCTTCTTCTCTGAATTGTGGATGCCTCGCCTCATTGATTCTACCAGCTAAAACTTTATAAAATTTCAAGATATCGTTTTCATTGAAACGAATTTCGCAAACCGAACTGTATTTATCGGATACGTGATTTTCTCTTGGAATGGTCCAAACCACGATATTGCTTCAGTTCTTAATTTTTGGGAAACGAAACGACACAAACATAATTGTTTTCTGAATTCTTGTGATTGCTCTTGCAGCCAGGTACACAACATTCATTTGGCATGATTCGGAATAGTCTTGAGAAGTTTCTTTCACAGGGCACCAGATGAAATTTCACTTCATTCACACACACAGAGAGAATTTTTCTTTCGGCCACAATTTACTTCACAAATAATGTGATCATTTCTTTCAAACCTGGAACCAGGACATTTTTCATCAATTTTCCAAATTCTTTTTTCTTAAAATATTCGAACTTGCAATTGCTACTGACACTGCTCATTTGTGCTCAACTGTTTTTATGTGGGTTTCAATGTCGCTTTTTCCACTTTTGCAATAGAAAATGTATTTCCACATTTCGTGAACTAGTTTTGTTTGATGACCAACCAAGACTTTTGTCCGAAATTTAAAAGTGTATTGGTAAAATCAGTACGAATGGCCACCATTAATTCACAAACACAACAAATAACAAGGCGTCCACAAATGACGTTAGAAACTTCTTGGCCTTCCGCTGCGTTGCCACATTTTTGCTGTTCGCGGCTTTTTAATTGAAGGAGGTTATGGTGATTCTGACCGCTTCACCAGTAGTGAAAGTACAGAAATAGAGGTGGTCGAGCTTACACAGAAGAGTTTCTTTGCCCTTGAGCAGGATAATGGGCGCATTCACCGAAAGTAACAGTTGTGGAACTGTTGAGGAATCGTCCGCTATATGCTACACACTCAACACGTTGTCGAACAGTGGGCATTTTTTGGAGCGCTTTCAGTTTATGAGAGGTAGTGGAACATGGTCAGGGACAACATTGTATTGCTTGAAAATTTCTTTGAAAGAATCTGCGACGGCAAATTACTACCTACCGAGGATAACCCACGATAATCAATTTCAACAGTCTCAACTCAATTCAAAATAATGTTCAATTTGAAGAGGGCTCTTGACTGGAATGGAATGAGTTCATATGAAAATGAACGTGACTCTTATCTGTGGCATTTATTCCTTATGGATAATGCTCTTTACAGCATAGGAATGACAAGTTAAGAATCAAGGATTACCAAACCTACAGAGAAATCGAGAACGCTTTGTCAAGTGCTACCACAATGTTATTGAAGGCGTACCTATTTGGATTTGGAATAAGATCAGGAAAGTAGCTGTATCGAGGCAATAAAGAATTGTAGAGTTCTTTTTTTGGGATTGTTGCGGAAATACTTCGAAAACTTGATTTTGTTCTTAGTTTTCATTATCGTGAGAGTTTTAAATGCATGCCCATTAATTTTTTTATGTTGAATATAAATTCAATCAATTTTTGAATTCGTTTTGCATATTATGGCACAGAATGGAAAAACTCATAATACTTTGAAGTAGTGTTTTACATTGGAATATTACGGGAGCAGAGCTGCGGGTTCAAGCTAGTAGAATATGAAGAAAGGAGCATTTATATTATTTTTGTTCACCGGAACGGTTCTTGCAAATTTACTATAAAAACTGCCAATATCTTCCAAACACTAATACAATATAACAAAAATCGTTCAAAACACAAAATAAATCCTCGATTTCAAATACTCATAACGATAAACTCTGCAAAAGTACCAAATCCCCAATTCAAATTCGAGAATAATGATCAATTGAATGAAAACGTTTTCCTGCTAGATCGATGATATTATGCCCCTTTTCTTCATACTCATTTTTCTTTGCGTTTGATTGCACACAAACTGCACAGAATCTAGAAGAAAAGAGAATTGAGGGTAACTAATTGAAACTGATCTCAAGTTACTTTGACGGAGATAAAACAGATGGATTTGTTGGATGTGGAAGATGAAGTGCTCTATTCATCCGAGATTATCTGCTGGGACACCACACAGTCCTAGTGAGGGCTTATATTGTTTGTGGTGTTTGGACGTATACTTTATACAAAAAAAGACTTCTGTATACTTTCGTTTTTTGGGTATCTAGCTCAAAATCTGAACATATTTTCATAACACAAAAATTTGCACTGAGAACAATGTGTAACAATAAATTCAGGTATTAGACCTTTTCAGACCAAATAAATTTTCAACAGTCCTGCTCAGTCTGTGCAAGCCAGATGTGGTGAGTGTTGCGGAACACTGGTGCTCGTCTGATCAGATGCCCTATAAGGTGCTGCCTGGTTATCAGTTGGGAGCCTGCTACTGTAAATCAACTCGTCAACATGGGGGATGTGCTTTTTACGTAAAATTTGAGTTTGTGGTTAAGTGTTTAAATATTGTCAAATTATCCAGGGAAATGCATTGTGAATTATGTGCTGTGAAATTCAAATTGGGTGAGACTACATTTTGTATACTGAGTATATATAGACCACCTTCGGGTAACTTCGGTTTGTTCATAAAGACTCTTCAATATGTTATTACTTATTGTGTATCAATTTCGACTTCATCTTTTCTATGTGGGGATCTTAATGTAAATTACTTATCTACCGATGACCGCCTCAGGATGATCTCTTTATAAGTTTCGATCTAGAGGGAGACTCCTTCGAACCGACTAGTGTCTTCACCAATAAAAATGGCCATACGTCCAGCAGTAAACTTGATTACGTCGTCACTACTGCTAACATTCGTACAATTAGTTCACAGGTAATCGATCCTTTCTTTGGTGACCACAAGGCCATTCTCCAATTTGAATAACCTTCTCTCTCATCAAAAGTGAAAAATTCAACGTTATTCATTCGTACGCATTAGTGGATTCCAAAGGACCCCGCACACTTACTTAGAAAAAGCGGGTCCAGTTAATTTTCACCATTTCTACATATTATATTTATATCAACCTTGAGAACAATATATCAGATTTTCAGGAAGGTCTTACATCCGGTTTGTTCTGTAGGGCGTTCCAAATATGCAGCGACTGAAAATTGAATCTCTAAATTTTGATGACAATTCTTCTAATTTTCAGAATTTCATCATGATGCCTTGGGGTCTGAATAATTTTGCAACTGTTCTTTGTACATGAATGAAACTTCCTACAGAGGTGAACATACATTATGGTATCATATTTTGAAAAACTCAGGGTGGTCCCAAAGTCACTCACAAAGTTACATTCAGTTACTTATACAGCTTCATGAAACAGCCTGTATAACGAAACTTAACGTGATGGGCGATGTTTGGATATCTGTGATATCTTGTTATTCAGATCCCAAGGCATCATGATGAAATTCTGAAAATTAGAAGAATTATCATCAAAATTTAAAGATTCAATTTTCCTTCGCTGCAATTTTGGAACGCCCTATAGAACAAACCGGATGTTAGACCTTCTTGAAAATCTGATATATTGTTCTGGAGGTTGATATAAATAAAAAATGTAAAAATGGGGAAAATTCACTGGACCCGCTTTTCCTAAGTAAGTGTGCGGAGTCCTTTAATGAATTTATTAACATATTGAGATACTCAAATGACGTTTCCTGTCCTTTGAAACGCGTCAACTTCTACAATAATCAAACATCGAGGTGGATTAACTTTGATATAGTGGAAGCAAGGAATCACCTCAAAAATGTTCACTGGCTTTTCAAGAATCTTAGATCACATTCAGCCAAAGAACTATATAAATGCGCGAAGTATCAATATAATCAACTTCTTGAAAGATCTAAATTAGAATTCAATATACAAGTTCTACGTAAATCTGATAATCTGAATAAAACTGTATGGAACCTTGTGCGCAAATGAATTAGGTCATAATTTAAGCGACAAAAACGTGATATTTCTCTAAAGCGGGTCAGTCTACGATAGACGCGTATTATGGTGGTGCGATATCTAGTCTTTGCACCTCGAATTCTTTGATATCTGTTAATTTTTTCTTTTTCTGCGTGACATCAGTTGAGATTGCCTCAATAATAAACAGCTTGAGGGTTAATAGCAGCTTTGGTCCAGATATGATTTCAGCCAAAATATTAAAATTATTGTCTCCATTGATCTCGGAGCATATAGCATCACTCATGAATGAAACTGTGTGTACGGGCACCTTTCCATCTGCTCTAAAATTAGCTAGGGTCATACCAATTCATAAGAAAGGTGATACTCTAGACGTGGCTAATTATCGTCCCATCTCTATCTTGAGCCAGCTTTCGAAAATAGTTGAAAGAGTTATTCACACCAGAATGTACAATTATCTTACCAAATTTTCGCTACTCTCAAAATGCCAGCATGGATTTAGATGCGGTAGGTCAACAAAAACTACCTGCTGTGAATTTCTGGAATTTGTGTTCACTTGCTTGGACGAAGGTTATCAAGTAGGGGGGTATATTCTTTGACCTTTCCCGAGCTTTCGATACGCTGCAACATGCATTTATTTTGGATAAGTTATACCAACTGGGTTTTAGAGGAGTTTTTCTGGAGTGGATTGGCAGCTTCTTGTCAAACCGTGAAATGTATATTCAGATTAACGATAATTACTGCCGTAAATACGCCACTGATTTGGGGGACCCACAGGGTTCGGTCTTGGGGCCATCATTTTTTTTTATGTTTATTAACGACTTACCAAATTATATATCAGCATGCATCCTGATACTTTTTGCGGATGATACCACCGTTGCGATCAAAGCTAATAGCCTACAGGAACTCAAAACCCTCTGCCAATCTATAATTCAGTGTTTTATTGACTGGTGTTATCGTAATAGTCTCTTAGTAAATTTGGCTAAAACTCAAATTCTCAAATTCCAAAACCGTAAAACTCAAGTTACTGATTCATTCGTCGTTCAGCACTTTAAGGGAAACCTGGTGGCGACTGATAGTGTTAGATTCCTTGGGCTGCATGTGGATCGAAGTCTTAAGTGGGACCAACATATTGATTATGTATGTAAAAAGTTAAATAGCGCTTCCAACAGATGCCTTAATCGGGATCTATTGCAGTATGGTGTACTGCCACCTATGTTATAATGTGGTTCATCGGTTGATGCTGGTCGAGTTTTTATGTGTCAGAAGAAGACTTTGAGGCTCATATTCGGATTAAAACCACTTGACTCTTGCCGCCCAATTTTCCTAAAATCTAATATTTTAACGTTCCCATGCATATTCGTTCTAAACTGTTCATTATATATCCATCAGAAAAAGCATATGTTGAAAAAAACTTCTGATTTTGATAATTACTCGACGAGACATGGAAATAATATTTGTATCTCCAGACACCATACTGCTAAGTACGAGTCAACACCAACCTTCATTGGAGTCAAGCAATATAATCATTTGGACAGCAAACTCAAATCAATGAATTCCAGACAATTTAAAAATCAGGTTAAAACTTTGCTAATTACGAGCTCCTACTACAGTGTCGAGGAGTATCTCTCCGATGTTTTCTCATGATCTCTATCTAAAAGGTATTATTAATTAGTTGTTAATTAGTTAATTAGTTGTTAACTTTCTGTTTCTCTCTGACTTGTCCTACATATTGTTTGAATGTCGCACAGAATCAATAAATTATTATTATTATTATCTTCCGCAATTCTCATGCTTAGGTGTTTGCATGGGAAAACGTGATGAGGGCTTTCGCAAACTCATTCCTTGTTGACGTTTTTCATTCCTTTATTATTTTCCTTAAAAACCCACATGTTTCCATTACCGTTGATTTCTGCATTTCTGTTATCAAATGTGCAGGCAAGTCGTGTTTTTTCAATTCTTTCAGCAGCTCCGATGGTATGAGTCCTGTGACCGAAATGACTATGGGTAGTATATAAACCTTTTCCATCTTCCACTTGACTTTATTTCTTCGGCAAGGTCTGTGTATTTCCTGATTTTTTCTGTTATTGTTTTTTGTAGGTTATGATCCAGGGGTGTGCAATATCAATTGAAGTTGTGGTCTTATCAATCTTATTTATTATCACTATGTCCGGTCTATTATTCATGGTTGTTTTGTCTGTTATAATTTTTGATTATTATGATCATCTTCCGCAATTCTCATGCTTAGGTGTTTGCATGGGTAAAGGTAATGAGGGCTTTGGCAAACTCATTCCTTGTTGACGTTTTTTATTCCTTTATTATTTTCCACCCAATCCTACATTATTTATTATTATTATTATTGTTATCATTATCATTATTATTATCTTCCGCAATTCTCATGCTTAGGTGTTTGCATGGGTAAAGGTAATGGGGGCTTTCGCAAACTCATTCCTTGTTGACGTTTTTTATTCCTTTATCATTTTCCTCACAATCCTACATGTTTCCATTACCGTTGTTGTTAGTATTATTATTATTATTGTTTATCAACGGCTCAATCATGTATGAGTACCCTTCGGACAGTTCTACATGTTCCTAATATTGCGGCTTTCTGGGCGGTGAGTTTCAAATTTTTTGTTTCCTTTTTTCCTGTCTTTATCAATTCGTTTTTCAGGTGGCGCTCGACAAGACCATTTGATGATATTACCAGTGGATGTATGGTGACCCCGTCTAGTTGGTAAATTGTTTTCACTTCGAAAGCCAAGTCGATGTATTTACTGACCTTCTGATTTCTTGCTTCGCGAAGATTGTGGTCGCATGGTATGGTAATATCAGTTATTCTGGCTCTCTTTTCTCCCTCCTTTAACACAAAGATATCAGGTTTATTATGCCCTATCTCACGGTCTGTTTTTATCAACTTATCCCAATATATTTTAGTTGCTGTATTTTCCATCAGTTCTTTTGGATTATATTTGTAATAGGCCTCACCGTTATTAATGAGTTGGTGCTGTTTACAGATAGCTTGATGGAAAACCTTAGCGACATCATCATGCCCCTTCTTGTGGTCACGGGGCGCCAAGTAAGTACATCCTGAAGACAGGTGCTGGATGGTTTCCGTCTTTTCCCCACAAAGTCTGCACAAGTCTGAAGGTATCTCCTGGTGTAATATGAATTGCCTGTAGTTTCTAGTAGAAATAACCTGATCTTGTATTATTATTATTATTATTATTATTATTATTATTATTATTATTATTATTATTATTATTATTATTATTATTATTATTATTATTATTATTATTATTATTATTATTATTATTATTATTATTATTATTATTATTATTATTATTATTATTATTATTGTTGTTGTTGTTATTTTCATTATTATTATAATCATTTCATTAAAAAAATGGCCCTTTGAACTGTTTTTGTTTGTCTCGAAAAACCATGGAATTTTGAATGACTCTGTATAATGAGTAGCGTATTTCGTTAACGTCCATGATGCATAAGATCTTGTTATTTCGATACGATATATCAGCTTTCTAACATTAATAGTATGGAAGTTATGGATGTTTAACGAACGATAGGTTTTGCAAAAAAATAGAGGAAATCATTCAACGACTCAAAAACCGCCAGAAATAAATATGGGAAAATGATTTCAAAATAATCGTGATACTTCGAGGAATAGAAATATGCAATAATATAAAGGGTGTACCATTTGAAATAACAAAGTAGTTTCTACCTTTTTACATTTCTTCTCTTTATTTTGCTGTCAAAAAATTTGGTATAGATAGATTTCATTTACTAGATATGATAATAATAATAATAATAATATATGTTTATTTGAGAAAAAGCTTCATACAAGATGAACAAGAAAACAATGATTTTTAATTAAAAAAAAAGGGTTTCACAAACAAACATAAGCGGCAACACCGCAGCACTGAATATACTTTAGATCGATAGAGCATCTTTCCTTGTCCAGGAAACCAAATTTCAAATGAATTCTTGTTTTCCGTCCTCCTTGAATATCTAACGGACCATCAACTGTGGATCACCCTGTATTTATTGATATTGAGCTGTGAACCATAATCTTTCCCTGAATTCAAAGAGGGTGGTTCCAGAAATTTTGAAGTCGGTCTTCTCCACAACAAGGAAATAAAACTTGAAAGTAAATGTACAAATTATTGGAAACATTGAAACTTCTGCTAGTATCCGCGATCAAGACAGAAAATATAATTGAGATTTTGAATTTTATTTCAAACCAACTATATAACCGTGATTATTACTTCATGTAGAATAATTTTGAAGTATTGAATAAACGCTAGACGCTTCAAACGTTGTCCTATTCTTAACTCATACAATCGATCCGCCATAATCCTAAAGAATAAGAAATATTCTCCATTATCTTGATAGATAAACACCGGATATGTGATTCAGTACCGAAATATTTTGTTATTTTTCCGTGATAATTTTCGTGTTGAAAACGGATAAGATTTTGATTTTCTTGTTCTGAAAGTCATAAAATATCATTCTTGTTCCAGAAATTCCAAGTTACTGTTCATTATGTAGAATAACAAATAAGGGGGCATTATTGTAGCTTGAAAGTAACTCTACCAGTAATTGTAAAAAAAGGCCGGAAGGATACTTAGCAGTTGTTATCAATTTTTTTTATTTCAATTATTCCTATAAGTTGTGTCGGATCACAAAAAAATGCTATATGCTGAAAAAGTTCGATATACCTACTCCATTTAATAGATGGATATCATTTTTCATTTCAATTAAGCGCTATTTGGAAAATTGCATTGATGGCAACTAAAGTTGCCAAGGGAAACATACAACATCAATTTCGACAATATTTAGATGTCTCAGTTTTTGAAGATATGTCACTGGGTTAGTTCTCCATGAAATACTTGATCTTATCAAGAATTATAATGACATTTCAACCTCTGTAGCTATATCTTTTCCTGAGGAGCCTCTTTGTGCACATACAGATAAGAAGAAGTTGGTCATTCTGATCATCTTCCTGCCTGTGGCTCTCTCAGATGGAAAAGCGATATTCAAAACTGAATGATAATCACGACTGGTCATTCAAGGGGAGGAGGAAATCCCATAGGGATAGTATAGTTATAGTATCTATAGGTATCGGAAAACCATACAGAGGAACCAGGATCTGGCACTTTTCCACAGAAAAGAGCTCGATCTAAACGCACCGAGCATCAGCGGCCTTTTTAATATTCGACTCTAATTTGATAATTGATTCACCTCCGTTGATTTGCTGAAAGAACTAAGTTCCAGAGTTGATGTATACAGCACACATGGCTGTATACATTATCGCCCTGGTCACAATATTCCTCTGTCGGAATATTGTCAGTGTCTTTTTTTCATCCTGAAGTTCATTAGCAGTTCTCCAATGACACCAAGAGTTTGATCTTCCCTAGAGTCCAGACCAACTCTCCTATAAATCAGAAAAAATCGAACAGATTATTTCATTCAAAAAGTTCAGTACGAGTATGTCCGCCGTAGGATCTGTGGCAGGCGAACCATTTTTCATGCAAGAAATGCGAGGTTTTACTCCATCCTGATGAGTACTTCAAGATTTTTCATGAAAATTAAATATTAATATTCAATACCATACAATGAAAAGTATTACAATTTCGATCAAAATCGAGATATTTTTATATCTCAGTTTTATTTTAATTTGAGTTATTTATACATGAATCATACCAGTGGCAACTAAAGTTACCACTTGACAGCAACTCTCCTACATATTTCTATGAAAGAATATCATTTTTTGTATCGTCACAGTACATCATACTAAATTTCACATGAAAATCAATGGTTTTTTGATTGTATCAAGTTTTCGTTATGAAAATCGAGAGTTCAAAATGATATTCGATCAGGTTTTGTTCAATCAGAGTTAACCTCTTCCAGTTCATACTGGAATATCTATTTATTATCCACACACTGGAGTTCATTCATTAGTGCGCGGAGTTCATACACTCAGGAATCGAAATAGAGATTCACGTGGAGGACGAACATCGAACTTTCATCGATATTCTGTTTTCGTCATTCAATGGCTCTTCGTGCTTTTTATCGTAGTATTGCTCTGAGTTCCAATACACCCTTTCTCACACGTGAAGATTGTCGGGTTTCTAAAAGTTCATTGAATTCTATCCTTTTCGACCGATTAATCAGAAAGTACACAAGATGTAATATGTGAAATGTTTAGTCAAGCAACTTTGTCGTCTGAATTTATGGTGTAGTATACGTCAAATTCGGTAGTTCTTATTTTTTGCAAACTTGTTCATGATGAAGAATCCAAGTTTGTGACCTCGAGCGTTGAACGCAACTTTGTCAAAAACGAACCTGGTTATTGAAAAAACTTCTTCAAGAAGTTTTCAAAGAAGCCTACATTTTCTACAATATTATACCAGAACTGTCTGTGTAGCCCCAAAAGTTTTTCATATACAGTTTTTCAAAGTTTACACATTTTCAGTAAAGGTGGTTCGAGATCGCAGTAAGAATGATTAGCAAGTCAATGTCCTCATTGTCCTCACCAACGACTATCACTACATCATAGATAGAGGCAGTAGTAATAGCTGTAGTGATCATGAGCCTGTTAGCATCTTTGGAGTATTCAAATGTTGCGATTTCCCATTTTTGTTGTCAACAGTTATATGAAACGAATCTTGTTTTTCTGATTTGACAAGAATGAGTTTTGGAGTACTTATCTGTTTTTACTTCATTATTCTTTGCTTAGCTTAAACATCTTCTTTCACACTCCCCATTTTCGTTTTTAACATCATATCATGAAAGTATAGGGCTTCGATAGTATAATCAGGGTAAACACGACATATAGTTTCAAAAAATTACGATTTTCGAAAAAAAATGGTTCACTCTGAAAGACTGTATATGAAAACAATTGTGTCTACAGAAACAAATCTTGGATCATATTGTAGAACATTCAATCTACTTTGAAAACCCCTGGAAGAATTTTTCTCGAAAACCAGTCCTTCAAGGTGGCAATAGCGAAAATTTGAAAAAAATAAAAAAACTAGTTTTTCGAGGTTTTTTCGATTTTTGCCAATGTCGCGTTCAACACCCGCGGTCACAAACTTGGATTGTTCAAAAGATCAGAACTACCGGATTTGATTCATGCTGTGATGTATAAAGTTACCATTTGCGGTAATTTTTGTTCTCGCGGATGGTGAGAATTTAGGATTTACGCTCACATGATATCAAGGAAGAAGGAACTATTACTTATAACCATCTAAGATAGTAAAAGCTCGACGATTTACTGTTGCCAATAGTAAGGGGATTAGTTATGTGCATTTGGTAAAGCAATATTCATTACTGCGCCCCTGAAATGTAAATATAGACCGAGTTTTCTTACGGTATGATACGGGGAAGTGTACCAATCAAGTATTTTCTCTACTTATGTGTCAAATACGTTCATTCTCATCATCTCGTAGGACAAAATAATGTTAGAATATTTCATTCGAATTTCAGTTCAACCCAAATAGACCTACCGTTCCGTATAAGGAACACCTATCTAAAAGTTTTCTATTCATGCTCAAAATAAAGAAACAAAGAAAGCGTCAATATAAACACATAAATTAATGCTTTCTTCAACACTGAATATAACCTACAAAGTGCTTTAGTATTCAAATTCACTTTGAAGCCATGTTAACTTCATAAATATATCAATTGTTGCAATACCTCATTTTGTCCGGTGGTGTATTTTTTCATATGTATTTATTTCATCGCGTTTGCGAATAAAATAATTATATCTATGGTAGGATGAATAATATAAGAGGCGAATTCATCTTCTCCATGATTTCAAATCCTGATTTTTGCTACGTAAATGAAGGCGTTCTTTTAACGGAACGGTAGGATTATCACCTACTATATTACCTGAATATATTGTTATAACTATTGGAAAAATAATCTGCCTCTGCATGAGTGGATATGATTTCAGAACCACCTGATAGCAAAATTTTCTTCTGCACATAATTCAATAGTTTTCTGTAACTGAAATAATAATAATGTTGCTTATGCTACTAATTTCTTATTCGTATTTCCATGCACCAAACAAAGTAAAAATATATTCACCATGAGAAAAAAAATATCATTGACCAACCAAAACTCATGCAACATTAAAATATATGCGGGGCGTTGACTGATCCCGTAAAAACATGAGTTAGAATCGTATTTCGACAAGGACAAAAATTGTATTTCCCACTTCTTTCACACTGCTTTGACATGGATGCTCAAAACGCAAAAATTTTAACAACTAGACTAGCTATCATCGCAACAAGATTGCTGGAAACTAATAGAAAAACAACAAAAACAGGACCATCCAAGCAATCAAAGAGTTTACACCAATCTTCACGATAGGCCAGAGTAGACCATCTGATTGTTTACCAGAATAAAATGAAAAAATTGTGAAGTGTGGCATAAAAACCAATATTCTATAAGTATTAAATATAAAATAGCATAACATCCGAAAAATTGCTTCTGTAATTACGACATATTATAATTCAATGTTCATTTTTCATAGAATGAATTTTAGTAGCTCAAAAACCTACCGTTCCTTTAAAAGAACACCACAAATTCAAACTTTTCGTGAAAAATAAGTACACATCAAGATGAAAAATATGAAAAGGCTCCATTTAAACCATAATCTGACATTCTCATTAAAATGAAAGAAAAAAAATTTCAGGTCTATTTGGGTTAACACTGTTTTCAGTAATATTTATTGATGACATGTTGGCCTCCTGCCACGGATTTATTTGACACCTGTCAAATTTCATGAGATAGAAAACAGTTGTGCCAATCAATTATTTTCAAATCAAAAAGAACTAAACGATATTTACGGCAATATTTCATTAATTTCGACAAGAATTCAGCGAATTAGATAAAATAATATAAGAAGCTCGTACAAAAGACTCATTCTAACACTTGTTCATTCCAGAATTCGCCATTTCGTTGCTCATTTTTGAATTTTGAACGCGTGTAAGAATATCAATGCCTTCTGCACTTGTATTATAAATAACTATTAAGGTTGTGTAGTTCGAAAATGACATATTATCTTTAATAGGAGGATTTTATAAAATGCACGCGGCATGCGTTCCGACGTACGTCTGCTAATATTATGGCAAAATATTTTTAATAATGATATTAACAATGATAATATTAATATTTATTAATTCTTCGATACAAAATACATTTGTATAACACTTCAAGATCAATAACACTATGACCTCCCACTTGAATTTTCTGCATTGTGAAATTCTTACTTTTTCCGGACGATTATTGACTAATTTGATGCTACAATAAGCAGGCGAGTGCTCAGATTTAGTTGTTTAATATTTGGAGAATATTTTCCTCTCTCATATCATACTCATGATGGTTAGATAATTTTTCGAGAGAATTAATGTTTTTTTTTAATAACAAACAATTAATTAAATGAATAAATATAATCCTCCTGAATGTTTTCTCTCCATTGAATGTTTTTTGTTCTCTAAATTAGATTATATGTTATCCTGCTATTCAAATTGTTATGTCCTAAACCAAAGAAAGCACAACTATGAATGAGAGTTCTATATAATAAGATCATTTCTATATATACATATTTATGTGTTTGTGTTTACAGTTTTCATTCACGAAAACTTTTTATTTATTTAATTAACTTTTACATTTAAGTGTGAATCTGTACCTTTTTCATCTTCTGACATAGTATGTTTTTTCTAGAGCCCTGGATGATTAAAAAAATAAATTTGCGAAACGTTGGCCTTCACAAAAAGTAATTTCTCAATTCTCTTATGTTTCCTAACCCAGAAATAACCAGCAATATATTGGATAATTTTTGGAACGAAAGTTCAAAAAAATCGAACAATTAATTGTCATATTCTCCATCGAATCAAATGTAAAATACAAAGTGTGATATATCGTTGAAAAGGTAATTTTGCGAAGAAATAAAAAAATGCAAAAATTGGACAGGGTGCTATTTGAAATTAAAAAGTCGGAGTCACTCACGGCTAAACCAGAATAGATTGTCAATTTTTGTTATTCTAAAGTGAAGATTCCTTGAACGAACTGAAAAACATGGAATTTTCAAATTTTTATCTTTCGACATGACTGATATAATTCTCTGGAATTCATTGGAATTAATTGGTATACTGGGGTACCCGGTATACATATTATTCTCAGATTATACTAATGCTTCAAGTTGAAATCGAGGAGTTTATATTAAATAAAAGGTTAAATTTTGAGACTTCCCAAAACATGGGGCATCTGAATCTATTTTTCATATCCTCGTTTGCTGCTGGCAATTCCGTGATATTTATTACCTTCTGAAAGTGCGTGTAATATATGATCAGACTATGAGAGGACGAGAAGTGCGCCAGAGGGAACTTATTAGTTTGGGGTTAACAAGTCTCTCATATTCCAATTCGTGGGAGTCATAATTGTATAAAATTTTCATTTCGCTGACTCGTGAACAAAAAATAATACTCGGTCAGATTCGAATGAATTTGATTTATTTCTTTCAAAACTTACTTTTACATTGCAGTGGCTTCAGGAAGAATCCTACCTAATCACATATCGTAAGAGAATTCTTACTGCATAACGACTTTGAAATTTTTTCCCATGTCTATCCGGTATGTGAGCATGTTGCGCCTGATTCTAGGCCTGTCTGGATAAAGGCGCGTTGGTTTGGGGGAGCCTTAAATCTTCCATTCGTTGTAGCATTACACTGGTAGTTTGTATATTCTACGGTTGGATGTCTACTAGGTTTATATTCCAACTCCGTTTTTTTCCAATTGGTTGATGAGCCAATGAGATACCACTGCTCTCAATACTTATACATTTCTGACGACGTTTATCGAAAGGTTATGGACAAATATAGTGCCATGAGCATGGGAAGTATTGGAAAAGCCATTTGGAGCAACCTCTGAGTATCGAATATTTGAGTTATTCGCAGATTTCCTAGCATTTTATTTTACTTACTGGCCTTATCTAAAAGCCCTTAGCGACTCATGGTTTGACAGAAAATAATGGATATAACCTTAAAGATTAATTTTTTGTCTTTTGCTCATTTTACCTGATTCATCCATTTGAAAGTCCCAAATCAAGTTGCTTCGACAATGCAGATATGCCAGATATCTTGCTGAAAAAGTATTTCCAAAAGCGTGTGTAATCTATATAACCGGAAAATTGTAAGTTCATGGTGTAAGTCCATTCGGGCTCTTGTTCATTGAAAAGCGCAGGATCAGCCATCTTCGTATCATTTGTTCAAACTGTTCCATACGTGTTTCTGTGCAGAAAAGATGAATAAGAAAGACTTTAAACATATCCATATTCCACATGATAGGCGAGTCGTTTTGTCCATTGATGTACGCTATAAAGAAATATCAGCAAATTTTAGGAAACATTGATTGATTAGGAAAAGATTCAGAAGTTTAAAATCTGAGTCAGGAACTGAGTAAAGAGATACAGAATTTTTTATGCAGATTTTGGTAGATTCATCAAAACAGTTATATCGACGACAGCTGTTCTAATGACTCATGTTATAACTGCTGGTTGTTGCTGGAGAAAAAAGCATAAAAAACGTGCTAAGTGGTCTATGAAATCAAGCAAATGAAAGCAAAATGAGCAAATTGAAAGAAGTCTCAGATCTATAATTTGATCATGCTGCAGTTGAAATACTTCCATAAAATCCAGAGAATCATCTTTGAACGAAATACATCTAAAAGAATCAGTTCTTCATTTGAGGGTAAGAAGCAGAAGAAGATTTGCTGTCGACTAAGGATAAAGCTCTTAATATCATGACTAAGCCACCAGCTTACAGATTTGGACTGTTACATCACATGCTTGAGAGTTTGTTCATTGCTTGCATTTTTTTATTTTACTTCACTTTACTTATTGTTGAAATTTCGCTTGAAGCACCTTTGTAATATAGATTAAAATAAATTAGGCAGATAGCTTCTTCTTTGTCTGGTTTTGATATATTAAAAAAAAAATCTTGAAGGTATCTTGCCTCATATTGTCAATAATAATTGAGACGTGATGTACTATTCCGTCTTCATAATTGTTTTTTCTTCAGGTAATAAATACCTTTATGATCAAAATTAGAATAATATAAAAATACTTTAGTGTTGGCATTATTTCACCACTTACTGCAGGTGGTAATGATGCCACTACCTTGGAACATTGGAATAAGTACCTGATATTGAGATCGAATATATTTTTCAGAAAACACTTATTTCGACGTTAACCTCTTGCAAAACCCGGGAAAAGAAAATGTGAGTATATTATTTGTATTTTGTCATGCTTTCTAGGCTTCTGCGAAATCCCTCAGTAGCAAACTTCTTTAAGTTAGAAGGTTGCTTGTGTTCTGTGTAGGCTTTGTTACTGTATCCCAATACTATCTAGGAACAGTGCTGTATATTGTTTACTCCCTAGGGAATTTTTCGCCGTGATATCACTCTCAGGGGCTCTTAACCACTGGGTCACTCACACGTGTGTATGTATATACACATATGTCATAACGAATCTGAATAATATGTCCTGGAATTTCTGTAACAGATTGTGACTGAGATATAACTTCAGTGTTCAACAGGAAGTAGTTTTGGAAATATTGAAACCTTTTCTGTCAGATAACAGTCTTGTTCAATTTAAATGAGAACAATGTCAGCCTTTCTATGAAAATGAAAGAGCAGTTACCTATATGTATTTTGCATTGTTATCACATCGCACGTTATCGACCTGACCAATTTCATAATTTTTTTTGTTTTTGTATTGTTTTTCATTAGAACAAAATCATCATGAGAGAACAAATTTTTCAATTTGCGTTGAAGACCGGCGCGGCGCATTCGCCAATTCGTTACCTGGGATTTTTACAATTGTATGTATTCAGATAAATTCAAATAACGGACCGATTTGACTAATTTTTTTTAAATTCTCGTTGAAGGCCGAGAAAGGTTTTCATGAAGAATAAGGGAAAGAAAACTGCACGAAAAAATGAAAAAGCAGTTTCTTTTTACCCATTCAAACTATCATGAACCACTGAACAGGTATTACTCAAAGGATCGATTTTGTTGAATATTATTGGTCACTTAAGTTTGAATTAAAATGAATGGTGTGAAAACCCAAGCATGAATGCTTAGAGAAATGAAGAAATAAAGGAACCTGAAAGGAAATTGAATGATAAATGCATATGTAATAGAACAGAGAATTATGAAGAAAAAGCAGTAACGAGGTGTTCGACTGCCATTTTACGTTTCCAAAAAAATTTCTGTTCAATTCCAATCAACGCTGAATCGTATTAATAAGTCTTGGAGTTTTGAATGGTGAATTAGAAAAAGACTTCTGACAAAGGGCTGCTGGAAAACTCAAACCTAGAAAATCTCAAATAACCAGATCAAATCAATCAAAATCGTAAATGGGATATTCCGCACTAATTTTAGAAAATACTGTACTGATGAGAAGGCAGCAGGAAGAGAAGGTTCAAAATTATCTTGCTTTTATGAGTTATCCATAAGGTGAATACTGATGGAGACTTTCATCCCGGAAATAAGAGTTAAACAATACTTCATGAGGAGTTCCCACACATATAGGTTCAGGTATGATGGGTAGGAGCCCTGACAATACATTTGAAATACGACAACGTAAATGAACCCTTTATACGGGGTGTTTCAAAAAAATGTGATCCCTTCTCTAGGATGGATAGAAAACCGAACATCAATTGGGGTTTCTTCACCAGGAAATTTTCATAACGCCATCCGTATTCAAGAAATAAAAATAATACCGATACTACTGGCAATATTTTAATGAAACTTCAAGCGAATATGTTTTGGAAGCTGATACATCCAATGCATTTGTTTTCATGTCTGACTCTCATAGAAAGCACTAATTATACGGTTCGTACCAAGTAGTATTTTGAGGAATTTAATTTAATTTATTTAAGTCAATTCATTACATCATAACCATAACAAAGATAATAATACATAATAGACTAAATATAATTGAATTGCAATTTCAATATGTCTAAACCACACGGCATCACAATTAAGTAACCTTCACAAAAATAACAAAGATAACATTTATATAAATTCTTCAACAACCGGTTCGAGAGCAGAGTTACCTAGGCACGAATGCCTGTGTTGTAAATCTACCCTCTCGCGGCTGTACCTAAATTAAACAATTAGTCGGTGAATGCAACCTAAATGGAGTGAAAAACATGAGGAGTATAAAAATACAATAATTCACCCATACATAATAATAATTTGAAAGAACCAACGGAATCAGAGAAAGAGGTATCGACATCATATGTAAGTTTCTTTTCTTATTTGACCTATTCAATTTTGAACCTTTCTTTATGTTTCAGAATGAATTCTTTCACCTTCAACTTGAATCTTTTTGGGTTATTTTCTTCTCTCAGGTTAGTTGGAATGAGATTAAAAAGTTTCGGACCATAGTACAAGAACGATCTTTTTGATACAGACTTTCTAAAAAAATCAAGATGTAAATTTTTTTGGTGAGTATATCTAGTTGTTCTCGTATTTTTAATATTGAACTTAGCTTGTTTATGAAACACTCTCAATATGCACTGATAAGTGAAAATGGTTCTGACGTTGAGGAGCCCCGAATCTTCGTAGAGTAATTTCGTGGAGAATAGCTTATTTTTTTTGAAAATTATTTTTAGAAGTGTATTTTGGGCCGTTTGTAGCGATTTTATGGTAGAAGAGAAGGCACCACCCCACACAACGACACAATATCTGATCAGAGATTCAGCGAGACTATTATATAAAATGACCAAATTCATTCTTGACACCATCTCTCTCAATATATAAAATTTATGCATAAGTGCTCTTATTCTTCTAGTTACTTGGTTTATCTGTTCTTTCCAACGTAAATGCTGGTCTATTATTATACCCAAGTATTTCACAGAAGAAGACTTACTCAGATCAGGACAATGACAGGCACTGACGTGGCAGTTAGAGGAATGAAATTTGAGCGAAAAGTGTTTCGGTTGATCCACTACCGAGGGAGAAAAAGTCAGGTATTTAGTTTTCCCAATATTTATACTCAACAAATTGTGATTGAACCATAATTGAATTTTTTTTAAATCTGATTCAGCTGTAGACTTTACTTCACTCCAGTTATTACCAGTGAATACCACAGCTGTATCGTCCGCATAGCACACTATATGCCCAACGAAATCTTTTATTTTTGTTATATTATTCATATATACAAGAAACAGTATTGGACCCAACACCGTTCCCTGTGGTACTCCCATTCTTACTGCCAACCTCGAGCTCATTTCCCCCCCTATCCTCACCGACTGATATCTGTCGGATAGATATTCATGAAGGAGGTTCAGTGCTGTACCACGAATACCCAACTGTGACAATTTACGGAGCAATTTTTCGTGCGATACAGTATCGAATGCCTTAGCGACATCAAGAAAAACTGCAAGGCACTTGGATGATTTATCTATCGCCCCAACAGATTTTTCTAACATATCCACAATAGCGTCCTCAGTATTTGACCCTCGAACAAATCCGTATTGTCTGTCAGTCATCAGGTTGTTTGCGTCAAAGAATTCAACTAATCTATTTTTCAATGTCTGTTCGAAAATTTTCGCAAAGTTATCTATAACAGATATGGGACGGTAATTTGTCATTTTGGTTGGATCCCCACTTTTGAAAACTGGGGTCACGACGGTTTCTTTCCACTGTTTTGGAATTTCACCCAGTGACAAACACAGGTTGATGATGTGTAGTAATGGTTTTATTATATGCACATGAATACTTTTTATAGTCAAAGTTGAAATTTTATCAGGACCGGGAGAGCAGTTGTTTTTTAGATTTGATATGAGAATGATGATTTCATTATGTGTTAAAGGTCTTAGAAATATTGTACGATTGTGTGTATGTTCAAGAAGGAAATCATCTGGTAAAGTTGTGGTATTAATTGTTTCAGTCAATTTTTTTCCTATATTGATGAAGAATTTATTGAACGCGTTTGCTTTCTCATTACTATCGTACAATATTTCAGCACCCTCATTCTCGATATCAACGTTCACAATATCAGTTGAAGGTTTTTTACCGGATGCATCATTTATGATTTTCCAAATTTTTTTGAAGTCCCCATTTGCTTGTTCTATCTTACTTTGATAATAATCATTCTTAGTTTTCCTGATTAAATTATTTATTTTATTCCTATATTCCCTATACTGCATTTCTAATAGTGTATTATGATTATTGAACATTTCTTCTTTAATATTAGATTTATCCAGCTAAATTTCAACTTGAACATCATTTGATTTTACTCCAAAAAGGTACTCGTGATGAAACCCGATATTGTGTACCGTTTTCGAAATATTTTGATAGAAGATGTCGTAATGAGTAACCATTTTCCAAATCGATGCATTGGTAGTGGTGCAGAACCTCTTTGGCCCCCATGGTCATGCGATTGAAAACTTTTTGAAAACACAGTTTTTGAAACAAAAAGTTCATTCTGGAGATGTATACACCTCAAGAATTAAAAGACGCAATTCAACGTCACTTGAATGAACTCATAGCTGACTCCAAAGCGTTTTGAAGATTTATGAATTCTTTTATAAATTTTTATCATGTAATTTTTTGTTTAATTTACATTTATCATTAGTTCATATCAGCACCGGTTACTACTTCATAATTTTCAAATAAAAATATTCCAAAAACAGTACACAGTATCGAGTTTAGTTTACCTTTACTACCTCTTTGTTGCGGTATTAAAAATTATAGGGATTGGAATAGTGGAGACCCCGTTTGCAAATTCATCAAAGACCCGAGATGAGAAAATGCCGTCATCGAAGCAAAGCAGAGACAGATCGGTTTCGCCCTTCTTAGGAGTCAATAGTGCTTCTCAGCGAGCAAGGATGAACGAGCATCCTAGGGGTCAGAATTTAAGGTCACGCGAGAAGACAAACTCAGTGCTATACAAAGGTTTGCCATCCAGTAGGGTGTAGCTGAACCCCCTCTCACCAGAAACCCTCAACAAACAGAAATCTCCTCGTACTTTCATTTCTTCTTTTCAGGCTAACTGCAGTCATTCATTCAGATTTGGATGTAAACAGCGTCGGAGCGTGAAATCGCTTGCTCATGCGATTCATGTGTCAGAGTGACACTAATAGAAAAACCTAAAACACTGATTGATTAGGGTGTTAGTTCATCAAGAATGATGTTTGAGATCACCTGGGATTTTTGCTTGATGGATCTAATAATTGTGAACGAGATATTCTTGATAATGGAATATTTGTTGGAACATTATTGGGCTATTTCCATTATGTATATTGTTGGTATTTACCGACGTTTCAGCAAGCATTCGCCTGCCGTCATCAGGGTGTTGTTGGTCCTGAGAAGGGCCGATCTTTGCCAAACTGCGCTCCATACTATCCAATTATGATGTGAGGATTCAGATGCGAGCTGTCAGAGGTATAACCTCCGAAACACAACCCACTATGACTACCAGTCTACCGAAGTAGGGAATTCTCGTTTAATTCGAATTGTTTTGGCACTTGGACATAAATGTAATAAATAAAAACATTATGATTTATGACATTTATGTCCAAGTGTCAAAACAACTCGAAATAACACTTGAAATAGTAAGAACAGAATAAATGGATGATAATACTTTTCATGAAAATTCGAAATTAACTGTTGGAAATGTTAGATATTTGTCTGAATTCGACATATTTTCCATTGAATGATGATTTTTACGAACAAAAATTCGGTATGGCTATGGGTTCTCCTTTATCATCAATAATGAGCAACATTTTCATGAAATATTCTGAAGAAAACCAAATTGAAAAATATTCACTGAAACCAAAGACTTGGTGGCGTTATGTCGATGATATTTTTTAGATTTGGTAACATGGCAGAGAAAAATTGATGAAATTTTTCAATCATATCAATAATAAAGATCCCTACAATAAAATTCACAATAGAGTTGGAACAAACTAATGAACTTTCCTTCTTAGATGTTTCGATGAGAAAATTTACAAATCTTGAAACAAGTTTGTTCAGAAAAAAGACACACACAAATCGATATCTAAATTATTATTCTAATCATCAAATGAGTGTTGAAACAGGTATTATAAAAACACTTTATGATGAAGCTCAATTAATTTCATCGTCAACTGAAATACGCAATGAGGAAATAAATTTATTTGAGAATATTCTTGAGGATAATCAATATCCAACGAATTTCATTGAAAAAACTATTTCAAATTTAGAGAGAACAATTTTGCGTCAAAACGATAATAACAATCAGGAACCAACAACAAACCGTCAAGAACAACCAATTTTAATAAATTTGATTCCTCATGTTCATGGACTTTCAGAAAAAATTTAAAGAATTGATTCTAAATTCAACATAAGAACTGTTTCCAAAACAAAAAAATGATTTACGATCTTTATTAACAAAAACTAAACCTTTGAATGAGGACCAAAAATCAAGAAATTGTTTTCACAATATTCCATGTATTTGTGGGAAATCAAGACCCTTAGAAATCAAAAAACGTTAACATAAGAATAACATGAAAAAAAGAAACATTGGAAGATCGCAGATAGCAGATCATGTGTGTTCCAATACCGGCAATCACATGATGGATTGGAATGGCACAAAAATTCTAATAACGGAAACTGATAATTATTAAAGAAAAATCAAGGAGTCAGCATATATTTTGCTGGATAAGGCTAATAATCTCGCCAATTGTTCAGTAGGAATAGATCGAATTTGGATGGATTTATCGAAAAAGAACTGGTTACAGGGAATTTTGAAAGAAATTAACGATATCAACATCTAGTAATCAATATTACTCTATGTTCATCATGTATTGATAAATGTCTATTAAAAAATCAAAATATTTTCACGATTCTGCGAAGTTGTATGAAAAATCGAGATTGACGAATGAGTTTGATTTAGACTCCGACACGTTACGCTTCAGAGTTCAAAGTGTTTTTTTTTTGTTCATTGTGAGGCAACAATTTCCTCTTGTGAAGTTTTGGCCCCTGACAAATTAGTGCTCAAATTTTTCTCAGGGGCCTTTCTCCTATTATTTAAATAATTTTCTCTACTATGTGTCAAATCCGTTCATTTCGCCACATCCCTAAGAACAAAACAATGTTAGAATATTTCCTTCTAATTTCATTCTAACACTGTTTTCAGTAATATTTATTGTCAAATTTCATGAGATGAAAACAGTTCTGCAAATCAATATTTTTCAAACCAAAAATTCTTGAATGATATTTACGACAATATTTCATTAATTTCGATAACAATTCAGCGAATTAGAGAAAATAAGATATGATACTCGTACATTCCAAAACGAGCCACGAAGTGGCGAACTCGTGTAAGAATATCAATGCCTCCTGCACTAGTATCATAAATAACTATATCGATCCATTTATTCATCAATTTGTTCGAGAATCGGCTTATGACATCCACATTATTCGAACCAACTATTCAACAAGAAACAAGTGCTAGGAACACAATTTAATTGAGAATAATTCTTCTTTCACCTACGTGGAAATTCCTGTTTTAATTTTTTCTGCTAGGGAAAACTTTTACACGTGCATGATAAAAATGCTCCCTCGTTTATGTTGCCTAAGGTTAATGTTTTCTCTTTAAAAGAAAACAACGTTTCACATTTCTTTCTAGGCACAGATTGAGTTGTATAATTATCTTGTAATTAATCTGTCTGCAGTTAAATGCATGAAAAATTCGTCTTCACAACCCGCATAATTCAGAAGGATGGTAACATTCCGAAAGAAAAGATATTCAAAAGGTTATTGCCACGGAAAAGCATATATCAACTTGGATAGTTGTACAGGGTGGTAAGCATAAAATGGGAAAATTTTCAAAGGGATTTAAGAGAGCCTGCAGAATCACGAAAAATCCTCGTGTCATGTAGTATCTATGTGAACGAGTACTAGGTTCTGAGTTCCAGGGTGTTTTTACAATTCGAAAGAAAATCAAAAGCACCATATATACTGAACTGAATCACTGATTTGTAAAACATAGTTTCCATGGAATATGAGAAAGAAGCAGTAAAATATTATTCGATTCGCCGAATCGTATTCCAAAAATTTCTACTCTTTAAAGAAGTTCTAGAAATCACCTTGAATGGCAAATATCATTATTCTTTTTATATATGCGTAATCTATATGTATCGAAATAATAGTTATTTAAGTAACGAGTTGGATACAAATATCATTAAAGCACGAATGTCAAAATTGAACAACGAGGCCGCAGGCCGAGTTGTTTAATTTGGCATGAGTGCTTTAATGATATAGTATCCTACGAGTTACGTACAAAATTTTATCTACAACTGCTTGTTTTCATCTTTTCGAGAAATATTCTGAAATAATCAATTAATTCGTACTTTCAATAAAATATTCCATATGAAGCCATAGATAAAACGTTCAGTTTGTCTATGCATGGAGCAAGTCGTCTATATGCGTTACTATGGCTACACACATGTAACAATAACAACAGATATAAATGCCGCTTCTTTCAATTTTCATTTTATCTATTCAGATAAGTTTCAAAATGAACTCAAGTGATGAACTTCCTTCTGATATAGACCACGAAGCGAATAATGTCATAACGGATGTGGTGCCATCTACATCAAAAAAGAAATATGAAGAAGCATTTGATCGATATAAAAAATGGTGTAGCGAGAAGAATATCAAACATATAACAAGCGAAAAGGTTTTGTTGGCTTATTTCAAGGAATTGAGCGGAACACAAAAGCCCTCATCACTTTGGTGTTATTATTCAATGTTGAGGACAATAATATCGATAAAAAAGAATGTTGATATCAAGAAATATTTCAATGTAATTGCATTCTTAAAACGAAAATCAGAAGGGTACAAGCCTAGAAAATCCAGGATATTTACCAAGGAGGAAATAGCAAGATTTTTATTAGAGGCTCCTGACGAGAGATTTTTATGCATGAAGGTAACCTATCGACATTCTTCCGAAAAAATAATTATGATGCAATAATTATTTCAGGTCATTTTGATTATCGGTCTGGCAGGGGCGTGTCGGCGGGCCGAAATCACAAACCTACTTGTAGAAAATGTAAAAGACGAAGGATTATGTTTTCATATCATCATCCCAACTTGCAAGGCAAAGACGAGAAGAGAGTTTTTTGTAACATCAGGGAACAATGAAGGGTTGAATCACACCAAGAAAAGTGTAGGCATGGATGGAATCAGTGCAGAGGTAGTTGAGGCAGGAATTGATGAGTATTGGAGACTTATAACTCATTCATGCAATAAAATTATAGAAACGGGTATTTTTCCGAATATTTTAGTAATATCTGTGGTTGTTCCGATTCATAAGGGAGGAGATAAGACACTTTGTCCGAATTACAGACCAATTTCGCTGATTTCTGTTATAGCTAAGATACAGAAAAAAGTAATCAAAAACAGGTTATGCTCTTACCTACAAGCAAATGCACTTCTTTCAAAGAGACAATATGGATTTAGAGAGGGATTGTCCACTCAAGATGCATTGGCAGAGCTCACTCGACTTGCTAATGAGGCACTGAATGACGGCAAATTTTCACTCTGCGTGTTTCTAGACCTGGCAAAAGCTTTTGACACAATGGACCATGAAATCTTATTGAAATGTTTGGTAGATTTGGGTGCTGATAAAACAACTCAGAGTTTATTCAAAACCTATCTATTTGATAGAAAGCAGGTAGTTGAAATCAATCGTACCTATAGCAGTATAGAATCCATTAGATGTGGAGTTCCTCAGGGTACCATTCTCGAGCCTGTTCTTTTCCTGATTTATATAAATAGTCTGCTGTTTTTGAATACTGAAAGTCATATTTTGAGTTATGCAGACGACGCGGCATATAGGTATATAGCGGCAGATTAATCGAATATGAAGATGCTTGTTAGAAGAGAGATTCTCAAAATAAATTATCGAATGAAAAAACATAAGTTGACCATGAACTCTCACAAAACCTGATGAATGCCTTTCGCATATGGTTCACTATCAATACAAGACGAGGATCAAACAGTAAAAATACGGTGCACCCATCAGTTTATATATTTAGGAGTTATCCATTTCTCAGGTGGGATGCACATATCAATTTTCTCGTTGGAAAGCTGAGAGGACTTATTTCCATATTCAGATATTTCACAGATATATTGGACACTTATATGTTGACCTTTTGTCATGCACTAGTTGAGTCCCAGCTACGTTATGGAATAATAGCGTAGAGTACAGCTTACAGTAATGTAATGAAAAGACTAATTGTTCAGCAAAAATGGCTTCTGAAAATTATTTTTAAAAAACACATAACCCTTCCCTCGGTGCAGTTATTCAGATTGTAGGGTGTCATGGATATACATCAGTTATATTGTTATACTGTGCTCCTATTCACCAACAAAAATCTTGCGTTGGATTAACTGTTGACACATAACGTCAATACCTAATAGCTTTGCTTTAGGGGTTACGAGAACTAAAATAACTTTGGAATTTCCATGCAAATGCTGCATTAGTATGTTGAAAAAATCATTGCCATTGAAGTCGGGGTTTTAGTTGTTTACTACAGTCTGACGTTCAACCATATGAATTAATATAATATTCTGTTGTGGGGTAGGGGTAACTGTGTTGGCTCTAAGAGGGTGTTTGTCATTAAAAAGTGAATTATGCGTCTCATTTTCCACCCGCATCCACATGATTCCTGTAAGGTTTTTGTTTGTCAATAGGAGATTTTGACGCTTCCTTCCTTATAAATATGTCCATAGATGCTTAGCCTACATCAAGGAGCATGAACACTTAATGGTAACATTATCTAATTTCCACAACTACTCCACGAGAAAAAAATCAACTTTCTACATTCCATCCCATGTTACAACCAAAAATATGAAACTTTTTCAGTGTATCAGGCCATAACTCTGTTTAATCATCTGCCTCACACTGATTAGTTGCTCAATAAAATAAAATTTGAGAAAATCATCAAATATTTTTCAAATAAAAAAAATACTTTAGTGTTAAGGTGTTTCTGGATGACAAAAATGTTTTCGTTGAATGAGTTTATGAAAATTTAGTTTTTTTTCTTCGTTTCGGTTGACTTGTCTTATACATTGTTAATATCTTAAGGGAGCAAGGGATTATTATTATTATTATGTCAATGATAAACTACTTTTTCGTAGGCCGTAGGGAAAAGTGACAACCACAATTAGGCAAATTTTCTATCGGTCACTAGATTTTAATTCAGAATGAATTGGTTGAGGCTTTCGCGGCCATCGTTCAATGTGACATGTTCTTTCGAGCATTTAGGCCGTCGTCGTAGATTAGTTCTCGACGTTTCGAGTGTCTGGCATCTTCAGGAGTTATATTTCAGGAGATGTTCTCTCTGGACTGAACTGCCTGAGTGTGACGTGGACGCAGATTGTATTTCCTTATATAACCTCGGTCGGGGGGCGTGGCTGCGCTTGACCGGTCTCGTCCCGATAACGAACGCGCGCCGGTGTCCGACCGGTTCACAACCGGTTCCCGATCTTCATTCACTTCATGAACCCGGTTATTATTATAGGGAAGTGGTTTTGTGTTTTTGAGTACTGGCACCCATTTTCTATTGATTTTCAAAGATTCCTCCGATTTATTGAAATTCGTTGGGTGTTTATGAATTTCGATTGCTTCCCTGTAGAGCCTGGGGTAGTATGCGGTAGTGGTGCACAACACTTGGGTTTTGTCGAATTCTATTGCATGATTCGTGTTGTTCAGTGTGTGCTCTGCGACGGCGGATTTCTCTGAATGACCCAGTCTACAATTGGCCTTGTGTTCCTTGATCCTCGTATTGATGGATCGCTTCGTTGTACCGATGTATACACTTCCACAGCTGCACGGAATTCGGTATACACCTGGTGTACTGAGTGTATCCCTTCTGTCCTTGGGGGAGTTAAGATGGTCCTTGATCTTCTTCGACGGTTTGAATATTGTCTTAATGTTATGTTTCCCTAGAATTCGTCCGATTCTATCTGTCACCCGTGGGATAAATGGCAAGAATGCTTTTGTTTCCGATTATTGGCGACGTGATACATTATCGTTGTTGTGTTCAGGCCTTTGTTTGATGTATCTATCGATGTCGTTTTTCGTGTAGCCGTTAGCCATGAGAGCTCGCTTCAAGTGTTCTAACTCGGTTGCTAGTTGTTCTGGCTCACAAATTCTTCTCGCTCTGTCGACTAGCGTTTTGATTATCCCTTTACGTTGGCATGGATGATGATTTGAGGCCAACGTAAAGGGATAATCTACAGGGAAGCAATCGAAATTCATAAACACCCAACGAATTTCAATAAATCGGAGGAATCTTTGAAAATCAATAGAACATGGGTGCCAGTACTCAAAAACACAAAACCACTTCCCTATAATAATAACCGGGTTCATGAAGTGAATGAAGATCGGGAACCGGTTGTGAACCGGTCGGACACCGGCGCGCGTTCGTTATCGGGACGAGACCGGTCAAGCGTAGCCACGCCCCCCGACCGAGGTTATATAAGGAAGTACAATCTGCGTCCCCGTCACACTCAGGCAGTTCAGTCCAGTGAGAACATCTCCTGAAATATAACTCCTGAAGATGCCAGACACTCGAACTGGCGAAACGTCGAGAACTAATCTACGACGACGGCCTAAATGCTCGAAAGAACATGTCACATATAATTCAGAAGTTAGAAGTTATTCTTTCAGAAGTCGTAAATATAAATATAACCTAAATGAGGATATTCATATGAACCTTGCGTTTGCAACAAAATAGCTTATTTCATTTGAGGCAAAAATTCTCTTACTTGTTAGATAATAAAAAATTTCCTTTCATTTTCAATGTTTGTTTTCTTCTTTTTCAATGGATGGCATCCTTCTTTTATTTGTATTTATTGCAAAATTTTCCATCCTGTTCTATGATATGAAATTGATCTTGGAATGTCATTCTCCGATGTTCGAAGAGTTTTCATTGCTGTATTCAAGCTACTTTTGGAAGTTCCATATTGAGTTTGGAACGAATACGCTTGCGGAGGGTCCTAATAATTTTTACTTTTGATATAATTATCATTAAATCATACTTCGCCTGCAGATAGTTTTCCATGATTTCCTCAATAAGGTCCGAGCTGCAGAATATTGGCGAGGCAGTCGAACTACCTGCTTCTACTGCACTACTACTCTTATTATTGGTGAGTGATTTCACAGGTGTATTCGATATTTTCTTGAACAAATTCTATAAAAAAATGGCACCCCTGCGAATGGAATCACGAAATTATAGTACAAATTTATAATAGAATATTCCAACAACATCCGAAGTTTTCAAGAGAAACATTATTGATTCTTTCAGAGCAATCCACACAAAATTTCACAAGGGAAAATATCCATTAAATATATTTATTTTTTTCACATGATAACAATGAAAAACTATATAGGTAGGTACAATTTTTTTCTGTAATCGTTCTTGAAATTTTTGAATTCGGCAGAACATTCCAAGATCGAAATATCTCGCATTGCTATAAATCGATCCAAAGGGTCAGAGACCCTTCCGTACCCATGAGAACGATCCAGGGATATTTCTCGTTGCGAATTATCTTTCATACAGCCAGTTGTTGTCAATTCTGTGACTGAAATTAACTCATCCGATTGAACCGTGAAATGACGTAATTGCTAAATCCTTTGATTAGCATCCCTAAGTTATGAATGCAGTATGAAGAAGTTGTGAATATTCGTTCCTATGATTTCGAATAAACATGAAGCTTGCTCTTGTGTTTGAAGGTTCAACGACCACTGGATTGAATGAAAATCATTCAACCTGATGCGTAATACTTACACACAATATCCAATCGGGGTAATTCACTCGGAAAACTAGAATTATGCAGATACATAATCAAAAAGTGGAACCGAAAATTTCAGGTTCCATTTCCAATTGGTCGTGGTAATTTCTGATTAGGGATATGAATTGAGACCTTTATATATGGGAACTATTGTTTCGATAATTTATTGTGAAAAATTACAGGCTGGACATGGTTATTATGAAAAACAAAGATTGTATTAATTAATATTGACTGAACGGTAGGATGAAAAATTAGTTATTCACGATGGCATTTATCATTCTTACACGAATCCAAACTTCAAATGCGATCCACAAAGTGGCGAGTTTTTGAATGAACGAGTGTTAGAATGAGACGTCTGTACGATTATCATACATTATTATCTCTAATTATTTGAATGTTCATCGAAATCAATGAAATATTTCCATAAATATCGAAAAGTGATTTTTGCGTTGAAAAATATTGACTGGCACAACTGAAACTGTTTTCTCTTTCATAAATTCGGCAGATACTGAATAAATCCGTGGCAGGATGCCAACTTGTAATAATAGGTTTGTTCGCGGGACCAATTCCGAACCGGGTCGTTACCAAGTCCAGAATTAATAAACTAGGCTATGTTTCCGAACAGATTTTGATCTAAATTCACTGCGAACGTTCTTGGAATCAAAAAAGGTCTGTGTGTTTATTTTCATGATACAATTCCTTATCTATATTGGTCAGTCGAAAATGTTGAATAATTGGGCATCGTTAAAATCTAGGAACACCTCTTCGAAATGTGCTATATTCTTGGGACTCCATCAACTCCGTCACGATGAATTATCAATAAAAGATATGTCTCACATTTACGAGACACAACAACAAAAAAAACTCAGGTAAGAATCAATTTGGAACTACCAGTTCTTGCTTCAACCCCGGAACTCTTGGAACCGATTCGTTTTCGGTGTAAGTCGATCTGCGCTTGTGCACAGTTTAGAAAGCTATTCTACACAATGTCTTGAGAAGAGTTCTGCAATGGTTCGGAACTCGACCCGCGAACAAAGCGTATTACCATGAAAGCTGAGCTGGAATCTGGAATGAGTTTTTTTTTTAATGATTTTGTTCTACAAGATGTGGCAAAATAAACGGATTTGACACATAATTAGAGACAATTCATATAAAAATAGATGTCAGTAGATCGGGAAAAATGGGTACTAGGGCAAAACAGGGTACCGCCATTTTACGGGAATTTCATTCGAGTAAACCTCCCAGATCTGAGATGCACTATCCTCACTACAAATACCTTTCACTGCAATAGAAGCAGCTCGAATCGGGTGGACAAAGTTTGTATTTTTCGGCCATCAAGTTAGAAACCTCTTGTTGTAAAAGTGGATAATATATTTTCTTAAGGCATGTACAGTTTTAAAAGGGTTATTGATATTTTATGAATAGTTTAAGGCTTTCACGACCGGATATACTGGTATAAAAAAAATCTTACGGGCTTATTGGCCGTGGTCCATTAGGAATAATTTCACCTAACGTTTCACCTACAACTTCGGTAGGCATCTTTTGAGGATTCTCGGTCTAAGGTTATACCTCGAACGCTGAATTTCTGCCACTGACGTGTTCGAACCGGAAGCGTCATCTGCACCCCGGTTTATGGCGGGAAAAGGTGGTGAGTTTACGTGCGCGATGCTCATTGGCCCATCGCTCCCGCTTCATATCGGCTTGACCTTAGTTTTTTCTAAGGTCGGTGAGCAGGCGCTATGCAAGGAGGAGGTGTCTTCTTTTCTGTTATTTTTGTGTTTATGAATTTCAATAGGTTTCATGGTCAGCTTGGGATAGTAATTGGATAATATTGGAAATAATCTCCGCCTTTGAGAAATCTATGTTGTGTCCATCTGTTAGCGCATGTTCTGCTAGAGCTGATTTTTCTGTCTGATTCAGTCGACAGCATCGTTCATGCTCCTTAATTCTCGTATTTATACTTCGCTTTGTTGTGCCAATAAAGACATTGCCGCAGTCACAAGGTATTCTGTAAATACCAGCTTGTGAAAGTGGGTCGATTTTGTCTTTGGTTGTTTTTATCATTTACCCAAGTTTTTGTGTCAGCTTATAAAGTTTCTCGATGTTGTGCTTTTTCAGTATTTTACCAATTCTATCTGTGACCTTGGGGATGTATGGTAAAACGGCTCTTCCGTTAGGTGTGATTTGTGATGTGTTATCATCACGGGTGGAAGTTTTTATTCTCAATACCCTCTGGTTTTCTTTGGCTTTATAGCCATTGGCAATGAACCATGAGCCATTGGCAATTCCAGCTCGCATAATCGTCGGGTTCTATCTACGAGTGTTTTGATAACTCCTCGTTTCTGTTTGGGGTGATGATTGCGTTTCTTATGTAGATATCTGTCAGTGTGGGGTTTTCTATAAACCCTGCGTCCTAGTTTTCCATTAGGCTTTCTAGTTACTAAGACGTCTAGAAATGGTAGTGCACCATCCTTTTCAATTTCCATTGTGAATTGAATATTTGGGTGCCTACTGTTGAGATGGGCTAAGAAGGCTTGTAATTCCTCATCTCCGTGAATCCAAACGACAAAAGTATAGTCTACATTCTACATGATGTTGCCACGTGGATGGTCTCTTTCATGTCGATTCGATGGCACTTTGTCCGAATTTTTCCATGAAGAAATTCGTAATTGCAGGACTCAGAGGGTTGCCTATGGCGATACCTTCTATTGGTTCATAAAACTCGCCTTTCCACCGAAAGCAGATGGATATTAGGGAAAGTTCAAAGAGCTTTGCTATGTCATTCGGGAATATTTCCGACACGTAATTTAGCGATGATGGGACCTATTGTGAACAAAGACACAACATCAAAACTAACGAGTCGGTCGTTTGGTCCCAACTGGATGTTCTGCAGCTTTTCTACAAACTGAGTAGAGTCCTTGACCAAGGTTTCGGTATTTTCCACAAAAGGTCTCAACATGGTCGTTAGAACTTTGGCTCCGTATTCTCCTTTTAGTTTCTTCATTGATATTTTGTTTATGCTATATCGTTATTGCCCTTATATCCTTTCACACCGATAGATATGTCTTGTTTTATTTAAACAGATGCTTTGGAGCAAAATGAGGTTTTGACGATGGGACCAAACGAGGTCCCGTTTTAACCCATCCTTGGGACCCTGTTTCGCCCCATGGAAAGTATTTATATTTATTATGTATTGGTTTCAGATTGTACGAAAATACGCAAGAAAGACAGCTTGTCAAAATTGGTCCAAAGAGACAATGCAAGAAGCGCGCCAGAAATGTGTTTACCGAAGCTCAAGAGTTAGATATTGTGAAATATATAAAAGGGATCATATAACTAAGAGTTTTTTTTATGAAATATAAACCTACACGTACCTAATACATTAACCCAGACGCAATGCCGCATTTTGTTCTTTATACGCGGCAAAAAGGGGAAATGCCTGTCTTTTGAAAAATACATGAAAAGAGTTGGTTATTCAGTGGCTAAAGTCTAAAGAAAATATATTTAGCTAGCTGAATTCTAAATCGTTATGTTGAGTTATTTTGTTTCATAGAAAAATCAGGATCTTGAAGTTAGGTACCCGCGGATTCCCATAAGACAAAAAACGAACTACCTATTCTGTATGGCGGCTGGAAGTGATACGTGTTCTCGAAAGGTAGGTACTATGAGGTTTTTTTCAAAATATGTCGCTGCGTTAATAAAGTTCGTAGGAATAAATTCATGTAAAATTATTCCGCTTTCTAATAACATCATGAATTCAACATTTAAAATATATCAATAGAGACAAGTCGTAGTTGTAATGTTAACCTCAACGAAACGTCTCTATATCATGTTACATGCAAAAACTGTTGAAGTGAAGTTGGGGAAGTCGCAGACTCAACAGTAAGTGGATGTAAATGTCCACAATGTCAAATCCTGAGCAAGAGCGTCGCTAGAACTTTTTTTGGGGTTGGTAAAAAATAATTTAGGATATAGGATATTGTCATAATAATATGTGACGATTTTATCACTTTTGGTTAAAAGTCAGTATTATTCTATAAAGGGGGGTGGTTACCCCCATCACCCCCCCTGTATCGACGCCAGTGATCCTCAGTACATATATGATAAGTCCAAACATATTCTTCAATGTGATATTTTTTGGAATTTCCTGCGACTTACTCTTACTCTACTGGTTGACTGGGTTATAAATCCTGCTGAAAATCCTGTTAGAAATCATACCTTCACCGCATCTTTCATCGTCAAAAACATGTTGATAAGGCTCTGAAAAAAATTAGTGAACCTGTTGTGCTGACTCCAGCACTCAGCACTACCTGTAAAAAAAAATTTTTAATGCTCTTCGACACACAAAATTTCACGTTGTATTGACTAAGATATCATTCTGAAATTTTTTTCACTAGGTATATTCAGTTTACTAATCCAATATCAATTGGATATTATTCATTCGTAGATATAAAACTTTTCTAAGGTATGTTCCAGTCCCAATATCTGAACCCATTTTGAAAAGACCTATAACGGTTACGATAGACAACCACATAAACAAAAGTTTATCCTAACCTCCCTTCTTTGGCAAAGATGTGTCCATGACGATATTTTTCGTATGAAGTTCAATAATTTGTTGTCAAAGATCCTCAGAACTGCGACGCTGAAGTTGAACAACCTTTTTCTTGAAAAACCTAAGTGTTGAGGGACAGGGAAATCCCAAATGGACATCTGCACAGGATATTGAAATAAGATATGATTAAATTAGGGTGAATGAACTCAGATGGATTTGTCTTCGAGACATGCAAGTATTTCCACCTATTGGCTACTTAATTTGTATTCCAGAGAGGTTCATCCTTGAACTAACCCCTAATTCCATGTGAAATGCGATGTTTATTGAATGGGGTAAATACGGATCAGTTTCTTATAGATGTCAGTGGAGGTTCAAGGATTCCACCTCAGGTCATTTTCACTTTCTAGCAGCGAATTGGGTTGTTACGTTCAATATGTGATTTGGTATGATATTCGCATTAGCTGGCTCGTCTTTTGATCGAGGATTAATGCGTTCACCCCTTCTCATCATTTTTTTATTACGCAACGAGGGTCAAATTTTCATCTCGTATTATATCTATATATATGGTTTTTGTTATATCCCATTCAGACAGACATAAAAACTGCAATATTAGAAAAAAAAGGGATATATTCAACTTCTAGACTAGATTTCAATTATAAATGACATTATTTCGCTAATAATAATTATAAATGTCGTCTACGATAAATCTTTAGACTTGCTAATTCCGAGGTAGATATCAAAGAAGTGTAGCATTCTGGACGGAAATCATTCTTGTCATCATCCCCAAATAAGCATTGTTGCCCAAGATACTGAAATTGAAACTAAATAAGAAACATTCTAAAATTGATTTAAATCTGAAAATGCAGAAACTGATATTAACCGATTTATAATTCTCCAATTACGAAAACGCTCATCACAAATGTAAGCGAGACTATTCCTTTTCGATTGCCGAGTGTAAAAAGCCTGTATTTCCCCAGTACAATTTTTGAAAACCTAGTATTCAAGTAAATCCATTATAAATCATATTCATTCGAGCACACATAATAATCAATCACACATGAATAAAATAAACACGATGACGATTCACAAGAACTTATCTACTGTAGTGAAGGAATGGAAGATTTGCTGTGATTTTCCGCTTCGATCAAACTGATTATTAATCTGCTAAACAATTATGTTCTCACATTTCGATCATAATCAATGATCTTTGTTTTTTATAGATCTGATACTCAAATGAAAGACAATATGCTTTTATTGAATAAAACCTCCAATGAATATTTCGGTAGATATCAAAATATTCGTCTTATAAATCATCATATTTTTTTTTATTTAGCACTGGGGTACTTTGATTGCGTAAATAAACCATTTCCTTCTAAATATACGTCTCACCATACCTACCGTTGTTTTGAGTTCTTCAGCCTCGATGTTCTCCGACGACCGGGTTTGTATTCATCATTTCTGATACTTCATCTTTCCACATCCACATAACGCATTTTGTCGATCCAGGATATCTTTTACATACGCCGATATGTTCACATTTCAAACTCTTCTAGTTTTTGGCACATGGCTACTGTCAGAGTCCATACTCCATAATAGAGGATACTGAAGACGTAACGCTCATGCTCTTACCTGCTCAAGTTTTGTAGATGTTGTAATTATGGAACTGCAGCCTTTTTTAGACGAACATTGAGATACTCTGGAATAAAATTGTTTTCAATTTTATATAACAGAGAAAAATAAGCCTTTGTTTTATGTTTTGCTCAACATTTACATTTACCCAATTAAGAGAATTTAACATCTCTTTAATCGGCATATATTTTTCACAACGCAACAACACACGCATTATTTTATTTTGCTGTATTCACAGTTTATGTACCTCTCTTCTGTTGCAAGAAAACAATGAACTACAATTCGAAAAGTGAGGCGAAAGTATCCTATCCTCTCCTATCTTATCCTACTAATATAATAAATACGAAAGTTTTTGAGGATGTAAAGAAGTTTGTTACTCTTTCACGTGAGAACTACCGAACGGATTCAGATGGAACTTCACATCAATATAGTTTCTCTATCAGAATAATTTAATTTATGAAAAAATTGTGGTATTTCAGCATGAAACAACGACAAAATATCTAGCGGGGAAAAGTGCCTCTGTTTGGGAGCTATTAGGGGGATTCCATTATGTCGATACGTCGCGTAGTCGCGAATCACCCATGTTATTCTTACGGTGATATGCAAGAATGACCCTTATGCTTGATTCACAATGGACGCAACCTGACACATACGTAAACAGCGAAAATTTAAATGATAGAAATCATACCTAACGAGAATAGTTCACAATATGTAAATTTCTACATTTTCATTCGATTTGAACCTATTGTGAATATTCTCGTATGAATTTTGGTAGTTTCATTTATGATTTTCAAGCATGTACTGGAGTTACTTTCGTTCTCATCAAGCATAAGCCGCTGTCTCGACTGTCGGCAAAGCAGCGAAACTGTGAAAATTTCGAAGTACAGCGAAGCCATTATTAGCTGTAAAATCGATCTATTCGAAGAATCGCATCACTCCTGGATTGTGGAAAACACTCCTGTTGTTCAGAATTGTTCTTGATTTCTGCTGATTTGTGCCGTTTAAATTTTCTCCTCATTCCATGTTGTCCTCAAAGACAGATAAATTCTGCCAGCAAAACACTTTTCGAAAAATTGGATTCCAATGACTGAAGAAAAATTTTAGTTAATTGTGCTTTCTCCCAGAAGGGAATTTGTGCTACACTTGTGCTGTTTTGTGTCATGAATATTTTTCGGGAAATTGTTTGGACCTTCGGAAAAATCAAGAAATTGAACAAAAAGTCAGTCCAAGGCGTTTCTTTTTCCAACGAGAACTATTTGATATGATTATGCCAACTAGAGGACGTCAGTTTTCAGAAAAAAAATGAACAAGTTTTCTCTCATAAGGAGAAAAAAGTAGTTTCACAGCTGCTAAAACTCTTGCTTGGCTGCCGATTCTAAAATGAAAAATTTTATTTTTCTAAAATGGAAAATTTATCACGACATCACGCTTTCAATAAGTGGTAAGGAACTATGAATTCCTTGAATTCTAAACTTTCGATTTCAGGCGACATACACGATAGAAGCCACAATGAAAACTTCAATTTCGAACGTTTGCATTTAAGTATGAAGCTAAATGTGATTTTGGTGATAATATTAGCTGATTTGGGAGCTTTAGTGATGGTGGATTATGGCAGTGTACAAGCAATTCGCTTAGACTGCCATTCCTGCTTTCTCTTATATATTCATGATTTGTATCTCACATGTATTATGGTTCTCGATGAATAAAATTGAATTGAATTGAATTCCAATACATTAACATGTATTGAGAAGTTTAACTGCGAATCCAATATATTACACACAAATACTTAATTTCACTGACAAACTGTATAGGTGAACCGTTTATAAATGAAGATATTCCCAAATCTGCAAAAAAATTTTCAATTTGTCGCTGAACCTACGACTATAGAGTTCGTCCTCAAAGAATCTAGTTTCAATCTTTTTTTTGAAACCTTTCATTCGAAACATCACTCTCACTATTCAGCAATTCTACAATTTCTCGATAATCTTGTCCAGATATGAATATAAGGGTGTCGTGTGCATATTAGTGTATAAAACAGTTTTATATCCTCTTTAGGTCATTAATATAAACAATAAATAATAGGGATACTATGACACTTCCTTTGGGTTCACGCAGTAAACTTTGATTCATTTGAGACACTCTATTTCTTATTTTTGTCCCATGAAACCTGTTCATCAGATAATTATCAATCCAACTCAAAGCATTATCAGCAATCCCATATCACCTGGATTGGTGGTTCACGAGAATGTTGACTTCTGAAGCCTGATTGTCTCTCAAACAACAATAATTAATTACAAATAATACTTTCTATAACCTTATCTGCAGTTGGTTAGGGATTTATCCTGTCCGAAGGAACAGTTGGTTTATTCTCTTTGGGGGTTGGAGTTATAACACTAATTTTCAAGTCATGTGGTATCTTTGCAGTTTCTGTTGAAGGATTGATCAAATTCAATAAAGGATATCCGATCAACCCAAAAAGTTGTTTGACCCTTTTAACATTCAGACAATCATCACTCGAGCCTTTAATTTATAAATCATACACAGTATTTTTCAACTGTCAGTGTTGAAATATGAGTTTGGACTGTGTGAAAATTTAACTGAAAGTAGGATTGAAGATGAGAATTGAAAGAAATTGATAAAGCAATAAAAAAAAACTCTGAAAATGAAAATGAACTGAAATAATTTAATTTTCGAAACACGATTGGTTTGGGTATGGGAAAGATGTCGCCTTACCTTGCACAATCACTTGATCTTCTTCGAGTTGAAAAAATGGAAAGTTGTCGATAGCTTTTGGCTCCTCACATAGATGACGACAACTCATCTCTCCGTCTGGTGAAAACTTACCTTTCCACAGACATATGGACCGAAAAAGGACCGACTCGCGTATTAGTGGATTTACCGATTCAATCAGCATATACAGGCTGGTGTATTAACATTCGGATATAAACTGTTTCAAATTGAGAAAGTCTTGATTGAATGTTCTGGTCTGGCGCTCTCTTTACTCTATACTATACGTATATGTATACTATACTTAATTATTAAGTAACATATCTTTTCAACTGATTTTCTCTAATAATCAGGTGGTAGAATTTACGTTGTAGCATTCTTATTTAACAATTTTTATTTAAAAACAATTGTTTTTTTCAGGGACTGAAGGTGAAAACAGAAAAAAGACTAACAAGCATTTTTTTACTAATCGATTCTAGGGTGATACCGGGCCTGAATCTCTAGAAATGTACAGACAAATATGTTGGAATGAACTTTTCAAGTATAATTTCTCAAATAATTTCAATTTCGAAGATTATTTCCTTGCTCGATGCAGTTCGAGAAAAAAAAACTATGGGAATGACAATTTCTCACTGTAAATCTCTGAGGAATCGATCAAAACTCTACTGGAAGATATCGTTCACTTTGTAAAACATGATGTAATATTTGCATTTATTGAATCTTCTCATGAAGATCACATCTCATTCTTGACTTTTTAGATGTTGTAATTTTCTCAAATATTGCAATAGTGACAAATGATCGAAAGTTTGAGAATATGAGGCATTCTTGTATCGGCATGGGCGCGAGTAAGATTTCTCTTCATATGTACCAAAATATTTGTGAATTCCAGAGAAATATAAAGGTTTTGTGAAGTGTTTAGTGTTGATATTCGGTGGAAAGATCTCTGGTAGGCGCGTTTACAGTTTTTTGTGCAAAAGGATTATGTGTCAAGCTACATCGTGTCGGTAAGATTTTTCTCGGATATTTTGACATGGTGTGAAGTAGTGTGTGATGGAGTTAGAAATAAGAAAATATCAAATCACGAATTATTTCCGCACACTCAATAAGCAAATGAATTGAGATTTGGACGCATGAAAAGCCTCACCCATCTTCGGTATACTTCATCTCAGATTATAAACTTCCGGAATGCTTTGGCTGCTAGTATTATTCTCATAGCAACAAGTACTTGATTTTGATACGTTTGAAAGGGCGGTCGACTCAAACTGGATTTCAGGAAACAAGTTGTATTGTCCTTGAGTCAACCAAAGATAAATAGGATCACATGAATGGAACTGAGAAACATCTGACATTTCAATAATGATTAGTAGTCATTTAAGTGTAGGTTGCGAGTTGTTTGCTCGATTTCACAGATTCTCCAAATAAACTGAAATGGCATTTCTAAACAAATTTGAATAGATATTGATGTGGAATTAATTAATATATTCGATAGAAATAGAAGAATACTTATTTATAATGACGAATAGGGGACATGAGTTGGAATTCAATTTTATCCGAATTATTCATTTTAATAAATCTTGTTTCACATTTTAAATCGATCTCTTTCAATCATTAATGGAATTTTGCAATTATTATACCGTGTAGTGGTGTTCAACCTTTCTAGCACTGGAAACCGTACACTGTGCAAATCGTTGATGGAAAAATAATCACTGGGACATGTCAAGTTACAAAGTCAATGCTTTCCAAGCATAAATTCAAATATACAGAGAGTCCGTCCTCCTTATGTTAAATGGAAAGGCATATTTTTATATTTTCTTTAGCTCATTAACAATATGATTTCAATGAACTATATCATGTATGATCTATTTTCAATAATACCAGGTGTAATAAAAAAATTAATAATTCAAATCCATGTTGAAAATTTTTTTTGAATATCCTCAGTACGATTCAAAAATTTAAGAATCAATTTTCGATAAGCCTACAGATCTTTTTTTGTTAATATATTTTTTCACATGAACGACTATATACGGAATGGTCAAATTTCGATGATTCAGTACTATAATTCTCATATTGATGGAGATAAAGAAAACAATAGGTATGCATGTCATGTTTTGTTTTTTGGAGCAACATATGTTCAACACCGCAGGTCTCTGCGGTCACTACAGGGTGATTTCAAAATTTGGCCAATTTGGCTCTAACTTCCAGAGTATTGCAACTACACTGTCGGCAGAAACACATTTTTAAGAAGGTTTTTTTCAGTTTTTTTTTTTAAGATTTTCAAAATTTTCGTGCCGCTTCAAATTTCAGAGCAATAAAACAATTTTTGGTTTTAAATAGGAATCATAGTGAGCTGTAAAATTTATCTATAGACTTTTCTTACACAATTTCAAAAACATATATTATTTTATACTTCCGATCTCATTATATATCGAAAATTTCAAAAAAACACAATTTCGGTCAACAAAATTCAAGCTCCGTGAAAACTGTGATATTGTTATGGTGAATCATTTCTATTTTCTAATACTATAATTGCAAATTGAGCTGAGAAATCAAAGGAGAAAAAAATAGTTCAGAGAAACACTCCTGGAGTCTGTATGATGATATAATTATAATTTTCTAACTCATTTGACATTTTACGATTGTGAAATATCAAGTTACATTGCCTCTTCAGTTAAATAGATCTGAATCAAAATCAAAATTTGATTTTGTTGGTCGAAAAATGCTTTTTCGGAATATTCAATATATAAACCGGTATAAGTAGGTACATATATCATGACATATATTTTCGAAATTATGTCACTAAAATCTATTAAATAAAAATCATATCACTTCATGGTTTCCATTTAAAATTTTTAACGAGCGCATCATTGAAATTCAAAGTTGAAATATGGAGAAGTTTTTAATTTTTTTCTAACATAAGATTTCATTCCATGAGTGGTTTTCACAATGTATATTTCAACAAAATCCTTGATTGAAAGTGAAAAACGCATCCAAATATAAAAACTATAGATATTTGGTTTCGAAACCTATTTCAATCTGTTCGCATATATTTCATCCATCCTAAGAAATATGTATTCTCAAGAAAAGTACAGTTAGAATTTCCCAATATATTAAATTTAATCCACTGTTGATCCATGCTTGAAATAATGAAATCCTGTTAAGCAGAAACCCAATTATCATTATCTGATACTTTGAAAATACCAATGTCTTAAATTCAACTCTGTCGAGTACTCTCAGAATTTCAATATATTTCAGCTGTGTAAATTTCGTTGTGATGAAACGTTTATCAAGGAATCAAAACATATTTTGATAATTACTTACAACCTGATATGGGTTTCATTGTGAATTTTTTTAAATTGATTTTACAAGTGAATAATCACTGGGCTCTAATGTTTTTGTAGACTGATGTTTTCGTGGAGTATCCCAGGTTCTTCACCATCCCAAAAAATATTTCAGTACGAATCGCGAATGTAGAATATATCGCCCCAAATTTAAAAGACTATTGTAATATTGTCATTGGAACGATGATAATTTACTATGTGGTAAATATTTTTTGGAACTTATTGAGAAATTTATATTTCATTTGAATATTTATATATCGACAATATTATTCAAGGTTGGGAGATAAATTATTTGATTATATTCGAATTGAAATTTTCTATAAAAAATCTCATATTCGAATCGGAGGGCAATATTCTATTGATATTCCATTTTTCAGGTTATCTTTTGAACTCTAAATTTTTTTTTTAAAGACATTCCACTCAAATTAAAAGATATTCCTACTGACATTATCTTTTTAGAGAAGAACAATCACTTGATATTTTGTTGTATATTGAAAAATTACTCATTTCTATATTCAATCTCTGGAAAGAATGATATAAAAATTTTCGGATTCAGGTTGATGCTTCCTGTGACTTCCTCAGAACTGAACTGCTGTTAATAATATGAAATAAAGTTAATAGTTCTTCTTGTCCAAGGATGATTTTAAATAATTGAAAATGAAAACATTTGATAATTTCATTCTTCAACGCTAAGTCAGAGGATCTAATATTTTATGAAAATTCAACAACTCTGATACAGTTCTGAAGTCGTCACCAGCTTTTCTTGGGTAGTTTTCGATCAGCAGATGAATGATGGTTTAAATAATTCGATTATTTGAAGAATTTCAAACACGTTACTTATCGTTTCATATAATTGAAAAATAACTAATAATTAGGACTACAACAAAATATGAGTTAGACTAATCATTTCGAATATAACATCTTTTTTTCCGAATCTTTGAAAGAGAATCAAGAAAAAATAGTTGCAACATGATGATATCAAAAAATGTAACATGTAATAATGAGGTGCTTGATTACAAGATCTCGGAGGAGATTGATACCTTTTTGTTTTCTTCTTTATTTGCCACATTTGTGAAAAATTCGTTATCAAGACCTGTGTTTTCTCTTGTTTCATTCCGATTCACAGGATATAACACACTTGATCATCGACAATTTCTTCGATCTAGTTCTATTAAAAGTAAATTGTTCAGAGCTCGGTTTTCAACATCCTTAATTTTGACAATGAGTGGACATGTCCAAGAAGTTACATCAAGCCTTGGCTAGCCCTATGCTCTACTTTATGAATAGTGTCATATTTGAAATGTAGCATGGTCCAAGATTTTGATTTATTAAAATTGAGCGATTTTTTCGACAATATCTAATTTTTTTATTCTAGAATTGTAGATCATCTTTTGGGCCATTTCATGCGTAGCTACTCTATTCAGTGTCTTTGAGATATTTTGTTTTGGGAAATGTTTCAAATGTTTCAAACGATCTAACTATTGTTCATTTCTGAATTTGGACTTGATTATGGATGGTAACTGATATATCGAAAAAATTGTCTTCAATATAATATAAAAATTTTCAGATTTTCATGCTAACAGCGCCGAAGAGCTCAAATCAGAGAGTTTATTTTTTCTTCACATTTTGTGAAACCAATATTACCAGTAGGTACCTGTTTTCAAAATTTCTTCTTCCAGACGTGTTTTGATATGAGATATTAGAGCCACATTCTCGGGCGTGTGATATAGGTGGCATTCAAATTTTATAGCCTCCTAATCAACTACACGAATAAATTTGCATAAAATATCGATCACTGGGAATAATTATACATAACAATATTCGAATGCTGAATAAGTTACCCAAAACTCCAAACGGGAAATAGCATCCGCTGGATTATGCAATTATTAACACGATTGTTTAGCAACCTGACTGATATTCGTACTTGAAGAAGATTTCGAGGATTTTATAATTCCGACCGATAAGAGAAGTTTCATTATAACTAATAAACAAATTTTTTCAAGAGAATTGATTTCAAAACACATACTGAAATCTATTCATCTATGTGGTCATGGAAATGAAATAAATACATGAGATTTCATGATATTTGAATTGGGAATTATATTGTGATTTGATTTCAGAAAATTCAACTTTTTTTGAATCATAAATGGTTTGCGAAGTTTCCTCCTGGAATGATAAAAACTGTTTTTGGAGGGAACCACATGAAACTTCATGACTCTTGTACTCAATAACAAATCCCCCAAATGTCCGAGTGCCTCCTACAAATTCTCTCCGAACGAAACATCTATTCTAGCAGACAACAAATATTCCACATTATCGGGCCTTGTTCAGTTCAAATTTATAATCAACAAATAAATGGTTCGGTTGGAAATTTAATAGAAGCCGGAAAACTCAGTCGCTAGCTCCCGCAAAATTCTTCAAGTTTTTATATTAACATATATTTTATTTTAATAGTTGAAGTCGGCAGAATTTCTTTTTTCATTTACCTCTCCACTTTAGTTTTTCTTATTCAGCAATCACAAAAAGAGTTACTGGGGGAGTTGACTAATACCGAGCCCTTGAGGACCTATAATTAGGAAACTTTATAATATTAAATGAAACAAAATCTAGTAATCAAAAGATATTTATTCAGGTACGAATACCAAAATTTGAACAAAAAGTAATTATTGTCAATTTACAAAAAAAATATGAGAGCGCAGTAATATCAAACTGGTCTGATAATATCGTGCCCACACGAATGGGTAATTATTAAAGGTAAAAATTCAGAAAATGAATACTATTCTGAGTCATTTTCTTAGTTGAAGATAGGGTGACCCAAATCTTTTCCCAGAAATTGAATCAGTACCTATAGTATCACGCAATAAGTATTAAGAATTCGTTATGAGAACAAAAACTGAATACTTTTTATAACTAGAGGTCTCAGTGCCACCTAAATCTTTGATTCATATATGAACAAGTCTCAAAAATATATAATGTCAATGAAATATCATATCGGATACCTTGATAATGGATACACGGAATGATCAAACTTGATCTTTTTTTTTAATTCCTAACATTTTATTTAGATGATCTGCGTTTGAAGCTGAGAACTCGAAACAATATCCTTCAGAAACTAGCTGGTACTTCATGGGGCGCTGATGCAACAACACTTCGTACGGCAGCGCTAGCCTTGGTTTTTTTTGCTGCTGATAGTTGATCAGTGTTCATGAAAAAAACTTGATGCCCAACTAAATTTTTCTATGACGATTATCACTGGTACTATCAGATCTACACCTACTCCTTGGGTACCTTCTTCTTCTGCTGTTATCCATTAATGGATGTTTGCGACCATTTAACATTGTCCCTAGTGGTGTGGATTAATTCTTCAGTCGTTCTTATCCCTGTCCAATGTTTGATATCTAGGAGCCACAAAATCCTTTTTCTGTCCGGTCCCCTTTTTCCATCTATCTTTCCTTCAATTAACAGTTGGAGAAAATGGTACCTCTCGTTGGGACATGTAGCCCAGATACTCTGTTTTCCTACGTTTTATCGTGAGCAGCAATTCAAGTTCTTTTCCTATCATCCTCAGAATTTCCTCGTTGGTTTTCTTTACTGTCCAAGAAACTTTCAGTATTTTTCTGTAGATCCACATCTCAAATGCTTCCAACCTATTCATGGTATTTACCTTCAGTGTCCAGCCTTCCATGCCGTATAATAGCACGTAACATTTTGTGAATCTTATTCTGAGGTTGAGATCAAAGTCCAAGTTCGTAAAGACATTTTTGAATTTCATGAATGAGTTCCTCGCTTTTTCTATTCGGCAGTTGATTTCTAAGTCTGAAGACCAGTCTTCACATAGGCAAGTTCCCAGATAGTTGAATTTTTCTACTCGTTCTATGTCCTCACTGTTATATGATAGTTTTGAATTTTGGAACTCATCTAGTTCTTTTTTACTGGTGATTATTAGAAACTTTGTCTTTTTTATGTTGATGTTGATTCCCATAAGCCGACTGTGTATTCCTATTATGTCCAAGAGCCTTTGGAGGTCATTCATATTGTCTGCTATCAGGACTGTATCATACGCATACCGTATGTTATTGATCCATGTACCGTTTACTTTGATACCTAATTTTTGTCTTCTTGGAAAATGTTTTCAGAGTAAACGTTAAACAGTAGGGGGAGAGGACATATCTCTGTCTTACGCCTCTGAGGATATTTTGTGCCTTTGTAACTTTGTTGCCACATCTAACCGCATCTGATTGGTTCCAATATAAATTTTCAATACTGCGTATATCTTTTTGATCTATGTCAAGTCGCTTTAGTATTTGAGTTTGAGATGTTGCACTCTGTCGAAGGCTTTTACATAGTCTATGAGACACATCTACATTTTTCCTCCGGTCATAGCAATTCTGCACTAATACGTGAGCTGCGACCAGTGCCTCTCTCGTACCGAGACCCCTTCTAAATCCGGATTGTGAGGATCCAATAGAGCTTTCGCATTTTATGGAAATTCTGTAATGAATGACTTTAAGAAATATTTTCAAGGTGTGAGACTCATCAAGCTGATCAATCTGTGGTCTTCACATTTTGTAAGCGATTTGGTTGGTAATTTTCCCGTGTTATAAATTTGGTTGGATAGTCTTTGCAGTATCTTAAATAATACCTTCGTTGTCTAACAATTTGAGTAGTTCAACATTCACTAGATCAGGCTCAACCGCTTTTCTATCTTTTGAGCTATCTATTGCTCTAGTAATCTCCTTTACTGTGATTGATGGTCCAGACAAATTATCCTTCAGATTATCTTCTAACTGGGGTCTTTCATCTGCAAAGAGATTGACAATATGTTGTTCCCAGATAGCTTTTTTCTGTGCGTCGTCTTGTGGCATTTGTCGAAGTTCATTTCTTATGTTTGAGAAAGTCTGTTTTCTGTAAACTCCAGCTGTTTCTCTTATTTCCCTGTGCAAGTTATATTTGCCCCTCCCCATATTCGCAGAGAGGCAACAACTTTGAATTTTCGGAACAAATTTCATTCCTTTCCAAATTCATTTCTCATACTCACCTATATTCCAGATAATAAGATCCCCAGATTGAAGTCGCGTAAACATTTTTTGTACAATTTTCTGATTGATATGACATGGAAATTTGGCAATCTGAATGGAATCAATGCAATTTTTTCAATAAAGATCTTATTTGTGATCAGAGTTCCTGGTTTTGACCTTCCCAGGAGAATATGGTCTGTTCTGAATCGCATTAGAACAGACCATGGACGATGCAACAGCATGCCCTTCCGATAAAATTAGGTTGAGAGCCCTAGTTGATAGTGTGGGTAAAATGAGGAGACTATAGAACATCTTATAAATAGTTATTCCATTTATAAATTTTAGGAAGTTTTCGAGGATGTACATAAAGAAGCAAATGCATTTCTGAAATGGGTGGTTAATTAAAACATAATTGAATTCATCCTAAACAATTGGTTTCTTTTCTGCTCTTTCTTTCATTTCAGATAAAAAGTTGCCGGTAGTTTTGTGAAGAATCTATTTTTTGTGTCCATAGAAGGATAACATGAAGATGTTCACCTAGATCAAGTTGATGTCTTTCAAGTATTCTCTTTAATATTTTTAGTGAATTTTTTTTAACACTAGCGAGTTGAAGACTTTTTTCCTCATTTAATCATACTGCAGACCTGTATGGTTTTTCTGTGTTTCACTGAACTCAGCTTTTTGTTTCAATATGTATTGTATTATTTTAGCTCTCTGAGCTGTATTTTTTTTTGGATCATCATAAAGGGCTTCTGTGAACCACCAGACCGATGTGAGGCCAAGGGGTAGTTACAGCATGTTGTTAGGAACTTCCGACTGATGATATATTGACTGCAACTGACTACGGATTTGTGACAATGCTAATCCTACTTATTATACAAAGGCATTCGAGGCAGAGGTAGGAAACACCATGTTAGGATTGGCAACAAAATATCTAGTCCTGTGTGTATTTTCATAGGTGTTTCACAGGGCTCTATTTTAGATCCTCTTCTCTTTATTTTGTATACACACAATTTCAAAAAATCTCTAGAAAATTTCAGTATTCATTTCCTTGCGTACGCTACGCATTTATATTATAGTTTTCATCCTGTGAGATTTGCTGATGATATTGCGAAGATAAATGAGGATCTTGAAAACATTGCAGGGATATAACTCTGCCGTGAGTTAAAAATCAATGCCAGTAGATCTCAAGCTTTATTTTCCGGCAGTAATAAGATCTGTAAATTTTTGCGGCAGACTGCTAAGATGTCTAATGGAGGGGAGGATATAAAAATCTCAACCCCTTAACCCTGATTGAAAAATTCAATTATAAAATTGATACACTCAGAAAGCTTCAAAATGTGAAAGCAGAACAACAACCGAATTCAAGTAAAACATAAACTATTAACAGAGTTATTGATGATAATATAATGAATAAACTATAAAAAGCACAAAACAAAAGTGAGGTATAGTCATTATAGAGTTTATTGACCTTCAAAAAGATACTCCCATAATTACATTCTGAATTGAGATACATTTAATGTTTGGAAGGATAATGATATACATTGATTATAATATTTGTATACAGAATAGGTAAAAGATCTTTCAAAGAGGGCCAAACGATCCCTAGTTATGCACATCAGTTCTGAATCTAATTTTCCTGTACAGATAAGAAAGCTGTTTGTTTCCTATTATAACATGATAGAATACCATCGCTGCAAACTTGAATCTGTTCTCCATATTGAGCCATTTTGTTTCCCTCAACTTGTGACTCATTCTATAATATTTCCTCAAACCATATACGAAACGCAAGCAACTACAGTGGAACTTCCCTACAGCGAACGTCTCTACAACGAATTTCTCTGTACAACGAATTTCGTATCTGTCATTGCACCTTGAATCCAAAAACCCTGTTAAAAACACCCTCTAAAACGAAGTGAATTCTCTCGATAACGAATTATTCCAAGAAAATCACTCTCTAAGTGCGTATTGGTAAGAAGGTTTTTCCCAGAGTATACTTAGGGACGGTTTTTTCCGTAATTCTGTCAGACGTAGGTAATAAATCCCGATCATAACTAAACAATTACGGCGGACGGAGAGTTCCTTCTCAAACAGTTGTAGATGCACCCTTGGCTATACAGATTGTTCAGTTTTCAGTTTCGCTCTGATCTTTAATGAAAATAGTAGTACGAAAATGTCTAGAATGAAGTGCTTGAATTAATGATGTATAATGTATTCAAATAAAAAAAATGCAAGTGAACGTTGCTTTTTTTGACACTTGACACAATAAATAAAAAATTCTGCATAACGAAATTTCTGTATAACGAATTTTTTTGCGGATTTAGCGTATTCGTTATAGGGAAGTTCCACTGTATTTTGAACTTTATGAAGAGTATTTTGATCTAAACGAGGAGAAAATATTTGGGAAAAATTTTTGAATGCTGATAAAACCAAACGATTACAAAGTGTAATTTTCAGATCTTGTGGGAAAGACCGTCTGTGAGGGTTTGTAAGCGGAACCCACATAAGGCTTTCTGAGTACAGTTCGAGACATATTTACGGAATCGAAATAGTTAATTAATATGCAAGCGCAGAAGGCATTGATATTCTTACACGAGTTCAAACTTCAAAAACGAGCCACGAAGTGGCGAGTTTTTGAATGAACGAGTCTTAGAATAAGCCTTCTGTACTAGTTTCATACAATATTTTCTCTAATTTGCTGAACTATTATCGAAATCAATGAAATATCGACGTAAATTTCGTTTACCAATTTCTGAATTGAAAAATATTGATTGACAGAACTGTTTTTATCCCATAAATTTGACAGATATCAAATAAATCCGTATCAGGAGGCCAACATGTCATCAATAAATATTAGTGAAAACAATTTTAGAATGAAATATTCTAACATTGTTTTGTTCTACGAGATGTGGCAGAATAAACTGATTCGATACATAATTAGAGAAAGAATTGTCCATATTCAGGCCCAGATTGCAAACAGATTCTTCAATTGGTATATCCTCCCCTCCAATAGACATCTTAGCAGTTTGCCGCAAAAATTTACAGATATTATTACTACCGAAAAGTATAGCTTGAGATTTACTTGCATTAATTTGTAAGTAAGAGGAAATACTGGAAATTATATAGAAGAAATTGAAAAGGTTCTGTCCCAAATGAAAAACGACAGAACTCCAGGGGAGGATAAAATCACAATGAAAATTATAGAAATTAGAGGTAGGGTGACTCTTGAGGCAGTTAAAATTCTGATGAATAAGTGTTTCTCTATTTCAGTATCGTAATGAGTTCATTACAGTACTAAAAGTAGTGATGTAATGAAACTCATTACAGCATTGTTTTCAGTTATATTTTTCGTTTTGTGGTTGTCAGTACTGACCTCCGATCCACTCAATTTTCGAATCAAATCAATTCAAATTCCGCAATCTGTCAAATTTCGTTAGTGACCCCAACTGCCAAGAAACAATACAAAAGTCACTAATCTGAATTTTTATTTGAATTTCGAAAGTTTTCCACCAAACTTGACTAAAATAGAGAAAATATCGTCTAATATTCGTTGCAGAAGGCAATTCCAACACTCATGCTTTCGAAAACTCGCTCCTTCGTCGCTCGTGTTGGAATAGGAGCTCATTCTGCAACTTGTTTTAGAATATACTATTACCGCACACTGTCATTCCAGAGACATGGCAAAACGCACAGGTCACCTAAATTCACAAAAAAGGAGATACATTGAATCTAGATAACTACCGTCCAATCAATCTCTTACTCCATCCCTATAAACTCCTAACCAAAGATTATGGAGTTAGAAAGATAGAAAACGCCCTTATATCTGTATCTGTGGTACTAAAATCCGACTACGATTTCTAGCTAGTTTCTTATTTTGACAATTAGAGGGCGCTGAAAACATTATTCAGTACAGAAAACTATTATAAAAGACGCGAAATTCCAAACATATTTCTCAAAAATTTTCATTTGATTAAATTTTTTGTCGAGATACATACATTATAAAAAGTATTGGTCCCAAGATAGACCCCTATGGTACACCACGAACGATTTCTAAGAAAGAAGATATCTTTTTGCCGTTATACACCGCTTGAACTCTATCTCTTAGATAAGAATTAAAAAGTTCCACTGCTCCATCAGATAAACCCAAGTGAACAACTATGGCCCCCAGCAATCCGTGATCAAGCGTGTCGAAAGCTCATGAATAGTCCAAAAGTGTAAGAAGTGTCAATTTACCATCATATGTTGCCCTGAATATGCCATCAGTAATATGCAACAGTGCTGTCATGCAGCTATGATTTTCTCTATATCCCGATTGCACAGGGAGGACAATTTTAAAATCTTTCAAGTGTGATTTTAATTGTTTACTCATATTTTTTTCTAATATTTTCGATAATGTGGGTAAAATACTAATTGTTCTCAAGTTATTAAAATCTTTTGGATCATTTATCTCTGGTACCGGAATGACGAGAGCTTTTTTCCATTGACTTGGTTAAACAGAATACTGAAGGCAAATATTCAGCAGGTGAGTCACATGGGGTAGAATGTGGGGAACAAACAACATCAAAGTATTGATATTGATGCCATCATAACCCATTGCCTCACTTTTTATTGATTGTTTCTAGCACTTCAATTTCATCAACAACCGCAAAACAGAAATTAGCTTCCACCATACAATTGGCCCTATCAGAGTAATAATCAGATCTCGATCAGGCATCAATTGTGGAACTGAATTCAGAAAATTAGAATTTATAGCCTCAACGTCCTCTAAGGTAGAAGGCAGACTTATGACCTTGCGTCCAATGAACCCCATATATCTCAACCCACCCCAAACTCCTCCGCGAGATTCGTGGATCCCAAGATATCTATCAAAATAGATTTTCTCTTCTTTTTTCACCGCTGACGTGACAATATTCCTTAGACATTTATAAACATGCCAATCACTCCAATCACTAACTTTCCTAGATCTCTTGAACTTAGCTAAAGCCTTGTTTCTGATATTTATCATATCCTTCAAGGTGTCAGTTAGCCACGGTGCGTACTTTCACGTTATCTTATAAGTTCTCAAAGGAGCGTGCAAGTTGAGTAAGGTAATAATATTATATACAAGAAAATCAAATTTTTCATCAACCGTCTCCTTGTGATATATATATATATATATATATATATATATTCTTTTGAATAAGAGAGCTAAAATAATACAATAAATGTTGAAACAAAAAGAACCTAAGCTGAGGTAAAAAAAGGAACGAGGTACCACAACATTCTTCGTATGATACTATAGTATCATACGATACTATAGAGCCAGGGGATATATATATTATTCCATGGCAATGAAAGCATATCAGTTCATGAACGTTTAAACCGCTAAATAATTTCATAACTTCATTTTGTGCCCAAAAATTTCTTCCAAAGTTTGGGCGTTGTACCCCGGGTTCCCCTATATCACGTATAATCCGATTCATTCGCTGGAAAAATTATCTGTAATGATGAAAAAGGTAGATGAAGAGTCCTAGTCCCTTACTAATTCAATAATAGCTTTGAACGTGATAAACTGATTGATATTTAGTTCTTCTCACTCCAGTGAACAACATTCTTATGAATAAATAGTACGAAAATCGGCAAAAGTTAATGAATCTGGTTCCAGCTTATTTGAAATTCAAATCAATGGATCGATTTGATATAAAAGCTATTCTACTGGAGTGTATTGGCAGAAAATAGTTTGTTTTCAATTCATCAAGATGTTCAGGATTGTAAGTATTTTGGCCAGAAAACATGATTCAGTGAAAAATAATTCTCGCAACAATTGAAACATTAACAACTAAGCCAATATATCGTTTAATTATACTTATTACAGGTTTGGTTCTTCGCTCTCTTGGCTGTTGCCTTTGCTGAACCTGCTCCTAAGGCAGGAATTATTGCCTCAGCTCCAGCTGTAGCAGCCGTTGTACCACACTCTGCAGCTTATGTTGCACCATACGTATCTGCCTACGCCGGACCTTACGCAACTTCCTACGCTGGACCCTACACCACTGCCTACTCTGGTCTATACAACTATGGATACAACTCTATCTACAACCACCCCTACAATGCTGTTCATGGATATGCTCCTTACGCTAATCACTACAACTCTATCTACAGATCTGCCTTGAACTACCCATATACTTCAACCTACGCCGCCCATCCATACAACTATGTATACTAGAATCCTTAGATATTATTAAATTTATGAAATTTTAGAATAAACTCTAAATAAACACCTATGATCGTAACATATTTTCATTGTCGTTAAATAGATCCTTGCCGTTATGAGTGATGATGAGAGGCTCTCTTATTAGCTTTGTTCGCGAGTCGAATTCCAAATCATTTCAGACCTCTACTCAAGACACAGTGTAGAATAGCTTTCTAAACGGTGCTCAAGCGCAGATCGACTTACACCGATAACGAATCGGTTCCAAGAGTTCCGGGGTTGAAGCAATGGTGGTTCCAAATTGATTCTTACCTGAGTTTGTTTTGTTTTTATGTCTCGTAAATGTGAGACATATCTTTTATTCATAATTAATCTTCAAGTGACGGAAATCGGAAATCTCCAGGAAATATCAAGAGTGGCTGATATTCCCAAGAATATAGCATATTTGAAGAGGTGCTTCTAAATTTTAACGATGCACAATTATTCAACATTTTCGATTAACCAACATAGCTAAGGAATTGTATCATGAAAATAAACACACAGACTTCAAAAATTTCACCGTAGGGTCGGAGGTGATCAAATTTGAAAATAATTTGGGGTAGAATTAACGATTTTCATTTCATTTTGCATCTTCTCATATGAAGTGTATGGAAAGTTCAAACTTCTCTTAGATTCAATAAAATCATGTATCTGAAACCATTTGTCAAACTGGAGTCTCCACAAGCATCCGAAAATATTCTTATCTAGGTGTAACCCTTTCTTGAAAAAATCACCTTCCTTTTTTCGAAAATTTGAATTTTCTCATAAATTTCTCTAAATATGAGGCTAAAAAAATTGAAGATATGAGTGCGAAAAATGTGAGCGCTCTAAGGGTCTCCCATCAAAAGTTATAAGCTATAGAATCACCATATACATCTTTTCTGACCTGTCAATATTCTCACATATGACAGCTTAACTCAAAATTTATAATGTTCATTCTGATTGAAATAACCCCATATCCAACACTAGAGATTAGGTCTTAGTGCTTGAAATATCGAATTACTTTCACAAATTGCTTAGGAATCGAGTGCCTTTTTGTGGAATTCAAGGCACAATATTCGAGACTCGGGAGCCTTTTTTTTCACAATGCTTAGTGTCAAAGCACATATACCTATTCAGTGCTCGGTATAATTCTGATCTCGGTTTGCGTGAACAGTCGCTGCTCGGTATTTACCTGCACGCAAATGAAATGATGGCGGAAGCCGATATACACTTGGTGTAAGTTGTAAGTAATGAAAATTAAAAAAATATCTCGTATTGTATCATTATGAACTGGCTTAATATTCTAAGAAGAATGTAATTGAGATGGCATAGAGTGAAATATCAAGGAATACAGCATCCTGCAAATTTCTTGAGCCGCAACAAGAAGTCGACAATTCACACTATTTCGAATATAGGGCAGACGCCAATGAGGTTTGTTTTTTCGAAGACATGTCAATGAAACTACGACAGAAACGGAACTGAAAGCAACTAAACGTCATAATATATAGCTATAGGCAACTCTGAAATAGTTCTGCACGAAAGTCCACAACAGTATATATGTATCTCTCAAGGTTGACAAGTAAGACCAGGGGTTTTAAAAACAAAAAATATATATAAGGATATTGGCAAAGAAAGAGAATATAAAATATTGCAGGCAAAATTAATCACGAGCGATCTCAGATTGGAGGTAGGGAAGTACAAATGGATGAGCTTTTAATGATAAAAGACAGTTCGATTTCTGAAAAACTACAAGTCCAATGGAGAAATGTTAAAGGTTGTAGGTAATGAAAAGATATACAACGCTTTTCTCTATTTCAGTATCGGAATGAGTTCAACACAGTTCTAAGAGTAGTGCTGTAATAAAACTCATTACAACATTGTTTTCAGTTAAATTTTTCGTTTTGTTGTTGTCAGTACTGACCTTAGATGCTCTCAATTTTCAAATCAGATCAATTCAAATTCCGTAATCTGTCAAGCTACAATACAAAAGTCACTAATCTGAATTTTTATTTGAATATCGAGAGTATTTCACAAAAATTGACTGAAATACAGAATAGTATATTCTAAAACAAGTTGCAGAATGAGCTCCTATTCCAACACGAGTGCGAAATTCGAAAACGAGCGACGAAGGAGCGGGTTTTTGAAAGCATAAGTGTTGGAATTGCCTTCTGCAACGAGTATTAGACGATATTTTCTCTATTTCAGTCAAGTTTTGTGGAATACTGTCGAAATTCAAAGAAAAATTCAGATTAGTTACTTTCGTATTGTATCTTGGCAGTTGGTGTGACTTACGTGATTTGACAGATCACGGAATTTCAATTGATTTGATTAAAGAATTGATTTGATCGGAGGTCCGTATTGACTACAAAACGAAAAATATAAATGAAAATAATGATGTAATGTGTTTCATTACAGCACTACTTTAAGTACTGTAATGAAATCATTACGATACTGAAATAGAGAAAATATCGTCTAATAGTCGTTGCAGAAGGCAATTCCAACACTCATGCTTTCGAAATTCGCATTCATGTTGGAATAGGAGCTCATTCTGCAACTTGTTTTAGAATATACTATCATTTAATTTTTTTCCAATACCTCAAAGTTCATGTGGAAAATTCAGTAAGTTTTGAATTTTTTACTTTGAATCATAAACATTTCACGAGATTTGGTGACAACTTACCCATTGATGTCCCGAATACAATGTTGTTATTTTGGTTTGAAATATTTAATATTTACAGTATTTTGATGTAATATCAAAAATTCTCGAGTCAAAATATCTGATTTTGTGAAAAAGTTGGTGGTCTTTTTGTTCGCCAAGATCTCTAGTCTAGGCTGGTATGAAAAAAATTAGATTTCAGTATGGTTGCCGAAGACATGCATAGAATTCACATTTCCATTACTCGGGAAACCTACGATTCCATGTTGCATTGATGAACAAAAAATCAAAGTTCTTTGCATTTTCTGAGGAAATTCACCATATTCATGTATAATTTTTCATTTCATGAGAAGAAAAGATTTCAAATAACAAAAATAAATTGAAAAAGAAAAATTCTTTGCCTTTACGAAGGCACATCGAGAACATTTTTGAAACATAGATGAATTCAAAATAGTAATCATCGAAATGAATACCATTTTCAATTCCCAGGCTCAGAGATCTTTTATCATGAGGTTGGAGAAATGATATTAGATTTTGTCACTGAGATGAGAGATATACCGGTTTCGGCCTTGTTGATAAAAGATCTCTGAGCCTGGGAATTGAAAATGGTATTCATTTCGATGATTACTATTTTGAATTCATCTATGTTTCAAAAATAAATTGGTTTTGTGAAAATTGAATGTCGAGGCAAAACGGATGCGGCAGAATGACATATACCCCAATCCACTTTTTATGTTTTTTGAACTTTCATGCTTTTTCTCATCACAAAATGGAATTGGAGACAGTATTCGACGAAAACACAGATGGAAAAGATGCAACTGCCTATTTTGTGATGATATGTACTCTCAATTGGTGTTCTTGTAGCGTCTGCAAAAAATGAGATCACTAAGGATGTGCTGCTCTGGACACTGATCCTGATTAGCGAAATGGGGTCGGGCAGAATGCAAAATAACCGTTGTTTTTTTTAATTTGATTCAAAAAGAAATTACCCAAGTAGACGAGTACGTAAGAGATGAATTTTAGATTGGTTTCATAACTTCGGTTTACTCGTGAAAATTTAATTCCTAAGCTAAAAACCCCGTTCTACCCCGGGTGTCCCTTACTAATTCGATAATAAGTTTATAAGTGACAAACTGATTGATATATTTAGTTCTTGTGAGTCCACTGACTTGAACAACGTTTTTATGAATAAATTGTACGAAAATATGCAAAGGTTAATGAATCCATCTTGTTCCAGCTTATTTGAAATTCAAATTAACCGATAGATATAATATAAAAGCTCTTCAACTCGAGTGTATTGGCAGAATATAGTTTGTTCTCAATCTATCAAGATGTTCATGTTCGTAAGTAATTTTGCAAAGAATGTTTATTTGGGATATAACTTTTCATGATAGGTTCATATCTATGGTGACATAATGAATATAATAAACAATATTACAGATTTGGTTCTTCGCCCTCTTGGCTCTCGCTTTTGCTGAACCTGCTCCCGAAGCAGCAGTGATTGCATCTGTTCCAGCTGTAGCAGCCGTTGTACCACACTCTGCATCCTATGTTGCACCATACGTAACTCCTTATGCTGGACCATACGCAACTTCCTACGCTGGACCGTACACCACTGCATACTCTGGTTTATACAACTACGGATACAACTCAATCTACAACCACCCCTACAATGCTGTACATGGATATGCTCCTTACGCTAATCACTACAACTCTATCTACAGATCTGCTTTGAACTACCCATATACTTCAACCTACGCTGCACATCCATACAACTATGTATATTAGATTCCTAGTTTCAATAAATTTTAAAATTTCGTAGAACTCTTAATAGCTATGTGTGATCGTTTCATCATGTCGATTTTTGATCGTATCCTTTATGAAAGTTTTTGACCAATTGAGATTTACAATCATGTTTTGATAATGGGAATTGCAAATTCCATATCTCACATCATCCAACCCTGTATTGAAATCAATCATTTCGTCAACGTCATAAAACGTTGGAAGACGCCATCAAATTCAAAGCAACTCCAAAAGTTCCACCGAAGAGTAGAAGGTGACCAAATTCAACAACAATTGGAGGTGAAAAAACTCCTAAATCAGTTGCATATATAACTTTTATGTCCCAAAAAATAATGGTTAACTTTTGACTTCTAAGAAGGAACGAAGATATCGGAATTGCCCTTAATTCCTGCAGAAGACCCGACAGATTTTCAGAGGACTTTTCTAATTACCGACACGATTTGTGTGAGAAAAATATGAAGATGGTTCAAATATGTGCATCTGTCTGAATTTTAGACCAGGGTTAATAAGTTTCTAAACCCATAAAAAAAGTAGTAGGGTGGAATCGATTGCAAAAAGAAAAGAATAGAACAAAAGTGAGAGCAAAAATAAATCATGGTCGAGAAGTAGAAGAGATGTGAAAAATTCAAATCACGTTGTTTTTGGTTTTTCATTTCAATCTTTCACATGAAGATTCGGAATTTGAAAACATACCATTCTATGTCCCAAATACACTGTGAGTGATTAAAGTTGAAATATTCATTATTTCACCTCATTTTGATTTAATATCAAAAACTCCCGAATCAAATATCTGCTTTTCGAAAAAGGCAAGGGCCTTTTTGTTCGTCAAAATCGTTTATGATGGTATGAAAAAAATTCATTACTATGGTAAATGTTTTCAGAAATTGCAAAGAACTTTGCTGCAGCTGTGAAACTAAGGGCCGGTATTATAAACATGTCAACCGACTATTGAAACTCTACTTCAGCTTGAAGACCGGTTTTTATGTGTCAAAACGGACCTTCAAACAAAAGTTGCGTCTCAATTTTGTCGGTTGTCACGTTTATAATACCGGCTCTAAGTAAATAGATGAAACAGTTCAAAACAGTCTGAAATGCACAAAATTAACATCTCTTTTACTCGAGAAACGTAAGATTGCAAGAAGTTACATTGATGAACAGAAAATTCAAAAATCCATGAAATATACAGGGTGTTCTGAACTTCAACCATCAAATTTTCTTGAAGTATTCTTGGCGTCATTTACAAACATTTTCACTTGGGGAACCTCGGTTCTAAGAGTCACGGTAGAGGAGATATCATGAGCGTAACGATGGGTTGGGTTATTGCAGCCGTAATCCTCTTCATTGATTGGAAAAAGTTGAAGAAAAAATTGTGAGTAACAATTAAAAAAAATTAAACTTGAAAAATTTTTTTAACTGGTCGGGATAACCCCTGCCCCCATGACTCAACTCTAGTTTCGCCAATGAAAAATATGATTTGTTCGATGTTCTTTCTCAAATTATATATCGCTTTTCAACCCACGTGAAATTTAATTTATGCCTGTAAAGTTGCCATTTTTCTCATTTCAATCCTCTTATCTATGCTATTCGAAAAATTAATACTGTTTATTTCAATTGAGAGTTCCAAAGAACATAGGTACAAGGCCTTTTATTTTGCAAAATTAGTTTGAAAAAAATCAACTTCATAATTGAATTTTAGAAAACAAGCAAGAATTTAGAGCTTCATTTCATTGAAAAAAATTTACGTTACTTCTCACGGAATATCCGTATTTTGAAGCAGAAAAATATTTTTTATCAATGTAGCGGTCTTCAAACATCTGAAGTGCCGAAAAATCATCACCTGGAAGGTCGTATCTGGTTTGAAAAAACCCTCACGACCAGAGAGCAACAATTTGTGGATTTTGAATTTGAATATCGAAGGAATCTCGAAAGGAAAGTGTGATTACGTCTCCAAATTAGCTGATGAACATGGTATCGAAGAGATTCTTCTGCAAGAAACCCACACGGCAACAGAAAAAAAAATTCTCGTGAAAGAGGACAGTTGAAAGTTATGTACTAATTGATTTTTTACAAGTTTAGCTTGTTATGTTGAAAAATTGTCAGTTTCGTAACTTTCAAAAGATTCGGAAAGGGGAAATTGATGGAGTTTTTTTGTCATTTCTTTCAAATTTTTTGACATTTCTGTCATAAATATTCATAAACCTCCGAACATTATTTGGCCAAGAAATCTTAATGTTGATGTTTTTTTAAAGTAGCAAATACATTTTCCAAAATGCATTCGATTTATTCTGAATAATCGGTTTCTTTTTTGCTTTTGTCTTTTTTCATTTCAGATTAAGAATTACGAGTCGTTTTGGGAAGAATCTGTGTATCCGAGCCCATCGACGGATAACATGAAGATGATCACACTGTTGTCTTTCAAGATTTTCCTGATATTTGATATTTTATGTTATTTTGTTTACGGGGAGGCAGGTTTTTTCGGCTGAGGTTTTTTCCCCTGGCTGTATAGTATCGTATGATACTAGTGTTGATAGTATCGTATGATTCTATAGTATCATACAAAGAATGTTATGATACCCCGTTCTTTTTTTACCTCAGCTTAGGTACTTTTTGTTTCAACATTTATTGTATTATTTTGGCTCTCTTTTTCATAAGAATATATATATATATATATATATATATATATATATATATATATATATATATTTATAATAAACTTTATACTTATATATATTTATATATTATTTGAATTCATTTTTACCTAGTTTTATTTTATTTAATTAATATACATAATTTTTAGATGTTTTAAGTCCATTATGATGTATTTTACACTGAAGAAGGCGGATGCGCCGAAACGTTTGTATGAAAAAATTATTTCACGTTTTTCAACTGTAACCTAGACACCCAACAAATAAATTCGAACACGTTGATATATATATATATATATATATATATATATATATATATATATATATATATATATCAATGTTATAGCATAGCGTTAGAAAGGTCATTGACATGTGAATTTTATAATAAAATCGCATGAAGCTCTTAATTTTTGCTACATTCTTTTGAATTTAATCTTAAAATTCATTTTTTTTTCAATCAGTTACTAATTTTGCTAACTGAAACCCCACTATTAATTATTTGAAGAGCATGGATTAGATGAGAGAATATGATTTGAAAAGAAAATGAAAGTTTACAGGCATTCATAAAATTTTTACGTGAGTTATAAGGGGAGATTTTGGAAAATTCGAGAAAAAACATGAAAAAAATTTATCTCCTCAACCGTGACTCTTAGGACTCAAGGTCCCAGAGTGAAAATGTTTACAAATTACCCCTAGAAAATATCCCCAACAAATTTAACTATCCATGTCCCAAACACCCTGTATAGATTGCACATAACATACGAAAATGATTGTTCTAAATATTGAAGATAAGATTTGAACGGTGTTTCATCTGAAAAATGTGATTGCTGAAATTTTTCACAGTGTAAAAGTTGATTTATTAAATTCTAATTACATTTATGTCATTGAAAATGTCACTAATCACTTATCTAATGAGTTTTTAAACTTTAGTGGTTTTTTTTCATCGTTAGATTCAACAAATTACCCCAATTCTAGTAGATCTTCGGAATCTTGGGGACCATCACCGTTTTATTCTTCCATTTCATTTAATCATTAACTTCATCGGAGGTTTTTTTCTCCCACATTGAATCATTTTTCAGAGCCATGGCAGTTGGTGCATAATTTTGTGCATTTCAAAACATGTTTTCATCAACCACATTTTTAATGGTTAGATCTAGTTTCATATCTGTTGTAAAATTGTTTGCATTTTCCGAGAATATTAATGTACCAGAGTCATATATATTTTTTTGCTTTCAGAAAAGACACCCACTTTCAGAAAACGCAAATATTTTGCCGTGACAGTTTTCGATTGAAAATTGTTTTTCTTTTATATTCTCTTCGCATTGCATTATTTTCTAGATAGGTACTGTATATAGTCGATTGTACTCTGTAGGATCATGAGCGCCATAATTCGAAGTTTAAGGTTTTTCAAGAATCTATAAAAATTCTGTAAAAATCTGGTTTCTTTTACTATACCTAAAAGAACATGATATTCATCAACTCTACTACTACTACTAACACTTATTGACGAAACCGACCACAATAGATTCATTGAAACTCATCTCTCAGGAAGACTTAACTGCTGACGAGAGCATCTCAGCTGATAGAATACTACTTATGCGAATGTTCACTCTGTGAAATTTTTACCGGGAATTATCCCATTTGCTTATCTTGGACCTAGTCTACTGTAATAGTCATTGAAGAAGTCCTTTTCACGCGGTACTATAGAGCCTTGTTTTGCTTCATGCACTTATGACAATAAATTGTTTTCACTTCTTCAACGGTGATCTTGTATAACTTATTTAAAATTATCGAAGAATCACCATTCACTTATATTCCAATTCTCTTTCGATTCTATCCAAGAAAGTATGTTGTGTTATTAGGTTCATAACTATTCGGGTATTATATCTTTTCTGATCTGATGTTTTTTCTTCATATTTATCGTATTTGTTCTTTCATCTATACAGGGTGATTTTTTTAAGTGTTTCATTAGAACTTTTCGAAGAAGGAATTGAAATACGAATTCCAGATTTTGTAATATTGTTGAATTGTAAAATATTTTCAAGCAGAATCTACTTCCGGTTGTACCGGAAAAGAATGTCGACTTCGTTATTCCAAATGTAACAATCTGTATATTTATACATATTTGAATTATCCGTTCAATTCCACATTAATTTGATGTATAATATGCGCAACCACACAAGCGATTGTTAAGTGATAGCCCAATTGTCAAATTTTGTGTCAGAAAGACACAGATTTTGCCCAAACTACTGGCAACATTGTAATGAAATTTTATACGAATATGTTTGGAGAGCTTATACATCTAATGAATATATTTTGATGTCTGACTCTCATAGAGGGCGCTAGTTACACGGTTCGTACCAAGTTGATTTAAACATAACCCTTTTGATATTAAATTTATTGAGCTAAATTTTGAGCGACATTAAACATCATTCAATCAAAGGTACTCTTGATGGAACTCTATACTAAGCACCATTTTTGGAAAATTTTGATTTGAAAATTATGAAGTAATAATCGATGCTGGTATAAAGTGATGATGAATGTAGTGTCTTTCACGAGGAACCTCACCTATATTTATACGAGAAACTACTGAACGTATTTTCATGAAATTCAGCACTTATAAGTATTTCACGATGCTGATGAAATCTAAAATATTTTCAAGGCATGAGCACCTCCGGTTTTTCCGGAAATGACGTCAACTTTCGTTTTTCAAATTAGAACACCATTTTTTTATTGCAGAAATAGATTCTTTATCCACTCCTATTGAATAATGTATTCATTATTCAACTGCATTTGAGCAATTAATAGTATCTATGAACAAACAGCGGGAGTTATAATAACTCCCGCCTATAACTCCCTGTGATTAATCAGAATAGACTCATAGATTTATTTGACAACCGAATCTCAAGCTACTTCTGTGCTTCTGTACGAGCCGGTTGACAGAGAGCGATGGGAGTAATGTCACTTGAATAATTCTGACGTTTTCAAATTTAGTTGACCCTAATTATTGTTGTGAATGTTTTTCTGAATAAGACCTCCGATAGTGAGGATGAAATATTATGTAGGTACACCAGAAATATGACAAGCAGCTAGTTCTATAGTAGGTACAGAATTTATTGCCCGCGGGAAATCCCAAAACAAATAAATATAAAGGTGTATCAAAAATTTGCAAGAATGATGTGTGATAGTAAGAATGTATATTATTATAGTTGTGGATAAAGTATAGTATTCAACTTGCAGTAATGGTCATAACTCCCTTGATGAATTACAGCACTCGCCTCCGGCTCGCGCTGCAAACTTCATCTGCGGGAGTTATGACTTGCATTACTGCTCGTTAAATAATATACTATTAGAAAATTTCAAGTTATTTTGATGTAACATTTTTCAGTTTTGGTTGGAAAATTCTCTCTGAGCGGGAAAATTCGAAAAAAAAATCGAAAATAGAGCTCCGCTGAAACAAGAATAACTTCGAGGTTTTTGGATGGAAAATTTTCATTTTTGGGATTTTTCAAGATGTAAGATTGATGTATCCATTTTAAAAATCGAAATCGCGATTCATGTTACAGGGGGTGAAAAAATCGCTTTCAAAGTTAGGGATGACAAAATCGTGAAAAATCAATTTTTTCAAATGAGAACCCCATTTTTTATGGCAGATATTGAATCTACGTTAAAAAATAATGTGAGTGTATGCATCACACCCTTGCCCTAAAATGGATATTTTCTGAGTTATTCACAAAAAACTGTTTTTCGTCTTGAATTTTCAGCTATTTCTTTTCCATTCACGCCAAAAAGATGAAATTTTCAGGAACTGTTATTTGAACCATGCTGTAGATTTTTCACCCCTTCTTGAAACCGACTTCAAGTTACTATTAGGAGGACCATGGCAAACTCTCGCAGTTATAACTAGAGAAGATGCTCAAAGTTTTGACCGTTAATTTCTAGACATTTATTTATACGTCTCAGGAAAGCTTCGTGCGTTGCTCTTCTTATTTCATCGGGAGGAAGAGATCTGCAAAAGTGTTCAAAAACCAAATTGAGTTTCAAAACTATGAATCTAAAAATCTAAACAAACCTGAACGCATTTCTGACACGTTCTATGCAGTCCTCTTTATCAGTCAGGGGAGTTGAGTAGACAATATTTTTTATCCCACCCCAAACATAATAGTCTAAAGGAGTTAAATCGGGAGAACGTGGTGGCCAAAGATGTGGACCATTGTTCGCCAACCATCGATCTTCAAATAGCCTGTAGAGGATATTTGACACATTGAGTGAATTGTGTAGAGGCGCGCCATCTTGTTGATACCATAAGTCATTATGGTTCTGTACTAGCGGCTCAAATTGGGGATTACACTGTGAAACAGTGGTACCAAAACTCAACTCAGTGATATATTCTCTTAAAGCTATCAGAAACTGTGTAGATATTATTGTATTGAAGACCATTTATTATGCCAACTTCCAATCAATCTTAACCTATGGTATTATTTTTTGGGGCTCTAGTTCACAGGCCGAACATATTTTCATAACTCAAAAATTTGCAATGAGAACAATGTTTAATATTAAATACCGATCATCATGTAGAGGCTTTTTTAGAACAAATGACATCTTAACACTTCCGGGTTTGTATATTTATAGAGTATTATTTTTTTTTCGTAAATATCCCCATTATTTTGAAGATTACAAAAATGTGAATGTAACAAGAAGAAAAAATGAATATTTTTATCAAATTCATAAGTATTCTAATACAGAACGTGGTGCACTATACATGGGAATCAAGTTGAACAATTTACTTCCTAAGTCCATCAGAAATATTCTAATGTATGATCCATATCGTAAGGTAATATATTTGTTTATATTGAACTGTGAACCATACTCTCTAACTGAATTCAAAGAGGCTTGTAGAGTACATGTTTAAGGGTTAAATGATCTTTTTGTTTTTTCTGACATGTTTTCACTTTGTTATCTATATGATGATAATTCTGAAAATAAATGTTTTTGTTATTATTATTATTATTTGAGTCAATATGTCAGAATATCTATCTCCTAAGGGAGAACATTCTTTAAATAATGCAAACATGTGTAGTATTCTATCTCACCAGTTAAAGTCCCATCATAAATGTGAACATCGAGAATTGCATTATTTTTGATGGCGCAAAAAACATTGAAACTCCAGGTCTTCTGAAAGTTCCATTGTCTGAAGTGGTGGTTGTTCTCTTCATCCCAATAATGACTGTTATGCCTATTGAAAGAACCATGATTTGTGAATTTAGATTCATCTGTCCAAATTATACAGTCCAAAAAGTTTTCATTCTCTTGAAATCGAATCATCATAGCTTCGCAAAACTCTGTTCTCCTGACGAAATCAGTTTCCTTCAAATGCTGTACCCTATTGAATTTACATGGGTGCATTTTATGTTTTTTTAATATTCTCCAAACACTCGATTGAGATAATCCTAGATCAATCTCGGCATCTTTGAGAGAATTTTGAGGATTCACACGAAAATATGCAAGAACTGTAATTTCGTTGTTCTCATCTCCTACCACAGTTTTTTCTCTGTGTATAGTTTTCTTAACGAAAGATACGACATTTCTCAAGTTTGTCATGGTTCTGTTAATGGTATCTCTTGTTGGTCTGGGTCGGTCAGGAAACCTCTCAATGAACAGTCGAATCGTTCTATCTACAACTTTATTACATTCTCCATGAAGTAGAATGAGATTTAAATAATCTTCATTGGTAAAATTAGGCATAGTGATCGATTTTATAATTTAATACGAATTATCACCAAATTGAATAGTTTAAGGCTTTCACGACCGGATATACTGGTATGAAAAGAGTCTTCCGGGCTTATTGGCCGTGGTCCATTAGGAATAATTTCACCTAACGTTTCGCCTACAACTTCGGTAGGCTTCTTCAGAGGATTCTCGGTCTAAGGTTGTTCCTCGAACGCTGAATTTCTGACACTGGCACGTTCGAACCGGAAACGTCATCTGCGTGCCGGTTTATGGCGGGAAAAAGTGGCGCGTCTACGTGCGCGATGCTGATTGGCCCATCGTTTCCGCTTCGTGTCGGCTAGATCTTTGTTTTTTCTAAGGTCGGTAACCAGGCGCTATGCAAGAAAGGGGTCTCTTCTTTTCTATTGATGTTATTTTTGTGTTTATAAATTTCAATGTCTTCCATGTTCAGCCTGGGATAGTAACTTCTAATATTGGAAATAATTTCCGCTTTTGAGAAATCTATGTTGTGTCCATCTATTAGCGCATGTTCTGCTAGTGCGGATTTTTCTGTCTGATTCAGTCGACAGCACCGTTCGTGTTCCTTAATTCTAGTATTAATACTTGTTGTGCCAATATAGACTTTGCCACAGTCACAAGGTATTCTGTAAATACCAGCTTGTGAAAGTGGGTCAACTTTGTCTTTAGTTGTTTTGATCATTTGCCCAAGTTTTTGTGTCGGCTTATAAACAGTCTCGATGTTGTGCCTTTTCAGTATTTTACCAATTCTATCTGTGACCTTGGGGATGTATGGTAAGATGGCTCTTCCGTTAGGTGTAATTTGTGATGTGTTATCATCACGGGTGGAAGTTTTTGTTCTTATTGCCCTCTGAATTTCTTTGGTATTATAGCCGTTGGCGATGAATGCGTTCTGTAAATGTTCAAGTTCATCCTCCAGGAATTCCGGCTCGCATAATCGTCGGGCTCTTTCTACGAGTGTTTTGATAACTCCTCGTTTCTGTTTGGGGTGATGATTAGACTCCTTATGTAGATATCTGTCAGTGTGGGTTGGTTTTCTATAAACCCTGTGTCCTAGTTTCCCATAAGGCTTTCTAGTTACTAAGACGTCTAGAAATGGTAGTGCACCATCCTCTTCAACTTCCATTGTGAATTGAATATTTGGGTGCCTACTGTTGAGATGGGTTAAGAAAACTTGCAATTCTTCATCTCCGTGACCCCAAATGACGAAAGTATCGTCTACATAACGTAGCCACGTAGATGGTTTCTTCGATGTCGATTCGATGGCACTTTGTTCGAATTTTTCCATGAAGAAATTCGCAATTGCAGGACTAAGAGGGTTTCCCATGGCGACACCGTCTATTTGTTCATAGAACTCGCCTTTCCACTGAAAGTAGCTGGATGTTAGGCAAAGTTCGAAGAGCTTTGCTATGTCATTCGGGAATATCTCCGAAACGTAGTTTAGCGATTCTCTGATGGGAACTAATGTGAACAGAGACACAACATCAAAACTAACGAGTCGGTCATTTGGTCCCAACTGGATGTTCTGCAGCTTTTCTACAAAGTGAGTAGAGTCCTTGACAAAGGTTTCCGTATTTCCCACATAAGGTCTCAACATCGTCGTTAAGACTTTGGCTAAATCGTATGTTGGCGAGTCAATGGTACTAACAATTGGTCTCAGTGGGACATTATCCTTGTGAATTTTCGGAAGTCCGTATATGCGCGGTGCCCTTGCTTCACTCTTACAGATTCTCTTTTTAGTTTCTTCATCGAGAGAAGAAACTTTTATGAGAGCCTTTGTTTGTTTGATTTTGGATGAGGTAGGATCTCTTCTGAGTTTAGTGTAGTTTGAAGGCTCTAACAACTCCCTCATTTTAAAATCATAGTCTGACGAATTCATTACTACTGTTGCGTTTCCTTTATCAGCTGGAAGGATCACAATGGATGTGTCCTCATTGAGATTCTTTATGGCTTTGTATTCCCTGAAATTTATATTACTTTTTGATGGTTTAGCCTTCCTGATAATTCTGGAGGCTTCAGTCCTCACTTCCTCAGCTGTAGCCTCAGGTAAAGACCGAATTGCTGCCTCAACATTAGCTACTATATTCTCCACCGGAATTTGTTTTGTTCGAATGGAGAAATTGTTTCCTTTTTCAAGGACAGATTTCTCCTCCTGTGTTAATGTCCTCTTGGACAAGTTAATCACAGTTTCTTCTCTGTTCGGAACTGAAGGAACAGATGATTCCTGCAAGCGCGAGAATTTATTTTTGAGGCGTTTAGTATTACTGAACATTCGACCCTCCATGGATTTCTGGGTTATGTTACTGATAGAGGTCCAGTCTGCTGGTGTTAAGGTCATTATTAGATTATTTTCTAAAAGCCTGATATTCCCGTCGATATTGACAAGTTTTTGGCGAGAATAACGAATTCTTTCCCTTAGTAAGGCGCACTCGGCGCGATTATATATTCTATGTGCTTGAGCACTGACAAAAAGCCGTCTAAAGCGTACGAAGTTCGGAATGACATTTGTATCTCGACAACGTTTCAGAAACGTGAGGGTGCAAAGTTGGTCTGCTTTCCTCTTCTTCAACAAGTTCAATCGTCGAATGGAATTGTATGTAACCTCCCCGTAGAGGCGTTTAATTAATAGTTCAAGGCTTTCACGACCGGATATACTGGTATGAAAAGAGTCTTCCGGGCTTATTGGCCGTGGTCCATTAGGAATAATTTCACCTAACGTTTCGCCTACAACTTCGGTAGGCATCTTCAGAGGATTCTCGGTCTAAGGTTGTACCTCGAACGCTGAATTTCTGACACTGGCGCGTTCGAACCGGAAACGTCATCTGCGCGCCGGTTTATGGCGGGAAAAAGTGGCGCGTCTACGTGCGCGATGCTGATTGGCCCATCGCTCCCGCTTCGTGTCGGCTTGATCTTTGTTTTTTCTAAGGTCGGTAACCAGGCGCTATGCAAGAAAGGGGTCTCTTCTTTTCTATTGATGTTATTTTTGTGTTTATAAATTTCAATGGCTTCCATGTTCAGCCTGGGATAGTAACTTCTAATATTGGAAATAATCTCCGCTTTTGAGAAATCTATGTTGTGTCCATCTATTAGCGCATGTTCTGCTAGTGCGGATTTTTCTGTCTGATTCAGTCGACAGCACCGTTCGTGTTCCTTAATTCTAGAATTAATACTTCGCTTTGTTTTGCCAATAAAGACTTTAAGAAAAAGAAAATTCTTTGCCTTTACGAAGGCACATCGAGAACATTTTTGAAACATAGATGAATTCAAAATAGTACTCATCGAAATGAATACCATTTTCAATTCCCAGGCTCAGAGATCTTTTATCATGAGATTGGAGAAATGATATTAGATTTTGTCACTGAGATGAAGGATATACCGGTTTCGGCCTTGTTGGGCCTCATCAGTATCCCGCACATTTCAGGACAAAATCTTTATAAAAAACTTCAGAATTTATAGCAATTGGTTGTGAAGTAATGAGTAAAATATTACAAAGTACTAAGGTGGTGACATCCAATTGCGTCAAAATGAAGTTTCACATCTCCAATCAAATGCAAAAAAAGAAATCTGTACTTCCTCTTTCACTGAATGAGATTTTAGCAGTGGCTCTATTCAGGGCCCGCTTGCTAGTTTCTCAAAGTGATGGAAACGCCCAATTCTTTTTGTGACTGTGAAGCCTGATGTTTTTAAGAAAAAGAAATTCTTTGCCTTTACGAAGGCACATCGAGAACATTTTTGAAACATAGATGAATTCAAAATAGTAATCATCGAAATGAATACCATTTTCAATTCCCAGGCTCAGAGATCTTTTATCATGAGATTGGAGAAATGATATTAGATTTTGTCACTGAGATGAGGGATATACCGGTTTCGGCCTTGTTGGGCCTCATCAGTATCCCGCACATTTCAGGACAAACTAGCAAGCGGGCCCTGAATAGAGCCACTGCTAAAATCTCATTCAGTGAAAGAGGAAGTACAGATTTCTTTTTTTGCATTTGATTGGAGATGTGAAACTTCATTTTGACGCAATTGGATGTCACCACCTTAGTACTTTGTAATATTTTACTCATTACTTCACAACCAATTGCTATAAATTCTGAAGTTTTTTATAAAGATTTTGTCCTGAAATGTGCGGGATACTGATGAGGCCCAACAAGGCCGAAATGAATTTTACGGCAATTTTCTGACAGGGTTGCTGTGTCCATGAAGTAAAGAAGCTTTCGTATATTTTACATCCGAGGTCATTATTTTAAGTAGTTTTATTGTAGAGTTTTAAGTTCTACATGAAATGTGCATCTGGAACTTCTAATTCGAATCAATGATGCAGCCCAAATCAAAGTTTATGAATCAGGAAAATATATTGATTGCATACCCGATTACTCACTCACAAGATTAGATAATATGTATGAAATGATGTTACAGAAATCCAAGCAGTTAATAAGCATTCCCAAGTCTTCATTTTCTACGTTATGAGATAATTACCACAAAAAAAACTTTTGTTTCTGAAACTATTTATCAACCGGAAACACGATATTTGAAATTATTACAATAATTCTGATTAAAAGCTGTTGCCTAATTAACTTTCTGAAATTGAAAAGTGAAATATCGTAAATGAAATATGCTGTGTAACACACTCTTAATAATGTGAAGATTTTCAACAGTTTTTCAACAAATTGGTCTGATTGAGAAGTCCGATAGACTCCGAAACGTTACAGATTGTAATGGTTCAAAGTATTATTTTCTGTTTCGTTTTTTCGGCAACAAGTTTTGAAAGTATTTTGCCTATAGCAAATTAGTGCAATTGTTCATTCGGGGGACTCATTTTTCTTATTCATGAGATTTTTTTAATAAATTTTTTCCAGAGACTGGAAGCGAGACCTCTGTGGAAGTTTCAGAAAAATGCAGATACTCCCACAATTAATGTATTTCAATCTATGTCTTTTTTATTTGATCAAACTCGGGATTCAGGACTAAATGGTTTCCAACACAAAATTATTTTCTCAAAACGCGTTTTATGAATTTTATTTGACTCACCTAAAATCCAGAAATAGTTATAATTTGATATCCAGTTCTCCTCAACTCGGTTATTTGAGCAACCTCCAACTCAATAAATTATCCGAAAATCTGTGAAAATTTATGGATCGATCTGGTTTCGAATCATTTGCAAGTCAAATATCTGGGCGGTTTCACTATAAAAGGTATTCTTTTAGAATCTATTGGTAGAAACTAATTTGTTTTCAATTTATCAAGATGTTCAAGATTGTAAGTATTTTGGTCGGAAAACATGATTCAATGAAAAATAATTCTCGCAACAATTGAAACATTGAAAACTATGCCAATTTATCGTTATACTCATTACAGGTTTGGTTCTTCGCTCTCTTGGCTGTTGCCTTTGCTGAACCTGCTCCCAAGGCAGGAATCATTGCCTCAGCTCCAGCTGTAGCAGCCGTTGTACCACACTCTGCAGCTTATGTTGCACCATACGTATCTGCCTACGGCGGACCCTACGCAACTTCCTACGCTGGACCATACACTACTGCCTACTCTGGACTATACAACTATGGATACAACTCTATCTACAACCACCCCTACAATGCTGTTCATGGATATGCTCCTTACTCTAATCACTACAACTCTATCTACAGATCTGCCTTGAACTACCCATATACTTCAACCTACGCCGCTCATCCATACAACTATGTGTATTAGAATCCTAGATGACAATAAATTTATAAAACTTCAGAGCAGACTCTTCTTAATCAACCATGATCTCATTATCATATTTCGTCATCGAAATTTCTACATTATTTCATTAAAACCTGATGAAGAAATTTTGAAAAATAGAATTTTTAAGTTATGTTTTACAACTATGAATCAATCATTTTCACAAAATTGAAATCCTCACTTCAAAATATTTGGTATGTACCTTGACATGAAACATGAAAAATAAAAGAGATATAGGTACAGGGTGTTCGATACATGAACCATCAAATTTTTTCGAGATATTCTTAGGGTTATTTGCAAACCTTGTCATTCTGGGACCTTCAGTCCCAAGTGTCGTGGTTGAGAAGATATAATTTTTTTATCTTCATCGAAAGTTGATTATATTTCGACTGATATTGCCATGGAATATTTTGGAGCGAAAGTAATTGTAGCAAACCTCAGTGACCACAAAGTTCTCTCGGTTGTTCTCAAAATGCCAGAGAAATGTTAAACCATCAAAATGTAAAAAAAAAAATGTATCAGATCTTTTTCTGAATATTGAATGATGAAATACATGACAGACCTCTCTATGTGGTTAGCTTTGATGAAATTTATCAGAGCAGTGATGTGGATTTGTGTTCTCGTAATTTCGTGGATACTGTTACCTCTTTGATTCACGAGAACTTTACTGCCAGGCGCATGACCTCCCAGACTAAAAACTGGGTTACACGTGGGGTTAGACAGGCAAGTCAGCATTTGAGGAACTTACACTGGTTACATTCTGAATTGAAGTCAGAGCAGTCTTTTGAGACATACAGATGATTCAAGAAATTTCATAATTCTCTGTTAAAAAAAACGAAATTCAACTTTGATGAACATAAAATTGAAAATTCAGTTAACGAAAACAAAATTGTATGGAGTATTGTAAACCAGGAAACTGGTGGTAAGGGCATGAATCGGAGTGTGGTGTCTCTAAATTTGCATGGAACTCTCTGCTCTGAGTCTCACGTGGTCGCTGCTGCATTTGCTGAATACTTTTCTGGAATAACAACTAAAAGCCTTCAGAAATGCTATGGAAACGATGTATCTCGCATCTGCACAACATCAAAGTTGTTGCCTCATAGCTTTTACTTCCGCCCAGTTACTATGGCGGATGTCATATGTATTATAAATTCTTTGAGGAACACAAAAAGTGGTATCGACTGTATCTCTTCTAGAATATTGAGAGTCTCTTTAGTTTACGTTGCTGGTCATGTAGCTAACCTTTTAAATTTGTCTATATCAAATGCCACCTTTCCGTCTATACTAAAGTTGAGCACTATCATTCCAGTTCATAAACGTGATGATATTAATGAAATAGTCAACTACAGGCCAATCTTAATCGTCAGTTCTATTTCGAAGGTAATTGAAAATTGAGTGTTGAAGCGAATAATCGATTATATCAACAAATTTAATATTATCACAAGCTGTCAACACGGATTCAGGAGACGGCTGCTGTTTCATTCATTGAGAGTACTTATAAATGGTTAAGAAAGGTGAAAAAAATTTCTTTTCAATTGAACAAAACAGATTTTTGTGAAACATTTTCTTTAGAAAAAGAAATCGCTATTCGGCTCGCTAAACGACTAGTATGTCCGGAGATATCGGCAGTTGAGTGAAGAAGGATCCTTTTAGATTCAAAACTGAATATCTCGAGAGTCGTCAAAAGCAAATTAGGGCTGAATGAACCGTTTATGAGACAATTGCATCGATCTAGCTAGAAAAAATTCTCCGTGACCGTAAAGCAAAAAAATAAAAATTCGAAAAATTAAAAAAAAATTTTTCTTCGTGCTTTATCCGATGATTGCATGGCCGCCGGTACTCTGAAAAATTGTTGACCAATAACTTCAGAAACTAGAGTCTTCAAGCTTCAGAAATTGGTTTTTCATTATCTATACGGCCATTTTTCACTGAGATACAACTTGTGTAAAAAAAATTTTGAAAATTTTTCTGTTCCTTTAATTGTTTCGCGAAGTGTAACAGCATTGAAGACTTCCTAAATATGTGGTAAGCAAATATCTTCCAAGCTCAAAAAACCGGAAGTCTCATAGTTGTTCGTTCTCAATGGTTATTACCCCCCCTTACGAAAAAAAACTATATCCGCCCTTGTCAATTCCTCATAATTTCTTTCATGGATTTTATTTAGTTGACCTATAACTCAATACTTTTGAACTTAACGAAAATATATTTAATTGAATTCTCGTCAAACTGGTGACTTGAGCAACCTCCTGTTGTAAAGAAATCTGAGGATGTTAATGAATTGATATAGTTCCAACTTATTTGTTATTCAAATATTCGGGTCATTTAACTATAAAAGCGAATCTTTCAGAATGTTTTGGCAGAAACTGATTTGTTTTCAATTCATCAAGATGTTCAAGCTCGTAAGTGTTTTTGAAAGAAATTATTTTATGTTACAGTCGACTTTCAATGATTCAAACATTGGATGATTCGAAGTAACTGTAGGGTTCCTTGAAAAACACTCGAAACAAATCTCTAGAGGAACAAAAAACACTTTATAATTCGAAGTTCTTTCATTCATACCCTCAATATTTCGAAGTATCGGGTTTCATCTTGTCTGAATCCCAGCTTACGCTAAAATTTTCCTTTCTGATTGCACACGGTGCAGTAGATTTCATTTATTGTCCGGTGTTCTTTTCCTATATCATTACAAGTATGAATCACAAGTACAAATGCTTGTTATTATTCGAGAAAAAAGGATTTTCCACTTGATTTTTCCCGTTTTAAATGTTCATCTTCTCGTGACCAACAAATTAATGTTTTGATATGCACTCTTTCATCATTCTAACCCATTTCATTATTTTCATTGAAATTATGAATCTCTCTGTTTTTCGAACCTCTCGATAATTCGAAGTTATTTACTGGTCTCTTGAACTTCGAATTATCGAGAATTATCAACTGTATTTCTTATCATTCGAAAAATTCGTGACAATAGCCTTATATCGTGAAATTATATTACAGGTTTGGTTCTTCGCTCTCCTGGCTGTCAGCTTTGCTGAACCTGCTCCCAAGGCAGGAATCATTGCCTCAGCTCCAGCTGTAGCAGCCGTTGTACCACACTCTACAGCTTATGTTGCACCATACGTATCTGCCTACGCCGGACCTTACGCAACTTCCTACGCTAGACCCTACACCACTGCCTACTCTGGTCTATACAACTATGGATACAACTCTATCTACAACCACCCCTACAATGCTGTTCATGGATATGCTCCTTACGCTAATCACTACAACTCTATCTACAGATCTGCCTTGAACTACCCATATACTTCAACCTACGCCGCCCATCCCTACAACTATGTATATTAGAATCCTAGATTAAAATAAATCTATAAAACTTCAGAACAAACTCTTTTTATCACCTATGATCTTAATTTTATATTTCATCGTTCAAACAGCACAGTTTCTTAATTTCTGATGATGTTATTTTCCATCATCAGACATTTCAGAGAATGAAGTTTGCAGTTATGGACTATGAATTAAAAGGTCCACAGTTCCAAGGATTGAAAAGAACTATGTGCCGTATATAGGTTTACAGTGTGGATCAACGAAAAATCTATTTTATAGCTCCAAAATGAAAATGGGAGCAACCCGGTCTTTTCATCCCCGTAACTGCCACCCCCTAACAGGAATGAGCACAAACCCCCAATTTTGAATAAGCATGAGAGGTGTTGCGATACCTTATTTTGAAGATCTTATCGTATACTATCTGATCCTGATATTCGCTTCAAAATTTGCATCGATAAAAAAATATTGAAGAGTCTGAGAGTATGTACTAACTACTAAATATTTTTGAAATGTGTCGGATACGAATATGTAATTTCCTCAAGATACATGGCCTTTTTCACTAATTTCGCTCTCATTTCATTATCGATGGATAATTTGAACGAAAATTCCAGAGTCTGATAATACTGGACACGATTCTCTAAATTAGTAAACGCAACAACACTCATGCATATTAACACAATTTCTACATATTCATATTCATGACTTGAATGTTAAGCATGGAAAAGATAATTTACTGCCATCTAATTCATCAGATGTCAATGTTATTTGTGAACACTTTTTTAAGATAAGTAGTGATACGACTGGAGGACAGGATCTATCGAGTGCAAGACAGATTAGATTTGGTACCCAGCAAACACGGCGATGCAAATGTAACTCTTATGCGATGTACTGTTTACCTCCCCAAGCGCTCGCATTTGCATCCAAATGTCCGCCACATCAAGTACGCATTTCGGAAAAATGAGTAGTTGAATATGCGAACGTAAAACTGGCCACAAATGATACTCCATTTCTTGTCGCATTTGTGACGCTCATGCGAGTTAATTTTGGGACCACTTTTCTTTAGTTCCTTCCGACGTCGCATAGGAATTTTGATGTGATACTAAAAGATATCTTCAAATAGGAAGCCATTTATCATCGTATTCGAGACATATTTTTGATGGGTAATTAATTCAATGATTGCAGGAGGATACTTGAAAAATTGATTCGAAGAAAAATTATAATAATTAGTAAAGGCAAGATAGAATACATAAGAATACAAAAAAGGGGAAAAACGAAACAGAAAAATGTACAATATAAGTGTGAGAACGATTACTACGTTCTTATAGGTGTCAAAATCAGTGAAAAATTTCTGGACAACAAATTTACAAGAAATATTCGAATAACTGCAAAGGTTGTGTTTGACAGTATCGCGGCAGTTAGTACATACTCTCAGACTCTTTAATATTTTTTTATCGATGCAAATTTCGAAGCGAATATCAGGATCAGATAGTATACGATAAGATCTTCAAAATAAGGTATCGCAACACCTCTCATGCTTATTTAAAATTGGGGGTTTGTGCTCATTCCTGTTAGGGGGTGGCAGTTACGGGGATGAAAAGACCGGGTTGCTCTCATTTTCATTTTGAAGCTATAAAATAGATTTTTCGTTGATCCACACTGTATACCTATATACGGCACATAGTCCTTTTTAATCCTTGGAACTGTGGACCTTTTAATTCATAGTCCATAACTGCAAAGTTCATTCTCTGAAATGTCTGATGATGGAAAATAACATCATCAGAAATTAAGAAACTGTTCTGTTTGAACGATGAAATATTAAATTAAGATCAAAGGTGATAAAAAGAGTTTGTTCTGAAGTTTTATAGATTTATTTCAATCTAGGATTCTAATAAACATAGTTGTAGGGATGGGCGGCGTAGGTTGAAGTATATGGGTAGTTCAAGGCAGATCTGTAGATAGAGTTGTAGTGATTAGCGTAAGGAGCATATCCATGAACAGCATTGTAGGGGTGGTTGTAGATAGAGTTGTATCCATAGTTGTATAGACCAGAGTAGGCAGTGGTGTAGGGTCCAGCGTAGGAAGTTGCGTAAGGTCCGGCGTAGGCAGATACGTATGGTGCAACATAAGCTGTAGAGTGTGGTACAACGGCTGCTACAGCTGGAGCTGAGGCAATGATTCCTGCCTTGGGAGCAGGTTCAGCAAAGCTGACAGCCAGGAAAGCGAAGAACCAAACCTGTAATATAATTTCACGATATAAGGCTATTGTCACGAATTTTACGAATGATAAGAAATACAGTTGATAATTCTCGATAATTCGAAGTTCAAGAGACCAGTAAATAACTTCGAATTATCGAGAGGTTCGAAAAACAGAGAGATTCATAATTTCAATGAAAATAATGAAATGGGTTAGAATGATGAAAGAGTGCATGTCAAAACATTAATTTGTTGGTCACGAGAAGATGAATATTTAAAACGGGAAAAATCAAGTGGAAAACCTTTTTTTCTCGAATAATAACAAGCATTTGTACTTGTGACTCATACTTGTAATGATATAGGAAAAGAACACCGGACAATAAATGAAATCTACTGCAGCGTGTGCAATCAGAAATGAAAATTTTAGCGTAAGCTGGGATTCAGAAAATATGAAACCCGCAACTTCGAAATATTGATGGTATGAATGAAAGAACTTCGAATTATAAAGTGTTTGTTGTTCCTCTAGAAATTTGTTTCGATTCGAATTACTGAGTATACCTAATTGCATTGTAGTATTTCGATTTAGCGAGTGTTTTTCAAGGAACCCTACAGTTACTTCGAATTATCCAATGTTTGAATTATTGAAAGTCGACTGTAACATAAAATAATTTTTTTCAGAAACACTTACGAGCTTGAACATCTTGATGAATTGAAAACAAATCAGTTTCTGCCAAAACATTCTGAAAGATTCGCTTTTATAGTTAAATGACCCGAATATTTGAATAACAAATAAGTTGGAACTAAATCAATTCATTAACATCCTCAGATTTCTGTACAATTTATTCAACAGAAGGTTGCTTAAGTCACCAGTTTGACGAGAATTCAATCAAATATATTTCTCTATTTCAGTATCGTAATGAGTTCATTACAGTACTGAAAGTAGTGCTGTAATGAAACTCATTACAGCATTGTTTTCAGTTATATTTTTCGTTTTATGGTTGTCAGTACTGACCTCCAATCGAATCAAGTTTCGAATCAAATCAATTCAAATTCCGTGATCTGTCAAATTTCGTATGTCACACCAACTGCCAAGATACAAAACAAAAGTCACTAATATGAATTTTCATTTGAATTTCGAGAGTATTTCACTAAAATTGACTGAAATAGAGAAAATACCGTCTAATACTCGTTGCAGAAAGCAATTCCAACACTCTTCGCATTCCAACACATTTCGCATTCGTGTTGGAATAGGAGCTAATTCTGCAACTTGTTTTAGAATATACTATTTCGTTACGTTCAAAAGTATTGAGTTATAGGTCAACTTAATAAAATCCATGAAGGAACTTATGAGGAATTGACGAGGGCGGATATAGTTTTTTTTCGTGAGGGGGGGGGTAATAACCATTGAGAACGAACAACTATGAGAATGAGACTTCGGGTTTTTTGAGCTTGAAAGGTATTTGCTTACCACATATTTAGGAAGTCTTCATTGCTGTTACACTTCACGAAACAATTAAAGGAACCGAAAAATTTTCAACATTTTTTTTTAACAGGTTGTATCTCAGTGAAAAATGGTCGTATAGATAATAAAAAACCAATTTCTGAAGCTTGGAGACTCTAGTTTCTGGAGTTATTGGTTAACAATTTTTCAGAGTTTCGGTGGCCATACAATCATCGGATAAAGCACGAAGAAAAATTTTTTTTTAATTTTTCGAATTTTTATCTTTTTGCTTTACGGTCACGGAGAATTTTTTCTAGCTAGATCGATGCAATTGTCTCGTAAACTGTTCATTCAGCCCTAATTTGCTTTTGACGACTCTCGAGATATTCAGTTTTGAATCTAAAAGGATCCTTCTTCACTCAACTGCCGATATCTCCGGACATACTGGTCGTTTAGCGAGCCGAAAGGCGATTTCTTTTTCTAAAGAAAATGTTTCACAAAAATCTGTTTTGTTCAATTAAAAAGAAATTTTTTTCACCTTTTTCAACCATTTATAAGTACTCTCAATGTATGAAACAGCAGCCGTCTCCTGAATCCGTGTTGACAGCTTGTGATAATATTAAATTTGTTGAGATAATCGATTATTCGCTTCAACACTCATTTTTCAATTACCTTCGAAATAGAACTGACGATTAAGATTGGCCTGTAGTTGACTATTTCATTAATATCATTACGTTTATGAACTGGAATGATAGTGCTCAACTTTAGTATAGACGGAAAGGTGGCATTTGATATAGACAAATTTAAAAGGTGAACTACATGACCAGCAACGTAAACTGAAGAGACTTTCAATATTTTAGAAGAGATACTGTCGATACCACTTTTTGTGTTCCTCAAAGAATTTATAATACATATGACATCCGCCATAGTAACTGGGCGGAAGTAGAAGCTATGTGGCAACAACTTTGATGTTGTGCAGATGCGAGATACATCGTTTCCATAGCATTTCTGAAGGCTTATAGTTGTTATTCCGGAGAAGTATTCAGCAAATGCAGCAGCTGTGAGACTCACAGCAGAGAGTTCCATGCAAATTTAGAGACACCACACTCCGATTTATGCCCTTACCACCAGTTTCCTGGTTTACAATACTCCATACAATTTTTTTTTGTTAACTGAATTTTCAATTTTATGTTCATCAAAGTTGAATTACGTTGTTTTTAACAGAGAATTATAAAATTTCTTGAATCATCTGTATGTCTCAAAAGACTGCTCTGACTTCAATTCAGAATGGAACCAGTGTCTGCTCTGAAGTTTTATAAATTTATTGATCTGTAGATAGAGTTGTAGTGATTAGCGTAAGGAGAATATCCATGAACAGCATTATAGGGGTGGTTGTAGATAGAGTTGTATCCATAGTTGTATAGTCCAGAGTAGGCAGTAGTGTATGGTCCAGCGTAGGAAGTTGCGTAGGGTCCGGCGTAGGCAGATACGTATGGTGCAACATAAGCTGCAGAGTGTGGTACAACGGCTGCTACAGCTGGAGCTGAGGCAATAATTCCTGCCTTAGGAGCAGGTTCAGCAAAGGCAACAGCCAAGAGAGCGAAGAACCAAACCTGTAATGAGTATAATTAAACGAAATCCTTGCTGCTGTTACCCCCAACGGCTTCATATGGTTTTTACTGAAAAAGTAAGGTATAAGGTTAGAAATTCAGTTTTTGAAATTATAGTTTCACTAAAGAAATATGTAATTAGTTCAAATATAAGCTTCCCAAATATGGTGATATGAATAACTAAGAAATCTGTTCCTATATTTTGTAATTTCTCAAAAATAATACCAAAGGAACACTAGAAGGTGTCTCTCGATGTTCTTAGAAGTCCAGTCTCTGAACTACGAACATGCCTTAAGGATGCATCCGCGATCAATGATTATTTCATGAAAATTAACCATCCCGATAGGACGCCAGAGCAGCTTGCTTTCCTGTTTCCTAGTTTCTTTCAATTATACTCACTCTCTAAATAACAAAACTTAAATTTCATTCGAATGCTCCAACTGTGTTATTGTGAATTTCGCAGAAAACATCACCAATTTTGCCAACCCTGTACAGCACAAACTATTTCAGACACGTTAATTAAAACCCAATATTTTGAAAAGTGTTGGGATTGCCTATTCTACGGATTTTTGAAATATTTCCAGAACCAAATGAAATAAAAAAATATTCAACTGCAAAAATCAAGACAAATCTCAGAACAAAACTTTTTTTTTAGATCAAAAAGTTCTGCACCAACACTCATATTAAGACTTCATTATACGATTATTATATGTAGCTGAAATGAAATATCAAAATATTTTATTTACAACAATAACTAAAAGAATTTACTTACCAATGAATATACTCAAATTGCAGAAAACGAAAAAATTCAAATATCGGATCAAACGAAAAGCGAACTTCTCGAAGCGAACACTAGTCACAAAATGATGATGGTTCATGGATCCAAAAGAAAAAACTCAAGTGTAAAAATTTTTTTTGGTTGAATTTGTCAGACGCAAAACCACCCCCCTTTCTTCTCACCACTGCGAATTCCATAGTCCAAACCGGGTTCTCGAGAGAAAAATATCCCGGCCGAATGTAATAAGGGGCAATAAAACCCAGATGCGGTAGTTTCTCTACAATTAAAGATCGAAGAAATCCTTATATTATATTACTCAACACTCTTTGGCTATGAGTCACAATACGAACGAATATTTGCATCGCTTGGGAATCACATTTGAGATATCTTTATTCATCGTCAAAATGTTGAAAATTTTTCTTCCACATTCCGTTAACAAAGCGATATCACAAAATTAATAGGTTTTGGACGCATATGCGACATCACAATGAAGATTTTATTTCATGTTGAAAATGTAACTCCACAAAAGTGTCAGGCGATGTAACGTGTTTGCTGGGTAGCTACTTCAAATTTTTCATAGTGGATATTGACAGCGTCGGTACGACCATTCTGAGTCTTAAGAGTATTGCCTATGATGCAGACCTCATATTAGTCTCAATGCTCAACTATTGTATGCTATTACTGGCCAGAAACGTTGTTCATTTAATCAACTTTTGTTTTGAAACATCGAGATTTCATTCTGCTTGGAAGACAGCATACATCATTGACGATTCCGCTTCCAAAAGTAAGTAATCCAACAACGTTAAGTGATCTGCGACCTATTAGCATACTCTGTGCTTTATCTGAAATATTTGAAAACGTTGTTTTTCATTATTTATTTTTCTAACTAGAAAAAAACAGGTTTATACTGGAGAAACAACCAGGATTTCGTAGATCCCATAGTCTGGAGCTGCCTTGGCAGCTATCATTGGTGATATTAGAAACAGCGGTAAGCTTGGCTCTTTTGGATTTTAGTAGAGCCTTTATAACCGTTGATCACAAACATCTTCTGTTTTGGAGGATTGTTAAGTAGTAATTTAAACGACAGAGAACTTAGTGTGAAGGTGAATGGCAATCTTTCAAATCTGTATGATTTCAAAGCAGGTGTACCACAGGGATCTATTTTAGGACCCTTATAGTTTACAATTTATATGGCTTATCTCTCAGTTGTGTTCGATATTCTACACTATATTGTTTCGCTGATGATGAACAACTGTATCTGCCGATTGTTCTTGGTGATGTTGGGAAGGCAGTGCGAAGGATGAATGCTGATCTGCAAAGCATTTGTGAGTTGACACCGAGAAATCACTTGCCGCTCAATTCTTCAAAATCAAAACTGATGATGTTTGGACCGGTACATCGTGAACTATAGTCGATTTCCTCCTACAGAGCTAGCGTCTCTGATGCAGAACTGGTCAGGGTGGATAGTGCCAGAAATTTCGGTGTTTTGCTTGATAGTAAATCCTTTTCCCTACTAAATTGGGAATATGTTTTTTTTAAGAAGTATCTTGATTTATGACACGCTTTTTGACATACATTTTCTGTTTTATTCCCTAGTTATGTTGCTTTTCTTTATTTCATGGAATCTGTGAGCAAAAGTAAGGATCATTTTTTATCAAACGAAATATATTTTCTGAAAATTTTGTTCCTTTTATTCTGTTTCAATGTTATGAATCTCATCAAAGTGGCCAGTAATCAACTTTGATTTTTCATCTACCCAACATTCAATCATGTATATTTCTTTATTTTATGGAATCCGCTTTTTTCGTGGAGAATATCTTGATTCATGATGCTTGAAACTTTGCGATACACCAAAGAATGAAACTGAACTGAATTAAAGAATGAAACAAAAAGTGTGTCTCAAAGTTTCAAACATACTTCAAGGTATTCCTCATAAAAAAAAACGATTCCATAAAATAGGGAAACTCACATTATTGAATATTGGGTAATTGGAGAATTAACGTTTATTTCTCATAATTTTGATTACTCATATTTACTCCTTTCACGGAATAAAAAAAATTGATTTTTCAGAAAAAATATTTTCTCTGATGAAAATGAGGCATGCACTCGCTTCCAGATTCCATGAAATCCAGAAAAGCTACAAAACTGAAGAAATAAACAACTAGTGTTTCTCAAAGTTTCAACCATCATCAAGATACTCTTCATGGAAAAAACAAACTCGATGAAATCTACTTAATTGAATGTTCGGTAGGTGGAAAAAAAGTTAATTACTCCTCAGTCTGTTGAAATTCATCACTTGGAATTTTTTTTTACCGAAACAAATATTATACCATAATATGTAAAACGGTTTCCTGTTAATTCAATGGCTAGTTGGAAAATGTTCGATGGATTTCTCCCCCACCCCAAAAATGTGGCTTCGGCCCGTCCATGATGCTGTCTTCCAAGCAGAATGAAATCTCGATGTCTCAAAACAAAAGTTGATTAAATGTTTTTGGCCAGTAATGACATACAATAGTTGAGCATTGAGACTGATATAAGGTCTGCATCATAGGCAATACCCTTAAGACTCAGAATGATTATACCGACGCTGTCAATAGCCACCATGAAAAATTCGAAGTAGCTACCAAATCTAATCTGACTTACACTCGATAGATCCTGTCCTCCAGTCGTATCACTACTTATCTTAAAAAAGTGTTCACATTCACAAATAACATTGAGATCTGATTAATTAGATGGCAGTAAATTAGCTTTTCTATGCTTAACATTCAATTCAGCAGGACAAGTCTTGAATATGAATATGTAGAAATTGTGTTAATATGCATGAGGGTTGTTGCGATTACTAATTTAGAGAATCGTGTCGAGTATTATCAGACTCTGAAATTTTCGTTCAAATATATATATATATATATATATATATATATATTCTTATGAAAAAGAGAGCTAAAATAATACAATAAATGTTGAAACAAAAAGTACCTAAGCTGAGGTAAAAAAAACGGGGTATCATAACATTCTTCGTATGATACTATAGAGTCATACGATACTATCATCACTAGTATCATACGATACTATACAGCCAGGGGAAAAAACCTCAGCCGAAAAAACCTGCCTCCCCGTAAAAAAATAACATAAAATATTAAATATCAGGAAAATCTTGAAAGACATCAGTGTGATCATCTTCATGTTATCCGTCGATGGGCTCGGATAGACAGATTCTTTCCAAAACGACTCGCAATTCTTAATTATCCATCGATAATGAATTGAGAGCGAAATTAGTGAAAAAGGCCATGTATCTTGAGGAAATTGCATATTCGTGTCTGACACATTTCGAAAATATTTGGTAGTTAGTACATACTCTCAGACTCTTTAATGTTTTTTTATCGATGCAAATTTTAAAGCAAATATCAGAATCAGATAGTATACAATGAGATCTTCAAAATAAGGTATCGCAACACCTCTCATGCTTATTCAAAATTGGGGGTTTGTGCTCATTCCTGTTAGGGGGTGGCAGTTACGGGGATGAAAAGACCGGGTTGCTCCCATTTTCATTTTGAAGCTATAAAAGAGATTTTCCGTTGAACCACACTGTAAACCTATATACGGCACATAGTTCTTTTCAATCCTTTGAACTGTGGACCTATTAATTCATAGTCCATAACTGCAGAGTTCATTCTCTGAAATGTCTGATGATGGAAAATAACATCATCAGAAATTAAGAAACTGTTCTGTTTGAACGATGGAATATAAAATTAAGGTCATAGGTGATAAAAAGAGTTTGTTCTGAAGTTTTATAGATTTATTTTAATCTAGGATTCTAATATACATAGTTGTAGGGATGGGCGGCGTAGGTTGAAGTATATGGGTAGTTCAAGGCAGATCTGTAGATAGAGTTGTAGTGATTAGCGTAAGGAGCATATCCATGAACAGCATTGTAGGGGTGGTTGTAGATAGAGTTGTATCCATAGTTGTATAGACCAGAGTAGGCAGTGGTGTAGGGTCCAGCGTAGGAAGTTGCGTAAGGTCCGGCGTAGGCAGATACGTATGGTGCAACATAAGCTGTAGAGTGTGGTACAACGGCTGCTACAGCTGGAGCTGAGGCAATGATTCCTGCCTTGGGAGCAGGTTCAGCAAAGCTGACAGCCAGGAGAGCGAAGAACCAAACCTGTAATATAATTTCACGATATAAGGCTATTGTCACGAATTTTTCGAATGATAAGAAATACAGTTGATAATTCTCGATAACTCGAAGTTCAAGAGACCAGTAAATAACTTCGAATTATCGAGAGGTTCGAAAAACAGAGAGATTCATAATTTCAATGAAAATAATGAAATGGGTTAGAATGATGAAAGAGTGCATATCAAAACATTAATTTTTTGGTCACGAGAAGATGAACATTCAAAACGGAAAAAAACAAGTGGAAAATCCTTTTTTCTCGAATAATAACAAGCATTTGTACTTGTGATTCATACTTGTAATGATATAGGAAAAGAACACCGGACAATAAATGAAATCTACTGCAGCGTGTGCAATCAGAAATGAAAATTTTAGCGTAAGCTGGGATTCAGAAAATATGAAACCCGCAACTTCGAAATATTGATGGTATGAATGAAAGAACTTCGAATTATAAAGTGTTTGTTGTTCCTCTAGAAATTTGTTTCGATTCGAATTACTGAGTATACCTAATTGCATTGTAGTATTTCGATTTAGCGAGTGTTTTTCAAGGAACCCTACAGTTACTTCGAATTATCCAATGTTTGAATTATTGAAAGTCGACTGTAACATAAAATAATTTTTTTCAGAAACACTTACGAGCTTGAACATCTTGATGAATTGAAAACAAATCAGTTTCTGCCAAAACATTCTGAAAGATTCGCTTTTATAGTTAAATGACCCGAATATTTGAATAACAAATAAGTTGGAACTATATCAATTCATTAACATCCTCAGATTTATTCAACAGGAGGTTGCTCAAGTCACTGGTCTGACGAGAATTTAATGAAATATATTTTCGTTACGTTCAAAAGTATTGAATTATAGGTCAACTAAATAAAATCCATAAAAGAAATTATCAGGAATTGACAAGGGCTGATATAGCTTTTTTTCGTGGGGAGGGGGGGGCTTAATAACCATTGAGAACGGACAACTATGAGACTTCCGGTTTTTTGAGCTTGAAAGGTATTAGCTCACCACATATTGAGGAAGTTTTCATTGCTCAAAACTTCGCGAAACAACTAAAGGAACAGAAAAATTTTCAACATTTTTTTTAAACAGGCTGTATCTCAGGGAAAAATGGTCGTATAGATAATAAAAAACCAATTTCTGAAGCTTGAAGTGTCTAGTTCCTGAAGTTATTGGTTGACAATTTTTCAGAGTACCAGTGGCCATGCAATCAGCGGATAAAGCACGAAGAAAAATTTTTTTTTTATTTTTCGAATTTTTTTTTTGCTCTACGCTCACGGAAAATTTTTTTCTAGCTAGACCGATGCAAGTGTCGCATAAACTGTTCATTCAGCCCTAATTTGCTTTTGACGACTCTCGAGATATTCAGTTTTGAATTCGAAAGGATCCTTATTCACTCAACTGCTGATATTTCCGGAAATACTGGTCGTTTAGTGAGCCGAAAGGCGATTTCTTTTTCTACAGAAAATTTTTCACAAAATTCTGTTTTGTTCAATTATAAAGAAATTTTTTTTCATCTGTCACATAAACGTGGAATAAGAGCAAAAAAATGTCATTTTACCATTTTTTGTTTAAAAGACAAATGCTGATATCTGAAATTCATGGAAAGCAAATTAGAGCTGAATAAATAGGTTATGTGACATTTGCATTGGTCCAGCTGGTGAAAATTTTTCCGTGCGCGTAGAGGAAAAAAAATTTGAAAAATTTTGAAAATGTTTTCTTCGGTTCTCCGAAAAATTGTGATGTAATAAATATAGAAACAAAAAGTCTTCAAGTTTCAAAAGTTAGTTTTTTTTATTTTCTATATAAACATTTTTCACTGAGATACAGCCTGTTGAAAATCACCAAAAAATTTCGAACATTTTTCTGTTCCTTTAATTGTTGCTACTTTAATTAATAATTTAATTGTTGTTGATTTTTGCTCGAAGTATATATTGACAATATTCGAGAAATTACGAATTTAAATTTTTTTATGTGCATCACGTTGCGTAGGTACCTTTTTTTCAGGTTGTTGATACTCATGGGGGGGGGTAATAATTACCACCCCCTCCCCCTCCCCCGTAAATCTGCCCTTGGGAATTGATTTCTACTAAGCTTGAAGCTTGAAATCGTTTCAATTTCCTCCTTCAGATCCAGAAAAGCCTGTATATAATTTTCAGCAAACATGTTACCTGAATTTTTTCTGTGTCAAATTTTTCACTTTCAATTGATCCATGATTGTGAGTTTATTCAACATAGGTTCTGACGTTCAACCTCATACTCTAATCTACCTGATCTGATATATTCAAACGAGAAACTCTTGTATAGTATAATCGTAATATACCTATAAAACTAGGTCGGCCATATTGTTGGTTACACCATTTATAACTCAAGTTTGGATGAACTGTTTGTTATGAAAGGTTTTCTGTTGGATTCTTCTACGGCGGGGTTAACATAAAATACCATAAAAGTCTGAAAAATTTGATGAAATGAAAAAAAAAATAGGAAATGATTTTCTTTCTTGCTAATAACGACAGTAGATGTCGCTACGGTTATTAGCGTTTTCGGGGAAGTTATATATTTGATATTAATTCGGTGAACTACATTTCCTTATAATATTCACGCATCTGAGTCCATATGTTATTAGACCTATCTTTCAGCCGAACACTACGAAAAATTTTATGATGAAATGTGTTGAACAAATCTCAATTCCACTATGTATTATCGGCAATGTTATCAATTACTGTGTATTTTAAGTTGCCTATACGTGCCGATTCACAATGGACATTCGGCAATCTGCCCTATATATTCTCGCATTCTCGGAAAAAAAATTTAAATGTTTTTCATCACAATGAAAGAATTGTACAATATAAAAAAAAGTTTCCTCTTTACCCCTTGAATAAAGAGAATTCTTTTGATGTATGAATAACAATGTAGGTGATTGTTTATATTTTACTCAATAGCTATCTCAGTTAATATTGGTCGTACAAAAACGTTTGAATGTGCAAATTTGAAGTATTTTTCATGGGCATTCAGTATCAAGTTCTAAGACATTCATGAAGGCATCGGAAACCTGAAAATTTGTTGTGAACTATTGTTTTTTAAATGATACACCTTGTATTTTATTTTTCTAATCGGTAGAGCTCTTTTTTCTGATTTCAAATATATTTAATTGAGGTCACTTTCGGCAGTGTTTGAAAAATTTTCGTCTGAAATTGTACAATATTTTCACAGTCTTCGCCTTCAAAAATGTGAAAACAGTTTTTGTGCTCACGATATCTAGGTTAGAAATAACGAACAATACCGAATACACTTATCTCCCTTTTTTCTTCAGTTTTTTATCGATATTCAGAACTGCATACTTTATCAAATTCGAAAACAAAAAAAAGGGAAAAAAAAATTTTTTTTATTTTTTTTTCACTCCCTGTAAAACTGAAAGTGGTCAGGCTCCAAGAATATTTTAGATCCGTAGATAATATCAAACAATAATATAATCCCAATTTTCAGCTTTCGAATAGGTCCAGTTCTCCAGAAACGCCTAATAGGCCGTCGAACTTTGTACACCCTATATATATATATATATATATATATATATATGACTAACGTTGAGTTCCGAGACATTTGAGACCAGCTAACCGCTAGTTCCAGGACTTTTGTATAGTTCCGGGACGGTCTTGGAAATCCTATATGACTAACGTTGACTTCCAGGACCATAATGTTATTTCCAAGACAGTCTTGGAAATGATATATGATTAACGTTGACTTCCAGGACCCTTATATACTCCATAGTTCCAGGACGGTCTCGGAATTGTAGTTTCTACAATATACTAATTATTTTTCACGTTGAAATGATCCCAATTGCGTTCTCCTGTATTCCATTCATTTTTATTCAAATGGCCTTTATGTCAGAAGTAATACATATAGTTTAATATAATATAATATCTTTATATATAAAACTAACTCGGCCATGTTATTGGTTACACAATTTATAACTCAATATTGGATGAACTGTTTGTTATGAAAGATTTTTTGTTAGAACCTTCTACGGCGGGGTTAACATAGAATACCTTATAACGCCAGTAGATGTCGCTACAGTTAATAGAGTTTTCTACTCGCCATTAGTAAACAATTACTGTGTATTTTGAGTTGCCTGAACGTCTCAACCTTGGAATTCTAAGGTCTTTACGGAGAAGTAGGTGCCGATTCACAATGTTCAATCTGCCTGATATATTCTCGCACCCGGGAAAAAAACTAAAACTGTTGTTCATCACAAGGTAATACAATGAAGGAATTGTTCAATATAAAAAAGTTACCTCTTTACCCCTAAAATAAAGAGAATTCTTTTGATGTATGAATAACAATATACAGGGTGTGCAAAATTGGTGATACCTGTACCACAATTTTTGAACCGTGAGAGATATAGGAAAATGAATGACATGTTACGGTGGTATTTTTTAGAGAAACTGATAATGCCGTCAACTGCATTCCTCTACCTTCTTTTGTTTTCGAGTTATAGGCCAAAATTGAAATTTGTGCGATTTCATTTTTTGGCCATTATCTCCGTTTCTGTTTGTGCTAGGATGGTGACATGAAAACATTCTACAGGAACTTTTTCATAGCAATCCAGTGGCGTACTTTGTTTTTTCTCAAGAGGTTTCCTTGCTGAGATATAACATAAAGTTGTGATTTTTCTTATGGAAACAGTAGTTATAAGTGGCGCAGAAAGAATCACCATATTTTTCCGTCTCAGAAATATGTCAAACATCACACATCGCCCTCAGATTCATTCAGATATCATGAAAAATATAGTTTGAATTTGAATTATTGAGTATTAAGTAGGCTTAATGCTGAATCACAGAATAATATGTCTCTACGCATGGTGTCGTTATTATTTTGCCGGCAATATGGAAATGTTCAGAAACTACGAGAAATATGATGTTGAAATGTTTTATTTTAGCGGCAATAATGACTTCGAATTCATTTGTTCCAACAGAGATCAAACCACCGAGAATTGAATCAAGTACTCAATCGCAAAACAATAATGACACCATGCGTAGAGACAAGTTATTCTGTGGTTCAGCCTACTTAATACTCAATAATTCAAATTTCACATACAAACTATATTTTTCATGATATCTGAATGAATCTGAGGGCAATGTATAATGGATGATATATTTCTGAAACAGCAAGAAAAATGGAAATTCTTTCTAACCCATTTCAAAGCATTGTTTCCTTAAGAAAAAAACACAACTTTATGTTATAGCACGGCAAAAACACCTCTTGGAACAACAAAGTTAGCTGCTGGATTGCTATGAAAAGAGTGCCTGTATAATGTTTTCATTTCAACATCCTAGCACAAAGAGAAACGGAGATAATGGCCAAAGTTGAAATCGCCCAAATTTCAATATCGGCCTATAACTCGAAAACAAAAAAGAAAAAGGAATGCAGTTCTTGGCATTATCAGTTTCTCTAAAAAAGACCACCTTAACGTGTCATTCATTTTCCTCTATCTCTCACGGTTAAAAAGTTGTTGTTCACGTATCACCAACTTTGCCCACCTGTACATACCTATTTCAATGCAATTAAATTTTTTGTATATCTTGTACTTCTGTATTTTTTGTGTATTTCACCTAATATATTTCCTTCTAAAAAAAACCAATGGTTAGTACGACTTTATTCATATCTAATAAGGCGAAACAAAGTTCGCCGAGTCAGCTAATAGCTTATCTAATTGCCAATTGTCACAATTGGTCCCACCTCCAGACCCCTTACGCTCTTTTGTTTCTGGGATAGGAAATGATTCTATACACTTCTTGGCTAACATTCAACAATATAACAACTGTTTCCAGACGACATCATTTGGTGCAACACATTTTGTACAGGACAATTTAATGCCCCCTTTCAAGCTATTATACCATAATTGTTTATTATAATTTAATGTTGTTTTTTTATTTATCGATTGAGGCAGTACGAAGTCTGCCGGGTCAGCTAGTAATATAATACAACCAAATAATATAATAATACACATTGAAACAAAAAAGTACCTATGAATGAACTTGAAAATGAAAGGGGTTGTGTTTGCTCCAGAACTATCAAATGTTCGATCGCCCTCGTATCTTCCTTCTTCTGATAAACGACCAAGGTAAATAATATACATCTATATAATGTTGTGTTTCGGGACTGCAGTTTCCCGCCAAATTTCTAATCAGTACATACAGAATACATTCTTCTGTATTCGTTCTTCATTCCATCAGGATATCTATAATCAGTAATTCTTTTTCTACTTGGGGGAGAATTGGTAGACACAAAAAATAAATGATTGACAACTTATCTCTCGTTATATCATTCCATTTTTCAAATATCATTTATATAGAAATGACAAAATGTGTATGTATTTTCGAAACTTTCATCATTTTCTATCGATTTTTATGTCTGCAATATTCGAAGCTTGGAGATCTTTTCAATATCGAGCATGAAATTAGAGATAGGAACGCGAAGTCTTTGATTCAACTCGAAACATATTTTACTCGTTAGTGGAATATTTTCCCATAAATCAATGATTATGACTATACACATACATCCAGCAGGACCCTTATAACTGAATTAGTAATAGACTTTGATGAATCAAAAAGTTCCATTGCGGAAAAATATTTATATATAGGTAATAAAACTAGAGATGAAATTTTTCCGGGAAAATTTCTCGATTGCAGTATGAAAGTTTGTTGCAAGGTATTTCGCGAATGACATTTGTATCAAAATCACGTACCGTCAGAAGAGAAATTCTACCTACTTAAATTACATCTCGAGTGGTACTCGCCATGACTTTTTCACAAGAAAATGTGTCTAACACATCATTTTCTTACTGTAAGGAAATGAATATTTCCAAACAGTTGGGAAATCTTGACTTTTCCCTGGGAAATTTCGTCAGGAATGTCAATATTTCCTAGAGATTTGCCGGAAACTAATTTTGTTTTTCCGGCTTTTATGTTTTATCGCCACAGCGAGAGGTGCTATGGAAACTTCCTCACTAAAAATGGAATGAGTTATCTTTCTGAACACAAAATATAGGACAAAATCTAATAGGAATTTAAAAAAGTAAATAAATGAGTTCGGACATTTAAGATTAGAGTGAATATACTTCTACTCGATGTCGTTTTTCGAGACCTCAATTTTTACTTCAGCCTTGGTTCTATTCAGATATTAATATGCTTTTTAATCTCATGTCTGTTTGGGAAAAATAGATTGCGAAAATTTATCGTCATGTGATGGAGTAATTTTTGTGACATTTCAAAATCATCGTTATCAGAGGAAGCCTTGAAATACAGTTTCTTGAAGAGAACCTGGACAATTTAATCTTTCAGAATAAAAGGTACACTAAAGAAAATATGATTTTAAAGTTTATGAGGCAAGACATACATATCCCCATTTGTTCATATTCTCACTTTCATTCATTTAGTTCAACAATAATTCTTGAATTATCTCATTTACATCATCAATGAATATCGACAGATCAACAACAATGAATCATATAATCTTCATACAGAATAGTGACAACTGATATTGGTTTATTCTCATGTCAGATGATTGAAGGTTACCTATTTTTAAATGAAATATGATATCAACCTATACAGAGTGTTAGGTAACTAAGGTACCATTCTAAGGATAATTTATCCCCTTATTATGTTTGAAAGAGCGCTTTGATGCGAAGATACAGGGTGAAGCAAATTTTCGACAAATAACAATTCATTACTAATATTTCACATAACACGTTACAAAAATTGTTTTGAATGGGTACCTCCAGCTGAAATGCTACCATCCAATCAATTATTATGTCAACGATTACGCAAAAAATAGAATAGTAGCAAAGGTACAGAACCCTATCTCAGAGGGGTGTGTAATACCACATAGCGCGAAAGGAGCATTTTGAATATGTCTAAAGATGAATAACTCAAAGATGACCTTCAAGATCGCCTAGTTGTCCTTCAAGATCCTTCGATATGAAATAAAGTGTTGGATTTGTTGAAAATACACTGCGCACATTATAGAAATCTCAAATTCATTCTACTACTGAGGTGTTCTCAATGATAATTATTTTTATCAGAATGCGTTCAAGGTTTTTCTTCAATAAAAATGTTTTTTTCCCAGCAGGAATAAAAAAAATGATATTATCAGATTTTGAATGTATTGGCTCCATTCTAGAATCAGTTGTTCTCGATCAATTCTAGTGATCAATAGTTTTTCTATCGTTTGATATTTTACACTCGATCGCTATGCAACGCGAAACACGCAATTTGACCCAAGAGGAATGTGCCCAAGCGGTTGTTTTGCGAGAAGAAGGGTGGACATACACAAAAATTGCAGAAAGGTTTGGAGGCCCAGCTCTTACCCCAGCCCATCGAATGACGCCTTTGGATTTTGCGAGAGAGCATATCCATTGGGAAGAGGCCGATTGGGAAAGAGTTCTCTTCACAGATGAGTCTAGATTCTGATTCTACCATTGTGATCGACGTTCCCTTGTATACACGTTCACATGAAAGATATGCTCAGTGCAATTTTCTGAATACTACTGGTTTCGGGGGAGGATCGATTATGGTATGGGGTGGAATATCTTTGACTGCTCGCACAAACCTAGTGGTCGTTGATAATGGAGCTATGAATGCTGATAAGTATATAAGGAACATTATTGAAGAGCATATAGTGCCGTTTGCCCCATACATTGGTGAAAATATCATTTTTATGGACGATAATGCCAGACCCCATCGTGCGCGCATCGTTCAGGAGTACCTTGAAGAGGTTGAAGTCTCTCGAAAGAAATGGCCAGCAAGAAGTCCAGATCTCAATCCGATTGAGCAGGTTTGGGACAACCTCAATAGAAGGCTGAGATGTTCAGAAAATCATCCAGCTACTCTTATTGACTTAGGAATCCAACCCGGAGAAATCTGGGAAGGATTAGATCAGAACATTTTGAGATCACTCATTTTGAGTATGAACCGTCGTTGCCGAGTTGTAATTAACGCACGGGGTGGAAATACTAAGTATTAAATCACTTATCAGCATTTCAGTATTTTGAAAAGTGATTATTTCTCTTCTTTCACATAAGATTCGGTGAAATCCTGAATTTTTCTTCCATTTAATGTGTCTTGTTTCATTCGAAACTTTCCCGAGAGAACATAAAAAGTAAGTTATAAAGTCAATGTAGAGTTAACTTTCATTAAAATTGAGATTTTCAGAATGTGCGTTAATTTTTTTGCGCAGTGCATGTTTCTCCCTATATCTTCGTAACGAAGCGATTTTTCAAAAAAATCCAAAGATAAAATATCCTTAGAATAGTCCAAACAATGACCTCTTCAACTTTTCACCCCCCCTAGTTACCTAACACCTTGTATAATGTCCAAACTGTGGGCCCGTAAGTATGAACTAGGTAAATCTATTTCATGAGTAAAAACTAAAATTTGTCTCTCATATGAGAAACTGGAATACGTTATTGTGAGTAAAAAGAAAAACAACAAGAACAGAAAATGTCTATGTCACGTAGTAATTGAACATTTAGCTCGACCATAAAGTTTCCAAAAACAACAATAAAAAGACTATGTCATTCAAACTTAAGGATTATGGGTCATGATATACAAACCCCCATTAATTAATGTTCATACTTTCATTTAGTTAGTTCAACAAAAACTCGTATAATATCCCATTCACATGATTGAGATCATCAATATAGTCATCGATAAATAAAAAATTGATAGATTCTCAACAATGGTTCACATATTTTCATATGAAATAGATTATATCGATTTTACTTTCATTTTAGACTATTGAAGGTTGTCCATATCAAATGAAATTATATTATCAACATAAAAGTAATTTTTTTACTTATAGCTTCTACAAATGAATTCTTTGAAAAAAAATCGGATAAAGGTTCACAAATTCCTGAAATTTGTCTCGCCTATGAAGAAATGCAATAGATGTCTGATTAGAACTGAGAAAAAAGGGATGTCATGTAGTAATAAAGCATTCGCCTGGAAAGTCCCGAAAAACAACATTAAATATCTGTAGATATATTCTTTATTCTGATCGTAAATTTTTAGTCGGAGAAAATAATACGGGGGCGAAACAATAACTGATGGATAGATGGATATGAAAATGCCTTATAGGTACCTACATATTTATTAGAGTTTGTGATATATTTCGGCCCAATATTGGTGCAGTATATGACACAATTGAGCTATCAATGGATCTATGAAAATATGATTTTTCTCGAACTATGAGAAAGAGGAGGCAATCGAAATATCAATAGAACGAAAGACATATTCATTCGTTTTTTCTATGTTTGACTTCAATGTTTCTGTCATGATTAATCATGTGGATTTCCATGAATAGATATGTGTTTCTTGCTAGAAGTAGTTAATTCCTTATTTTCTTATAATATAAAAGTCGAGGCGGAGAGTTGAGATTAGAAAAATATAAATATATAATCCAAATATCCCCAACCAAAAATTGTAAACATGCCTGAATTGAACTAGGAAGGGCAACTTTTTTTGCATCCGTTAGTTAATTGTTAGTATTTCATTGTATAATCAAATTATTCATTTGTACTGACAGAAAAAAACCGCATACCTCGGAGTGCTGACTTCACGGACAAACACTTTTCAATTTTTTGCGCGAAACAAAATTAATTGAAAAGTCTTACAAATATATATATATATATATATTCTTTTGAATAAGAGAGCTGAAATAATACAATAAATGTTGAAACAAAAAGAACCTAAACTGAGGTAAAAAAAGGAACGGGGTACCACAACATTCTTCGTATGATACTATGGTATCATACGATACTTTCATCACCAGTATCATACGATACTATAGAGCCAGGGGAAAAAACCTCAGCCGAAAAAACCTGTCTCCCCGTTAAAAAAATAAAATAAAATTGTTGTATCTGAATATTCTATATAGAAGGACATCACGATCAGCGGGACGGCTCTTCGGAGGAAGGATTTCCAAACACAAACTCCAACCTGAAAATAAAAAAAGACAGAACAGCAAGAGAATTCAATTTATACTCAAATTGATCTGAAATTTTCAACCCATTGCAAAAATGAGTTTGATATATTGTGTATGGCTCTAATGCCCTCTTGGAATTTATAAATCGAACAATTATTAATTAGGTGTTCAACTGTTTCCTCTGATTCACCACATTCACAATTAGGAAATGAAAATTTATATGTTAAAAATAACGGTAGATTTACAATTGTCTTTCGTTTTTCGGAGAAAACTTAAAGTAATTACCCGTGTATTACGAAATGAGGTGCACAAATGGAATTCTTGATGTAACAAAAAGTAACTAAGTAACTAACGCGTTACTAACGAATGTAAAAAAACATTTTCGAAAATATGGGTGCCAACTCATTTCAGGAGCGTAATTGTTCCATCCAAGTTAAGACTCTAAAGTGAAATTCCAATATCACAAATAGTCACTTACGAGTTACTTACACATAAAAGAAAAAATTTTTGGTGGTAACTTCGCATTTAGGAGGGTCATTTTTTCATTAAAGATGATGTTACAAACAGAAACTCAAACGAAAATGGAAATGTGAAGGCTCTAACATTACGGACATGTAACGTAAGCTTGTTATGAAAATTATGTTCCGTTTTTTTTTTCTTATGCTTCAATATTTACCTATTTATCTATTCAAATAGTTAATTTTCAATCTGAAACCTTACGCAACCAACAACAATTAGAATAAGGACATGAATTGAAATATTTAATGATGAAAGTGAAGTTCGATTGAAACAAGAGCAATTATGTTTCGTTGAGACGTATCAGTTATTTTTCTTCATCGTCAACTTGAAAAAGCTCTGAAATGCTTGTATCCCTAAATTTTCGTTAATTATAATACTTTTGGAGCGTTCCAAACTTAAAAAAAATTTTTGGGATAGGTCTTGGAACTAGACGTTATATGCAAAAAATTATATAAAAACTGAAATAAAAAAAGTACATCAAATTTGACTTGACCAGATAATTCTAAAACTAATGTATGACGAAATGAACCTATATACAATTATATGTACAAAATGTTCGTATATGTACAAAATGTCCCGGAACTCTACGTTAGTCATATATATATATATATATATATATATATATATATATATATATATATATATATATATATATATATATTCTTATGAATAATAATAAATATATATATATATATATATATATATATATATATATATTAGACTGTTTCAATTAAATCGACACTCTTTGTTTTCACGAAACCCCCCCCTAATTATCTTCAGGGTATCGAAAAGAGACCTCTATGAAAATATCATCTTCAAATAATAATATTTAGAGGTCGCTCATCAATTATTTCTATTTTCCCTACTAATAGCAGGGAAAAAATTTCTTTTTTCAATGAAAAATTCCTAGAGCAGAAACCAATAGACGGATTTTATTGTGTGATACATTTTCGTATAGACAATCAGATACTCTATAAAAATGACTCCTACGATATTTCGATAAAACGGCCCCTTCAAGAGTTATTCCATTCGATGCTAATATTGAGGTATTTTTGAAGAAAAAAATTATTCAAAAAAATCGATTCTGTTTGTTTTCACGAAATTCTATTTCTTATTATCTTCAGGGTATCGAAAAAAGGCGTCTGTGAAGATATTAGCTTTGAATATTAATATTTAGAGGTCGCTCAGCGATGATTTCTATTTCCGCTGTTGAAAGCAGGAAAAAATTTTCTTTTTTCAATAAAAAATTTCTTCTTCACGAACCAATTGACGGATTCCACTGTGTGATACATTTTCGTGTGAGGAACTAGATGCTCTACGAAAATGTCTCATATGATATTTCGAGAAATCCGCTCGTTAAAAAGTTATTCGAACTTTTTCTTCAAAAATACCTCTATATTAATACCTTATATTGAAGTTTTCTGGAAAAAAGTTCAAATAACTTTTGAACGAGTGGTTTTATCGAGATATCGTATTGAACATTTTCGTAAAGTATCTAGTTCCCTACAGTGGAATCCGTCTATTGGTCCGTGAACAAGAAAATTTTTATTGAAAAAAGAATTTTTTTTCCTGCCATCAGCAGCGAAAATAGAAACTATCGATGAGCGACCTCTAAATATTAATATTCAAAGCTAATATTTTCACAGACGCCTTTTGTCGATGCCCTGAAGATGATTAGAAGGCGGGTTTGCGTGAAAACAAGTAAAGTCGATTTCTTTGAATAATTTTTTTCTTTAAAAATACCTCAATATAGCATCGAATCGAATAACTTTTGAAGCGTCCGTTTTATCGAAATATCGTAAGGGACATATTTGTAGAGTATCTGATTGCCTACACGAAAATGTATCACACAAAGAAATTTTCTATTGGTTTGTAATCTAGGAATTTTTTATTGAAAAAAGAAATTTTTCCCCTGCTATTAGTAGGCAAAATAGAAATAATTGATGAGCGACCTCTAAATGTTATTTCTTGGAGCTGATATTTTCACAAAGGTCTTTTTTCGATACCCTGAAGATAACTAGGGGGGGGTTTCGTGAAAACAAAGAAAGTCGATTTTTTTGAATCAGTCTAATATATATATATATATATATATATATATATACAGTGAAAGCTCCCACGAACGGACATTCACGGGACCAGAGTTTTTGTCCGGTCATGAGAGATGTCCGGTTGAGGGATAGTCCCATGAAATATTGCTGCTTCTTCGAAAACTTTGGGTACTTCTAATTTGGTTATGTAAAATGCCTTTGATTAGTAAAAAACGAAAAACAGATATAACAGCTATTATTAAGTATTAATTAATAGTACGTATACATATACATGAATTTTTCGGAAAGACTGAATGAAAATGATACCTCTTGTAGATTTAGAGTTATTTCAGTGGAAAATAAGCGTATACGAGAGAAATATAATTGTCATTCAGCAAAACTATTTATTCAAGTGTATTTCTTTCAAAATTGACAACTGCCGACTAATAAACTGTACAGTGATTTTGTTTGTGGTTTGGTTTACCAGGTTGTAAGGAATACTCTATTTGGAGATTTTTCATTTTCTCCAACAATAACTAGGTACCTACTTGAATTTTTCATTAACCCGATAACAAATAAAAAATATCAGAGTTTGCTTGTCGAATGCATATTTCTATCCCTATTCATATATAGGCCAAGCAAATTAGTTTCAAAAAATGGTGTGCCTGGAAATATTGTTGGAGTTCTGGAAACTTGCTTTAATCATTTTTTCAGGCCTCTAATAAGAGTTTTGTCCCACTTTCCCAGTGGAGCGTATGTCGTGACGTTCGAAAAACCTCGAAATTTTTGGACAATTTTAGGTTTTTCTCGAATAGTTCCTAAACGAAGCACTTTATCAGAAACACTGTAATAGTCAAAAGTGTTCAGCATTGAATTCTGCTTCTAAAACGTACTACGACATTATATTTCAAACAAGTAGTTTCATTGAAATCATACGTCGGCCATCATATTGTGGTAAAAACGGAACTCCAAACCACAATGTTTTATCTCGCAGTAGCTCATCCTGCTAAGAATGCTGATCATTAAATCGTAGCTAGTGCTTTTACTCAGCAGTCCCATAAGTGGGTGGTTATTGTTTGGGGACTACACTGACCTTCTTGTAATTTGAACTGTTCCAGCCCCTATGTACCAACATTTTTTTATTAAAGACTGGCAAAGGCAATCAAGACGATGTTGTCCATTCTCCTTTGCACAACTAGTTTTCCCTTATTTCGAAAAACAACATATTATGCAGGTTTGAGTTGATTTCCAATCTTTAGGAAATTCATTTGTCATTTACCGAGAAATGATGACTTTGTGTCGCAGCCACTGAAACATGAAGGAATAATATGTTGTTTTTCGAAACAGAGGAGAACTTGTAGTTGAAGGGAGATAAACAATATCATCTTGCTTGCCTTGGGCAGGCTCTAGTAAAAAGATGTTGGTACACATAGGATCTGGAGGAGTCAAAATTACAAGAAGGTCGGTGTCCTCCCCAACAATAACCACACACTCATGAGATTGCTGATAAACTTCAACAACAGTAGTTACGATTAAATGATCAGCATCCTCAGCAGGATGAGCTACTGCGAGAATAAACATTGTGGTTTGGAGGGGTGTGGTTACGTTTTTACCACAATATGATGATCTTCTATGACATTTCATTCTTAAGCTCGTAGTTCCATAGATATTTCATGTTTTAAAGTGAAAAATTTGTAAAAATTTGCCATATTTCGACGTATGATTCCTGGAATTACTTGTTCAAAATATAATGTCGTAGTAATTTTTAGAAGCAGAATTTATTTTATTAAGTCCGATTATTGGAGCTTCGTGTCCGTTTTTTTTTGGAGATTTCAGATACAATGGACGTATAAAACTAAAAAAACTCATTGAGTCCGTTTATTAGAGTTATGTGTCCGGTTATAGGAGATTTGAGTAAGAAATATATGAAAATATAGTGTCCGCGTCCGGTTAGGAGAGCGTCCGCTTGTTGGAATGTACTTAATAGGAAAAATACACACAAAAATTTGGTTCCCAGAAAATTGGCCGCTTATGGGAGATGTCCGCTTATTGGAGCTGTCCGCAAGGAGAGCTTTCACTGTGTATATATATATATATATATATATATATATATATATATATATATGAGAAAGATTTGAATATTGAGGGATCGGTAAAATACATAGATAAGATTTATTGGACATTTCAGTTTCAGAGGGTTATGTCCAATAAATCTTATCTATGTATATATATATATATATATATATATATATATTATTATTATTATATTAAATATGATCAGGATTTCGAAAAGTTACAAATTACGGGTTTTTTCACCGGTGTGAAAACAGCCGAACGAGATAGCAGAATATGACCTTGAAAATGTCGGACGCCACTGTATAATGGGGTGGATTTGATGCAAAAGGAAATGACCGAATGTCGAAACTTTTACTCTTGGGGGTAAAGGCGGGTCACATGTCAAATGAAAAAATTCGATTTCTCAGAAACTCTACATAATATCGATTTTAAATTTGGTGTTGGATTTCGAGACCCATAGCAGAAAAAAATGACATTCATAGTATCCACCGATTTCTAGGAAATCCTATATACGATCGATTTCAAACTTGGTTGTGACTTCTAATAAGAGCCATAGTAGAAAAAAATAGCATCAATCGCATTCACTTACCCATCTTGGCGGTGGAGGAGAGACACCTGTCAAATGAAAAAAAAAACGATTTCTCGAAAACTATACATACAATCGATTTCAAATGGTGTGTTGACTTTCGAGAGCCATAGCAGAAAAAAATGGCATTCGCAGCTCCACTTACACCTTTCGGGGGCAGAGGGGGCACTTTCAAATGAAAAAGTTCGAATTTTCGAAATCGATTTCGAATTTGGTGTGGACTTTCGAGAGCCATAGCAGAAAAAAAAAAAAAATATATATATATATATAATATATATATATATATATATACATATGGCTGGTTTAATGTATTTTAGAGTCCTGAAGAAGATCCTAATGTGGATCGAAACGTAGACCCATGAAAAAAAAGAGTGTTCCAAATCACACCAATTATTTCCCACACTCCTTAATATCCAATATAAAAACTGGTTTTTTAGGGGAGACCAGGGAAAGATGACTTTAGGGGTAGGTTGAGTAACTATCAAAAATTCGTCCGATGCAATAGCCTTGAGCCATCTATATAAGGTACAATATAATCTCTTGAAACATGTTTGATGTTATTTTCTTTCATCTTATGTTTTATTTCTACAATACATGCATACATTTTAATTATTATTATGTGACTAGAAATTAAAAGTTGGTTCAGGGCTAGTAGACAAATGCAAATGTTGAGGCTGGTTGACCCACTGGTCAACTAGGGACGGAGGGTAAAGGAAAAAAATCTTTGTGAAGGTAATAGAACAAAAGTGACGACGATGAAAGTGATGTGGATTAAACATTTCCTCTGGAGTTTGGGCTGTTTCCATCATCTATGTGGTTGGTTGTTACAGACGTTTCGGCAAGCATTCGCCTGCCGTCCTCAGGGTACTATTGGTAACAACCAACCACATTGATAACGGAAACAGCATAAATAATGCTTCAACAAATATGCCATTATCAAGAATATCTCGTACACAATGTTATTGTTATGTTAATTAATCTCAATGGATTCCATGTTCTCTATAGGACAGCAACTTTTGATATTTGAAATAACCTCTGCCTTTGACAAAACTTTACTGCATCCATCTGTAAAGCATGTTCCGCTAGTGCGGATTTTTCTGTCTGATTCAGTCGACAGCATCGTTTGTGTACTTTTATTCTCGTTTTGTTGTATCATTGTAGACTTTGCCGCCGTTACAAGGTATCCTATAAATACCAGCTTGTGAAAGTGAGCCGACTTCGGCTTTGGTAGTTCTGAATATTTGGGAAATATATCCGGTCGTGAAAGCATTTAACTAAATATAGTTTCATTTTTGATGATATATTTTGGAGAAGTAGATATGAGGAAAACTGTTATTTCATTGTCAGCTTCGAGAATTCATCGACTCGAAAGCATAATGAACGTAGTGGAGAAGTTTTCTTCAAAAACAGTTGATTATTCCAACTTCTGATGGATCTCTGTTTTTATGACAAGAAATTTGATGCGCTTTCCATAAACTGACCGAGCAAAATCTAGTATGCAAAATTTTGAATGTACTTTTCGTTATTAATTATAAAGTGAATCTATAAAATCAATTATGCATACCCACATCTCATTACTTATCTTTATAGCTATTTTCATTCGAATTTGATTGAGCATAAAAGAAGGTGTCGAGATAGAAATTTGAAAGGGTACCTGTTAATTCCACATCCTTTCTGAATAAACATTTCTTTTCGATAATACCTACTCTGCAGTATGTACGACCAAAACGTGAGTAGAAGGTTTTCAATTACTCGAATGATGTGAAAACTATATATCCTCAATAACGAATTTTTTATGATTCCTAATGATTTCCAATGCAAAAAGTGATTTTGTTTCAAATAAGGCATCAACTTGTATTCAAGTGATGCGGAGGTGGCTCACACAGAAAAAGAGTTACATAAAGTTCTTTCAGAACTCAGATTTCAGGCGACAACTCAATCAGAAATACATTCTCGTAGTCCCTATTGTGCGAGAATGCTTCAATAAACTTCCCTCGGTTGAGTCACTTCTCCGTTTCTATACTTTTCAGCTCCCTTTACACCCATGATACAATGGGGTGTGATCCAGGACTTTTAAATTTTCGAGGAATCTAAATTGTGCTTGGTTTGTGTTGCTTTGTTCCGGTCGTCATTTTTTTCCACCAAAAAAATCGCCAACAAAGCGTGCTACTCTCTGCAAGATTGTTCACTCTAATTCACGCAAAAAATGAAAAGCATTCTCAAAATTAGTGAATCAGATTGCACCGCAAATATGCCAATTGAATTTTCAGAAAAAAATCAACTATTTTAATTTCATGTTGAGGAAATGAGAAAAATCAGTAGATTGTAGAAAATCAGTATACCTTCGACAGTGTGTGAAGTTTTCGAAGCTTTTTTTGATTTCGGAAAATATTGTGCTGAATTGTGCCAGGTTCTTGCTGCTTGAGCAAGCCATGAAATTCCAGTCGATGCTTTATTTCTGATAACAAGTGTCTGAAATTTTCTGCGTCTTTATCATGCATTAAAATATATCAATGAAATTATTGTATTTATTTTATAAGAAATCAATTTGAAATTATTGAAAATATTTATGAATCTCATTTCCGATACAGCAGCAGTATATTATCATTGCTGAAGATTTCTCTGTAAAATGACGTTCTTTTCCTCATTGTTGTATTGGCAAATTTTCGAACTAAGCGTCAATTGCAAAAGAGCATACAGTTAAGGTGACAGACACATTATTTTACTGTAGATCAAGTTTGAAAATTCATTATTGAAAAGATAGATAGCGTGGAATGCTTCAACATAAAATCATCCAAGATTACGAGGAACTCCAATCTAGGACGGATATCATTCATTAAATAATTGAGACTTCATCGAAGATCACCAAAAGTTCCTTCACTATGAAGACACTTCAGCAATCTTCGCATTCTTGATGATAGCCAAGTTTTGGCCATGTGGTATTTTTTCCTAGTATTTACGAACGAAAAGTATAAAGCTGAAATAACTTAAAAATTTCATACTCAAGTTGTTGAAACAAATAGAAAATATTTGGTGAACTGTGAATCGTTTGAAGGTGTGAAATGCTATAATCAATAAATAACTTTTTTTTGTAATAAGTATTACTAATATAATATAATAATAACGTTGTATAACGTCTCTTTGAAGATATAATCATGGGGAGTAGGTTTCTTTTCATTGCTCACTCCTGGCTGGAATGACTTGCCTTGCCTTCTTTTCTCTAAAATTCTTCTGATGGTTCTGGATGAAGACTGAAATTTTGAGACTCATTTATATGTCAGAGAACACCTTGAAAAAGTCAATGATTGTTTACCTGAAAAAACGCGAAACGCGATTAGTACTAGCGGAAATTTCTGCTGAATCCTTGAAAAACTCGCAGGCACACCAATTAACTGCCTCACGTAGGTATCCATGTAGTTAGTCGAGGCGAGAGGTACCTTGATGAATTCCAGCCATTTTCAATTCGGTTAGACCTAAGAATTATTCAAATTCAAAACTAATTTGCCGATATAATCAAAAACATACATATACAGAAATAAATTTGAAATATATTCAGTAGATTAACTCAAACTTGAAAATGTCAGAAGTAAGTCTTTATCATCAACACCAATCTAAATCCTACAACTCAAAAGTTACTGATGGGATATTACCAATATAATTTCGAGATTCTACAGCCGCCCGAGATGCCAATAATTCTGAAACAGACTATACATGCAGTCATAATAATTATTACGATAGCAGTTTGAATTTTCTTGCTGCCTATAGAAATATAATTATTCATAAATCCATATTTTTAAAAGCAGTCACAGCCCACAGGCGGTAATAAAGATAATACTGAATTTTTGAGTATAACGGGTAATCACATAAACCATACGACACAAATATTACAGTTCAGAATGAAAAAGTCAAATTCAAATTAATGGTGACAAAGCGCAATCGCAAACTAATCATTTTATAAGAAAGTAAATACAGTCCCACGAAAATCAAAAGCTGTACCGCAAATTCATTACAGCATAACTTTTGGCGCTTCCTTATCAAAATTCATTTTCGCTTTTTACAGACGGGCTTGATAAGGCATGAAGGAAGTATTAAAAATTAACAGTTGGATCTGTTGAATGAAAATTTGGTTCTTTGTTTGTTCACTGCATCTGCACCAAATTTTCAGAAAAAGCTCGTTTCCTTTATGAACGTGAATTATTTTTTCAACATGTTTTATTAGAATTCCTTCAAATTTGATGGTTGTTTAAGAGTACTTCTGAACTTGAGTATCCTGAAATATTTTTGAAGTATGTTTCACTTTACAGACTGACCGTAACATTTTTTTTATCCATAATTATAGGGTGAAGATTGTCAAGGGAAACCGAGAAATGTCAAGATGGGACGTGTATGGACAATCTTGATGCAGGTAAGGATTAACCGTTCCCTGTCAGATAGATATTTTGTTAGTTTATCACGTTTCACTGATAGTTTGGAGATTATTCCGGTGTCATTAACCCTATTTGCCTGATTCTTTTTCTTCCAACTGATTTCTGTATTCTTGAAATTTGATTCCAGAAGTATGTGAAAAGTTTTACAAAGTTTTTCAGACATACCTAATAGTAGATTAGATTAGGTGTCCTCTTAAAAGGAAAAAAATAATTCAAATAATTTTTCCATTAATTATTTCTCATTATAGGTACCTATGTTATGAAACAATCAACATGACGGGCTCCAGATATCAATGATTGAGATATATTGTGAAAGATTCTAAATTTTTCTGAAACTTATTTAGGATTTCTCTGCTAGTCTCTGCAACATATTCAATTAGATTTTTTTTCATAAATAATGGGAAAGCTCTAGCGTGAACATTCTACACTGAAATACTTTCGAAGAAAATTGTTGCTGAACAATGAAACAGAAAGTAAAATTTTGAGCTAATAAACTTTGTGATGTTTCGTAGTTAAATCAGACTCCTTCATCGGGCAAATTATCAAAATTGGAAAAAATCTTTCAAATCTTGAGAATTTTTTATATATCACTTGGCATTTATTCAATTTTTTTTGGAAAATTTCAAGTGGACCTGAATTTTTTTAACCAAAGGCAGTTTCAGCTATTTAGCAGTTTCTGTAGAAGTCATTGTTTTTTATTTTTGAATTTTACCATCTTGCTTGATATGTTTTTGTGAGAGTGTTTGCTGAATATTATTCTTCAATTATTCTTCTGCGAAAAGTCGTCTACTCGGAAGATTGTTAATAGAAATTAGAATTTCGTCACCAGAATTCCCATTGTTATTACAGTTTGTTGGAGGTTGGGGGCATAACTCACAATTTCAGCTTCCACAGTACTATTTTCATCAGGTATATCTTCAAAAGCAGTTAAGTCACCTAAAGAGTCACACCCCCTGATATTTGAGAAATAAAACTTCAGGATTCCTAACGTCTTTCTAGGACAGTCATGTTCAAGCAGGTTTTTCTAAGTTTTTCTTGGTGGAAATTGGGAAATTGTTTTAATCATGCATTCAGGCTTCTGATAAGCGTAGTTTGAGTTTTGCCCCACTTTTGCAGTGGAGCGTATGTCGTGACTCTCGAAAAAACTCGAAATTGTCGGACTATTTGAGGTTTTCCCCGAATAGCTCCTGAACTAAGCACTTTATCAAAAATTATTGAATTTAGAAATGTTTAGCATTAAGTTCTGCTTTTAGAAAGAACTACGAGTTTATGTTTTGAACGAGTAGTTTCATAGAAATCATACGTAGAAATATGGCAATTTTTACACTTTTCGAAAAAATGCAATTTTTACTATGAAACGAAAAATATCTATGGAATTACGAGCTTTAGAACAACATGTCATAGAAGAAGAGTTGAAGACCATCATATTGTAATAAGAACGTAACGCCACTCCTCCAAACCATAATGTTGAATAGCGCAGAAACTCATCCTGCTGGGGATGCTAATTATTTAATCGTAGCTAGTGCTGTAGAAGTTTCTCAGCATTCCTATGAGTTTGTGATTTTTATTGGCTCCCAATATGTAACAACATTTTTTACTGAAGCCTGGCAAGTAAGACGATATTGTTTATTCTCCCTTTTCTACAACTTCTCATGTGTTCCGAAAAACAAAATATTATGTTGTTTCTAGTGGCTGCGACATAAGGTCATCCTTTTTCGGTAAAGAACTTAAATTCCTGAAGACGTTGGAAAAAAGTGGTACTCATAAACTAATAACTAACAATACGACTTATTACTAACTAAGAACAATATAATATTACATATTGTTATTTCTTGTAAATGCGCCCTCAGTGAGTGCTGTCGAGCTGCTTCAGTTGGAGGCAAAGAGGCAAGATTAAATGAGGTATTGGTTGAAACCATCTGGTACATATCGTACTGCAAAACATTTAATTGCTTGAAATCGTTTCTATAAAGGGCTGCTATGCATTTCTTCCCTGCCTCGTCGACCTTATCGGCAGGAGCATTTGATTTTCTAAACAATTCTGCTGCTTTTAGCAGGTTTGAGTTGATTTCTAACGGATTCAGGAATTTCATTTTTCCTTTGCTGAAAAATGATGACGTAGTGTCGCAGCCATCAAAAGCATGAAGGAATAATATGTTGTTTCCAGAAGCAAAGGAAAGCTTGTAGTGCAAGGGAGAATAGACAGCACCGTCTTGCTTTCCTTTGCTAGGCTCTACTAGAAAAATGTTGGTAGGTACACATAGGGGCTGAAACAGTCAAAATTACAACAAAAACCACACACTCATCGGACTGCTGATCAACTTCAACAGCACTAGCTACGATTAAATGATTAGCATCTTCAGCAGGATGAACATTGTGGTTTGGAGGAGTGGGGTTACGTTTTTATAAAAATATGATGGTCTTCAACAATTATTTCATGACATTTTGTTCTAAAGCTCGTAGATATTTTATGTTCCATAGTAAAAAAATTTGTTTTTTCAAAAAGTGTAAAAATTTGCCATATTACTACGTATGATTTCTATAAAACTACTTGTTCAAAATTGAATGTCGTAATACTTTTTAAAAGCAGCATTTAATGCTGAACATTTTTCAATATATAACAAATTTTTTCATAAAGTGCTCAGTTTAGCAGCTATTCGAGAAAAACCTAAAATAGTCAGAAAATTTCGAGGTTTTTCGAACGTCATGACATACGTTCCATTGGAAAATTAGGGCAAAACTCAAACTACTCTTATTAGAGGCCTAAAGAAATGATTGAAACAGTTTCTCGAACTCCACCAATTATTTCCAGGCACACCACTTTTTAAAGCTAATTTGCTTGGCCTATAAACTAAGGAAACACCCGCTGAATCATACTACAGCAACAACATTTATAAAAGAATAGTAAATACAACAACGAGATGAACCGTAGATTATCGAATGTCCTTCCAAAAAGACAATAGGTATATCTGGGTTAAACTCTTTTAGGTACTCTTCCATAGATATATTACTGAAGAAATTTATCTGATCATCATAACGCATCGAAAGCTCAGATTTTTCATACAATACAATTATGTCATGGGCATCCGATGATGATACTCGTTCATTAAAAAACTCGCCACTTCGTGGCTCGTTTTCGAATTTTGCACAGTGTGCTTAAAAATAACTATTCTGACTCGATTATGTATGTAGCGTTTGTCGATTCCAAGATTTGTATTATGCTTGAATCTGGAAACTGTTCAGGGCGACATGAGGTTATCTGCGAAAACAAATTAGGACATAATTGAACCCTACTCGAAAATTTCCATTGTGGATGCAGTATCTTCTGAAATGTTCCGTCCCAGTCCAGATCGAAGTAATCATTGGATTTTTCCTGAAATATTGAAATTTTTTTTTATTGATTTGTGAAATCTACGATTCTGACAGAATAATGCCCTTTAAATGAACAATAATATATTAATATGATATTTCATAGAGGAATTTGTTTCAGACATGGCTCCTTGTAGTACTTATATTCATTTTGGATATAGAACTATCTCCAGCAAAGCCTCGGCGAGTATGTGGATTACTTGGGCTGATATGTATCGGTACCGAACGAGAACGTCCAGTTCATATAGTACCAAACAACGTTGTCATAGATTATTAGCTACAGGCTACAAATAAATAGGTTAAAATCCGTCTTCAAATCGTAAAATATGCATCTATTCCTGGACGTTTATGGTTATTCTTGTGATCTATTGATGATAAATAAAAAAGTTGTTTGGCTTCGAATACACTACAATATTCATATTAACATAGTTGTAAATTGTAGCGCCACAGCTAAATGATCCAGGAAATATCAGAATGAAGTAACACTATGACATTGGTGTAGTACATATGTATTGAAACATAATAATGAAACAAAACAATAGGTGGCAAAAAAAAAATTTGAATAATCGCTTGGGATTAATTTTTGAGGCAACCAATATTTTCTGAAACTTTTTAGATTTTAACCTTTAGTTTCTGGATACAATTCCATTGAAAAATTACTATTAGTAAGTAATAGAAGAAGATGTTTACCTGAGTCAATCTTCATTCAGCTGATGATAGAATGCAATCTATTTCATAATAAATTCCGTATATTAGAAAATAAATTAAAAATGGATTGTCTAAAAAAAATCCTCTACAGAATATTTTTAATTATTTTCTAAAAATTTATTTTTCATAAAATTTTCCAACATCAAGATAATAAGAAAATTTCATACTGGACTCAAACTCTCATGAAACATGTAGAATGTGCAGACACAGGGTTGTCGGTTCTGTGTTCAGCTGGACGAATAACTGGGTTGCCAGGTATGTCGATACCAGTTACTTTCACTTGATGTGATAATAGAAAAAAATTATATCAGCATAAGCGCTGTTTCATTGTGAACACTTTGATATGGTGCTGTCTGCAGAAAATTCGTGATAAGAAATGGCTAAAAGTGTTTTATGTGGCTCGGGTGATTATTCAAGGGATTTCATTGATGCAACTTCTATAAATTGTTCGTTGGAGCTAGATTTTCGTGAAAACAAAAAAATTCAATTATCACTAAGGTGAACAAACTCAAGCGGTACTCGACTTTGTTAGTTACCAAACACTTGTTACGAAAAACTTTGCCCACTTGCACCGGTTTCTGGCTAAGACACCCTTATCTAAGGCGCCCTTAAATTTTGAGTCATGCTTTTCCCCGCCTTAACGGATCAGATCTTGCACCGCATATCTAATAGAAACGACTTTGTTAAGCACGCGCTAAGCAATGCCAAATCTGGCAACACTGTATAAATCAGTGAATTTGTTTGTTTTGACATAGAAATGCGACATGACCTTATGGTTTTGTGTCGGCACCATAGATATAGATATCTATATCTATGGTCGGCACTGAGCACAGCGAAGTAAGAAGAACACGCGAATTCATAGACGAACAAGATGATTTTTTCCTATTCAGTATTCTGATTCACAAAACGACATATACTTTGGGCCGCTGACGAACTGGCATACCAATTTTTTTTTGAAGCAAATGATTTGATTTGATTTCAACGATTCTTTATTCGTAACTTGAATTACATAATTCTGCACCTGTGGAATATCATCGAAGTAATACTTTTCATATTCACAAGAGTAAATAGTACCTGCAGAATTAATAAGTACTTGGGTACAATCAATTGCTCCAATAACACGAGGAAATCCAGCAATATGGTAAAATTGGGTTAGGGTGGAACGTAAATCTGCTTCTGTCTGAGGCATTTTTATGAATACTGAAACTATTCTTGATACTGTAGATTCGTGGATTTTCATCAAATCGGCTGAAGCCAAATAAATGTCCTGCTGATGCGTACAATCGGAGGCACGTAAGGAGTTGACTCATCGGTGATACACTCTGATTTCTACAATCATCAAGGCTTAAACTCCCTTCTTTGAGGTTTGACATCATCATACATAAGATATAATAAGACATGTACATACATATCACTTGGTAATTCTGAATCATCCTCAATTAATCTCAGCAGTTGCAGAGTATTTTTTTTTGTCAAACGAAATCGCCGAAAAAATGCGAATTCGTCCATATCATGGTAGTGATCGGCCCTATTAAATCCTAGACTTCTAGGAAAGCCATAGTCAATGATATCTAATATCATCCTCATATTAGATCATCAATTTCATTTGATAAAAATCTATCCATAATAATGATTAAATTCACGCAATCAAGAACAACACGTCAAAACTGAAGTTCGTTTTTGACTTTTGAATATTTGAGACGGGCTAAAGTCTTGTTTAAGCCATGAATATTCGCGGCTCATAATAGTCATAACTTATGTGGCACTTAAACTGCGGTGCAAGAGAATCGGCGTCTCAAACCTAACTTAAAATTTGAGTTGGACTTAAGTCAGACATATATTTGACGGTGCAAGTGGGCATTAACTGATATCTCGAAAAATGGACACAATGAAAAATTTATTATTATATTCAGTAAGTACATAATATTTAATTTTTTCAGGTATTTTCTGATATAATTGGAAATTACACAATCATAACGTTCGTGGAATTAGTTTTCATCAAACTAACATGATGGTCTTTGATATTTAATTGCGTAGATTCGAATTAGTATTGGCGCCATCCAACACAATTGAAACTCACTCTTATACTCTAAAATGAAAGAAACAAGCTAAATGATTTGAGTTATTTTGTACTCGGAAGGCAAATGGGCCTGGATGTGCCGTATTGGTCTCATCCGTGGTTGATAGAGAACGATGCTGCTGAATCCTGCATTGCTGGTTTTAAGGCAAGGTTTGTGTTCTGTCGAAGTGACTCCATTCATGGCGGTACGATGATTCTAGTTAGGAATGACGGTTTTATCGTTGATTGAAGTATACTTCAATCAACGGTTGTATTGAGTTGAAAGAGGTTAGGTAGATGTCAATTGAGTGACACTATGAAATTTCAGCTGTTAAGTTGACTAATGTAAATATTGTTGTATTATGTGTATATTTTTCACCTTTGAAAAAGTTCGATGTGTTTTTGAATGATGTTGAGAGACTATTGTCAAGTTTTAATTGGAAGTAATTCCATGTCAGGTTCAAAATTAACAAAAATAATGTGAAAGATTGTGAGGCACTACTTCTTCGTAACCTTCTGCCGTCTTTGGATTTAATCAAACCTTGGATTCTCAGATCATGATGCGCAGTAATGTATACTGAGCAGGGGCGGCCTTACCCATTGCGAGGCCCTGGGCGGAGGGGTTTTCGCGAGGCCCTTTTTCCTTCGTGAATCTAGTTTCACAAAGCGGTGTTAGTGATAAGGCTTTCACATGATCCTTTTAAATCACCCATCTCTGAGTTAAGCCGGCAAACAGAGTATACAACCTTTGTAGCAAACCAAACAAAGAATTAGCTTGGACACGAGACTCCCACAAGGTAAAAAGTAAGCAAGTGGATTCATTTCAAGAATAACGGTTTTGGACACCTCTTTTTTCACCACGCATATTGGCTCCGTTATCATATTCTTGACCTCTGCATTTTTGCAATGATAAAACCAAATGCTCTAATTCTTTTATTATGTAATCAGTCGAACACTCAGCGGTGGTTTTTTTCGACGGCTTAAAGAACAATGAAATGTTCTTCAATCTCAGCTGTATTAAATTTTCTGTTTCGAAGAGAAGATCATAAAAATCAAACTATTTATTTTTATCATCCAGATAAACAGAATAGAAAATTCCATACTAAATGGCACCATCTTGTGAACATATTTCTATTGAAAACAGTGGCTTCTTATAATATTTGTATCGAAAATTTCGCTACAAAATCCACCATATATTCTGGGATTGCCCGAGCGATAGAGGAGCCATTAATGGTCAGTTTGATTGAGGGCGTCAAGTGCTAGTTGTATCAAGCCCTGAAGCTCGGAACAGTTCGGGTTAGTGTTGTGCCACTTGGATACTTTTGAGTATCCGATACTGAAATATTATGTTTTGGACATGTTTGGATTGTTGGTATCTAAATTCAAACTTACAAAAGCCACACTGAAAAATAGGTTTGAGAAACTTTCAGCAATTGAATTAATTTTATTTCAGAAATCGAATTAATTTCTTAATTCAATAACAAAAAAAATTTGAATTTTTTCGAAAAATGTTAGAATGACCTCTAAATGGAAATGAATAACCCAAAACAATGGAAGTTTTTCCTCAGAAAAATAGAATATAATAAAACTGAACCCAGTATTCGCATCCCTAATAATTAGATTCGAAAACAAAACAGATTTTGCGTTTCTCCTTCCGTAATTCTCTACAATGAAATAATTTCGTGCATAAGACGATAATTGAACGAATATTTCAAAGGGACCGCCACAGAACTGTCAACAGGGCCATAAATATTTTATGAGGTTCTAACATCTGGGATAAGTAAACATTGTACCTGAATACTCAGATAATTTTTATCCTAATTGTGTTGTGTGATTCTACATTCTATTCTTCCTAGTGATCTGGCGGGTCAGACTGTCAGACATCTGGTGCCTCAATTGCATATTTCGACGTTTTCCAACAAGGCGCAATATTCAAAAACTACATTATATTTTTTTCAATTTTGTTTTGAATGAATGTATTCGTTAACGAACTTTTTTGGAACTTACCCTTATAAACCTTTATAAATAATTAGAAATCTGAATCAATATCAAAATTTGCTCGAGTCTTTGCGCGTGAGGCCCAACCAAGAGCGAGGCCCCGGGCGATTGCCCCGTTCGCCATCCCCTAAGGTACAACGGTACCAGATACCAGACATACAGACCTCTATCTGATAGTGGCTATAATAAATTTCATAATATATTGGAACATTGAAGTTGGGATTTTATTGGCTCCTCACGATATGGCTGTGATGAACTTCCTAAAAAACAGGTGAAATAGATGAACAATAGAGATAGTGATAGGTGGTTCTCTAATGAGCTCAAGCAGATGATGATCTATAAAATATATAGAACTGAAGAATACCTATCGTAGAGCTAGAAACCAGTCAAGATTTATTTACAGAAGTGAAATAAAAAAGGCTGAAAACATATACTTATTATAATGCTAAGATTCAGGATTCCAATAATAAATCTTACACCACCTGGGCAATTAGTTGTAAGAGACCTCAGAAACGATAGTCAAGCTAATCATAGATGTGCTATAGAAGTTAATAAGATTAATGAACATTTTGTGTCTATTACCAAATCTATAACCGGGAAGAATTGACAAACCTTTAGGTGATACTTTTGGAACTCGGTCAGGAATTGAATTTTCTCTAGAGAAATTTAATTATTCCACCTCTCACTAAGCTTTAAAACAAGTGTGCTAGAGGAAGAATTTTTTCTGAATACCTCAAGGTATCTGAAATACCTGTCTCTAAAAAAGCGGCATCGAATTATCACCCACTATCACTGCCGCTCATATTCTCCAATTAATTTGTTAACAACTCATCGATCATTTAAAAAAAAATAAACTCTTTCCACCTAGACCCTTTGGATTTCGTAAGGGAAAGGGTACTTATGATCATTATTGGACTCTGTCAATTATTCTTGGACCTCAGCAAGGCGTTTGTGACCCGCACGACCGTCTACTGATCAAGTGTAAAAAGAATGGCATCGATGAAAAACCGTTGAGTGTAATGGGCCGAAAGAGGATGTCGTGGCTCCGAATTATCAAACATTGGACAGGGATAAGGACGACTGGAGAATTAATCCACAGCACCAGAGACAATGTTAAATGGTCAGAAATGATCGCAAACATCCAATAATGGATAGCAGCAGAAGAAGAAGTACTGTCCTAATGAGGACGGTAAGAATGCTCAAGGGCCACTTCAGGTGGTACATATGAACGGACAGTACTCGTCCGTTAAAACATGAATCTCCTCAGTGTTCCATTATTGGCCCATTATTATTTCTGCCTGAATATTTAAGTTGCGAATCCACATTCTTCTTCCCAGTGAATTTTTTTTTGGAGGCCACTATCAGAAAATTAATCGCTTTTTTATTCATAAAAATTACGTCCCGAGTTTAAATCAGGACGATTGAGTAAGAAACAATACAATATTTCCTTTATTGTCAATGAAGATAATAAATTCATGTCAATTCAGGAAAATTTGCCAATATCTATTTACTGATCACAATACATAATGATAATAATGATAATGATAATGATTTATTCATCCTGTGAGACATATTATTACATGTATAGGACAAGTCACAATATAATGAATAGATAATTGAAAGATTCATTGAGCTGTTTTCACTGAAATTATAGCTATAATACTCCTTAACACTATAGAAGGATTCTCTCAATAAAAAGTTCTTGACTATGTTCTTAAATTTAGTCTTTTGGAGACTTTGAATGCATCGTGGAAGATGATTAAAAATCTTTATACTCTGATAATGTGGAGACATTTCAAACTTCGTAGTTTTGTGAATGGGAAAATATAATTCATTCTTATTCCTGGTGTCATGAGTATGAAAACTAGAAATCTTAACAATACTTTCCTCATTTTCTTTTACATATATAAGGCATTTGAGTATGAATAAAGAGGCCAATGTGAGAATATTATTACCCTTAAAGAGAGGTCTGCAGGAGGACCGCGGATGGCAATTGAACATTAAACGAACTATTCGCTTTTGAATGATGAAAACTCGATTAACATCTGAAGAGTTACCCCACAGCAGAATGTTGTAAGAAAGATGACAATATACTAAAGAATAGTAGACGTTAATCAGAGAATTCAACGGAATCGAACTCTTAACTCTACTTAACGCGTAATAGGAGCCGTTGAGTTTTTTACAAAGGGCATCAATATGCGAATGCCAGTTCAGATATCTGTCTATGTGTATGCCCAGAAACTTAACATGGTCATTTGATGTGATAACCGAATCCAAATGCCGAACAATAAATTTGTCACCAACGGAACTAGATATGCTAAAACGAATGCATTCCGTTTTATTGATGTTTATGATAATTCTATTTTTGTGACACCACTCAGCGAAACATTGCGTAACGAGCTCACACAAATATCGTAATTCCTCTAAAGTCTCTGCTGAAACTGCTATGGAGGAATCATCCGCGAACAATATTATTCTTATTATACGATGTAGTGACTTATCGGAAAATTCGACGAAAATTTTCTTCAAGTGCGGAGGGAGGTCATTTATAAATAGGAGAAACAATAGTGGCCCAAGTACAGAACCCTGAGGCACTCCCAATTTTAAGTTTCGCTCACTCGAACAACATTCATCAACTCGAACAGACGCGATCCTGTTTTCCAGATAACTCCGAATCCAATCATGGAAGATACCCCTAAATCCCAAGTTATAAAGCTTATCTAAAATGAACAGATGCGAGAGACTATCGAATGCTCGTGATAAGTCAAAAAACAGAGCAGCTACATGTGCACCACGATCTAGGTGCTGATAGATAAATTCAATAAAGTTCAACGCTCCAGTCTGAGTTGAGCGGCCAGATCTAAAGCCATGCTGGGCACTATCAAGAATATGAAACTTATCAAGATATTTCATCATTCTGCTATATTTTATCTTTTCGAATACTTTGGAGCAGGTACTCAGGATAGCAATAGGTCTATAATTCGAAATATCAGTCGTGTCATTTTTTTTTTGTAGACTGGAATAACGCAGGCCTTCTTTAGGAGGTAAGGAAATACTCCAGTGGTTACAGATAAGTTTATGATATGTGCGAAATGAATACTAATCTTTTTAATTATCAGTTTCAAAATTCTCGCAGAAATGCAATCGACTCCAGAACCTTTTGTTTTTTTCAGTAATTTGACAACATCAACCACCTCCAGTTCAACAACTGGATAAAAGAAGAAATTTGTATTCATAATAGATGAAGTGGTACAGGAGGAGTATAATGAACCCTTGAAATGACTGTTGATAGAAGTGAAATAATCTACAAAGATTTCCGCAACTACTTTAGGATCATCATATGAAACGCCATCTACAGTGAGGGAAATAGACTTATGATCCTTCATTTTCCTACCAGTCATAGTATTTACCATATCCCAGACAGTTCTATTTTTATTTTCTGATACTTCAATTAGCTGTTTATTGTATTGATATTTTGTACTCCTAATTAGGCCATGATAAGAGGATTTTGCTTTTTTGTATAGATCATAAGTAGACTGACTATTGAAACTCCTATGCAACCAATAAAGATCATTCAGATTACGTTTAGCAGCAACAATATCAGAAGATATCCACCTCCTATCATTCTGGACCCGACCAGTGCATCTTATCAGTGGGCAACAATCCTCGAAAGTGTTTCTAATGATATTGAAGAATGCTTCAGAGCATTCATTTATATGTTGGAACTTATAGATATTATCAAAATCACACTGTGAAATACCATAAACGAAATTATGCTGATTTAAGTTTCTAACCGTTTTTGGTACAATATGAGTTTTGACTTTACAATCAACATGAATAGGCAACTCGAGGGAAATAATACGATGATCACCAATATGAGCCTCACAAACCTCAACACTGCAATCTCTTAACTGCGCATTAGTCAAAATATAGTCTACCTTTGAAATAGAGGTACGACCTGTGACATCAGAAAATACTCTAGTAGGTTCATCCGATGATACTCTCAGATTGAAGCATTCCAGTAAACCTAAGAGTGACCTACGATTTTTACACTTGACTTTAAGGTAATCAATGTTCAAGTCACCACAAACAAAGATTATATCAGCTGTGCCGTAACATCGATTTAACGCTAGTGAAACTCTTTCAAGAAAATTTTCAACATTACCAGAACAAGGTCTATGTACACTTAAAATGGCCACGCGGGCTTTATGAGTAATCACCATAGTTCCACAAATTTCACATTCCAATTCTTCCGAGAACTGAGACACATGTAGACTTTTCACCTTCAAGCTAGCTCTAACGTGGATCAGCGAACCTCCATGCTCTCTATCAGGTCGGCAGTAGGAGTCAGCTTGGATATACCCAGGTATGGTCATTGTTTTTACATTTTCAAAGCAACACCAGTGTTCAACAACACTTATAACGTCCGGTTTCCGTTCAGCTACAAGTAACTCAAGAATATCCAGCTTATTCGTTATACATTGAGCATTGAGTTGTATAAGCTTGAAATTTCGGTTTTGAAGAAAAGGACTGTTTTTCAGGATTTTTGTTCTTTCTCCGATCTCGGCCGGAAAAAACGATGAACACAAGCCTTGTTCGGCCAGTTTGATGCATCCATAACCTTCTCATACTCAGAACTGGCTATTAGAACCTTGAATGAAGAGTAACTATCTGGATACTTTGATGTGAGCTTATCACATTTTACTGAAGAGAAATTCTTAGTCAGGAAATTATGTAACTCTTCGGTTGATGTATCTGGTTTCAAGTTTGACACATGAAACGCTTTAAATTTCTCAACTCCTTGGACTTGCGAACTCCCGGAATAACAACCAACCACCAAGGTACGACTTCGACTCTGGGTTTTCTTCTGGTGAAAAGCAGCCTGCTGTTCAGATTTTTTGATTTCCCTATTTCGTACTTCTTTTGTAATGGAAATAGAAGAAATCTTTGACCCAACTTTTTCTAAGCCGGAGTTCTCTGTTATAATAGTATTACCATCTTGTTTTCTATTTGGTTTTTTGCTTTTGGAAACCACCCTTCAGTCATAAGGTCCCTGATTTTTAACAGTCGAATTCACGTTCGATTCCTCGATTTGTTTAGGAGAATCCGAACACAAGTCACCCGATGTGCGGGGCATATGTATAGATATGGATGCGGGCGTCGCAGCAGATGGAGATGATCCATCCGGGTTCGCCGTCAATTCAGATTTCTTGCCACAATCATTATCAGTTGGATCCGTGATAAGGTTTTTCAGATTCTTCAATGAACGTATTTCTTCAGAGAGTTCTCTTATTTGTTTACTTTGCGATGTGATTATATTTTTCAATGTATCGAATTCGATCACGAATTTACCAGAAATTTCGGCGACAATATCATTCTTGAGATTCACTAAATCCAGCACGGGTTCATGATACTCAGTTGTCAGTGAACTTTGATTCTTGATTTTCACGGCGTTTTCGCTGATATGGCAATTTTCGCACTTCCAGGTATTCGCAGAATTCATACGAATTTCACTGAAACGTTCAACAGATACGTTGAGACACTTGATGTGATAACTATTGTTACAAGAACAACAATTTAACGAATCATCATATCTATCAATTTTGATAGAACACTTGGAGCAACAAATTCCTCGACCGTGCGGCATGATAGCTTGTATATATATGCTAAGTGCTAATAATAGCAGTCTTAAACTTGTCCACATATTTTGACGGAAGGCTCTTGCGGAAGAGAAACCCTTCTTATCATTTTTTCCGATTCGGCTCGGTTAAAAAGAGAGGCCGTTGGAAACAAAAAGCATTCAGACAAAATGATAACCATCTTTGTGTAATGTAATTTTCAAATATATGTCTCGTAAATGATTTCATTGAATGAAGGATTTACCAGTCATAATTTTCATGAAGGGAATCACAGTTTTAATCAGATCGAGCACCCCAACACGAGTGAGAACAATCTAGATAATGAAATGGTCATTTATGATACAAGTGCAGAAGGCATTGATATTCTTACACGAGTTCAAAATTCAATGAGTTGAATGAACGAGTTTCAGAAAGAGCCTTTGGTACAAGTCCCGTACATTATTTTTTCTAATTCGCTGAATTTTTATCGAAATTAATGAAATATTGCCATAAATATCGCTTAGTGATTTTTGCGTTGAAAAACATTGATTGGCAGAACTGTTTTCTATCTCATAGATTTGACACATGTTAAATAAATCCGTGGCAGGTGGCCAACATGTCATCAATAAATATTACTGAAAACAGTGCTAGAATGAAATATTCTAACATTGTTTTGTTATATGAGATGTGGCAGAATGTACGGGTTTGACACATAATTGGAGGAAGACAATTAGATACACGATCCAGGCAATTTCTCCAAAATTTGTATTTTCATTCGTCCTGCCTAGCACAATTCAGATCTACATGAAAGACTAACTTTTCTCAGTTCAAGTTCAGCACAGAAAAAAATAGGGGATTAAATATTCACCCATCTGAATGATTCATTTAATCAATTGTCCAAATAACAGACATGGAATTTTCTCCCAACGGAATTGAATAAATCGAAAGATTGAAGCAGTAGATTTCCTACATAGTTATGTATCGTAAGTGCTTCACGTAGTATGTGCATTGTAAAGCCAGACTGCATGAGAGGATTTGCTTCATAAATCAACCAATATTACAGTAATTCTTCAGCGATCGGAGCATTGAACTATTATCCACTATCAAAAACACATAGTATGTACTAGGATTGAATTGAATTTTTCGTATAAAATCCACTTCTATAGTCATTAACAAATTCATCATTTTCGAATCAATTACCACACATCAAGCACATATAGCACGATGAAAGCACGCTGCCAATTGTATACTAAGGTTCATTGGTTTCACATTTTTCATTTATTATTTTAACTGATTTCTGAAACAACCTTTCACCTATTCATAATTTCGACAAATATTTCGCACAGGATAAATACTATACATAATCAAAAGTGTCATACTAAGATATAGGTATATGTCAAACAGTGTTTTTTTGTTCTAGTTTCACATCTCAAATAACAACGTCGTAGTGCAAATTATCATGTTGTTTTGGGTGACATGAATTTAAATTCATTAAACACTAATGAAAGTGTTGATATATAGGGTGTCCCGAAAAGGCCACGTCAAACGAAAACGGAATATTGATCAGAACGTGCGCTACCTGATGTAAAAAAATCGTTCATATGAAAGTCTCATAGTTTTGGAGATATTCCATGTTTTATGAAAATGTTGAATTTTTTCACTTCAAATATTTTCTCTCATGCCATAGGTACAATTAGATACTTTCTGAATAAGTTTTTTTTCCGTAAATATTGTTGAATGATTGCTTCAAATTATGCACTGAAAAATAGCACAAAATTCTGAAAATAAATGTTTGAAATGTGTTTTTTGTACCGAATACGTTTGAGGTGGTTTAAAAAAAAAGATATTCAAATGTTAAGTGAGAATGAAACATTTCTGTGGCAAACTGAATTTGTCACCTTTTCCAAGAAACCTTTCATTGTGCATATCCCGATGTAAGTCATTGAAAAAATCTATTGAAAGGTGTTAGTTAGTCCTCAAATTACTCATAAACTGAAATTTTTCATTAATATGCGCAAAGAGATTTAATATCAACAAGTCTATTTTAAAGTCACTTAATGAAAATCAGAACCCTGAACAATGTGGTTAGAAAGATAATTGACAATTATTATTAGAGCAAATGTTCGAAATGACTACCCTCTTCGCGAGTACATGCCCTGCATCGATTTAGTAATCGTGTTTTCGAAGTACATATCCAAATTTATTTCCGCTATTAGGCTGCAGAAATACGATTGCGATCCCTGAGTCCCGCTTTATCTATTTTAAGATTGAAATGAATTTCGTTTTTCATACAACCACAATAAAAAAAATTCGGAGGATTTAGGTCTGGTGAACGGGAAGGCCACAATATTTAACCGACCCTTTTGACACACCGATGAGGGAGTATTTGTTTCAAATATTCCCTAGCATGATGATGTAGTGTGCTAGGCACCCGTCGTATTTAAACCACAGATTACGTCTCATTTCCAGTGATATAACTTCCAAGAGTAAGGATACAATATGGTTCATTGTTCCTCAAAAATCCAAATTGTTGGTGCCGTTTCGAAATTGCGGAAATTCTTCTTTTATTCTACCAAATACTCCAGTCCATAAATTGACCGTAAATCGATGTTGGGATCTATCTAACCTTATATTGGATAAGTTGTCGATGTGTCAACTGTGAAGATTATTATTATTATGGTAAAAAACAATACACCTTTGTATGGCATTTCTTCATTTTCAACTGAAACATGTGAAAGAAAATGCTAGTTTAATTTGTAGAAAGGATCCAGTGCTCTTTTCTTACACCACCTCAGATCGAATTCGATACAAAAAAACACCATCTCCAAAACGTGAAATTTTTTCAGAATCCCTACATGACATTTTGTGATTTTTTCCAGTGAATGAATTGAAGCAATCATTCAACAATATTCACTCAAGAAAGCTGATTCGAAAAGTATTTGATTGTACCAATAGCATGGCAGTAAGTATTTGAAGTGGAAAAATTCAACATTTTTATTAAACATCAAATATCTTTAAACCCGTGAGATTTTCATATAAACGATTTTTTCACTATGAAGAGCACGTTCCGTTTTCGTTTAACGGGGTCCCGTCGGGACACATCAAAAGATCATATGCTTTTAATTTTCATTCGAATTTGAAAAACGACCTTCAACAAAAATAGATTAGCCGTAGATGGTACCTTCATATACAGGTTTCCCAGAAGTCGACGTCAAGCCAAAATCGGGTAACAGGCTGAGTCATAGTGGTCATCAGTAAAATGTTTAAAAAAATCTAAGTCGTGTATTTTACAAATTATCGTTGATTGAAGTATTTTTAAAAATACTTCAATCATCAATTATATTGCATTTTGTATTGTTCGAGAAAATACCCAATCTGTGACGATTCTCGAACTATTGTTGATAAAATTTTTTACTTTATTCAAATTTTATTTTCCTATGTTATCCCAAATAGTGCCTCTATAACCTGTAATCTTCAATTCTAAGAAAATTGTTGCAGATTAAAAAATCATGTCATTTTTTGTCGAACCAAATATTCAAAATTAATATTTCGACCAACTTCAACTGATTGTACTGAAAAAAAATTTGTACTACATCAAATTGGCAAGTTGCTTCAAAAGTTAGCATATTTAAGAAGGTTGCTAAAATGTTATAACTCTTACTGGATTATTCTTTAGATCAATTAAAAAATACTGTCTTTCTTGAAGAAACATAGTTTCGAACAATAGTTCGAACTTTGTAAAAATGTTTCTGGTGCATCCAATAATTTGAGGATCCCGATTAATCGACATTTGAAAAATTTGGTGACATGAATTCACATAATGTATTCAAGTAGAAAATCTGAATTTAATGAGAGAAGATAGATCTCAATATCGTTTCAACCTGAATATGTGGATCGGAATTTTGAACGGAAGAGTCGTAGGATCTTTCGGGTTGTCAGAGGTCTTAAATGCTGAAATTTATTCAGATTTTTCACAAAATCCTGTGTCAAATTTATTGAATGATGTGCCACTTAGCATTTCCAGAGAAATATGCTTCCAGCAAGATGGCTGCCCAGCGCACCGTGCCCTTTTAATTAGAGAATATCTAAATGAAGAATATCCGAGTAGATGAATATAGCGATCTGGTACAATCTCATGGCCAGCCTGTTCACCTGATTTGAAACCCTTAATTTTTTTTTACTGCGAAGCTGTGAAAAAAAAGTTTATTCAAGAAAATGGTATACACTCCAGTAAATTCGACAACTGTTTTTGTTAAAAATCGGATGAATTATGTAGGTTCATGTCACTACCTTTTTTAAATGTCGATTCATCCGAATACTCAAAGTGTTGGATGCACTAGAATAATTTTTACAAAGTTCAAAGAAATTGTTCGAAACTATGTTTCATCAAGAAAGACCTTTTTTTTTGACTGATCTAAGGAATAATGAAGTAAGTGTTATAGCACTTTAGGAACCTTAAGAAATGTTCTAACTTTTGAAGCAACCTGCCAATTTGATTTAGTGCAAATTTTTTCAGTACAATCAGTTGAAATCCGTCGAAATATTAATTTTGAATATTTGATTCAGCAAAAACTGTCATTATTTTTCAAGCTAGAACAATTTTTTTCAGAATTCGAGAATCGTGACAGGTTGTGTATTGTCTCGAATAATACAAAATGCAATATAATTTGAAAAATACACGACTTCCGACTTGACGTTAATTTCTGGGACATCTGTACATATGTGGATTTTTGTGATTCGTAATGTTTTCCTTGAATTCCATTGAAACGTTTCCCATCTAATGCGGGACAGCCTGTACATTGTTCGATGATACTCTTATGAAATGACCTCGAAGATGAAATCAAAAGTATTGAACTTGATCTTGAGAACTGGACCAGTTAGTTCAGTCGACTGGGCAGGATTGGTTCCGCCTAGAAACTTGTTTTGTCCACCGCAATTTATTATTCATATGTCATCAAATACTCTTTGTTCGTATAAGGCGATGCATAACGAAAAAAAATTATATATAAACTCCGAACGAATTCATATTCACATGAATAATTGGTGAACATGCAGGCGCGAGACACAATGCAATGACTAATTTGGAGGAAGGCAACGAAAATAGCGATAGCGGAAGACATTGGCTCATATTCTAATTTTCATCAGTTTCATCCATGATAACTAATAGAATATCTCGATGAGATTTCAGGGTAGCCGCGCACATGCGATTACCTATAGCGCGATCGTTCAGTCGAAAAAATAAAACACACTCGAAAAGCACGCACATGCTACAAAATAATCGCTGCGACTGAAAAGTCGCATTTTTGAATCGACTCGATTGCCCCAAATCAGAACTTGCAATCGTAATTCAGTTTCTGCCGAAGTCCGAACTTCTTTGGAAGAGTGTGAATTTTTTTTCTTTTTATGGACTTTTTAAGGTCCTATTATTAATATTATTTGGCTCGTAAAAGTAAAGCTACAACGCAAGCTGTTGCCAGGAAAATTCATGTTGATACTAAATTATTTTGCGTTTAATTAGCCGCATGTGCGTGCATGAAACATTTTCCAATTGCTTTCTTGGCGATTGCGATTACCTATTCAGTCGCGCGACAAGAAATTGCAAGTGCGCGCCTAGGCTTAGATGTTTGTTGAAGTCGCTCACTTGCAACTAATTTATAGTAACTGTATTAATGGATTTTCGTGAAATCTACTTCGGTTATAGCTTTACTAAAACGAGCCAAATAATATCAACACTAGGATTTTATATGGTTTCAAAAAAAAACAAATTTCACACTCACACGAAAAAGTTCGTACTTGTCGCAAGTTTGACTTATATCCTTTCGGGACAATAGCGTCGCTTAAAAAATTTAATTGTATGTGTTCCATTTTTGCGATTAAACGATCGCGCGACAGAAAATCACATGTGCGCGGCTAGCCTTAGGGCAGGAGACATGCTGAAACAATGGTGATAAGATCAGTACAAAGTGGCCTGATAAAGTTTCAATTATTTGCTCAATATCTGATTACGTTTTTACAACAGATTCTTGACAAATGTGTGGTCGACTGGATCAACGTTGGATGTGTATCATTTTCTAGTGTAACATCCAACGTTGGATGTGTATCATTTTCTAGTGTAACATCCAACGTTGCTCCAGCCGACCGTTCATAAAAGGTAAATAAAGACAAAAAAAAATGTTCTACCGATTGAGCTTTTGGAATTTGAATATTCAATCGGCCTTTCAATTATCATGGTTTTTTCCTAATGCTTCCTGAATTCCAATCATCTTGGTTTTCGCTCCATCAGTTATTTTACTACAGAATTAAATAATCGAAATTTTTACATACAATTTTCCATAATTATTATAGAAATATTCATTACATTATTCAATGTATTGTATTACTTTAAATACAGGGTGATCCACGGTCCATTTTACATTAGACGTTTACGGAGAACGAAAAGCAAGAATTCATTGAAAATTTGGTTTCTTAGACAAGAACAGATGCTCTATCGATCTTAAATATTTTCAGTGCTGCGGTGTTGCGCTCATTTCAAAAAGTAGTAGCTACCTTGTTATTACAAATGGCAGAGCCTGTATACTTATTATTGCACCTTTCCATTTATCGTAGTAACACTATTATTTTGGTATCACTTGATTAAATGATTTCTCATTATTCTGTGCAAAACAAAGCTTTGGTTAAACATCCATAAATTCCATACTATAAATCTTAGGAAATTGTTATTTTTATGCAGAATGGTAAGATCAAGCACGTGTTACGAAATTAGCTTCTTTTTATAGAGGGTCATTCAAAATTCGATGGTTAATCGAGACATACAATCTAGGAAATGATATATCATTGATGATATCATGATTATCATTGATATATTATTATCATTTGAGAGGAAATTCAATTTTCTTTCAGTAGGTAATTCTTAAAATACGAAGTGCATCTCATTTGAAAAAATGCACTTCCTACCGTTTGCATTTAGACATTCCGTACCCGTATTTGGCATGTTCGCAATGAAATTCGAAGTTATGTTCTGCTAGAATAAAAAATATGTCAAAAGCAAAGTCAGAGAAATCTCTTAAAAAAATTAGAAAATTTCAATGAAATTATATTGGAAATAGTGAAGGATCTGTGAAAGATTTTGTTTTCATCAGTATTATGTATGCTTATTTTCAAATGTATGTGAATTTCAAAAGACTCTCCTCACCAGACGTGCGATTTAATATGAATACAACTGAAACTTTCCCCTCACTTTCAATACAATGGCCAAGTTCAACGCACACGAAATCTTCCATTAATAACCCCCATTAATGCTTGATTTCGCATTTTCATGCTTAATTGTCTTGGGCAACCGAACATAGAAAAATCAGAAATCTCACGAATAATTTCATTTCTGAACCGAGTTATAATTTTGAGGTGGATACGTCAATTTTCCATTCAATTTGGTTATATTAAATTCGTAAATCATGTTTTGAAGAATGAAATACTTCTTATATTAGAATTTCTTTATTTGATTATTTATGACCGACGAAGAAATTTTGCATTTCCCTCGTTTATTAATCTAGCAATTAATGATCTTGACTTTTAATACGCTCGCTCCATTCACACGTTAATAAACTAGTTGATTAAATTACTATGCTTCGATTATTCTTATCTTCATTCAATCTTTCGATTAGGTAGAGATGTTTTCTCTATCTATCCCACTTTCAATTAGCCGATATAAGTAATTGCTGAATAAAATGAGAAATAAAGCTGAACTCTCGCTTATTGTACGTATTATACATTTTGTACTCGAAATGTGATTGGTTTCTTAATTCGTGCTCGTCTGACCAATGGCAAAGCGCCTATTTGCGTAAGGTGCCAAATACAGGTACGGAATGTTTAAATGTCTACCGTTTTGAATGACTATGTATGATGAGAAGCGTACTTCGTAACACGTGCATGATGCATTGGATCTTGGCATTCTGCATACGAAATTTCAGCTTCTTAACATTCATATTACGGAAGTTATGGATGTTTAACCAAACCTATATTTTGCACAAAGAAGAGGAAATCATTCAGGTACTCAAATATCGCTGGAGATAAGTATGAGGAAGTGATACCAAAATAATGGTGTCACTACAATAAAAAGAAAAATGAGGTGATATACAGGGTGTACCATTTGAAATAACAAGATAGTTACTACTTTCAAACATGAGCGGCAACACCACAGCACTGAAAATATTTTAGATCTATAGAGCATTTGTTCTTGTCTAAGAAACCAAATTTTCAATGAATTCCTGCTTTCCGTTTTTCATAAACGTCTTACGTACCATCAACCTCTATACATATAATTCGGATTTGAGATAATATAGCGAAATAACTGAAAAAGTATTGGAAAAAACCGAATTGGAACTTTGGCAGAAAAGGAAATGATCATCTGATGTGCCATTGAATTAAAATTCTAAAAATACAATTCTCTGATCCCCATCGTTGAAGATTTTCCACTGAGAAAATAGTTTAATCAGAGTACAATAAAATTATCTGACAAATTTTAATATCGAATATATATTCCGGGAGGACTGCATATTTCCATTCCCAGTCCCTGACACAGCATCAATTGAAAATTTTTCGGCTCTTATTAGTGAGCAAATTAGTCGTTGCGGCGACGGGATTAGAAATATCTAAAAAGTTTCATGAAACAAAAAAATTATACGAGAACCACTTATGAATCTCTAGAGTTTTAGATTAGGGTTTTTCTCAATGAATTTTTGTATTTGCGAATCTGAAAACTATTAATAGGAGGGCCAGAGTGTGCTCAAATATTTTCCATTGTATTCCTCAAGTTTTTTTTAAATACGAGCTGTATCCCAGAACAAATTTATTTAAAGATTCAATTTTGCCACGAAATAGTGGTTTTCTATATTTATGGTTTTATTGGTTCTAGAAACCTTCATGATTTGATCGCTTATAACAGGATATAATCGGGAGTAATATCATAAGGGCATCTGATTTTTTCGAAAAAACTCGAAAAATCACACTACTAAGTAATATTTTCACACGAAGCATGACAACTGGTGTTTGCACCTGCACGAATGCTTTCTGTTGGAAAATATTATTCTGCATTGTGTTCTTTCGATTTTTTTCACAGGAAAAATTAGATAGTCGAGTTTAAAATTCCAATAACTTCACATGGAAAATTATCTTTCCGAGATTGTAATGAATTTGGAATGTGCAAGCTGCTTACTTTTTTGAACTCTTCTGGTAACACAAAGTAACAAATTTTCATCAATTAAAATCACGTTATAATAATCATTAACAGATGTCGTCGTTTTTTCTTCTTTCCCTTTCTTTTGAATATGAAAAAAATCATACGAATATCATGTTTCGTGATTTTTCCATTATTTCAGAATGTAATTAATGCCATTGTCAAGATTCCATAGATTGATACATTTTGTCTCATCCCATTCTGAATTCTTCCATTCATTCTTTCTTAATGAAACGAAAAAATTATGCTGGATTCCGTTTTTTTTCCAATTATGATTTTGTTTGTTTTTCTTCCATCAGTTGCGAATGCGCTATTGTCTAGACAAGAATGAGGACTTAACAGGGAGGAAGTGATAGAAAGGATATATCCTGTATTTTAGTTGGGTTGGAAAAAAAGCAAAAACAAACTTTTCACCCCTAATAAAATTGTGCAAAGGTATAGTATAAATAATTTCAGTGATCATAAAATCCATATTTGTGTTTTATTAATATTTTCAGAGGTTCTTAAGCAGAATGAAAATACTGAATTTGTTACTGAAAAATGGCTCCACGTTGTTCTGATAGCCTAACACCACTGCTCAAACCAAAATTTTGCTTTCAATCCAAACGTAACAACTACAAGAGCATGAGTGGAGGATCTTCTCGGGAGTAAGTCTCAGCCAAGCTGAACAGGTCGAAAATGTTAGTGGAATCTTTACGGATTTAGACCCAAAACAGGTGTACTGAGATACTCATCAAAAAGAGGGATCGCAGGCATCATCTTCAAGAAGGAAGGTTGCCTCAATATAAATTGCCAACACTGCCTACTAAAATTCAAAGTAAGTTTATAAATATTAAATAATCAAACAATTCTAGAACAGACTTCCACTATTACTAGAAAAGTAGACGGCCTCTTATCTTGAAAATCTTAGAATCACTGTTTTTTTCAGGGCCAAATCTGCTAGTTGAGAGAAAGTCAGATCGAAGAAACTTGCTCTGAAATTGGTACTGAGACAAAGAAAAAGGCGAGGAAGACCAAAATCCACCCGAGAGACCGGGAGAATGGGTGTGGACAGAAGGGGCTGGAGACTGGGAACCAGATATCCGTAGGATCTATAAACCTGGATATCTATATCAGCACCCCAGAGGTAAAGTGTGTTAAGTCACAATATCCATATTAGACAAAAGAGAGATTTTTCGGTTCGATTATTGTTTCAAAGAATGTGTAGGTACTGCCATTATTTGGCGACTTCATATACCTAGGGAGTCAAAAATGTGTTCCACTACCTAGCATTTACTAATGTGAATCCAATATTTCTTTATTTATTTATTTATTTCTCAAACAGATTATAAAAATCTTTTTACATGAGAATAAAAGTGATAGAAAACATTTTTCGGATGTCGAAGTAAACTGGATATATTAACATAACAACCCAAACAAATACATGAGTAAACTCTAAAAGGATCCTTCTTATCTATAATGTAAATTAAGACATCTATAAAACAGCTTGGTTTTGAGGGCAAAGCTGGTGTTGGACAAATTTGAGAAATTATTCGTTATTTTTAGCATTGTTATTATGGGTGAAAAATGAATCAGAGTGGTTGCAGGAGGTATCTCGAAGAACTGGTTGAGTCTAGTGTCTGGAGAGGGAATTCTCAGTTTCATAACCTCTTTCAAGCGCGGTGCGTCATAATGCCGATTGAAAATTTTGTAGCAGACACTCACGACATCCCTGAGCCTCCTGTTCTCGAGAGATGTTATTTGGAACTCATTTCTGAGGTCAGTAGATCGAATAATTGTATAGTCTGGATACACTTTATGTTTTTGAAGTAAAGAAATCGTAAAAACCTATTTTGAACCTTTTCCAAGGTTTTTTTATATATGAGAGGTGCTGGGTGCCACACCACAGAGCTATATTCGAGCTTGGGTCTGACCAAGGCATTGTATAATAGTATACAGGTTCTTATGTTTTTGAAGTACCTACAGTGCCTCAACACAAATTCCAATGTTCTGAGTGCCCTCGCTGCCACGGTCTCAATATGAGCCCTAAACGAGAGTTTGAAGTTGTACTCCACACCCAGATCCCTGACCTCCTCAACTCTAATTAACTCCCTGCCATCCATACTGTATGCAAACTTGAGTATTGTGTTTTTTCTGGAGCAAGATAACACAACGCATTTACCGTTATTGAAGGGTAAATCATTCTTACTACTCCACTCTTGAATGGAATTGATGTCAGCTTGGACTTTAGCATAATCACGAACATCCTCTATCCTATGGTAAAATTTTAGATCGTCCGCAAATAGCAGACATTTGGAGTACCTCAGACACTGTCGTAAGTCATTTATAAAGATCAAAAACAATAAAGGACCCAAGTTTGAACCCTGCGGTACTCCTGAATTTGCATGAAATTTCCCTGAACAATTACCACCGTATTTCACCCTGAAAGTTCTGCTTCTTAGGTAAGAAGCAAAAAATCTAATAATACCAACACTTGCTCCACATTCACTGATCTTTCTCAGCAGAATGTCGTGACTGACACTATCAAATGCCTTTCGGAAGTCTGTGTAAACTATATCAGCTTGCGAATTTTCCATAATACTGGAAATGTCATGACAGAATTCCAGCAAATTTGTTGCCGTAGATTTATTTGGTATAAAACCGTGCTGTTCAGGGCATATTTTGTTCTTCACACCCATCCACAACTTGGCGTAGATAATTTGTTCTAATAATTTCGCAGTTGCACACAGAACTGAAACAGGTCTATAGTTCTTTATCTCTGTTTTCTTTCCAGACTTATGAATGGGCGTTACTAAAACCTCTTTCCATAAGGATGGGAACGTATTTGTTTTCAGCGCCAAATTGAAAATGTAAAGCAAAGGCCTTTGAAGCCACTCAGCACATCCCTTTATGACATAAGGTGGAATTCTGTCGATACCTGCTGATTTCTTCGGTTTTAACTTAGTCACTGCCATAAAAAAAAACCCTCACAGTTATCTCTGACATGAAAAAATCCGGCATTCCATCCATAAGTGAGTCAGTTTTACAAGTGGAGATGTCTGTTTTGAATACTGACTGGAAATATTCACCAAAACTTTGTGAGGTCTCTGATTTCGAAATCTTTTTACCGTCCAATTCAAATTGTGACGCAGAACTACAATTACTGCTGTTATATTTCGTGAACACCCAGAATGTTTTATTGTCCTCTTGTATTGCGTTCTCCAAGTTTTTTACGTAATTCAAATAACTTATTTTTCTTCTTTCTTTCATATCTGTACAGATTCATTTGGTTTAACGATAAATTCTTCAGTTTCTGCAAGCTGTTCTTCCTTTTGATTGATTCAATCACCTCCCTGGTGTACCAAACAGGAAACACCGACCTTTTTTTATATGAATATGGAACCACCAAATCTAGCACACTATGGAGTCGGCAATAAAAGAAATCTAATGCATCGTTTACATCACCATATTCGAACAGTGGCGTCTAGTCTAAATCTCTTATTCCACAACTCAGTTTAAAAAAATCACATTTTTTAAAATTATAATATCCACCACTCACCGAGTGAGTGAGGTCAGCATCACACTCTAATTCCATGTCAATGACCAGAGCGGGGTGATGTCTATCCTCTGGTAACAAAGGAAAATCTGATCTAGATACTGCCAGTGTGTGCGACTCTTCACCAGGAACTAATTTCAAATCCAATTTGCTGTCTGTCTCATATCTCTGTCTGATCTGTAAACCTATATTTTTCTTAATTGAAAACTTCCGAATCGAAAATACCCCCATACAACCACGTTTCTGTTCCAACAATTATATCATATTCTTCCTCTTCAGTACTAATCTTTATATCATTGAGCTTTGTCCTCAACCCTCTGAAATTTTGATGATAACACTTGAGTTCCCTTTCCATCTTATTTATTTAAATTCCCCAGAAAACAAAGAGAAAAAATAAACACTTAATTAACCTAATCTATTGTAGATAGTTCGTGTCTGAAAAAATGTGTCTTATCATACTTTACCCCTGAGGTGCTGATATAGATATAAGGTCGGTTTCACAAAACTTTGTTTGTACCGTTAAATTAATTGGAGCCACCACGATTCGTGGAAATTTCAAAACAAGTGATTCGATTGGTTCGAATTCACGTGAGGTTTTTAATCGCACAATTAAAGTTTTGTGAAACCGACCCATAATCTGCTAGTTCACAAACCAAATAATTGAAGTTAACAGTTTAAGATTTATACCATTTAAAATATTACCTCATTGTGTTTTCCTTATTTTTTAGTTTAATTCATCAAATGTTAATTTTTACTTATTCGGAGTTTATATGTCTTATTTTGTTTTGTAAAATACCTAGTTTATTTATATTTTATTTTTACTTTATGTTAATTCTTATAATCTGATGTGATACTTTTGTTAATGAATGTTATTGTACAAAATATTCTAAAAACTAATAAATTTTTTTAAAACAACGTAATCAATGCATTATTATCTAGTACAGCTACAAAAATTTACATATATTTATATATATACAAAGATATTACCATCATATGGCATGGACAAATCAGGAGATAAAAAGATATTGCCAGCATATATGTAAGGTAAGATCATAAGATATTCCTGGCAGATCTTTCATGTTGACCTTGGATATTCCTACAATCTGCCAAGCTCATGCCCTGGGAGATATGGAATATGTTTGGAATATTTCAATATGCCAGCGGTATATTCACCGAATATGAATGGAATATTTCTGTGCCGTCTGGGTTGCACTCAATGCTAAAAGAATACGAACGATGTCATTTTCGAAGACAAATTATGGTATTTGTATTGGGCAATTGGTTATATCACCGAATGGAACGCAGGAAGCCGCAACCATCGCCGCTGTCAGTGGACGAACCCTGCAGCCCATTGCCGCCTGTGTTGTAGCAGCTGCGAACGCTTGTTTCGCGTGAGCGCGAAGCCGCTTAAATACGCTTCCAGTGGACGCCCGGGCTGAAGTAGAGAAGTAGGCGACACGATTGTGCGTTTATCTTTTCATATCGAGTAATATTTGAAATTTTGATCCCTGCTGTACACGATCGACCACTGACGTGCACGAGTAGTAGATAATTTGATCATTTTCAACAAACAAGAGATGACTGTATTTCCGAACACATTCAAATTTGAAGTTTTCCGAATCGAAAGCTATAAAAATTGATTCATATCTCTACACCTAATTCTATAGTTGGTATAATTGTTGAATTTCATTACAATTTTGACATATTTATTATTTTAAAATTCTTCAGGAATGGATTCCCATCCAATCCACGAGATCTATTTCGAAACGGATTTATTTTGCTTGCTGTACTTCTTGATAAGGTCAGAAATAACCTGTGTGTATTACAGGTGTATTCCGATCTAAAAATTTTATCCGCTGGAATTGAAAACCTGAGATCTCTTAGGATCAGATGTGTGGTAATTGTGTTTAAGAACGTTAGAAAACAAAACATGTACTCTTCAAGATGAGCTTAAATACTGCATATAATGTTTCTGCAATTGTAGAATGAATATGTCAGAAAAAATACAAAATCGATAACTTATTTGATTGACGTAACTTGCCATTTGACAAAGCAGAAACTAACTGTCAGCCTAGCAATTGAAAAAGGTATTCATTTCGGTGATAACTATTTTGAATTCGTGTAGGTTTCAAAAATATTTTTCGGTGTGGCCTCCGTAAAGGCGAAAAAGTTTTTGTTTTTTTGTTTTCCGATTTATTTTTTTCTTGAAAATATCTTCAGGGTCATAAGAAAAAGAGCGATTCTCTAAATTCTGGAAATTTCAGAGAAATTGTCACTGATTCAAAATATCATAGGTACCTATCACCGGGTAGTATTTGAAATCTTCATATTTATTTTAGCTTGTGAAATCTATGAAGATTGTATTATTAATTAGAAGGTCTCTAATTATACAATATGAATTTTTAAATTATTCATCTTTTGTTAGAATAACTTATTCTCCTTTACAGGAGACATAATGCATTTCGACAAAATGAAAGCCCGTCATAAAGAATTCACAAATACCTCAACAAAATCCTCAAATATTCTAATTCATTCGAACAAAAATCCATAACAAAGATGCAGTCCAATCATCGTCTTCTCCTCGTTTCATACCGTGTACACCGAAACTGGTTAGTAGGCTCCTTGAAAATCTATTTTTTTTCGTGGGAATCGTCCAATGCACCAACTGCATCGTTAACTTGATCGTTCATGACTTCCTCGGATTTTTATTTCAAGTAGTTGAAAATGTCTTCTGACCACACCTACCTTCAAGAAGTTTGAAAGTATATAAGAAGAAATCGTATTCTGTAGAAACATTGTACGGTTATTCCATACACCAACAACAAATTCAACATGTTCAAACTGGTGAGTGAAAACAAGTTAGAAATATGCTTGAAAACTTCAAATATCTTCTCCCAATACTTGAAGTAACATTTTAATCAATGAAAAGGGCAATGTAGCAACGATTTCATTTATTTTTCCTGAATAATGTATATAATGGTTTATAGGGGTTTATAATATATATATATATATTCTTATGAAAATAGAGAGCTAAAATAATACAATAAATGTTGAAACAAAAAGTTTATAATGAAAATTTATGACTGCGGAACACATTTATACAAAATAGGAGATAAATGACCAACGAATATTATTCTGGCATTTATAGCTTCTTGGCACTTATTAATATGAACACGACAATTATCAGTTTGCTCATTTTGCTTTCATAGCGAAAGCGAGAAATTTCTAGAGAAAATATCGAGGATTCTCTAATTTTCAAGATACTAAGGTACTTATGTCAATAAACTGATTTGTTCATGATCAATATAATTAGAAGCAAGCTTACTCAGAGACAACTCAAAGATCGATTTGAAACTTCGGAGAAAGTTTAAACCAGATGACTTGTATACCTAAGATTTGAATAGAGTTACTTCGGGATCCTTGCCTATGGAGAATGAAAATTTTTCATAAAAAGTTTTAGTCTCTATAGAGATATAGGCTATTTCCCCGATCGCCTGCATCCATTCTAAAATTTAATTTTTTCAGATCGCTTTCTTCGCTCTCTTGGTCTGTGCATTGGCTGCACCCCAACCAAAACCCCAGCTGCCAATAATTTCAGACTATATCCCTCTGCCCTACAGTTCTCTTAACCCAATTGCCTACAACAACCTTGGCTACAACAATCTTGGATATTCTTATGGATATGCCCCTTATGCACCAAACTTCTACTACAACGGCTTGAACAATTTGGGTTATGGTTTGTACCTTTGAAGAAATGAAAACATTTGACGACCCTCGAATCATTAGACACTGAAACCAAATTTGATTGAAATAAATATTTTCACTCAATATTGTAGTTTTTTTTTTTCATATGAGATAAAATATCGAAAATATATATCTCAATAGATGATCATTTATTTTTGACTTTCATTGAGATTTGAATGATTCGGCACTGCAAGCATCCACAGTTCAGAGAAATAATACCATACAATTATTGCATTCTTCATAAGCTGAATAGGTAACGTATTGTCGATAGTAGGTACCCGAAGGACGTAAAAGTAACATTATGGTTCCATCTACGATGTCTTTGAAGTGGCATGTTCTTTGCAAAGCGATGTTCATCGAATCCATGAATTTCCAGGGGTTGAAAATTTCCAGAATATGAACACCTCTTTTTCCCTCCTCAATTAAGATTTTTTTGTTAGAAGCTTATTCCCCACATAAATTATATATACAAACATACATGATGATACCTTGATGATAGAGATAAGATTATCAAATTAGGAGTTTGCCATTTAAGTGATTTGGGCTTCTTATATTTCCATAATACCATAAAAAATATTATTCTTCTGTTCTTTGTCGATGCTGTGTATGCGAAGTAAAATTGTAAAAACGAGGATTGAACAAGCTTAGAACAAAAAGTGTTTCATTGAAATGAAAATTTTGGAACAATTCTTGAAGATTATTACTCATCTTCTAAGAAATTTATAGGAGTTTCATGTTTCGAATACTATAAGGTGTGGTGCCAATATGATGGTGATAGAAAGAGGCTTGCAATTAGATGAAGAAGAATTTCTTCACCTCAGCACGGAGGAATGATAGGTTTTTAATTCTGTAAGTTCTTGTGAATATAATTCAGTATTTTTCTGAATCTACCTTAGAGTTTTCACTTCCAGTCTCTGGAAAATACTAAAAATAATGAAAGACTCCTTCTCAAAAACTTTTGCGAAAAACTTACGTTATTTTCTATTGAAATAATAGCAAGGATCGATCTTGTAACAGGTGTGGTAGCAATAATGCCTAGAACTATTTCGATAGTACGGTATAATTCAGTTAACTTTTTTTCATATTACGAATTTAAGTTCCGAGATAATGTCGTCGTTTCATACTCACAGATGAACATTATAACAATTCATGTCAACCAATATCATTCATATTTTCTGTTCGTTGCTTTTTATGTTCATGAATATCTCAATTGCTCAAGGGTGTTTCATCTAATAATAGTCAGTTTGATTGGAGGCATGAAGCCCCAGTTACATCAAGTCCTGAAGCTCCGATCTTGAAGTGTTTCGAGCCACAATGTTCTAGGTACTAAATAATGAATTTTTCAATAATGTGTTGAATGAATGGGTTAGTTAACTGACTTAATTTTAATTGATTTAATTATAACCTCAATTGATGATTCAGGATCAAAATCAATTTTAAAATTAGCTTTGGTTGTTGTGCGAGGTCCCTGCAAGAGAGAGGTCACAGGCGATTGTCCTGTTCGTCACCCCCTATAAGACTGTCACTGGCAGTAAAATATTCATTTCAGATTTCTGATGGAATATACTTAAATTCAAATTCAAATTCGATTACTAATCTTCTAAATGGGATTTTTGAATGTTATATATTGTGGAAGATAATAAAAGTTTCTCATATTTTGTGAATTCAATTTATTTCAATGCTCAGTAATTTCAAAAGGATTCAGCCAAAAAGTTGTGTAACTTAAAACTAATAGGTTTTTGTAACACAGGCAGACATTTAAACGACAACAGCAGCAGGATGGATAGCTCCATAAACGCTTGGGTAGACTCCAGAGTAAGCTGTGTAGGGATAGGCAGAATAAGCAGAGTAGGCCAAAGGAGCTGAGTAAGCGCTGTAAGCTGTAGCTGCTGGAACCACTAATTGTGGCTTTGGTTCTGGTGCAGCAAAAGCTACAGCGAAGAGAGCAAAAGCAACGAGGAAGATCTGTAACAGAAAAAGCACGATTTTAATTAATTTCAACCTAATTCTTGCCAGAAAAATATTGGATCAGGAAAAATATTCATGATAAAATTCAATTGTATTGAGGCAGTTACTCACTTTGGCGAACATTTTGTTTGTTGTATTCGATCGGTTAGAATCAAACTATGATACAACATAAGAATTCGTGGCTTTTATATCTACCGATAAGAATACTGGGCGTAGCCTGTACTGACCACCCATTTTCGAATTCGTAATTGGACCAACGCCCACCGTGAATCTTGCTAAATATAGTTTATTTTCCTACGAGAGTCCCGAAACGGTTGTTATTTACTTTTTTTATCTAGAGATCGATTCCGGGTTCTCTTTATGTCAAACCAGTTCTTTCTTCTATTATTCAATCGATGATGTCATTTATTGCTCAGAATCTTTGATATATGTCAAATGAAGTACCTAATTTGACAATTGCTTGAACCAATTTGCTTGCAGCTTAGCTCCCTGATGACATATTCGGTGTTTTTTTATTTCATGAGAACAATGGAATTTACACTGACTCATCTGAAACGTACAACTATTTCATCCTGATGACACATTTCTCATTCAATTCATTTATCATAAATAGAGATTTCAAAAAAATCACAATTTCTAGGTTAGGTTACTAATTTCTCTTTGTACAGAGTTCTCATGATGCATTCATTGATGACGATTCCTTATTAAAACTACAACACCTTGCCAGGAAATACCAGTTTGTCCCAGGAGTACGGTGGTTGCTTATTTGCACAGAACAACCTGATGCCATTTCTCTTTCTACGTGGGATGTTTTTAACTCAGATTTGAAAAATTTAGGATGTCGAAGGCGGACATGAAATCCTTCATCGTTCTCTGAAATACAGACAGCAGGAGTTCCTGAAGAGTACACGAACATATTTTAGGAGCAGAATAGTAGGATGTTTTTCCATCTGTTTTTGGTGATGATGATGTTATCGAGCAGATGAACATAAGCTTTAAATAATAACATTCGTGATTTTAAAAATGCTTGCAATTTACGGAAACTTATTCTGGGACAGCGCACACTTCATTAGGTTTCTTCTAGAAAATTTTCAAATATGGCGTTCAACCCTGTTCCCGCACTCCACACATTTGAAGTCGAAAAAAGTCATATTCCAATATAGTGCTTGAAAACCTGATCAACGATATAAAGAATAGAGAAATTCTGATTATTGTCAATAAGGACTCTAAAAATCATCCATCGCAATATATTCGTTATTTGTCAAGGAATCACCAATAGATATTCTTGAAATATATACAAGTTAAATGAAAAAAATAACGTAATATGAAAAACACTACATCCTGTCCTCTTCATAATAATGTCGCTAGATGACGACTGTTTTGAATATTAGGAATGCAAGTAGAGCCCCAACTTGAATAGAGTTTCAATTATTTTTACATTTCTAGGAAAAGGTGTGTAAGTACTAATTGATGGTTTTTGGTGATTCAGGTTTATTTGTTTTTTTTTTGTGGGACTGTTAAAATTTACTATTCTGGACTTAGTTATATTCTTCTTGTAATATTACAAATAACCTATTTTCTTTTTACCTGAAGGTGGGGTTCATTATTAAGGTGGATCTTCTGGACATATTTAATTTTCGCCATTTAATGTCTTATACTCTTTTTACCGAGCACCCTCGATTTACTCGTGCGTTTTAAGGAGGCTTGTAATAAAATCCGGACCTCCTGTACTTAACCTAAATGAAGGTTGAATAAAAGATCCCTCATATTGACAGTTCTCCCCATCTTTTGTGTTGAACAACTTCCCACAACTGTCTAAATGAAAAAAAGTCATAATGAAGTTGATAAGAAATGAATCGTTAAAAAGTTTAAATATCCGACCAACGTTGGAGGATCTTTTATTGCAGGATCCTTTGATGAAGGTAGACCTGCATTTGAGTTTGGATTACCTACATAACTCTCTAATAATAATAGAGCTTCATTTCATTTGAATTGGGTCATTAAAAAAATATATATAAAACAAAAAAACATCTTCATTACAGTCATTATGACAGTAAGGAAAAGAACAAACAAAAAAGGAGCAAACTGCACTGACAGCACATCATTTTGAGACCAACCATTGTTTCAACTTTGATAATGTTGTAATTTTAGACAAAGAAGATAACTGGTTGAAACGTAATATTAGTGAAATGATCCATATCAAATTAAATGATACAGTCAACAGAACGGACGCACAAAATCTAAGTTCCATATATGCAAATATTTTAAACAAATAAAATGAATATTAATCCTTGGTAGAACTATACGGAGCATGAGCAGTTTAGTGTAGTTGCGTATTTGGCTTTCGTTTTTCAGTTTTGTTAAGAGGGTGAAATAGTGCCTGATAGTGGTAGTTTTGGGTGGACAGAGATCTGCGATATATGTTTAAATTAGTGATTAGGGAGAGAAAGGGTGTCGCTTGAATTGCTTCCCCTGATGAACAGTTGTTCTGTTTTGAAGCCTTTTTTCACCTCAGTGTACCTTTGGACGATAGCATTATATTATAGCTTTGTTAGACTCGGTGAGTTTGTAAGTGTGTGTTGTACGGTGTTTTCTATTATAAATTCTTTGTTATTTATATTTATATTTATATTATGCTTGTGTAGGTTATGTGATTGTCCCCTTTTTCGTGTTTGTTGACTGCAAACCAGTTATCTAACTAACGCATAATAAATTTTACAGCCTTGAAAAAGTCCAACGAAACGTCGGCATTAGTCTAAAAAAGGGCTAGTTTCTTTCATCTATCAATATATCCTGTTCCTATGAAACCATTTTCTGATCATTAAAAAAAAATCGATAACAAAAATACTTCTCGCATCAATTAGGAAAAGAAAAATTTTCAAAATTTTTTGGTGTTTTTCAACAGGCTGTATCTCGGTGAAAAATAGTCTCTCTGAGAAATAAGAAAAATCAACTTTTGAAGCTTGAAGACTCTTGTTTTCTGAATTTATTTCTTAACAATTTTTTATAGTACCGCTGGCCATGCAATCCTCGGATAAAGCACGAAGAAAATTTTTTTTTTTGCTCTATGCGCATGGAAATTTTTTTTTAACTAAACCGATGCAATAAATGCCGCATAGCCTGTTTATTCAGCACTTATTTGTTTTTCACTACCCTCAGAAATGACCATTTGTCTCCGAGATATCCAATTTTGAATGCAAAAGGACCCTTTTTCTCCAAGTGCTGATAACTCCCGAACTACTGGGGGCCTTGCAACCCGGCAGCCGGTTTTTTTCTGCAGAAAATTTCCTACAAAAATCGTTCATATTCAATCAAGAAATTTTTTTTTTCACCTGTAATGGTAATGTGAAAAAACATCAAGAAAATGCATTTTGCCATTTTTTGGTTAACGGACAGTATCTTCGTCAATATTGGAGGGAAAGCTGAGGTTATAAGAAAATTTTCTCTATTTCAGTATCGTGATGAGTTCATTACAGTACCAAAAGTAGTGCTGTAATGAAACTCATTGCAGCATTGGTTCAGTTATATTTTTCGTCTTGTAGTCGTCACTACTGACCTCCGATCGAATCAAGTTTCGAATCAAATCAATTCCAATTCCGTAATCTGTATAATCTCCAAAACATTCAAAATGACTAAAAAGTAAAAAAGAATTTATATTAGATTCTTGAAAAAAAAGGTCAAGAAACCGGCTGTCGGTTTGCTAGTCCTTCAGTAGTTCCCATAGATATTGGCAGTGAAAAAAGGTCCTTTTGCATTCAAAATTGGATATCTTGAAGACAAATGGTCATTACCGAGAATATTGAAAAACAAATTAGAGCTGAATAAACAGGCTATGCTGCCTTTGCATCGGTCTGGCTCAGAAAAATGTTCCTCTATTTTAGTATCGTAATGAGTTCATTATAGTACTAAAGGTAGTGCTGTAATGAAACTCGTTATAGCATTGTTTTCAGTTATATTTTTCGTTTTGTGGTTGTTAGTACTGACTTCAGGTCATCTCAATTCGCAAATCAAATCCATTCAAATTCCGTAATCTGTCAAATTTCGTAAGTCACACCAACTGCCAATATACAATACAAAAGTCAATAATCTGAATTTTTATTTCAATTTCGAGCGAGAGTATTTCACAAAACTTGACCGAAATAGAGAAAATATCGTCTAATACTCGTTGCAGAAGGCAATTCCAACACTCATGCTTTCGCATTCGTGTTGGAATAGGAGCTCATTCTGCAACTTGTTTTAGAATATACTATTCCATGCGCGTAGAGCAAAAAAAATTTTATTTCAATTTTGGAAAATTTTTCCTTCGCGCTTTATCCGAGGATTGCATGACTTTCGGTACTCTGAAAAATTGGTAACCAATAAATTCAGAAACTAGAGTCTTCAAGCTTCAAAAGTTGATTTCTCTATTTCTCGTACGACCATTTTTCACTGAGATACAGCCTGTTGAAAAACACCAAAAAATTAGGAAAATTTTTCTGTTCATTCAATTGTTGCGAGAAGTATATTTCATCTGCCTCACCCTGCCTATAGAGGCAGCGTGCAGATAAGAGGGTGGTATGTATACATATTATGGATACGTAGCACCCTCTTATCTGATGAGATAGTTTCTTGAACAAAAGTAGTCTATCATGAATCATAAAAAACCCATAAATTAAGAGAATGTGCCTTTATTAACATTATTTTGACTACATATAGTTAACTTTTACTTATTTTAAATATTTCAATGCTTTACTCTTTACTCCTTTCTAGACATAACTAGTACATATTATATGAATATGAATCAACATCATGAGAAGTTGTGTAGTAGGGGTAGTTATGACTGGACTTGTACATAGAACCATAGTATCCATTAGTGTAAGGTGCATATACTTCAGCATCGTACTGGGGGTAGTTGTGAATTGAGTTTAATCCATGTTTGTACATAGAGGTGTATTCTTGATTATACATTGAATTATAACCATCATTGTTGTGCATAGAGTTGTATCCATAGTTGTACTGTGTGTCGGAGGCATATGGCACTGCGTAGGATGCAGAATGTGGAAGAACTACTGAAGTAGCGAGAACTTCTGCCTTGGGAGCAGGTTCCGCAAAGGCCATAGCCACAAGAGGCAAGAGGCATACCTTTAGAATAAACGGAAAAGACATAATTAGGTGTATATGCTATGATAGTTTACGAAAACTGGGAAAAATCGAATGTTTTTTTGGATGGCGAAGTGAAAGTAGATAACTTTCCGAGAACTTCATCAAATTTCTCCACTCAAATGTTTTCTAATATACGGAGTTTCCCTTAACTAGTGAATCAATACTATCGAACGACGCCAACATTAGTTCAGCGAGAATGTACCGTTTCCGAAATAATTAGAGTTTTATGAATACCTATAACTAATATCGCTGATTCTCAAAAAATTTCTTTCAATTGCGGGACCACTATGCTCATATTTATTCTAGATTATTGTATTATCACTCCAAATTAAAATTATTCTAAATAGTTAGGTAAACTTATTGAGAGAAATCATTAAATTCTTCTTTTTTCGACGTTTCCCATTTTCGTTGTTAACAATTATTATTGGTGAATAAAGTTATTATTATTATTATTCTCTGTCTAGGGTACAAGAGAGATTCATGTAGACTTATTTCGGCACGACTATTTTTTACTTTATAATAGGGTGTTAGAAAAATTAGGATGCGACTGAATCACAAAGGTGTTGCGAAATCCCGAATTTCTAATTTCTGTACCAATGCATTTTTAATATTCTATGGGTGGAATACTAGTTCACCGCTCAATGTTGCGAATGGAGGTGTCAGGCTCCTCTACAATTATTTTCAAGACGGCGTCTTCGTCTGACATTTTTAGTTTTCCAGGTTGATGACCATGGTTAACTCCGGGCATCCTTCCAACTGGGTAAGGTTGGGGGGTTCTTCTAATAAGCAAGTTTGCATAACGCTGAACGTAAATTCTTACTGCTTCCCTTGCGTTGTATGCGACACCACTTTTTTTCGTCTCAAAACGGGTTTCTCCGTGAATGAAATGCTTATCTGCATACTCTTCTGCAGTGTGAATCATTGGCTTCATTGCTAATGAACACTAATCTCACAAACAATTAATCAGAATCTAAGTTAATGCCAAGTCCTTATCCACAGTTCATAGTCCAATCGTAAGGTATCGAAAAGTCCGGTGGTCATAAAAAAATTTACGCTCAGCGTTATCCCAACCGCCAAGATCACGTTATGGCATCTTTATTAGAACCGATCAACGCTACCGAGCTGGAAGAATGCCCGGAGTTGATCATAGTCGTCAACCTGGAAGACCACAAACGTCACAAGAAATTATTGGAGAAGAGCCTCACACCTTCACTCGCAACATTAAGCGGAGAACTAGTATTCCCCGATCTCCCGCCCATACAATATTGAAAATGTATGGGTACCATGTCCAGCGCATACAGAAATTAGCACCCCGGAAATACGCAACACTTGTGCGATTCTGTTCCATCATGATAGCAAAAATTACAGAAAAATATGGATTAACGAATCGTCGAACCAGAAAGATGGCTATATAAATCTCTTTTGTATCCTAGAATGACAATAAGTTAAAGAAATATTGTTACTGTTATTTGCCAATCTTAAATCACATACTGGCCTTGTAATTGAAAAAAATGATCGGCATTAGTAGGTATATTCATAAAATTAAAATTATTTCGGAAACGGTACATTTTCGCTGAACTAATGTTGGTGTCAATCGATAGTTTTATGGTCTACTCCATCGTGGTGTGTAGTTTGTTCACTTGTTATGGTACACTCTGTATAACGGATTTTCAAAGTGTCGTTATCAAGACTTGTGTTTCAAGAATGCTATCGTTTCATAATTTTTTGTTAACTCAGACCTGAAATTTCTTGTGGTTATCAAATAATTCATCCAAGCCTGATATGAGATTGTGAACCAATCACGAAAAAATACAGTATATCTTGCTTGTTATAATCCAAGAACAAAAGAGCCTATTAACGTAGATTATCTAAAAGCATCTCTGTGCTCTTTATTCGCCATATATGCATACCTGTCTTCCTATGAAACACCCTTTATATTTAGGGGTACCATAATGTGACGAAGATCTAAGACGCATTGATCATGAGCTAAATCTGATTCTGTGGGGTCATGAATAGAAAAAAATTAAAATTTGAATCAAAACAGGGTGGGTATATTATTTGAAAAGTCATAATACTGATCAAGCAGTGAATACAGTTTTTTCTACTTACGTATTTGAACATCGTATTCGTATAAGACACAGCACGAATCTGACTAAGGATTCGAAAAAAGATTCTTTTATACCATTTTTCAAAAACATAAATATTCTGTCTGATGAATTTTCAACATTCATAACGAACTTCGTTGAATATTTTACGAACTGATATGACCTTCATAATATCTGAAGATCCACATTCAGAGATGAAATGACTAGCTTGAATATGACATAATTCTAAATCTGCATAGTTCCTGAATTTTAATCGCTGCACATTTCCGAGTAGTCTACTACCATTTTCACTTGTTTGCGTGTTTGTATGAATTAACCATTTGACTTAACCAGAGCATTATCTCTTAGTCGAAATGTATGTGATTGATATCGAAAAATCAGTTTAAACTCTCTCGATTTTGAATTTCTAAAGTTTTGAAATTTTTCACGATATAGAATAGAATAAATATTTTCATTCAAATTACATAGTCATAGTAATTACGTTCACCTCGAGCAGTCTGCATGTTTGAGGAAGTTTTTCTGGCAGAGGTTTTCAATCTTGTTCCCTTTATGTTAAGGTCCCCTTATGATCTTGTATTGTACCTATGTGTGGCAACTTCAAAAACTAAAGTCTTATGATAAGTTCGGCTTTCATGATCAGGTTTTTATATTTAGTGAATATTGGTCTGCATCAGGAAGTCCTAGCTGTTACACCTTCTATTGCAGTTAGAACTTCCTTTTGAGTAACAAGTACTTTTGGTAGGTACATGACTCGACGCATCCGAGAATGAACTACAGTATAGTATATGCCTGTAATTGTTGTTTGACATGGGGACAATGGTTTTTCCAGTCTGGTGTCTGGTGTAGAAGCTTATGCCCTAGAACTTAGCATAGCTAGACAGTATCAGATTGAAGTCGCGTAAACCTTTTTGGTCAAATTTTCTGACTAATATGAATAGAAGCGACAAAGAAATGTGGCAATCTGAATGGAATGCATCCAATTTTTTCAATAAAGATCTTATTTCTGATCCTTCCATCAGAGTTCCTGGTTTTGACCTTCCCAGGAGAATATGGTCTGTTCTAAATCGCATTAGAACAGGCCATGGACGTTGCAATAGCATGCTCTTCCGATGGAATTCGGTTGAGAGTCCTAGTTGTGAGTGTGGGGAAAATGAGGAGACTATAGAACATCTTATAAATAGTTGTCCCATTTATAAATTTCAAGATGGTTTCGAGGCTATACATAAAGTAACAAATGCATTTCTAAAATGGGTGGTTAATTTCAAAATTATTTGATTTATTCTGAATATTCGGTTTCTTTTCTGCTTTTTTCTTTTTTCATTTCAGATTGAGAATCGCAAGCCGTTTTTGGGAAGAATCTATCGACGGATAACATGCAGATGATGTCTTTCAAGATTTTTCCTGATATTTAATATTTTATGTTATTTTTTTTACGGGGTGGCAGGTTTTTTCGGCTGAGGTTTTTTCCCCTGGCTCTATAGTATCATATGATACTAGTGATGATAGTATCGTATGATTCTATAGTATCATACGAAGAATGTTATGATACCCCGTTCTTTTTTTACCTCAGCTTAGGTACTTTTTGTTTCAACATTTATTGTATTATTTTAGCTCTCTATTTTCATAAGAATATATATATATATAGTGGATGAACTAAAATTCACCTTTTGATTTTTTCGTTGTTGGATTTGAACCAACTGATTGATTGTTTTTTCTGGGTTATCCTCTGCTCTAGAAGAACGTCTTTTTATATTTTCCTTTTTTTAATGAGAGTACTGTCATATGCTTATTGTACAAAATCGGGGTTGTTCTGATTTTGGAAAATAAAGTTTAGGACTGTATCCAGATAATTGAGTTAGAGATGGTATTGTAAAAACATTTATTGACATCATTCACAATCATAAAATGAATAAGTCACCCGCATGAAGTTAATACAGTAAAAAATACAATATTAAAGTCATCTTTAAAACTCAGAGTGAATTATCCAACTAAAATGAGAGGTAATCTAGAGGAGTTCAAAATGAGAGGTCAGCTGAAGTCAGACTTAGACTTTGAGAGAGTTCCATTAATTCAAAATTAAACACAGAGTTTACAGTGATGATGCAAATGAAATTTATTGCGAGAGCCTCTTTATCTCATCAGAAAAACAAAAGGTTCAATAGTGAATTGTTAGAGTAGTCTGAGTTGTAATAAAGTGAGATTAGGCCTTAGAGGAGTACGTGTATTGAAAACTTAATAGTCTAAGTCTGGTCTTCATTGAGAGCATTACAATATGAGAATATCATGGTTGAGAAATCAATAATTATGATCTATAACGTAGTTCTGTAACGAGAAGGCTAATTAATCAATTGAGACAAAATTTACAGTGACAAACTACTTTTAGCAAGCAGGGTTAGTGTTCATCAGAAAAATAAGAGTTACAATTGATAATTATGAGAATGACAATATGAGAGTACTTGTATGGGTGCAAATCACCAACCCTATTGATTCGTCTGAAGCTGAAAGCTTGAGTTGCCACTTGCTAAGTGTTTCCGATGAATGAACTTGAGAATTTCTTAGTTATAATGAGGAGATCATACCAATTTAATCATGTGGGCAATATCTGAGGAGACTGCTCAAGGTGAAGCAGGGATTGAGACTGTCAATCAGGTTCAATGTGTGAATTACTTGATCGTTCAAATACTTCAGAGAAGTTGACTTGATTTTATTGAGAGAGAAGACTGATTCCATGATTCACCCTTACGCTTGAGATCGTTCATTCATCTGAAACTCGAGAACAATAATTAGCAAGTGTAATGAGAAGTGCATGATTGAGAAATGAGATGACTACATTGAGATAATGAGGTGCACATGAGAATATAATGAATCAAAACTCATTACCACAAATTATGTTCATTTCTTGAGCAATCAATTATTATTTCCACTGTGAGAAGTCTAGAGAAATCTGAAAAATCATGAGAACAGCAAAATATATCAAAATATGTATCTTAGAGGAGTCAATTCCATTTTTATAGATTTTTATGATCTAAAACGTGGACACATTTTCAAACTTTATAAAAAGCAGGAAAATAACATTAAATATGCATTAATGAGAGATGACTTTGAGAAATGCTCACTTACCTAATTGATTGCTTCCAAAAATGAACGAGATGTACAATTAATTTGCGAGGTGACTTTTTGAAAATTCTAATTTCACAAGAGAAGGACAAGAGAGGTCTGATCTTCAGAGAGAGTCGATACAGAAAAGGATTGATTAATTGTTACAATTAATAACGAGCATGAGTCGATCTGTCAACTGATTAACATAGAATTAGTTTAAATTGACTGTTCATAGAGATGAGAAATCGTCTTGACGTTTCGGTGCGTTCGGACCATAGGCGTAGTTGAGGATGACGTCTGAGAGGCTCAATTTTTAACACTTATAAAACAGTGTAGCAGTCAATTTTCTTTGGAAACCATCGAATATATACGGGTACATTTGACATTTGCAGTATGAATGCCTCATCATCGTACAACTAATTTCATATCGACGGTCCAATGACAAAAACACGAATATGATTTTTTGTTGTTCCGAGAAAAAACGTGTTTTGAAAATTGAAGATGCTACAAACATAGATTTTTTTGTGGTACTAAGCTGGCGTAGAGCAAACTCTTTCGCAATTTTGGAATTGATACCATGGCTGTAATCGCGATGTAGTGCACAATATTTTCGATTTGCATATTTTTTTGTGGTTTAATTTCTATGGTTCCCATCACAGTACTTGTGTTAAAATGAATTAAAAAACGCACCAGTGTGGTTTCCAAAGTTGTAATGATATTCTGAAGAGAGTCAAATCTCACTTATGTGACAGTTCTTGAAGAAACTATTTTTCTTGTAATTCTATCGATTGAAGTGTAAATTTCTCAAAGTAATCCATTTGCCACTTCGAGTTTAGTTTTTTAGGAATTGTACAAAAACCCTGTATTTTTCAAAATAAAATGAAAGCAAACAACTGAACGAGGATGAAAAGGGAAACAATTCAAAGGATGCAATGAATATATCCAGGAAAGTACATCAACGGTTGATGATCAACCGCAATGGCTGCACTGAAAATGAGAGTGAAGGAAGAATTATGAAAAGAGAGCCAGTTCTGTTCTAGGTTGCTCAAATTTGATGTCAATCTCTTACAGCAGCTTATGTTGATTGAGATTGGAAACCAATAGCATCTTTCAGAACCATATGTCTGGCCGGCTACTCATATATTAGATCATAAGATTAGATCAGAATCTAATCTTGATAGTGCATGTCGTACTTGATCTTGATTTTCCAGTGCTAGTTTTCAGCAAATGTAGAAAATCATGAAGAGAAATTCATTCCTCTAAATAATACATGAGTTATTTGAAAAAAATTATGTTAATGAGATAAAATATTGTGTTCAGTAAAAAATTTTCAAAACAAATTTCTGATTGAACACTTTCACGTTTAAGTGGCCTGGAGAAAATATAAATTCATAATTTATTTCCACTTCTTCTAACCTGAAAACGATTCGTTTCCATCTTTAATTTTCCTCAGATTTCAGAAATACAAACAGAAGAACAAGGAAACCGACTGATCAAGAAAAATGAACGCTATGAAAAATAAATTCTCGGTAACACATGATCAAGTTATCAGAACATATCCGACTTCATTGTCTCGTCGTCTGCCATTTGTTATGATAGTTATGAGATCCTGAGTGTCTGAATATTATTTACAAAGAAATTGTTATATTGTTTTCGTCTATTCAATCGCATAATCAATGAATGTATTCATCAGGTTCAAATTATACAACCTACAATATTAACAGGTTACGCCTCCTCATCATCCGTATTATGTGCGCCTACCAACGTCACTACTTTGTTATCAATACGAGTTTTCGAAGTTTTGAAGCCTTTACAAACTTCTCAATTCCGATATCCTGATGGTGTATTATTGATATTGTCGACATTATGATTGCTAATCCGCTAATACAATTTGTGAGACACAATGAAGGAACACAGGTATTAATTAATCGTTCTTTCTCTCTCTGATGGTCTGTGGTAATGAATATTTGATTCAACTCGAGATTCAATTCTACATCAGCGACAGATAAAATTTTCAAATTCCGATTGTCCGAGAATGAACTGAAATAGTTAGGGTATGGACAATGGACACATGGTCCACATCAACTGCTTGAACCGATTGATTAGAGTTGAATTTTACGAGTTTTCTTGTTTGAGCTAGGACAGGTAATAATTAGTTTTTCAACCAAATACACTGGTTTTTTGACATCGCCTCAAAGTAAACCTGAGATGGATATGTTTCATAGCAAGCAAGAGCATCTGCTCATCTTGTGGAGAGATGCAATAATAATAACACCCTCATAATTCACTATCTTATATATTTAATTTTATATGTATAATTGTATATTCAATCGATCCTTCATCCATGATAAGAGAGTTTTGGGATAACTAGATATCTCAGATTGAAGAAACACCTCCAATATTTTCGAAACGTTTGATGTCTTCCTGAGGGCACCGTAATATAAATAGAGTATGGTACCCAAAATCATCACTTAATAAATTCATATATTCCCTTGAAAGACTGGTATAACAAAATTCCCAGCATCCAAGTTATACGAGCAAACATTCCAAAAAAAGAGAAAAATTTGATTTCAAAATGATATACATCGATCCATTGTTTGAAAAACTTTCGTAAACTCTATCAAACAATTACATAAAAAAGACTTTCAGTATTAACATCAGAGTTGAGAAGTTATTTCTCCAAACAACTGAGACAATTGAAATAATCAAAAGACAATCATAATCGTTATACATGAAACATAATTTTGGAAGATGTCAAATATTATTTCCCTCCATTTGACAAGACAAACTTCACCACATATCGTGTTGTTTCTTACAGACACATATATGTATTATGTACTTGAATGATCATTCTTATTGATTATTTGAAAGAAACCAATATTATTCGTTTTCATAGTATTATCACAACCATAGGACAGAGGCATGACATAATTCTGGCACCAAGAGTTATTAACTCCTTGCCTGTTCATGTGCGAGGAAGTTCTTCATTGGCCAAGTTCAAATCAAATTTGCGGAAATATGTCTTGTCTAGGGATAGAATGGAAGTTCATACCATGTTCATACAGTGTTGTCTATGGCGCGATGAACTCGACTGAGTGCTACTTCGTTTATCTTTTGGAAGGCTTTGCTCATCCGAGTCGAATATTTTGATTTCGGCGATGTGGCTTCTTGTGGGATTCATCATTTTGTTATGGGTTGGGGTTATTTCTTTTTTGTTTTATTTGTGTTTTAATTTTTTGTTGCTTGTGTATTCTCTGTGACTCTCCAAAGCTATTCATAGTTGTTATAATTTTCGTCACAGACAGTCTTCTGACTTTGTGATTCACACTTTTCTTGTAAAAGAGAATCTGTAACTGAATTATCGTCTTTAAGTTGTATGCAATTTGCAAGTAAAGTACTATTATTATTATTATTCAGATTGTTTGCTCTTTTGCTTGTTTCATATTATGTATAATAACCTACTACATTTATATTACAGTACCCTGAAGAAAAAATGTATCCTGTCGAACGTTTGTAATATTGAAGCCGTTTCTTTTATTTGACCAATTGAGTTATCACAAAAACATATTGGATGTTTCAGATCATGAAAAGCGTTGCTATCATGATATCAAGAGATGAAAGCGATCATAAATTTTCATTTTCTTTGTTCATGACTTACCATTCACCATTCGATAAGTTTGTTTCACCATCTTGAGAACTTTTGGGAAAAAGTTAAATATATTCCACCCGACTAGTAAAGTTGTCCAGAAGATCATACTGGGTTGGAAATAAAAAATTGAGCTATTAGCTACTTCATTGCTATTACTGGTCCAGAACCTTTCTTTGAAACTAAAAGATCGTAAAGGTATATGGATCTCAGTAAAAACTAACTACACCTCCTCACCGGCTTTCTTCCGGGGCATTATCATGTCAAAAAGCATTTGTTGGGCTTATCGGACACTGACGGTTGTAGATTCTGTGGGGAGGAGGAAGCAACTCCTATTCACTTAGTAACCAAAGGAAACAATGCCTTGGTCAGGAGATTTTTAGGAGTGAGGAATTAGCCTCGCTGAAGCCTTCCCAGATATTGGATTTCATTAGATCTCTGGAACTGGAGGGCGAACTGTAAAGGGTGTGGTGAGAACAGCTTTGTCAAGGGGCACAATAGACCATAAGGTTGCAGTGGACTGTAACCCCTTTTAAACAAAAACTGAAACTAAATTCGAAGGGGTATTTATAAAACAATCCCTTTTGAAACCTATCTGGCTCATCTTCATCATAGCACTCATTCATTCTGAAAAACCCTTAGCTTTTCGCTGGCTGGTGAATTTTGCAGCATTTTGCGATTAAATCCCTGCTGATTTGAAATGTAAGGATTGAAGAGGCTTTATCGTTCTATAATTTTCTTCGAAAAAAAATCTTGAATCATCTGTGCAGTAGTGTTTTGATGATTTGACAATGGATTCTTCATAATCTTCCCCGTTTTTTTTATATCGGATATCGGTTTTGTATCCTGCAAGTCTTGGTGCAAATTCCGTAAACGAGTTTTTCTCGAAGTGAGAGGCACCAGTAGAAGATCCGAACCTACATCGACCTTCACCGAGCTGATAATAGAATAGAACCTATTTCGTAATAAACTTCAGATGTTAGATAATATATAAAAAAAAGGTTGCCGAAAAAAATCCTGGACAGGGTATTTTTAATTATTTGTTCAAAAATGATTTTTCATGACATTTTGCAACATCATGATAATAGGGAAATTTCATACCGGACTTGTCGTATGAAACATGTAGAATCTGCAGACAAAGGGTTGCCTGTTATTTACCTGGACGAACTACTGGTTGCCTGGTTTAAACAGGTATGTCGAAACGAGAGAATTTCACCGGTGTAATAATAGAAAAAAAAATTATATCAGCATAAGCGCTGTTTTATTGTGAACACGTTGATATAGGGTTGCCTGTAGAAAAATTGGACCTAATAGGGGTTGCCGAGGCTGGCATTGTTGACGCGCCAGGTAATAATAAAGTCTCAGTCGCATCTGAATGTAAGACAGTGCCAATGCTCGGTACGTATACTTACTATGGAGAGAAGAGGTATCCCTACTACCCTCCATAGACCATATTGAAAACAGTGCGGCACTATCTATGTTACCACCTTTCATTTGGGAAATCTACCAAAATTCTACCGGATTTTGAATGAAATCTTCCAAGAATTTATCGAATTTTTTTTATGTATCCTTATGTATACTGTATAATGCTATTGAGAGATGGTTAAAGTGATCTCAACATGATATGAACTGCTCCACATGAGTAAGGGATATTGACTCAAATTGCAAAAAAATATACATATTTTAAATGAGATTTTGTGATGAAAATTCATATTAATATGATTTCAAACAGGAAATTACATTTAATTTTAGCCTGTGGGTCTGCAGCGTGGTTAAGAAAAATCGAGTAAAAAACCGAAAATATATCCCAGAGAATTCAAGCATTTTAAGGCTATAAATAAAATGTATGTCCTCCACGGGCATCAATAACAGCTTTACATCTTTTTTGCATACTGCACATGAGGTTGTTGAACATTTCTTGAGGAATTTGGTTCTTAGATCATTTAAGGTAGTTGGATGATTATCTTATCTTCTTTGGCTCATATCCCATGCATGTTCTATGCAATTCAAATCTGATGGGTGCGAAGGTATTGGTAAATGTGGAATACCAAGCTCCTCGCGCGCATTTTCAACTATGGCTGCACGGTGCGATGCGGTCAACGACTAAGAAGCAATCGAACCAATTTGATTGCATTAATTGCATAGATTTAGCTTTAAATTTGGGACCCAAAATATTTAAAAGACTACCTGCTTATCATGCATTCACAGGTTGTGATTACACTGCAGCATTTTATAATAAAGGAAAGATCAAACCATTCAAAAGATCCTCGAAAAATGAGACGTATCAAAGTATTTTTGCGTCATTAAGTGATGAAGATGATATTCTGAACCATGAAAAACTGAATGCTGTTGAAGAGTTCACAGCACAAATGTATGGCATAAAGCACTGTCGATCAGAAAACGATGCGAGGATTCGTATTTTCATGAATAAGTAAGGCGCAAACGAAGACGGTGAACAATTTTCAAACAAAATTTAAAGTTTCGACTCCAACTCTATACCGCCATGCTGGATTTTCCTACAACAAAAAGTGTTACGAACAATATATGTGAATTCCAGGTGGCTTAATGCAACAAAATCTGTATGTGCAAAGTTAAACCCTATAAATTATACGGTTGATATTTGGATAGTTATTTGAAACCAACTGGTTTTATAGGAGATCAAACTCCTTTGAAAATACGAGATATAATAATTGAAATGAAAAATAATGAGGATAAACTCGATGAGACCGATAAATTTGAGTTCAGATGATTCAGATATGGAACAGAAGATATTGATTGTTTTTTTTTTCATTGATATTGTTTTTTGTTCTTTTGCTGTTCTGTAATAAAATTTATTAATATAATACAAGATCTTCAGACCATTTTCTTGTTATTGCATTACCCGAATTTTCGGCAGTCCACATTATACCCATAAGTTAATATTATGTTATGATATTGAATACATTGGACTGTTATGTATTCAAATGTTAGTTGCTCCAGAATATCGCCGTATTATTCACAATATAGCCTATGGAAGGTAGTAGGATTAACTCTTTAAAACCGATTTCAAGCGAATAACCTGGTCCTCATTGGTAATTACCAACTAGGACCAACTGCATTCAAGCGACTTCGGTCATTGTAGGTTATAATCATTTTACAAGGAATATCCCTGAAGGCTATAACCGTAGATAACCGCGGTCATTACTGGTTATTCGCTTGAAATCGGTTTTAGTATACGTACCGAGCATTCGCACTGTCTTACATTCAGATACGACTGCGATACTGGGTCCTTTATTATTACCTGGCGCGTCAACAATACAACCTTCAAACCTCGGCAACCCCTATTAGGTCCAATTTTTTTGTCGGGCAACCCTATATCAACGTGTTTACAATAAAACAGCACTTATGCTGATATAATTTTATTTGCCTATTATCACACCGGTGAAATTATCTCATTTGGACATACCTGTTCAAACCAGGCAACCAGTAGTTCGTCCAGGTGAATAACAGGCAACCCTTTGTCTGCAGATTCTACATGTTTGATACTACAAGTCCAGTATGAAATTCTCTTATTATCATGATGTTGCAAAATGTCATGAAAAATCATTTTTGAAAAAATAATTAAAAATACTCTGTCCAGGATTTTTTAGGCAGCCTATTTTTTATATATTATCTAACATCTGAAGTATATTATGAAATAGGTTCGATTCCATTATCAGCTCGGTGAAGGTCGATGTAGGTTCGGATCTTAGACTATTTCAATTTTATAATGAATTTCATTCGATGAAATATTTCCGAATTTATTCCGATCGTTTCGCAGCGATAAAATATGTGAGGTCATGAAAAATCAGGATACTTAGCTCAGAAAATCTTGAATTTGAAAAAAGTCCAAATTTTATGGTTGAAAAACTAACATTTTATAAACGGGTGTTGCTCTGGGAATTTTATCAAAAAACTGTAGTAAGAGAAACAGACTTTCAGAATGGCCACAAAAACCCGCCAATTTCTACAAATCATTTTCAGCTCTCTCAAATTCTAAATGTCTCTGAAAGCTCTGTGGTGCGAGATAAAATGTTTCTCAAACCTTTCTCATAAGCTAAGACGGTCCTTAGGAAGCTTACTTTTGGGGATCCAAGTCAGCATTACACGATTATTCCCTAGTCAGGAAGTCGGGAGTACACAAAAGTATGAATACGGTTGTGATTTTTTATCGGTCTTGAAGTCGCAATATCCTATCATGATAAATGACAAAATTTGAGTTTTTTTCTTTTCTTCGTAAAGACGTAAAGAGTCACATTGCCAAAGATTGCGTGAATAATCCCTGCTGGAATATGAGGGATTTTTCCCGCACACTTTAATCAAAGAATAAACTGAATTATGGTATGTCTCCATCCACCGAACGTCAACCATGACAGTACGATGGTAACGACATGTAGAATTACAAATCTGAAGTGGTGATCCAAATTTCACCTCCGTCTGTCGGCGTATCGTCATATCGGTCGCACTGTTATTGTCCCCGCTTTTTAATCATTTCTATATTTATGATTATAACATTGGATATTAGGGAATGGTTTTTGAAATTTCATGGAGTGATTTTGGGAGGATACGTTTGTCTTGTCTAGCCCTGAAGATGGAAAAATATATTTCCGAAACGTCGGCGAACTGACAGAGTATCATTCTCCTGCTTATTTGATCCTTACACCACCAACCGATTTTGAATGTAGAATTACGTTTGTCATTCATGTGCATTATGAATGAATATCATAAAATTAAAAATTATATTCTATATTCTATGATGAATATAATCAAATTTGATCTGTGTTGAAATCAAATCGAGCCACGAAGTGGCGAGTTTTGGAATGAATGAGTGTCAGAATGGGCCTTCTATACGAGTATCATACATTATTTTCTCTAATCCCTCAATTTTTATCGAAATTAATAAAAAATTGCCGTAAATATCGTTCAGTAATTTTTGCTTTAAAAAATATTGATTGGCAGAACTGTTTTTTATCTCATAAAATTTGACAGATGTTAAATAAATTGGTGGCAGGAGGCCAACATATCATCAATAAATATTACTGAAAACAGTGTTAGAATGAAATATTCTAACATTGTTTTTTTCCACGAGATGAGGCGGAATGAATGGATTTGAGACATAATTAGAGAAAGGTATATTTTTGAGGAAAGCGAGCAAAGGCGTTTAGAGATCGATAGGATCAAATCTGAACTTTAATTGAAAAACATATCTATCGCAAAGAGGCCATAGCTGTTTTGGAAAAATAAACACTTGTTAAAAGAGATATATCAGACGCTGGTTTCCTTCTATTTAAAAATGGGGATTTCGATGAGTACATGCAATGTATATATGAGAATGTTTCCAGAAAGGCTGCAAACAAGTACTTGATATTTTTTAACCTATCATACAAAAATCGTAGTATGAATCAGCGCTTGAAGATGCAGTATCATTTTATTCAGATCTATTTCAACCTTGTCATTTCTAGAAAGATTGAAATAAAATTTCATTCATTTTCAGAAAAACGTAGCACGATTTCAAAACGATATACCTGTACATTGTATAATCGTGACGATATAAACTATTCTCGATATCCAGGGAGAAATAATTTTAACTTAATGCTTCTCTGACTTCTTGAACCATTTATCTGAAGCACTAAACAACATTCAGTAACAACTGGTTAAATTTTCATAAATGCTTTGTTTAAGATGCACACCTGGAACCGGTCTCTGCATCCCTGATTACAATTTTTCTGAACGTCCTTCAGAAACCGACTACCATACTAATGTATTCATTCGAACCATCCTTCGAATCGTACTATTTATATCCCATGGCGCAAAGATGGTAAGTGATCCCAGCAAACCGGAATGGGTGTCAGATGTAAAAAACAATGTGATCCAATATCTAGTTTGGGCGTTGGCTCGTATAAAAAATCGTATAATTACTAGTAGCTTCGCAAATATCATTCGATGGATTTTGTATATAAGTCGATATTGCCAAGCATAAAGTATCATTTGATTTCAACAGATCAAATACAACCCACCTCAAAATGTTCGCAAGAGTGAGTATGCGTCTAATTCTAAACAAGATCTATTTCTTACCGTTTGTAATGATAATTCTAATTGGAAACGAATAAATGATTTTAAAATAATAATTAATTTTCTAGATCATCCTCATCGCTTTCGCTCTCTTCGCTGTAGCATTCGCTGCACCAGAGCCCAGACCCCAATTAGTGGTCCCAGCTGCTACGGCTTACAGCGCCTACTCAGCTCCTTTGGCCTACTCTTCATACTCCGCTTATCCCTACACAGCATACTCTGGAGTCTACCCAAGCGTTTATGGAGCTGTTCAACCCGGTGCCTATATTCTCTGAATGACCGACTCTCTCACGAATTGTTTAGATTTAAGATAATTCAAAATTTTGGTTTTGTTCCCACAGAAATTTTCAGAATAAATTAAATTTAATACAATATCAGTATTGATTTATAAACCGGATCAGCCTCACATTTTTAAGTCATAGTCTGCATATTTTTTTATTTATTTATTTATCAACGGTTTTTTCTACAAACTATAAGAACTCTCGAGAGGCGAAGTTTAGCCTACGGCTACTCTTACACTAAACCTCCCGATAGTTCACAATATCTAGCTTGAACTTTCCTGCACTTACTGAATAACATGATATCGAGGTACTACAATGAAAATTGTCGTTTTGTAGACGAGTCAACATTCGACTGACTCAGTATAGAAAATTACACCATTCTACAAAGTGAAAATCCAAAAAATAATGCTGCATTTCATAGGCATAATTTCATAATCATAAATCTATATACCATAAGACATTTTTGAATTTGTATCAGACAGGTCAGAAGTGAAATGAACAGGAAAATAGAAAATAATGAAATTACATTTCGAATTCAAGTAGCGACTATTCACCTAAACCGATTCTTTCAATTTCAGTAATTCTCTGATTTGTACGATGTTTTCGATGGATATTGCTCCATATAAGAATGCAAAAGAAGTTGGTTTTGTTTGAGAGCATTGAAATTCTCAATTTGCAGAAACAAAAATTTCACGCTGCAGGACTTGATTTGATTTATTTTGGAAAAAATTCTAGAACGAAGAAGGTATTTGTTTCTTTCATTTTGAAAACGAGACATTCTTTATGTATAAATTGAGATAATTCTTCGTTTAAATTTCCTTCAATTGATTAAATTCATATCCCTTTAACATACCTAGAACAAAGACGGCAGGACTATGGAAACCACAAATATTCCTCTAATTTTGTGTCAGATCTGTTCATTCTACCACATTTTGTAGAACATGAGACCAGAATGTCTGTTTCGCACAGTTTTTATTAAAATATATAATCATTTTATATTTTCCAACAAATAAATACCTACACAGAATGTCCCACCGGAAGTGCCCATTGATTATGAAGATATAATCATTCGATTACTTCAAATTTTGTCTGAAGATATAGGAAAAGTGTTTATTCATGATATATTTTTAACTTCCGCATTGACCTAAATAGTATCAAATTTCGTGTTTCTTATGGAAAACCTGTATATTCGGATATATCTTTGAATGCAAAATTCATTTTATGTTTCATTCCCTATGGCCGTCTAGAGCCGTCTTCGCGTTTTTTCACTGTTTGAAAAAAAATTTCAAATCGAGGCCTGTAGAAGACTGAGGATTCAACGAAGACGCAATGGGTTACCATACGTGGAGTCGTTTAATGATTCAATTCATCTAAAATGTACCATTTTGGAGATATTCAGTAATAACTGTTAGCTACGAGCATAATATTATATATAAGGTATTGAATATAATCAATGTTCACCCTTTCATAAGAATCTCCAGCCTTTTTTCAAAAAAATACAGGGTCGGCCATCTATAACTTTCCACCCCGAATTTTGAGCTTTGGATGGAATAACGAAAAATCGCTCGGACAGGTCAAATTTTGTTGAAAGGGGGAAAATAAGGGTGTTCAAATGAGTTTGATATCACTACCCCTCTAGCTGCAACCCCTAACTGCTCTCATTTTTGAATAGGGAAAAGGGGTCCTTGTTGGAAAGGCACGCCGATTTTGAATCTTTGAGATGGAAAAAAAGTTCAGACGGGTCAAAAACTGAATTCGATATCACTACCACTTAAAGCAATTATTTTTGAGTAGCTTTGTTGAAAAGGTGATTCAATTACCTGCATGGGCGTATTATTTTTTTCTTTGATCGCTCAACAATTAAACAGGATGAAACAGTAAACAGAGGTAGTGATCGAATTCATTTTTTGACCTTCCGAGCGATTTTTCCATCTCAAAGATCCAAATTCAGCGTGTGGAAGTTATTAATGGAATACTGAGTCACTCTATATAATAATAAAGCGATGACAAAAAAAATAAACCCAAGCAGGAAATTGAATTGCCTTTCCAACAAGGTGCTGCTTATGGCAAGTTATGGATGGCCCACCCTGTATATAGGCTCATGAAAAACTCAATTTATTTTTGCCTTACAAATTGATATTCAAGTGAAAAAAATTTCTGTTTTCATTCGGAAAAAAATTCTGTTTTCATTCGAAAAATATCGAATTTTTCTCTAGTTTCGAATTCCAACTCTAAGAATCTCATTTCACCTTCGAGCATTTCAAAATTTTATGTTCTTTACAAAGTGATGTTGAATATGTTTTCGATAACCCATTTCAAAAATCAGATCAGAGATAATGCGTTACAGTATTCTTCAAAAAACAGTGAATAACTAGAAAACGGCTCTAGATGACCATAGAAAATAACATAAAATGAATGTGCATGGCATTCGGAGATATATCCAAAAAAGTCATAATATATTAGGATGTATATATAGAAATAAGAATGTTGATACCATTTCCGGTGAACGCAAAAGTCTTTGATATTCAAAAATATAAATGAAGGTCAACTTGGCTTATATCTTCGTACAAAATTTAGAAGTGATCGAAATATTATTTTTCCCCATAACCTTCTAATGGACACTCCCTGTGGAACACCATGTATATTTCAAAATCATCGCGCCAATTTGATGTATAACTTGTTAAATGAAGAAAGGTGAAAGCACTGCCACTAAAAATACCCTTTGCCCAAAAATGATATGCTTATGTTTTACATGAAAAAATGCACTCAAACCATTCGGTCAGTATTCTTGATATTAGCCAACGTGTAAAATTTGAAATTCACATTTCACTGCTCAACCGACGTTTAAGAATGCTCATCCATAAATTCTGTATTTTGAGAGGAATATTGTCAAGGAAACTCTGATGATGGTGTATAGTTCACTAGCAGAATCTCTCATTAGATACTGTTAGTACGAGGGCTAGTGAACCTTTTGAGTAACGGTTTGCCTGTAAGGCTAGAAATTTTTATAGCGATAGTTCTAACCATAGACAAACTATTCCCGAGAAATAATAATATCTTCAAAAAGTGAACATTTTCCGTTTCGCACTGTATTCCAGAAACAAAAGAAGATAGAATATTTCTGTGTGGATTTAAAAGTTTTACAAAAAAGTGACACAGGGTCTCGAAAACCGTATGACTCTATTTTCAATAATAGCTGGGATATAATGCAGTCTCAACCAATTTAAGACACAGTGTACTACGCTTGAAACGATTGTACTATATGATGAAGAAATTAATGATAACATATCAGATGATGATGAAGATTAATAATAAAACTCATTTTTTCATTCCCTCAGACGAACACATATAAATTTCAGCCTTACAGAAAAAAGTTCATTTTTGTTCGTATTTTACACCCTTTTCGAGTCGCCTGGCAGGTACTTGTGCTCGTCGAAATCGCCTGTCAATTTTTTTTGAACTTCACAATGATCGAACAAAATCGTATGAAAGTTTCAAGATTACAGGAACAAGTTTATTTTTTTTATTTTTTTAACACTTTCAAAGATATAGATCTTGATGACGTGCAGGGGTGAGGGGTGCCAGGCGATGATTTCCGTCCTCAACATGCTAGGAACTATCGCTATAAAAATTTCTAGCCTTACACAGGCAAACCGTTACTCAAAAGGTTCACTAGCTCTTGGACTATGTATTCCGGTTTGGGGTGGGGCATTCAATACCACTATGCAAGTTTTACAAAGTACTCTCTTAAAAATAATAACCAAAAAAGATAGACGATTCCCATCCAAGATGCTATTTGATGAAGCAAATATTCTCTCGGTAAGGTTGCTTTTCACTCATCAATGCTTGATCAGAGTACATAAACTTAACCTTCGTAGTATTGGTGACGGGAGAGACGGCCCGGCTACCCGATCGCTTTCTGAAGCGATCATCGAAGATTCAAAACGGAAGTGAAAAAATATATTCTCCAATGTCCGGAGCAATTCCTCAAGATACTGTCCCAATAGTCTGCCTACTCTATTATTATTAGGGCGAAGGCAAAGGCGCTTATTAAATTATGTATGTTTTTATGTGTTCTGATAGGTTTCCCTCACAAATGTAGAGAATTTTGACTTTTTCTTTTTGTGACGATGTTTTTCATCTGAACGGAAATACTCGCATTTAAAGTATTGCTGGACAATTTCGCAGATATAATCGAGAAGATCATAGCAAGACAGGCTTTGCATAGGCAAAATGCTCTCCACTTTCATTCTGTGCCTAGCATTGGCTTTTCGACCACAACAAAATATAAAGAACCGAATTCAACTTTGAATGGCTTCACAATAAAATAAATATAATGTTGGTATGATACGTCCCAAAGAAGAACAAAACATCGCTACTGATATCCTGTACCATGCATATTGTAAAAATGAATTTTCACAAAAAACCTTCAATTATTGTATTTTACAATTCAACAAAAAATAGAGTTCATGCTTTTGAAGGAGTATCCATGGCTACCGCTCATGGGTACTCCGTTTAAGGGAGAATTAAGGGAGCATTAAATTTTAATGGACGTTCCTGCAACTTAGGGTAAGTCATAGAAAGCTGTGGAAGACCATCATCTTTGAATGCATACTTTATTCAAAATATCATTCAACTGGTTTCTCCAAGATAGTTAATATCAAAAATTTTCAAACGCTATCCTCCCACAACGCATTTTAAATAATTTTTCAGTTATCTATGAAATTCAAATATCTGATATTCAATTTCATAGTCCTGGTTTCACTGATGTTTTGCCTTCCCGAGCTCCTACCCATTCTTGACAGTAGGTAGTGGAATGAAAGTTCTTTAGGAAAGTTCCTTAGTTTGTTCTACTGGCCTTTTATCAGTAAAGCTTAACGGTATGCATGAACATAAGGAATAATGATCACAGAGGAATAGTCCACGCTGCCTCTGCTACCAGATCCTAACTATGCCTAATTATTCAATAGCGTTTGCTATGAAAATATTACAGTAAAACAAATTAATTGATTGTTAAAGTGACATTCATCATCGCTCTTCAAGGAACTACGAGTGGAAGCATAGAGGGACAAATTTAATCAACTTGCGATAAAAACGATTTCAAGAATACGGAATTTGTATTTTTATCAGAACCACGACCAATTATCATTAGTTCTATTCTACTACTGTCAAGAATATTGGCCCTGAAATCATGCACATATGACATTCATATACGAAAAATAAATTTCAAATTCAACAACATGAGCAGATTTCTGAATAAAGTTCCTATACCTAAACTCTTGCGGGAGCATCTTTACTCTTAATACGTTGATCGATAAGCTTCCACTGAAAACAATTAGATATCGACATTATCAAAAACAAATTTATGCAGGTATTGTTATTACTAACTTGAACTGGAAAATAATAAAATTTTCTAATAATTCTAGCATTCCTTTATCAACGATCCATTTGAACGATTTCATCTTAAGAATCATGCTTGTGGTGGGTTCTGTCTGAAGCGAACGTTCCAAACCGGAGTACTCGTTAAAAAAATGATCGTGAACTTGAAAATGACTTGGGCGTTGTTTTGAATAAAAAATTTGCATATAATTACCAGCAACAACAAATTCGAAGCTCGCTGAATTGTGTATATAAGCCGAGGATTTTCTAGTCCAAAGCATCATTTGATTCGAGTTGATCAAATATAAACCACAAGCAAAATGTTCGCTAAAGTGAGTATTAATTTTGTTTCACGGGTATATTGTTCAATAAGAGTTCGTGTTTCTCGAAAGAAGAATTTCGCTCAAATAATGCTTGTATTTGAAACAACAAAAAAGATGTCTGAATAAATGTAAAAAATCGTTTCTTCTATTTCAATTTAAAAAAATTGTCTTCATCATGAAAGAGATTCATCTAGTTATCGAATACTTTATTTCGTATCTTATAGTGCTACTTACTTTATTGGAGTTTACATTTTTAATAATACAATTACAAAATCTACCACAGTCGTTATTTCCAACAATGAGAAAAATAAGGGGTCTTCAACTCAACAAATATCTAACATTATTTTGAATATCTTCTATTTTCAGATCATTCTCATTGCCTTCGCCCTCTTCGCTGTGGCCTTTGCTGCACCAGAACCAAAGCCTCAATTGGTGGTCCCAGCGGCTACAGCGTACAGCGCCTACTCAGCTCCTTTGGCCTACTCTCCATACTCTGCCTATCCCTACACAGCCTACTCTGGAGTTTACCCTAGCGTTCATGGAGCTGTCCAACCTGGAGCATATATTGTTTAAACGGCCAACTGTGTTAAAATGAACTAGACTGAGATTTCTCCAAATTCCGGTGTTCTTCCCATGTAAATTTTGTCTGAGTTGTGAAATAAATCTTTATAAATAAATAAATTCATGTCCAAAGAAATTCTTCTTCATTGGGAAATATTGTTCGTTAATTCTTCTGCGCAAACGAAACTCTTTTTTTTAAGATCGGCACGAAGGAAATAACCAACTTTTTATATCCGGCTCCTCCTTGGTACTATAGCTGATAGTGGAGGTTACTTGTAAAATCTCCCAAATTAAGCCATCTTCACATCTTTCCGGGTTTTCTCTGCATGAGCAGGGTGGTCATGTTACCATGGAAAATTACAGACGAAAATATTCGGCAGGAGAGAGTCAACTAGTTATTTTCCTAACAAGTGCAGAAGGTGTTACTTTCCCGCCCGAAACTGCCGTTGCCCGAACGACGCAGAGCGGAGTTAGGGTAAGCAGTTGGGTGCAGGAAAGACACTTTCTGCAATATCGCGAATCGGCAAGTTCGATAGTTATTGGGGGCCCCATTCGAACTTTTTCGTATGGCTCGGGAGGCCCCCTTAGTGCCGGAGCCCCCCCGCGCTGCGGGGTCTGCGGGGCCCTCTGCTACGCCACTGGATACAATACAGACATCACTAAGACGTGTAATCTGAATTTTCATCTGAATTTCGATATTATTTCATGAAACTTGACTGAAATAGAGAAAATATCGTCCAATGCCCGTGGCAGAAGGCAATTCTAACAATCATGCTTTCGAAAACTCGCTCCTGCGTCGCTCGTTTTCGATTTTCGAATTCGGGTTGGAATAGGATTCCATTCTGCAACTTGTTTTAGAATACATATATACTATTTTATAACACAGCCATCTATAATCTGTAGTTTCACAAATGAATTATTTCATTTTGAGGATTTGCAGAAAACCATCAGAAAATATCAATATATTATACCTAACCAATGCATTCGAATATGTTTTTTTTTTTGTTGAGGAATATGAACATTGTAGAAGTAGAAGGTAAGTATTCTATATTGCGGGAGGTATTGGTCAAAGAGGTGTAGTTAGTATCTTCCCATTTCCCATCAACGCAATAGATGCTGAAGAAAAGGTTAACATCTTGAATTGCAAAGTAGTTAACTCAGCTAATGAAAAAGACTGGAAATACTTTTTCAAACACTATAAACGTGTAGTGATCAAAATAAAAATTTGATGGACATCCAAAATACGTTTCATTCGAAGGCATAGTGTTCGTAACGATAGATGGAAACCTACAGTGGAACCTTCATATCCAAAATCTGAGTGAAAAGATAAATTCCATGCTTCTTTTCTGGTATTTTAGCTAACAACAAATTGCCCCACTAATTCAACATTTGAACATTGAAAATACATTCGAGAGAAAATTTATAATTATTCGTTAATTGTTGAATCTATACCACACACTATGTCAGATTTCTTGAGTTTTCAAAGAGATGAATATTTGAAGCTATACGATCACTCGAAATACTCGAAACCCATTGAAACTGATGGGAATCGCCAGAAGCGTTTTCTCAAGCTTTACTAGATTTTTCGAATATTTCTGAAGAAATTGTGTTAAGAGAATATCTCAAGTAATTTCAGAGATATGAATATGAAATTTTGATATAAAATTTTGATGTAAGATGCATTTCGGCAACCTTATGAAACTCATGGATTTTGATACACACATTTCTCAAGGACATGTTTTAATTTTAGTATTGAAATGAACAGATAATGAGCCAGTGACCAAATGTCAGTTGTCATTTCAAAAGTACTGAAATTACAAAGAAGGTAGAAAATAAGAATAATTTTTGTTAAAGTATCAATCATGAAATTCATCAAGGATATTTTTGTAAGTATACTGAATGTATGAAAAAAATACGCCAGAATTTTTTCGTCCCTCTTAATTATTACCAGGATGCAATAAGTATTGATGGAAAAAAGGTAAAGTTTTGTTATTTCATTAGTCTTTAAATTTTAACACATTGTTAAAAATATGTATATAAAACATATTATAACTGCATGCCAGAAATAAATTTCATCACCTACTATTTGCAAGAAGGAAAAACGTTCCAAAAACGGGCCAAAAAGCAAAATTCGTATCTATGAGTTGAATGGCAGCGCATACTGGGCTTCATTGAAGATGTTAATTACATGAAATGGTTTGAAATTCGGTTATCGATTTCTCTAGTGAATCACACATTTTTCGATTATTCGGGACAAATAATTTTTTTTAACGAAGAATTTACTGACTAAACTGACTTATGATATGTCTCTATTCACCTAACCCCACCCCTATTCATATTTAAATCAATAGCAAATTCAAATTTCTGAATATTTTTCACCTCAATATTTCTTTTTATTCAAATATTCTCTGCAACAAACACAGACATTGAAACTGAGAAGATACCGCATCGTTGCATCGTATTACAGACATGCGTTGCACTAAAGAAGTGAGGAAATGAAAAATACAGCCGTGGAGGCTCGAATCCATCGTATCGAGGTTTGCTGGAACATGGAATTTCAAATTAATTCCCAGGTATCTCTGGTATTCATCTTGCTGGCTGAGTACATACACTAATAGAGTAAGATCTCAGGGCCCCCCAGACGAAACTTATTTTTGAAGTAACGAATTTTTCAGTATAGACAGTCTTATATGTGTTTAATAGTGTGTGCATACCTACTAGCAAGCTTGGCTAGGCAGCCCGTTCGCAGGTAGCAGGTGGAAAAGATGGACAAAGACATACCGTACTTTTGTTAAATTCGAAGCACTAATTTTTATATATGTCACGCAGAATATTATGAAAAATAAATATTTCATATTGCCAGACGGTTTCCGTGGGCCGTAATTCCTCCCAGAACCTTTAAATTTCAATAAAAAAAGGCACAGTTAGAAACATTGTTGCGAAATGGCCAGATTCAGCACTTTTTTTAAATTCGAAGCACTGATTTTTATATATCTCAAGCAAAATATTATAAAAAATAAATATTTTATATTGCCATACCGTTTCCGTGAGCCGTAATTTCTCCCAGATGCTTTAAATTTCATTAAAAAAAAGAACTTTTCTTACATTCGAATTCTTAAATTTTGAAAATAATCCTTGGATGATTAATCAAATACCTTTTGTGGAAAGCCAGACCAATCCCAAGGGCCAAACATTCTGCCAGACACAATCAAAATTTTTATTAGGTCCCTAGAAACTATTAATTTTTTTGCCTACAAAGAGTATGGGAGGAATTACTGCCCACAAAGCCGGTTCTACCAACTTGATCAAATTTGAACAGAACCCATAGTTACGAAACCTCTATCAATAAAATTATTGTGAAACGCCAGGTACGAGTTAACCATCGAGTGAAGCTGACAATGAAGATTAAGATTAAGACTGATGAAATAGATTATATTTTTTTATTTCTGTTTTAATTATAATAATAAATTGTCATTTTCATGATTTGATGTTGAAAACAGCATACACTTTGTAGGCAAAAAAATTAATAGTTTCTAGGGACCTAACAAAATTCTGTCTGGCAGAATGTTTGGCCCTTGGGATTGGTCTGGCTTTCCAGAAAAGGTATTAAAATAATCTCCCAAGGATTATATTCAAAATTAAGGACTTCGAATGAAAGAAAAGTTCATTTTTTTCAATGAAATTTAAAGCATTTGGGAGGAATTACGGCTCACGGAAACGGTCTGACAACATGAAATATTTATTTTATATAATATTTTGCGTGACATATATAAAAATCAGTGCTTCGAATTCAACAACAGTTCGGTAGTTTTTTTTTGTCCATCTTTTCTACCTACTACCTGTGAAAGAGCCGCCTAGCCAAGCTAGCGAGTATGCCCGCACTATTGAACACAAATAAGACTATCTAACCTGTAAAATTCGTTACTTCAAAAATAAGTAACGGGATCTTAGACTATAATGGTATATTGCGAGGCCTCTTATGGCCTTCTCTGATTGAAAACTCACGAGCCCTTACTGATGGTTAATCATTAAATGATGATAAATATTATTTCAAATGGTTTGAGGGTGATCGACTACCACCAACCGCCAACCGAATCTGATGCCATCACAAACGATGATATTGTGATACAAGCAAATGATGTTGGTATTGATGGCTTTTATTTGGGCTAATATACTGATGAATCTCACATAAATTCACAGATGGAAACATATGGAAGTGTCATATCGAATTGAATGAGGACCTGAATGAATCAATATTCGTAGAAAATAACAATGATGATGATGAAGAGAAATAAAAAGAAAAAGATTAATGAAAAATGATAATTCATATTTTACATCAAACCATCTACCTGATTAAAAAAACAAATATTTATATTCGTATTTATTTTACGTTTCACTGTCCATTTGCGCTGCCTTTTCAACTCACAGAGATACGAATTAATATTTCTCGCCCGCATTTGCACGGTCAATTTTTTTCTTCTGACAGATAGTAGGTGATGAAATTTATTTCTGGCATACAATAATATACATACATATTTTCTGCAAGGTGTTAAAATATGAAGACTAATGAAATAACAAAACTCAACCTTTTTTCCATCAATATTTATTGCGTTCTGGTAACAATTAGGAGCGACGAAAATGTTCTGGCGTGTTTTTTCATACATTCAGTATACTCTCAAAAATATTCTGCATGAATTTCATGACTGATCTGATACCTCAACAAAAATTATCCAATTTTCTACTTTCTTTTTTTACTTTAGTTTTTATGTTATTGAACATAGTTCAGTTGGTCTGAAACAATCCAATCAAATTTAGCGAAAACTTTTAATCAACTAAGGGTGCAACCAAATATGGAAATTGAATAAACATGTGGGGGCTGGTGATTGATGCAGAAATTCTGGGTTTTATAACCTGTGCTTGGATTTCAACATTCTTTTGAATCCTTGGATCCATGGATGGATTACATGGAAAAAAAGATGTGCTTACATTCTTGTGTTATTTCTGATCATTAAATTCATAGGAATGCAAGAAGTTTCGGAGCTGATTCCAATGAAATAAATATATTTAGTTAACGAGAAATTAAATGGGAAACAAAATTTTCAGATTATCAATTATTAATCTTAATTCAGAAGGTCTTGACATTGTGAATTGAAAACATAACCATAATTCAATTCAAAATATGGAGATAGCTAAACTGCCAACACTGCAAGTATCGAAAAGAGAAAGTTGATATGGTCAACCTTTTTTTATGACCTTGAGGTAGGGAAAAAGCGCAATAGCATAGACTCCGGAACCGGCCACCGGTCTTTAAAGGTGCTAGTGAGTGTTGGACTTTAACCAAATAAAAAAACTCTCATCAGTTTCTTGACTGGAACACCGATTTCATCCAGGTAACTTTTTTCATCCGCTGGGATATTAATTTCTATGATTTTCTGCTGGTTGATCTCAATCCTTACCTAGCTTAATTGGGATGTTGGTTTGGAGCTTGATAACCAGTCCCGCAGTCATCCAGAGCGTACAGTTTTCGTTGTAAGGATTCCCTGTTTCTTATGTTCCCACTTCTTGCTTACGAAGCAGGGTCGTGGGTAGATCCTCAGGGAGGTCTTGGACGACTCTCTTCCCTTCCTTATAAAAGTTACAAGTAGAGTCAGAATTCCCCTGGTTTCTGCGAGAAAAGAGCTATGAGAGTTCGGTATCGGCAGAGTACTAATATTATTCATTAGTTCATCCTTTCTGAAGATTTAAGGTTTTCCAGTACTCTAGATGGAGTCCTGATTTGCAGCGTAGGTTCGGTCCCCGGACTGTTTCAGTCTCATGGGGAATGACTAAGATGTCTAAAAACATGGTGTAAGCACTGATTAGATTTTGTTTCTACAATTTTGGGGATACCGGCAAAGTTTCGTGTTTTTTCCACTGCAGGGCGCGCTATTTGACAGATTCTTGTCAAGTCATTTAAAATTTGTATTCCTCATTGCTAATAGTTCATGAGTTGTATTAGGTATTTGTTATTATAGTTGGTAGTTTTTTTTAATATGTTAGTCATATATTTACTCATCAATAAATGTTTCGAATAACACAATTGAGAGGCAAAATTCAACGAAAACAGACAATAGACGGTAGGAGTCAACTAAAGACAAAAAAGTGTGAAAGCCGACATCATGGTAGCAGTTGAGAACAAAAAAGATTAAAAAACTAAATAATTAATTAGCTTTAAATACATTTGTCTGAATTTTTAGGTATGTTATCCAGAGAAATATACTGTATTTTAATAAATTCCTCATTATTCTGTGATACTGTTCAACTAATAGTAATATTGAAATAAATTGAGAGAAATATTTTGTTTTTTAGTTCCAGTGAAAACCATTCTTATCCACCAGTTCATGATTCATCCTGTAGTAACCACCAAGATCCCGTTCCCCATTTCCCAAACCTTGCATCCCCGAACAAGAATATTCCTGATGTTACTGACTTTGATGTCATAACAAACTTTTTTCTGTTGATCAAGAATGATAGTTTGAAAATCCACCTCCCTCCCGACTGGAGTATGCATGAATTGGAATATCATGTAATATTCTCTAAACTAGGAATACAAAACAATATGCCCTATAGTCTAAGATCCCAGGGCCGCCAGACCTTACTTATTTTTGAAGAAACGAATTTTATAGTATAGACAGTCTTATATGTGTTAAATAGTGTGTGCATACTCGCTAGCTTGGCTATGCGGCCCGTTCGCAGGTAGCAGGTAGAAAAAGTGGACAAAAACATACCGAACTTTTCTTAAATTCGAAGAACTGATTTTTATATATGTCACGCAGAATATTATGAAAAATAAATATTTCATATTGCCAGACAGTTTCCGTAGGCCGTAATTCCTCCCAGACGCTTCAAATTCCAATAAAAAAAATGACAGGTTAGAAACATTGTGTCATTTTGACAACTTTCGAAATCAAACGACAAAATTTCTAGCTCCTCCAAGGATGGAGGTTTGGTCGTTGGGCCAGCAACCCAACACCAAAAAAGTTCACAATGTTGCTGAATTTCTCATTCAACAAGCCTCGGAATAGGACTGGTAGTATTCAACGACGTGAGTGAATGAACTAAAAATGAGAATATATATATTACAGGATATAAACTACAACAGAATATAATAAAAAATTATACAATGTTATAGCCTAAGGTACAGCTAAGTGCCGTCTTCCCGTTTCCCTCTTCCAGGCCTCCCTATCCCATGCATCTTCCTGTCGTAAGTTCCGAGCTGCCATTACTTCCTTCATGAACCCTATCCAAGATCTTCTTGGTCTGCCCCTCCTTCTGAGGCCAACAGGAGTCCACTCAAATAATCTTTTTGGCCATCGATCTTCAGGCATTCTTATAACATGTCCAAACCATCTCAAACCTTGTCTCTCAACTCTATCTAACACCGTGTCATCAGCTTTCATGATTTGCCTTATTTCAAAGTTGGTTCTCCTCTCCAGTCTTGATATACCAGCACTTCTTCGCAAATAATCCATCTCTACTGCTAACACACTGCGCTTCATATCAGCACCCATAACCCAGTGTTCAGCGCCATAACGAAGCGTTGACTCTACAAAAGCTTGGCCAATTCGTTTTTTAGTCTTATGGGAAATATGTTTGTCCCACCATAGACTACTGAGGCATCCTATAATCCTTTTGCCATTTCTTATTCTCTTTCTTATTTCTTCTCTTCCTATGCCGTCTTTGGTCACTGTTACTCCAAGATACTTAAAACTATCCACCTGTTTGATAGCAACTTCATCACTGATTAGAACTTGAAATCTTGCTTCGGTGTTCACAGCTAGATATTCTGAGAATGATTACTTGAAATGTACAGGGACTATTGAGCACCAGGAGATCATTTTTGATGGAGTTGTTTGTAACGTAAGAGTTGGATTGGAGATTAAAAATGTTCAGAGTTCAGAGTAAATATTGCCACATTTTTATTTCCGCAAAAGGAAATGAATGCAGGGCTTGCACTAAATTTAACTATAGATCAAGAATGCAGAAAATAAAGTACACCATACCAAAAAAAGGATATAGAAGAGATATTTATTTGAAGAAACGAAACAAAAAATTAGATTCTGTCATTAGAAAATCGAAAAGACTGAATTAGGAATAATCGAATTTTTCATTAAAGATCTACCAAAAACGCAGCAGCAAATGGTAGCAACATGCTATAATTCAAGTCTCTGTAAAAAGAACGGTGTACGTTATACCTTGATTGGGTAGTAGTAGTAGTAGTAAAAAACTTTTTTGAAACAATGTTTCAAAGGGTTAACGACCTAGGTCTTCCTGCCCATCTATACATTCGTATTAGATAGTATTAATTAATTTAGCATGTGCATGAATACAATAACTAAAACTATGAACTAGAAAAAGTGTTAAGGTCCTAGAGTTGACTCAGTAAGTATTCAAATATTGGCCGCTCTGGTAATTTCCTTTTGGGCACTTGAAGAGGTGACATCTTGTGTATAAGTGGCTCAATTATGTTTATGTTGTGCTGTTTTTGGATAAATCTTTTGTTCAATCTATGAATTCTATCCACTATTAGTTCTATGTTGGTTCTTTCTATAGACATTGGTTCGAGGGGTTGTGAAGTGGGTTGTTTGGATGTCTCATTTTTGTTATTTTTCGTAGACTGCTCCGCTCTGCTACCTCAATGATTTTCTTAGTAGTTTTGTTGCATTGCCCCAAGATTTGGTGTCCATATTCTAAAATGGGTCTGCAGATCATTTTGTAGATGTTGGATGCAGTGTTTGTTTCTATGCCTTGATCTTTATATGTTAGTGATCTAAAGTGGCTAGCTCTAGTAATGATATTCTTTTTAGTAGAGTTGACGTGCATCTTAAAGTTGAGCTTGCTATCAATTATCATGCCGAGGTATCTACAGTTTGGTACAGGTTTTAGTATTGCATTATCCAGGGAAATTGTGGGCGAGTTTTGATTGATCTTGTGATAGAATATTATAAATTTCGATTTTTTGGGGTTTATTTTTATTCCCCATTTATTCATCCATTGTGTCATTTTAATCTTGATCTTTTTCAATTTTTCCATTGTGTCCAATATAGTTTTGCCATGTGCAATTAAGGTAGTATCGTCGGCAAATTGTAATATATATGTATTCATAGTTGTTTTGGATTCTAGGTTGTCTTTTGTCTTGTCGATATCCAAGCAGTAAATGTTGTATAGGTATGGTGATAGAGGAGAGCCCTGGGGAAGTCCTTGCTTTGGGATTGATTGGGTATATTCTTGTATTCTCATGAAAATCAAGAGCTCCAAACTATACAATTACATGAGAGAAAACAAAATTTTGCCATCACCTTGTCCGAGTACACTTTCAAGGTAAATATCTATTGAAAGAAATATATCATAAAAATTGACCAACAAAGATAATACAAATAATTTTCAATTTTCTCAGATATATCAGAAACATAGATGGCTCATTTGCATTCCAAAAACAAGCTTTTGATATGTTAAAGAAAAAACGCGACACATCAAATATGGGAGAAACATGGATGTCTTCTTGTAGATGAATGTAAGGTGTCAAAAACAAAAAAATTTGATAAAAACATTATGGATTTTATTGGTTTCGTTCCACTGAATTCCACTTGAAAAGCATGCTATTGGTATGACCATGACCTGTTCTTATTCGATTAAGAAGGGACCATATTCTCCTGGTTTTAACTTTATCATGAAATCGCTATTCTACATTTGTACACATATCTATGCCAATAAAATGGTTTGTTACAACTCCTACAGCAGCGCTTCAGGTCATGGTTGAATACGAAAAATGGATTCATCAATCATGTGTTATCTTTTATTAAGAACTTCGCTTATAACGAACCGATTTTGTCGGTGCCTTGAAACATTAATGTAATTATGGAAAAGTTTTGAATAAACCTGTAAGAACTTCAAATGAATTAGTGTTTTATTTTTCATTCAATTATTTCAAGGAAGAAGATGTTGCACACATAATGACTTAAGATTTCTGGAAATTATTTTAAAACTATTTCTCCATTTCTTAATTGCACCTAGTTGATTTTTTTCAAGTTGAAACATCATGGACTCAGATAACTAACTACACATAATATTTAGGTGATCCAGTATGATTGAGATGTTTTTAGAAATCTTAGGTACGATACAGCAATATATTATATAGATCTAGTCAACATCTATAGTATTCATCTAAATTGGTTGTCCAACTGAGTCAACTCTGTCATTTTGGGGCATCACTTTTTCATGTACAAATCCTGTTTGCCTTGTTTGGTAGTCCCAATTACTCTGAGCATATCAACAAACATTGAGTCTCTCGAGGATTATGAACTCAAGCTGATAATCACTTCTTCAAAAAAAGCAATCTACTCCTAAAAAACTGGTACTTTTCTTTCAGCTATTGCCATAACAGCAATTTGGGTTATCTGAAAATGATTCACTTAAGAAAGATATGATAGGCCTTTTTGAGATCCCTTGAAATAGGTATGCATCCTTTAATATTACCTGTCTCAAAGCTTCAACAATTTTCCATATAACTTTGTGATGAATGATGAGATAAGATTATAAGGGGGGTCGGTTACCGGGAGGTCAATAAGGGTTGCACTGGTTGCAGACTTCGAAAACACTTTGATATTAAAATCTATCAAGCAACCCTAGGCTGTTCACCATTCAAGCAGCAGAGTCTCAACAACTTCTTTGGTGCCACACTTGCTCTGGTTTCTGGAAACACGAATCAAGTTGTGTTTTCCAATGAACAACTTCAAAATTGCAAAGTAAATGTTTGTCTGTCTCAATGGCTTCTTAACAGAAACAACAGGTATCTACCAAATTCTGCAGATGATAATTAACTGACCAATAAACAAGTCGCTGCAAATTATACCAAGATGATATATAAAACAACAAAACAACTGGCTATTTAAAATCTACCTACCTTTATTAGATTAGCATTCGACTTTTTATGAATGAATATTCAACATTCTTATTCCACATTAGATAATTTCTGCATATTTTTCTCATTTTCAATTATGGAAATTAAAATGACCTCAACAATATGTCAAATTTGACATGGTGGCGCCGCCACGAAACTTCGCCGGTATCCCCAAATTGGTAGAATGTCAATCCATGCAAAAAATGACAAGTGCTTACACCATGTTTTTAGACATCTTAGGAATGACAAGGTCAGCCATATCCATTCCTGTTCGTTCTAGCGGTGCTAGCTTGCATGTGGTGCTATCAATATTCTTTGAGTCTGCCCCCGGGTCCGAGGACTCGAGGGGTCAGTAGAGCTATAGTCACCAAGCCGTTCTCTCATGCGCTGATAACTCGACGATTTTGCTTGCCAGCCCGATCTCCAGCAACTCCTAGGCTTCCTTGGTTAGGGTCGCCTAATCTACGTTTTTAAGGGGACATAGGGAAAGAGGGTCTGGACATTCTTAGTTCCGTAGCTCGTCTTAAGAACATTGATTTCACGATTCATCAGAACTAATTAAGCTAGCATACTATGACAAGCTGAAGACCAATCGTGCCAGGATATCTTCTACGCTGAATGAGAGGATACAGACCATAGACGGCAGCGCCTCAGCTACGATAAGGTCTAGCACGTTGTGTATATTATGAATTAGTAAACTTTATAATCTTATAAAAGGCCAAGCAAATTAGCTCCAAAAAATGGTGTGCCTGGAAATAATTGGTGGAGTTCTGGAAACTATTTAAATCATTCATTTAGACCTCTAATATGATGCGTTTGAATTTTGCCCCAAATTCCTAGTGAAGCGTATACCGTGGCGTTCGAAAAACCTCGAAATTTTCGGACTATTTTAGGTTTTTCTTTTATATTCGAAAGTGTTCAGCATAAAACTTTGCTTCTGAAGAGTACCATGACCTTATATTTCGATCGAGCAGTTCCATAGATATCAGACATGGAAAAACGGAAAATTTTAACTCTTTTTGAAAAAATACATTTTTCCACCATAAAACGTGAAATATCTATCAAACTACGAGCTTGAGAACAAAATGACACTGGATAGACCATCAATTTGTGATAAAAAATTATATTATACTAACATTTTTCTAGATGAGACACAAGCACAATTTTTTATTGATTCTATTGTGAACCAAAATACATTGTGTATCAAAATACAAATATAGCAACGAAAGAAGCAACATTAAAGCAATTATTATATAAATTTCGTTTCCTTTCAAAATGCTCAATTCCTATCAGATTGCAATATCGAAAATAGAAATTGCATTGAAATGATAATATTTAAAATTAGCAGAACCATAAACTAGTGAAAAATAATTGTTAATAGCTTCTCGTATGCCAAAAATTCCCCTGAGCATCAACATGAAATGGTTCTACACTTCTTTATGACATTTCCAAATGTCACAAAAGTTGTACCCTCGTTACAAGGCAGCTTGCATTATTCATATAATTATGATCTGGGGTGCCAGATAAGTTGCATCTCCTTCCTGTTTTTAAGTTTTCATCAGCGATGGCGGTGTGTTTTATTTGTGATGAAAGTATATCAGACAGGATGGGGTCTACTATACTGAATCAAAAAGGTATACAAACATTTATACAGAAGAGTATGGTAGGAAAAGATGGAAAGCATGTTGTTTTGGCGAGTGTTTCTATCATACTCGTTCTGATGAGGTTTCTGCGTGCGTAAACTTCATTCGTAAACATTTGAACAGTAATCTCAATTTGCACTTGAGGACATTTTGGAGAACTATGATGGTTACATTCCAGAGACAAAGACGATACAGAGAATCCTGAATGAAGTATATGGTAATGATTTGTTCTTTACCGGAAAAAAAACAGTATAGGAAAACCATGAAAGAAAGACGATGTTGTCAATTCTTTGTTTCGAAAAAAATATATAATTCCTTCATGCATTCAGTGGCTGCGACACTACGTCATCATTTTTCGGTAACGGAAAACTGAAATTTCTGAAGACGATGGAAATCAACTCAAACCTGCTAAAAGCAGCAGAAGTGTTTAGCAAATCTAATGCTACTGCCGGTGAGGTTGACGAGGCAGGGAAGAAATGCATAGCAGCTATTTATGGAAATGATCCCAAGCAATTAAATGAGTTGTGAGATGTTCGAAAACTTATCAACCAAGATCTCATTTAATCTTGCCTCTTTGCCTCCAACTGAAAAAAGGGGCTCGACAGCACTCGCTGAGGACGTATTTATAGGTGTGTCATAGTGTGAGTTATTAGTTTATGAGTCCCACGTTTGATTTTATAATGAATTTTAAATACATTCGTGCACCAAAATTGGTACCCTCCTCTATTCCTCATTTGATTTTTTTTGAATTAATGCTAATATTTTTCAATGACATATCAAATTACTCATTTTCAGGAACAATCTCGGAGAAACAACCCACTTCAATGGGGGTGGAAGAAGGAAAATTCAGGCCTTACGCCAATAAGGCACATGCTCGAAACGCTGCCTTGGAGCTTGCTCGTGCCGACACAAAATGGGATGAAGTGCACCATCTTTTGAATATTAGCAGAGGCCAGTTGTGCACAAATGCCGAAACAGAAAATAAATTTTTGGTACTGACGACTTTGACTTGGATTTTGATGATTGCCTGCATGAAGGAAGCAAAGAAGATTTTGGTGAGGATTTGAATATGGAAGAGATGGACGAGTTAGAATCCATATTAACATTACCAACTTCCTCCGAACGTCTTAAAAATTGACTTTCATTTTGCTATTAATGTGAAAAAAAAAACAGTGGAATGGTGATTGTTTCTACTGCAAATATTATTTATTGTTTTTTATTTTATTTTATTTTAATAGTTAGCATAGATACTTCAAACTATATTGAAATGATTTTCTATCTATGTTTACTTTCTAACACTTTGAATATAACAAAAGTTCCGATAAAGGGCTTAGTTTAGGAGCTAATCGAGAAAAACCTAAAATAGTCCGAAAATTTCGGGGTTTTTCGAACGCCACGACATACGCTCCACTGGAAAATTGGGGCAAAACTCAAACTCGTCATATTAGAGGCCTAAATGAATGATTAAAACAATTTCCAGAACTCCACCAATTATTTCCAGGCAAAAGTCTAATTTGCTTGGTCTATAAATTCATTGAATATTTGAGAATAACTAATTTTATTTCGCAAAAAATTACAGTCAGAATGTTCAAATATCGATATGATAAATTCAGTAAATCACATCACGAACTTGTGGAATGCCCCCATAGACGCCTGGATAGACTCCTGAGTAAGCGGCATATGGAATATTCACAAGGCCGTCCAGAACTGGCCCTGAATATGTGTTGTATCCCAAGTTAGATCGAATAACCAATTGAGGCTCAGGTGCAGCAAAGGCGAGAGCAAACAGTGCAAAAGCCACGAGAATAATCTGAAATCAGAAACAAACCATAATGTATTGATTGAATCAAGACCAAAAATAATGATGGTAATGTATATATAGCAAATATTTTCTGGAGAAATTAACCAGGAAGATTAAAGTTTTACAATTTTTTTCAATTCATCTAAATTTCAAAAAGTTGGATATATCGAAATATTCGTGTATATGAAAATCACCTTGAAAAACATGTTACTGAGTATATTCATCTGATAATTTTAAATCAAATAATGTCTCTAGTAGAATGACCATTGTTTATATACTCATATTCAATATCCTAAGGGGCGTAGCCATTGATGATTACTCGAAATAAGAAGTAAATTAAGTACTGCAGTTTTTTCCACTATTCAACCGACATAACCGGTCTGAATGCTTGGTTTTCTTTCTGTAAGTGCATCGCTGCGACTTTTCAATAATTTGAATAACTGAGTCAAGAAAGATTTCGGAGAGTTGAATCATCCATCTCATTGAGACAAAATGTTCATATCCGAATTATTATAGGTATTCTAGGTATTTTGAAGACAAACGATCAGCATATGCTACCTAAAAACAGAATTTCGCATTGAAGGTAATAAGATTTCATAGAATTTTCCTTCTGAATGGTAGGATAGATTAATTGAGAAGACCGATATGAATATAAGCATAAGCTGTAAATCATATACATTCAATCATAGCAATCGAACAGATTAACATGTTTCCAAATAAATAAGTGGTAATCTTGTATATATTCGAAACTGAGATTATTATAAATAAGGTGTTAACCAAAGTCCAGTTTTCAAATTGATCCAGTTTTTGTCTGGAAAAACATGAATAATGATTGTTCAAGTTAACTAAATTTCCTCTTTCATTTATTTCAATCATAGTTTTCTTCAATTATCAATAAATAATTCAGGAATCATGACTGTGGATGAAGAAACCTTCATACAGAAGTCAAATTGAGAAGGAATCGAAAGTACTTTCTAAAACAATCAACATTTTGGAAAATCGATGGGATCTGTTAATTTAATCCTGAGAGGAAAGTTTTTCAGAGAAAAACTTCATCATAATTTTTCAAGTTCTTTCGAAATTTGCTCATTCGTTCACGGTATATGAATCAACTCTCGAGTCAAGTCCTGTACAATTCGTGACAATGCTCAAATTCAGACCCAAAAAATGATAAAAATTTTGGATAGAAGGCATGGGTTCAAAAATTTGCAAAATGGCGCTAGTTTAGCAGCATATTAAAATGAAGTTTCTGTGGAGTGATATATGTCAGTCAAAATTTGTTTTATCTAACGAAAAAAAATTAAATGCACATTGAGATCCCTTAGAAAAATTTTAACAAATATAAAAAGAGCTATTGGATCATGAAAAAAAGAATGTTGAACTGTTGATGGCAGAGAACATGACCAGGACATGTAGATAAAAAACAACGATATATATATTGTTATGCACTTTTACGCAAAATCAGAAAATGAACGATATGAAACACGACCAAAATAAAATTTCAAATGCATTTCCCAAAAATAAACATATAACTTTTTTATTCTAGGTATTATTTCAAAAACAAGAATATATTTTTTTTACCACTTATATAATTCATTCATTTAAAATTGATGAATATATATTATTGATGGCAAAGAGCATAACAAGGACATGTAGATAAAATACATCGATATACATATTGTGATGTACTTTTAGGAAAAAACTGAAAATGAACAACAAAACCAAAATTTATAAAAAAGATCAAAATTATTTTCCTAAAAATTAACCTATAACTTTCATATTTTAGATATTCAATAAATTTTTTTCAACTTTTGTAATTCATGCATTCATATTTGATAAAAAGATATTTCAACCTACATTTTTTCGTTCATTCAGTCACCATAATATGATATTTTATATAGAATTTAAGTTTAAATTATTCAATATATAATTTAAAAATATATATATTCTCGACAATTAAAACATTTAACGTTTTTTTTAATTAACTGATATTAACCAAATACGAATTTATTGCCCCTGGAACAGAATTGAGAAATATTTAATAATCACTTTCTGGCGCTAGTGCGAGAAAGTAAATTTCTGATGAATTTCTAAATTAGAATACCTTCAACATAAGACCAATCAATCTACTCACTTATATCGTCAGTAGAATATTTCATTATGTTGTTTTATCGATGGTATAACAATTTATTAACGTATTTATTTGTTAGAAAAATATCATATTTTCAAAAAGAATTTGACATCCTTCAAAATTCATCAATCTCTGTATTTATTTCTATGTCATGGTCTATTCGTTTCCAACGAAACCTGTTTATCCATCTGTCATAATATAGATACCAAATTTATTCGGATTATTCTATTGAATTGATTATTAAAGAATCATTCATGAAAGCATGATTGAAGATGCAATCAACTCATGAGCTACCAGAAGATATGCCAGAAGCAGCAAAGAGAGCAAGTATTAGTGCCGGAAAAATGAAAGTACCTGTACGAAAATCGGTATATTCATTCTTTAAAATTCCCAGATTTTCAAAGCATAGATAGAGTATTCATGAATCTGTGTATGTATATCTATGTTATGGTCTATGAAAGAAAATATATTTTTCCTATCTCGTACGGAAAGTACAACTTTCCGCACTTGACAGGAAATAACTATTTTGATCAGTTTAACCATCCACAAATGAATATATTCACCCTTCAACCTATATTAATGAACGTTGAAATGTTTAAGTTAACTTGTACACGAACGCATACAATTTTTAGTTGGTCATCCATGCTTTCATTTTCTACATATACACTCCCCGTCATTAAATTCCGGACAGGCAACATTTTTGTCAAATTCAAAACCCTGTATCTTTTTTCGTGGTTCTCCGATTTTGTTGAAATTTTCACCAGGTATAGTATTGGGTCCTGTTATATTAACCTGAAATTTACTTTGCAAAAATACCTGTAGTTTATCCGTTATACAGGGTCAAACAAAACCTTGTTTTATACCCTTCATTTTCAAACACCCTGTGGTGAATTTGAGGCGGAAAATTTGATACATTAAGTTTTAATTTGAAGTGAGACCCTTTCTTAACAACATGTTTTTTGGTTCACGTCAGTATCTGCTTTTAAAAGAGATACACATTTTCAAAGAAAGTGTTGCATTTTTTGAATATTTATAACAATTTAAAACATAACAATACCTTATCGACTAGCAAACATACACAAACATCTGAAAATGAATAGCGTGTATTTCCACCTCGCTTTCTCATCACTTCTACCATACGACGTGGCATACCTTCTATGCATTTTCGAATTGCTTCTGGGGGAATATTTTCCCGTTCTTCAAGAAGGGCTTTTAGTAAATCGGGCGAGGTGTTCGGCTGCCGATTTCGAACATGTCTACCTAGCATATCCAATACGTGTTCAATTGGATTTAAATCCGGACTTCTGGCTGGCCACACGAATCGTTGAATATTCGCCTCATCAAAGTATTCTGTTACAACCCGTGCAACGTGAGCATTGTTCTGCATTAACAGAAGGTGTTGCTTCTCCCAGAAGCAATTCGTAAATACATTGAAAGTATGCCATGTCGTATGGTAGAAGTGATGAGAGAGCGAGGTGGAAATACACACTATTAATTTTCAGATGTTGCTTTATGTTTACTAGTCGATAAGGTATTGTAATGTTTTAAATTGTTATAAAAATTGAAGAAATGCAACACTTTCTATGAAAATGTGTTTTTTTTTTTCGAAAGCAGATACTGACGTAAATCAAAAAAAATTTTGTTAATAAAGGGTCACAATTCAAATTAAAACTTAATGATATCAAATTTTCCCCCTCAAATTCACTACAGGGTGTTTAGGAATGAGAGGTATAAAACAAGGTTTTGTTTCACCCTGTATAACGGATAAACTACAGGCATTTTTGCAGGTTAATATAACAAGACCCAATACTATACTTGGTGAAAATTTCGACAAAATCAGAGAACCACGAAAAAAGATACTGGGTGTTGAATTTGACAAAACTTTTGCCTGTCCGAAATTTATTGACGGGGAGTATAGTTATGTAATTTCTAGCTTCCGTTTATAAATATATTTATACACATACATTATATTTCATATACTTATATATACATAAATAAACTTTCCTTTTTTTTTTGTGGCATCGACTACTTCGTTCATTAGCCTTTCTGAATGATTCATTTAGGGGCAGGGGCCCTTCCTTGATTTTTGCACCAGGGCCCCTGACCACCTAGCTACGCCACTGCATGAAGGCTAGAGCACAGGAGAAGAATCTTCGTTCTTGGTTTTGAAAAGTGTCCATTATAATTATTGGAAAATGTTTAATTCTTTCAATAAAATCAAATTGAGAAGAAAATTCACTTTTAGAAGAAGAGTTTTTCTGAAGGTTCCTTCAATGCTTTATTATGAAGTTTCAATTTCAAAATTGCCTATCATTCTTGCATTATTTTAACTTCTTACTCTTCTAATACTTTTTGGTGTTTCCTTTAAAATTCACCCCCTCACTAAACTAATGCTTCCAATTTAGGTCATTTCAATGGACACTTTCCAAAACCAAGAACGAAGTAGTCGATGCCACAAAAAAATGGCAAAGTTTATTTATGTATATATAAGTGTATGTAATACAATGTATATGTATAAATATATTTATATGTATAAAAATTACACATTGAAAATAATTTATATAGGTAGATCCTTCATGCCTATTAAAATATGTACAAAAAATTATCAGTTCTGTTCACATTCACAATCTTCTTCTAGATTTATTTTTTGCGAAAGTATCAATGACTTCACTCAAGTCTTAACTTTTTATCAAACATTAGCAATCATAACTCATGAAATTTACAATTTCAATTATTGATGCACACAGGAGATTAACACATTCTCTCCTCTCGATTATATACCTCACGACTCATCTTCACTGTTCAAATTTATTGCGTTAGAGTTGATGCAGAGGAGAATGAAATAACACTTTTTTTTTTATTATTTCATGTGAAAAAAATTTTGCTCTCAGAATAACTTTGACAAGTGTAATCTATTTTCCAAAATCGCGAATTTTCTACTTAAAAAGACGTCTTTTCAATGTCACACAGTATGTTTCATGTAAGTGGAAGCGACTTGGAGACCTCATGATGTTTTGAGCAGTGGCGTAACGTAAAGGGTGATTCACTTATCTTGGTAACCCCAATTTTCTTGGTAACCGTCAGCGATCTGCAGCGTGTTTTATGTTGATTCTAATCCATTTTTTTTTGTATTGTGGTAGTATGCCTTTATTTGGAGACATAGATATGATTTTGTGCCTTGAATTCAAGACGGCTAGTTTTCTAGTCAATGTGCCTCTTCAAATAAGATGAATTATGTGGCTACAGCAAGATGGGGCTCCATGTAACAACGCTGCCATTGTGGAGAGATATTTAGATCAAGTATTCGAAAATGAATGGATAGGAACCAATGGACCCATCAGATATCGTCAGACCTAACGGTCATGGATTACTTTCCGAGGGGTTCTCTGAAAAATATGGTATACCAAACTGATTCTCATAACTTGGACCATTTGAAAATAAAGATAAGAAACGCATGTGCCCAAGTAGACTCTCATATTTTGACCAAAGTAACTGATAATGAAATAGGGGAATTATATAACTTATGTTTGGATCATAATGGCCGGTATATAGAACATATGATTCGAAATAATTCGTTTGTTTAAAACAATAATGCTTGTTATGAGATAGAATTTTTAATGAATATAATAATAATAATATTTTATAATAATAATAATATTTATTTGGAATAAAATAAAATCACACGATAAATTCTCACTAGATATTCCACATCAAAGTTTACACAAATAAATAGAAATTCTCCCCTCATGGATAACCGCTCGAGGGGCAATATATAATTACACAGTTTATTAATGCATCCAAGTAAGAATTCACAATTCTAATAACAATTATACACAAATATAGAAACTAATAAAATTCCTTCATCAGAAGTTCTTTACCTCCACCAAGTGAGCGTATAAAGGATCTGTTGTTAGCCCTTATAAATTCCTTCACTTCCTTCCCAAACCTATTCGTTGACCTAATATTCTTAAGTACAGCCGGCAACATATTATATATCCTCGAACCCAGAAACACAAAACTCCGCTGTCCTATGGACTTTTTGACCTGTGGGACACATGTAGATCCCTGCTTATACCGTGTGTTAAAGCTATGCGAAATGCGGTCCTGTTCCCTGATATTCCGGTGATGATAAATGAACAAAGCCCTAAAATATAGTTGCCTAATATCATATACTCCGTTTTCACTATACAATTGTTCTGATGGATACCTATATGGCTTGCTGAGCATTATTTTCAATATCCACTTTTGGGCTATTTCTATTCTTTTCTCGAAAATCTTCAGCAAACCACCCCAAGCTAATATTCCATAGACAAGATGAGACTGAACTAAAGCATAGTACAATGTTTTCATCTGGTCTACAGTACAGAAACTACTACACAATTTAATTTTAGGAGTAATGGTTCTTAGTTTCCTGACAATCGATGCTGCATGATCTTTCCATTGCAAATGGCTATCAATATAAAGACCTAAATATTTTATAACATTTGTCGCTTTTATTTTCATGTGATGTATGTCAGGTAAGTATCTTACATAGCTCGTGCACACCATAAATTTAGTTTTTTCAACATTAATCGTCAACAACTTTGAATTGAAGAATGCTACAATTTGGGCGAAGTCCGTTTCAACTTGTCTTTTTAGGCTCTCCCAAGATTTTCCGTGATAGAACACAGCAGTATCGTCCGCAAAACTAACAATATCTCCACTTGTAGGTAAGTCGAAGATATCATTTAAATAAATAATGAACAAGAGTGGAGAAATAGTTTGTCACAAAGCCTCCATCATTTTTACGAAACAAAATCATATCTTGGTCATCTAGTCATTATGATCCATACATAAGTTATATCATTTCCCTATTTTATTATAAGTTACTTTGGTCAAAATATAATGGTCCATTTATTTTCGAATTCTTGATCTCAATATCTCTTCACAATGGCAGCGTTGTGAGATGGAGCCCCATCTTGCTGTATCCACATATATTTGAAGAGGCAGATTGTTTAGAAAACTAGACTTCTTGAATTAAAGGCACAAAATCATATCTATGTCTCCAAATAACGGCATACTAGCACAATACAGAAAAAATAAATGGAATAGAATTAACATTGATAAAAATTGTATTCGAAAAAAAAGTTCAGAATAAAACTATCTTCCGAATGACATGATAAGAAAGGTATGTACCTAGAGAAAAAAATTTTGATAGCGCTGCGAAATTATCTTTCGAATGACATGATAAAAAAGGTATGTCCCTGGGGAAAAAATTTTTGATAGCCCCGCGACGCCTGGCGTCTTTATAAATTCTGATTTTTATGCTCATCTAGTCGACATTGACTTGTTCAAAACGCCATTCACAGAATGAAAAGATATTCGGACGTTTTCGAGAAAATTGAGGTTACCAAGATGAGTGAATCACCCTGTACACACCCCAGCCACCCCGTTGGGGGGGCCCGCGAGGTCTAGGGACCGGGTCTTGAACCTTATATTAAATTTTTTCTTTATCTTTTTAGGACAGTAAAAACTTATTTTCTGCTAACGGTATATATCTATATTAGACTGGCCGTTAAAAAAAAAAGTTCATGCTCCAAGTTGATTTTCCTAAAGTTGAACAAAAAGTGAAGCGATCCCCCAAATTTCAGCTCTCTATCACAATATTAAGGTAAATTTTTCAATTTTTTTTCAAATATGATAATTGATAAAAATATCAATTTTTCACTTTATTCTTGAATTATTTCCTATCGATTACCGATTACAGAAATTAAATTGCAGACACATGAGTATGATATGAGTGATATTTTTCATGCTATTATTTGAAGGTTTTATTGATACACAATTCAAGAATACGCCTGAAAAATTCCGCATAGAATAACGTGTTGAATATTGTCGATGTATTATTCTCTCAGATGTTTTCTTCTTATAGTTTTTCTGAATACTCATCAGTAGGTGATATTAAAAAATACGATTGTGAAGAACAATTTTTTTTACTTTAAACATAGAAAAATTATCAAGATAAACAAAATAATGTAAACATTTTCAAGTGAATTCTTTCATGACTGTTCGTTTCGAGGAATCAGGATATTTCTTTCTGTAGTTTGATAATACCTGGATTAAAAATTGATTCTGGTTTTCATCTCTTGATAAAATAATCACGTAGCCTTCTACTAAACTTACAGCTCTTTCTGCAGTATCGTTTACGACTTTTAACTCTTTCACAATTTTCAGCCCCCTTAGATAAATAAAATGAAAAATTGATAAATATCATATTTAAAAAAAAATTCACCATAATATTGAGATGGAGTGCTGAAATTTGGAGAATCGCTTCTTTTTTTGTTCAACTTTAGGAAAATCAAATTGGAGTACGAACTTTTTTTTAACGGTCTGATCTATATATAGATTCAAAATTATTTGTGAAATTGTTGAGGTATTAGGCTTATAAGACAGAAAAAAATTATAAATATTTGATATGATTGCTCATATTGAGTGTAGCTAGGTCTAAAAATTGAATTCAGATAACAGTTAAACTGATAAAATAGATGATCTTATAAATGTGATTCATAACGAAATCTTTGAAGTATATATCGGTTCAAATTAATGCAATTCCGTTTTTTGGATATTATAATACATCAGGGACTGAAGGATTATTATTAGTATTATTATTATATTAAAGGAAAGAGTTGAGGACAAGCCTATAAACTCACATTGAAGGATCAAAATGAAATTGAAATGTTTCTGTAGCATCAGAACTTTTTGAAAGATATTAGAAAAACCAACAGCAACAAAATTTCAGGCTTTTTCAACTTTCGTTTTTTTGTCCACGAGCGTGAGAATTTTTTTTTTTTGCTAACCGCTATAATATTCTTTCAGCTTTAATTTCAATTTTTAGATCTTCAGACGTTCTCTTGTTTTTGATTATCGACGTCGCAGAAACCATCAATGCTCACAGAAAGTTGTCGGTTTTTTTCGAGAACCAGGATGAATTACATTCATCGGCTTTTCATTGCTTATCCGAAAATATTTTTTTTATCTTTTTCACATGAATTTGAGAATGCAACGAAAAGAGGGCTTCTTGTGTTCTTTTGAAAAATCAAGCGCTGGATCGAACATATTGAGAAAATCAATAATGTAAAGTGTGCTTACTACAGTTCAATATGTTCACAATATGTTGCTATGAAAAAATCATAATCTCCAAAAAATTTTCGAGCTTTTTCCACAATTTCATTGCAGATAGTCCTCTCATTTCAAAAAAAACGAAAAATTTCAAGAAAATAGTTACCGCCAGCATTAGCTTTATATACAAAGCGTACCTACCACGTGTGGAGGTTGGGCGGTCGGATTTTCGCTTCCTTATTTGTGTGTGTTTTTGTTTAGGTATTGAGAATTATTCATGAATCCGATAAGAATAACACTCCCGAATTCATTGTTGTGATTATATCGACACGATATAACCCGAATCTCATTTCAAAAGAATATAAAAAAAATGAATAGTGCGACCTTGGCCTTTTAATTGGGTATGGGTGTATCCTGTTGTGATCGATTTCCCATTAATCAAACCTGCTGCCCGTAATAGAAATTCTTTCTGAGTGAAATTTTAAATTATTTTCAAGAAAGAAAAAGTGCTGTACCTACCCTATTTTATTTTATTTTGTCGGTTAAAGACATTTTACTCGGAAACTACATAGATGAAGTTCAGAAATGGAGTTTATTCGAATATATGCTACTGGAGAATGGGAAACGAAATCATTTCACAGCATGTGACATTTTGCCCCCTAAAATCATACTTGAGTGAATTTGGAAATTTTTCAACAGAATACATTCCTATTAAAATCCTTGCATTCGTCGAAATAATTTTCAAAATACTGGAGATGAGTGTTTTCGTTATCATGTTTGATATTTCTATTCTAAATAGATATCTCAAGCACAATTTCGAAGTCGAAGACTGTGGAAATATTGTCAATTTCTTGAATTTCGAAAAACTCTTATGAAGGTGTTCCAAATGTTGGGACAAAAATTGAATCCCATTTTGTATGATGGCGTTGGATTCTGCGAAGAAAAATAATGATAGTGTTCGAACAAGTTAATGCACCTAAAATGAATAATTCTGGAGGTAAGTGGGATTTTTTGAGTTTATGTCGTACGTAGAGTCAAATTCATGAAATCTGTTCCATATCAACAATGATGAATTTAGAAAATAGGTCTGTCACTAATGAATTATAAAAGATTTATTTATCTTCTTTGACTATAGATCCTTGTTGATATGAGACAGATTTAATGAATTTGACTCTACGTAAGCAATAAAATAAGGGAATCCTGAATAACTCGAAAATTGTTCATTTTAGGATCATTAATATGTTAGAATAATATCTTTTTTTTTTCATTAGCAGCATTGAACGCAATAAAAAAAAATTGTTTTAAATCAATCGAGAAACAAAAGTTATGGGCCAATCTTGATCCCAATGTTTGACCCAACATTTGGAACAAATTGCAGAAATTAACAATATTTCCACAGTCTTCGACTTAAAACTCCATCAAACTTGGAAACGAAAAGGATTTTTTTAATTATTTTTTCGTTCCCTGACTAAATGAAAGTGGTCAGGCTTCAAGAAAATTTTAGCTCGGTAGATAATGTCGAACAATAACACAATCCCAATTTTCAGATTTCAAATAAGTCCAGTTCACCAGAAACGTCTAACAGGCCGTCGAACTTGGTACACACCGTAGATTTCAGTCCTGTACGTGGGATTTTGGAGTCATTTTTGAAAAAGGTGATTAATTTTGAATAACTTCCTACCCCAAATTTTGAATGATTTTTTAGTTATATTGAATATTTTTTCAATGGATTTCAGTGGATAAAAGAGATGTCTTCCATTGTTCGAATGCTGCAAGCTATTCTTTTGAACAGACACAAGACAACACTTCACGGGGAAAGAGGTTTTTTCTGGTGAGGTTTTTCCCGTTTTTTTCATATCATATGGTACCCCAAACCTTTGCTCACACTATCTGTAACACATGTTTTATTTATCTATTGAAATATTTTCTGGGGGGTGCATTACCCCGAAAGTTTCATTAGGGTTTTCTCTCCCAGTTTCTGAAAAAAGAAATGATAAACTTTTTTTTGAAAATAGAAGAAAGGCCCCTGCTTAAAACTTGAGCATTTATTTGTCAGGGGCCAAATCTTTATAAAAAATTGTTGCCTAACAATAAACAAAGAGAAAGCAATTCGAACTTTAAAGCATAACGTTTTCAGAATTATTGGATTTAACGCATACTACCCCTTACTTTCAGGCGAAAAAGTTATTGAATAACCAGCTCAATATTCGTGAATCACAAACATTGGGACTGAATGAAATCTCTCTTGTTCAAGTACACTGAAATATAAAACGAATAGTTTCCTCGTTATAGTATTCTATCATGAACTGAAAATAATCAAAATTCAAGAATCACTTCATTCCCACAATTCCCATGAACTTCTGAAGTCATAAGTCAAACAATTTTTGCTTCCCAATGAAGGAACAGGATGTGTTCAAGTGACCGCCCATTCTTATCAAGTCTTCCATTTGGCCTTCTCGTCCTGAAACTGGCTCAATCCACCTTTGTTTACGTTTAATAATTTATAAAAATTGAATTCTGGTTATTCTCGTCCCATTCTATTGTTAGTAGTTTGAACCTGTTATTCGAACAAGAACAACAGATACTTGAAGCAGGTGTTCTCTCTGCAAGATTCTAGATTTTTCTGGAAGGTGAAGGTTAAGGAAAAATTCAATTTAAATAAAGAAGATGAAGTCGAGGATTTCATTGGTTCGAAAAATGCTACTGCAACGAATATTGAATTCATGAGTGTTGGAATTGCCTTCGCAACGAGTATTAGACAATATTTCCTCTATTTCAGTAAAGTTTTGTGGAAAACTCTCGAAATTCCACTAAAAATTCAGATTAGTGACTTTTGTTTTGTATCTTGGCAGTTGGTGTCACTAACGAAATTTGACAGATTGCGGAATTTGAATTGATTTGATTTGAAAATTGAGTGGATCGAAGGTCAATACTGGCAACCACAAAACGAAAAATATAACATTACAGCACCACTTTTAGTACTGTAATGAACTCATTACGATACTGAAATAGAGAAAAGATTTTTTCTACTTTTTTGAGGTATTACCCTGTAGCCCCTGGAAAAATCTTCGAAAATGAGAGGTCCATAAAATTTTATTTTATATTAAACATGTTATTTCAATTATACCAATTACAAATGTATCATCACACAAAATAATCTGGAGGGTTCATTTCAGGCGATCTTTGTATGAGTTTTCATTTTAGTAATCATTTTTTTGGCTTACGTACGTATGAAGATATTATAAGAATCGAAAGATTTCATTCATCAGAATATGAGCGATTGAAAATGAATTTCGAATTTGAAAACACTATCTCAGAACTCAGGAAGATCATTATATCCTTAGACTAGTTGGAATTTCCCACTACTTTGGAGCGAAATTACGATACTGTTCTTTTTCAAAAAATTGATTTAAGAAAACTTAAGGTGTGCGAAAGAAAATAAAAACGCCTGAGTAATATCCCATCATGGTGGAATCTGGTCTGAAACTGGTAGTGAATGATTGAAATCGGGATGCACAAGGCAGGTTTTTTCAACATGCTAAAGGAATTTCAAAACCACAAAATTCACAAAGTGTATTTTCAAAAAGGTATTGCAATGTACGAGAGTACCTACACAATCATATCGCCCTACACTGAAAATTTCATCAAAATTAATGAAGCCATAGCAAAGTTATATTTGAAAAAATCGGTCAAATCGGACAAATCATCGTGTGAACTTCCAATTTTGGCCCCAAATCATGAACCAAACATTGTGTCGAAACTGTCTTGACTAGTGTAACTTCACCTAAAATCTGACGGTCTCCTCCGGAATCACCCTATGTATCATTTTGAATAGATTATGATATAATATAACACTTGCGTTTGGCCCATTTTCTCCAACAATGTCAATTTACTTTTCTCGCCAAGGTTCGCTTTTGAATGGATATCGATAAAACGAGTCATCTTATTGGAGAAGTAATACAAGCAAAATTGCGGAAATTTTATTTAGTTTCAATTTGAGCCATTAATGGGGATGATAGCTTTCTCATTTCTTTCAATATCTGACCCTCTAGTTTCCCTTGAATTGGGTAATCATTGTGACTATGTTTCCAAAAAAAAGCGGATAATCAGATCATATAAAGTATTCCTCTGAAACGAATTCATTAAATACCTAAAATAAAATCGAATTAATTCTTTATCCAATAAGTAGAAGCCTTGTTTATAAATTTAGATAAACAATGGTAGTAGTATCATTGTTTATATTTGTAAAAAAGGGTATTATACAATCGTGGTCGGCTTTGTCGGCAACACACGTCACATCGTACTGTATTTCAGATAGTATAACATAGCCCAGATACTTACGATGTTACTATCGCAAAGTAACCATGTATTATACGATTTTTGTGCCTTGTTGGAGAAGTTTATTATGACATTTGAGCCATACCAATCACACTTTACTCAAGATCTGATTTATTGTCAGTCTCACCCGACTGTTAGCGTGATTCAAACATTTTGAAGTATTGGAGATTGATAACTGTCCTGAACTAATCTTAATCGTATGTTTTCTAAATAAGTTAACAGCTGAGGCTGTATCTTCCTAACTTTTTTTATAGTGGCTCCCCCAACTTTCATAAGATTCCGAGCTAGTTCATGCGATCTGGCTCATTATGCGAAAATATGTGTTCCTGCCTGGAAATCCCAAATCAATATGTATGAAAAACGTCACGAATATATGCAAAAAAGATTCATTAGAAACGTTGAATGCAACAAAACGAATAGAGAGTTATCGAAACACAAATACAGGCCCTACTTTTCTGAAGGATCCTGTATTAAAAGATCTCTTAACGTTGGTCGGATATCAGAGGAATCGAAAATATTTATTTCTTGACAACTTCATAATGACATTTCCTTTATTTCGACAGATGTGAGAAGCTGTTTAACCTAGAAGATTGAGAGAACTGTCAAAATAAGGGATCTTTTATTTAAATACTGCTGTCCTTTATTTAAGTTAAATACAGGAAGCCCGTATTTCATTGCAGGCCACCTTGAAATCTTTTTCGAATGCGCATGAGTAAATGTCGAAATAAGGGAAACTATTTTAAAGTTAGGCCTCTTTTTGCATTTCGATAACTCTCTTTTATCTACCCTTAAGGCCTTAAGGATTCTCTGAATATCCTTGAAGTTTGTACAACTCAAGGGAATCTAGTGTTTTTTTCAAAATCATTCAGAGTTACAAAGATTGCTCGGATCTTCTTGGTCAACTGAATTTCCACATCATGCCATCTTCTTGGATGTCGTCTTCTTCTTCGGTAGCTTTCCGATCTCTGAAAAGATCGGAGTTTTTGTGGATGATGTTTAGATGTATTTACCTTCTTCCGTTTTATTAATAAATTCATTCCTTCTTTCTGCTAACGCATCTCATCATTATGTATGATGAAATAAGTGGCTCAAGTTATCAAATGAAATGGCATTTTTTTCGGCATAAAGTAGTTTCAAGTGATGCCAAAAACAAGGAATCTACATGTTACGTTTTCATTATCCATAAGAAATTTTACAGCAACCGAGCAGTTCCAGATAACCTGTCAGATTATTTTTTCATGTAAATTATCTGTGAATTTTTATGTAGATGAATAATTAACGACTCTAATATGGTCTCTGAAACGTTTCTGGCACAATAATTGTAACATAACAATGAAACTAGGTTACCACATTATAAACATTAGTGGTTCGTGTTTCGGCGCAGAGCTAGATTAACTTGTTTTTTTTTATCTCAAAATAACAACCCTTGAGTCTATTTTTTACTTAAATTTAATTATCGGTCTGTACTTCTTAGGATCTATCTTTTCTTTTTCTTTTTTCCACATTATTAAAGTGTCAACTGGGGTTTTCTGAAAAATATCTTCGTTTCAAAATTGCATTTGCTATCTCCACAACTTCATTTTAGACTTCCAATGTCGGGACTTCAGTGCTTGATTTAGTATTTTGTCGTTTTCATGTGTTCTCCTTTTGTCATTGCTTTTGACGTTGTATTTAAATTTTTGTTGTTTTGTTCAAAGAAACATTATACGACGTTATTTTTTCTAAAATAAAAAAAAATTAATAAATCAGTTTGTACATCTTTTTTGAACTGTATGAAAAGTAACTGAATTTTAATCAAAATCAACATTTGGTATAATATTTAATGAATCATGAAATGGATAGCATGAATAAATATAAATAATAAGTGATCTAATCTATTATATTTCACACTTCAAATGATTCGCAATTTGTCAACAAATATTTTCTATTTGTTTCAACAACTTGGCTGTGAATTTGTAAAGTTATGTCAGCTTTATACTTTTTGTTCCTCAATACTCAAAAAAAATAACACAGGGCGAGAACTTGGCTGAATTTTCGATAGTCATCAAGAATGCAAAGATTGCTGAAGGGTCTTCATAGAGAACGAACTTTTAGTTATCTTTGATGAAGTCTTAATTATATCTCTACATTGGATTTCCTCGAAAGCCTGCAAGATTTCATTTGAAGCATTCCACGCTATTTTTATTATCAAATCCTGAAGTTCCAATTCCCATGCTTGATCTACAGCGTAATCATAGGCGCCCGCAGAATTTTTTCTCAGGGGGGGCTAAATCAAAATTTTATAGGGCGAAGGTGATATCAGTACACCCGTTTTGCTCAAAAACAATGGGGGGATCAAAATCTAGGGGGGGGGCCACGGCCCTCCTGGCCCCCTTGCGGGCGCCGATGAGCGTAATAATGGGGATGTGTATATTTTAGTCATCATCTCAGCTTGTTTCTCTTTTGCGATTGAAGCTTTGTTTGAAAATTTGTCAATACAACAATGAAGAAAATAATATAATTTCACAAAATATTCTTCAAATTTATTTGTCTTGGAAAATATAACCATTTTATAGGTTATATTTTTATATTTCAATCTATGATGAACACACAGAAATTTTTAGTAACTTTTTGTAACTATAATGAAATTCCATGGCTTGCTCTGATGACAATCATTTGGAAACGGACTATACAGGGTCTTTCACGAGGAGCCTCACCCATATTTATACGGAAAACTACTGAACGTATTTTCATGAAATTCAGCACTTATAAGTATTTCACGATGCTGATGAAATCTAAAATATTTTCAAGGCATGAGCACCTCCGGTTTTTCCGGAAATGACGTCAACTTCCGTTTTTCAAATTAGAACACCATTTTTTTATTGCAGAAATAGATTCCTTAGAAAATTTCAAGTTATTTTGATGTAACATTTTTCAGTTTTGGTTGAAAAATTCTCTCTGAGCGGGAAAATTCGAAAAAAAATCGAAAATAGAGCTCCGCTGAAACAAGAATAACTTCGAGGTTTTTGGATGGAAAATTTTCATTTTTGGGATTTTTCAAGATGTAAGATTGATGTATCCACTTTGAAAATCGAAATCGCGATTCATGATACAGGGGGTGAAAAAATCGCTTTCAAAGTTAGGGATGACAAAATCGTGAAAAATCAATTTTTTCAAATTAGAACCCCATTTTTTATGGCAGATATTGAATCTACGTTAAAAAATAATGTGAGTGTATGCATCACACCCTTTCCCTAAAATGAATATTTTCTGAGTTATTCACAAAAAACTGTTTTTCGTCTTGAATTTTCAGCTATTTCTTTTCCCTTCACGCCAAAAAGATGAAATTTTCAGGAACTGTAGATTGCTGTAGATTTTTCACCCCTTCTTGAAACCGACTTAAAATTACTATTAGGAGAGCCATGGGAAACTCTCGCAGTTATAACTAGAGAAGATGTTCAAAGTTTTGACCGTTAATTTATAGACATTTATTTATACGTCTCAGGAATGCTTCGTGCGTTGCTCTTCTTATTTCATCGGGAGGAAGAAATCTTCAAAACTGTTTAAAAACCAAATTAAGTTTCAAAACTATGAATCTAAAAATCTAAACAAACCTGAACGCATTTCTGACTCGTTCTATGCAGTCCTCTTTATCAGTCAGGGGAGTTGAGTAGACAATATTTTTTATCCCACCCCAAACATAATAGTCTAAAGGAGTTAAATCGGGAGAACGTGGTGGCCAAAGATGTGGACCATTGTTCGCCAACCATCGATCTTCTAATAGCCTGTAGAGGATATTTGACACATTGAGTGAATTGTGTGGAGGCGCGCCATCTTGTTGATACCATAAGTCATTATGGTTCTGTACTAGCGGCTCAATTATTTGAGTCAATATGTCAGAATATCTATCTCCTAAGGGAGAACATTCTTTAAATAATGCAAACATGTGTAGTGTTCTATCTTACCAGTTAAAGTCCCATCATAAATGTGAACATCGAGAATTGCATTATTTTTGATGGCGCAAAAAACATTGAAACTCCAGGTCTCTTGAAAGTTCCATTGTCTGAAGTGCCCAGACGGCACCCTATATTCTCGGAATATTCCTCCAATCTGCCATTAAGCCAAAAGATATTGCAATATGCGAGGCATATGCCAGATATATATCAAATATATCTGCTCTCAAAGGAATATTCCAAATATATGCCATCCCAGATATGTCTGGTATATGCTATGGGAATATCTATATGATATGCGTTTGGAATATTATTCAATAGTATTTATTGGTATATATACATGAATCTTCATGGAATATTACAAACGTTACAAAACCCTTTTTGAACGATAATTGTGTGTAGGCACTACCACTACCTCGATTTTGCTTTTGTTCCGAACTCATCAATAATTGATGAGTTTGCTATTTTCCAGTAAACTGTTAAAGAACTACAAACTTTTTATATAGATTATATTTTCGAGGAATCGCAGTTATCATCAAGTTAATCATAGTTGGATTCAAGTTAAAAAATAACACTTTCATTCGCTTAATAATTTGATCTTATTTATTAAACTGAGTAAACAATGGAATCAATGATTTGTAATTTATTTATATGATTGATACAATGAAATGAAAGAGCAGGCAACAAATTAAACGTTTTTATTTGTGAAAAATGGACATGCTATACTATATCGTCTATCGACTGAGAGTCGAGTGACTTTTTAAATAATTGAAATGTTCGATGAAACAGAAAAAGAGGTCCATTATGATTTTGATCTTATAGGAAAGAGATCAAATATATATTTTCAATAAATGGAAAAACAATATATGATATTCGAGCAGATATGTGAAAAGGGCGTAGACAAGTTGTCAAAAATCATATATGATAATCAAATATTAGTCAGCAGAGGTGAGAGTAGCTTTTTCCACTGGAGGATCGAATCACTTTTGCTCATATTTTTGTTTCCATGAAGCTGCCATGTGGTGACAGAGATGTCTGGAACTTAGAATCTTTCTAGTTCAACTTAATACTTCTTGCTTTTCATTGAACCAAATACATTGCATTTCAAACATTTCAGAGCCAATGTAGGTTGAGGAAGTTATGTGGCCACTTCGAACCATATTTTCGCCCTTTCTAGATATTTCCTTGAATTTTATCAAAATATCTGACAGAAATACCAATGACATTATTTCTTTACAGGAATAAAACTACTCCTTTATAAATAAAAAATTAACTATTTTCTGGCCTCTACCCATTCTTAACTCCTGCAATTTCGTTCCCTGAATTTACCGATAAGAATATCAAATTTCGATTTTACTGAGATTTGACTTTTTCTTATGGATGTAAACATTACGTCACGACGTTTTCAGTCAAAATATTCATATTTTTGTTTTGTGGTCTTGGATTGAGGTTATTTGTGTTCTGTGATTAGCAGTTTCAGTTTGGCGTTCCAAACTTCCAAAATGGTCGTCACGTCACGGTGGTGACATGACTTATGGAGCTCCATGAGTTGAAAGAGTCTTATTGAAAAATTATTAAATTGTGTGTGGAGTTGAAAATATGTTATTGTTTGAGTATTATGTGATAAATAGTTTGTGATGCAGCCGAGCACATGATAAAAGATAAGACAGGCAGACAAGAGCATGACTGTAGGAGCGTGAATATCAAATCAGCGTTGGTAGGTACTCTTATATATTTGGAATGCTTGAAAAAGGTTTTCGTAATATGCCAATCACTTGTCAGTGCTTTATCTTTGGTTATGTGTATTTACGTTTTTTCAGGTCAAAGAATTGAGGACTTTTCAGTGAGGAAGTGATGGAAAGGATATTTCCTATATTTTAGTTGGGTTGGGAAAAAGGCAAAAACTAACTTTTCATCCCTAATAAAATTGTGCAATGTTCTCAAAGGTATAATATAAATCATTTCAGTGATCATAAAACCCATTTTATGTTTTATTAATATTTTCAGAGGTTCTTAAACAGAATGAAAATACTAAATTTGTTACTGAAAAATGGCTCCACGTTGTGCAGATAGCTTAACCAAAATTTTGCTTTCAATCCAAACGTAAAAACTACAAGAGCATGAGTGGAGGAGCTTCTCAGGTGTAGTAAGTCTCACCCAAGCTGTATATCGTAATTTTGTTCCTGCAAGCAAAAAGGCTGTACAGGTCGAAAATATTAGTGGCATCAATACGGATTTAGGCCCTAAAAATCAAAAAGAGGGATCGTCTTCAAGAAGGAAGGTTGCCTCGATATAAATTGCCAACACTGCTTACTAAAATTCAAAGTAAGTTTATAAATATTAAATAATCAGAACAGATTCCACTATTACTATAGCAGTAGACAGCCTCTTATCTTGAAAATCTTAGAATCACTGGTTTTTTTCAGGGCCAAAATCAAAGAATTCCAAGGAAAAAGGCGAAGAAGACCAAAAGCTACCTGGATGAGCGGCATACAGAAGACGATGTCTGAGAGACTGGGAGAATGGGTGTTGATAGAAGGGGCTGGAGACTGGGAATTGGAAGGCCTGGGATGTTATAAACACGGATATCTATATCAGCACCCCAAAGGTAAAGTGTGTCAAGTCACAATATCAAAATTAGACAAATGAGAGATTTTTCAGTTCGATAATTGTTTCAAAGAATGTGTACTGCCATTACTTGGCGTCTTCATAAACCTAGGGAGTCAAAAATGTGTTCCACTAGCTAGAATTTACTAATGTGAATCCAATATTCTAGATAGGTCGTGTCTGAAAAAATGTGACTTAACACACTTTACCTCTGAGGTGCTGATATATAGATATAAGGTTGGTTTTACAAAACTTTGTTAGTACCATTTAATTAACTGGAGCCACCACGATTCGTAGAAATTTCAAAACGAGTAATTCAATTTGTGAAACCGACCCATAATCTGATGAGTCGATTTCAAATGGCTGTTTTGGTTGGTTAACGGTTGACCGCTCGGTTCATAAATGACAACGTCAAACGAACTGCGCTTTCGAATTCGGTTCAAATTTTGGAGAAACATCTGATTTGAGACGTCACCAGAATGTCATTCGAATGCGGTTGGTCCAAAACTGACGGACCAATCTATGAACCAACCAAGAACCAGTCAATCGAAATCGCCTCTAGTTCACAAACCAAATAATTGAAGTTCACAGTTCAATATTTATATCATTTAAAATATTACCTCATTGTGTTTTCCCTATTTTTTAGTTTAATTCATCAAATGTTATTTTTAATTATTCTTAGTATTGTTTTGTAAAATACCTAGTTGATTTATATTTATATTTTTACTTTATGTTCATTTTTATGATTTAATGTGATAATTTTGTTAATTATTGTTATTGTACAAAATATTCTTAAAACTGTAATAAATTTTTTTGAAACAATCTAATCAATGCATTATTATTTAGTACCCAAAAATTTACATATATTTAAATATATACAAAGATATTACCAGCATATGGCATGGACAAATCAGGAGATAAAAAGATATTGCCAGCATATATGTAAGGGAGATATTCATAGATGAATCTGTATGGCATATGCCATGGATATATTTTTGAAGATTATGGGATATTCCTGGCAGATGTTTCATGGTGACCTTGGATATTCCTGCTATCTGCCAGGCTTATGCCCTGGGAGATTTGGAATATGTTTGGAATATCTCAATATGCCAGCGGTATATTCATTGAATATGCATGGAATATTTCTGTGCCGTCTGGGTAGTACGATAGTAGGTGTACCTGTTCTCTCCATATAATAGTTGACGTTCCGAGCATTCAGGGTCCCATCAGTTACGACTGTGATGTTCGATCCTTCATTATTATTATTACACTGTATACTTACCCCGCACCTTTCTGTCGCTCCTTTCCTCACTAGTCGAAATTTTAATCTTTATGTGTTTATATGTTTAATCTATATGTTTGGAATATCTCAATATGCCAGCGGTATATTCATTGAATATGCATGGAATATTTCTGTGCCGTCTGGGTGGGGGTTGTTCTCTTCATCCCAATAATGAATGTTATGCCTATTGAAAGAACCATTCTTTGTGAATTTAGATTCATCTGTCTAAATTATACAGTCCAAAAAGTTTTCATTCTCTTGAAATCGAATCATCATAGCTTCGCAAAACTCTGTTCTCCTGACGAAATCAGTTTCCTTCAAATGCTGTACCCTATTGAATTTATATGGGTGCATTTTATATTTTTTTAATATTCTTCAAACACTCGATTGAGATAATCCCAGATCAATCTCGGCCTCTTTGAGAGAATTTTGAGGATTCACACGAAAATATGCAAGAACTGTAATTTCGTTGTTCTCATCTTCTACTACACTTTTTTCTCTGTGTATAGTTTTCTTAACGAAAATTCCGACATTTCTCAAGTTTGTCATGGTTCTGTTAATGGTATCTCTCTAGTAGCAAGATAGAGTACACAGTTTATTCCATAAGAAATAATCAACTCGAACAAGTATTTTTAATTATGACTGATTGGCATTCAATATAAAAATCTACTACTGTCATAATGTTTTATAAGGTAACTAATAAAACAAGCAGGAGTGTATATTCGAATAATCTCATTCTAACACTCCTCCTCACGAACTGCTTGAGTAGAGTCCAATGCCCTTCAGGAACATTAAATGACGATTTCCATTCAAGGACTTTGTTAAAATATCGGCCAATATTTCATCGGTCTTTTTATAACTTATTTGATTGTCACCATTCTTCACAAGATCTTTTATGAAGTGCTCTTTTATTGAGATGTGTTTTGATTTTGAGCTCACAATCGGATTATACGCTAACTTTTGTGCAGCTTGATTGTCGTTGTATATTAAAATTGTTTCATGATGGCATCCCATATCATTTATGAGATTTTTAAGATGAACTGCTTCTTTTGATGCCTCTGTTAAGGACATGTATTCAGCTTCTGCTGTTGACAATGCTACTGTCCTTTGTTTCCTCGATTCCCAACTGACTGAGGAGTTGGCAAAAATGAAACAATAACCAGTATAAGATCTTCTGTCAATTTTACATGCACCCCAATCTGCATCAGCATATCCAGTGATATCTTCTCCAGTTCTTTTGAATTTCAGTTCATAATGCTTTGTACCTTGTAAATATCTCAGCACACGTTTTGCAGCAATCCAATGTTCGGAACTGTAACAGTTATTGAATTGACTCAAATAACTTACTGCAAAAGAAATATCCGATCGTGTTGCTGTTGATAAATACATCAACGCTCCAATTAGGTTTTGGTAAGGAATATTTATTTGATTTAGTTTAAGATTTTCTTCTGCTGCTAGAGCTAATAATAGTCTAATAGAGCTGAATTTCGCTACAGGTGCAAAAGTTTCTGTGAAGTCAATTCCTGGACGTTGACTGAAACCTCGCACTACTAATCTTGCCTTTCTTCTTTCTAAACTTCCATCAGCATTGAATTTTTCCTTCAATATCATCTTATTTGTGACTATGTTTTCATTTTCATTTTTCTCAGTAATTATCCAGGTACCATTCCTTATGTGTGCTCGAATTTCATTTTTTATAGCTTCATCCCATATTTCATCTTTATCTTCTTCAGCATCTTTCTCCCCAATGAAGTATGAAATATAATCTTCTGTCCATTTAGGTGCTTGAATGTTTCTTTTTGGTCTTGCTTCTTGTTCATCTGAAATTTCTTCTAGGGATCCTCTCTGATATTCTTCATCATTACCTGGATAAATATTCTGTAATTCTCGATTTCTCTGATCAGTTCTTTCTATGTTTACGCGAATATCGACATTTCTGTTTTGATTTACATCTTCTTTTCTTTCATTATATTCTTCTTCATCATAATTTGTATCATACTGGATTAAATCATAATTATTTTCATTTTCGTAAAATTCAGACATTTTGTTGTCAAGTATTTTCACATCTCTTGAAACAACGATTTCTTTTTTACTTGGCATCCATATTCTATATGCTTTAGATATTTCCGAATACCCCATGAAAATACCTTCTTCTGAACGTGGTGAAAATTTTCCTCTATTTGGTTTTTTGTTTAAAACAAATGTTTTAGATCCAAAAACATGTAGATATTTGACTGATGGCAAACGATGAACCCACTTTTCAAATGGTGTTTTACCATCTATTGCTCTTGATGGTGATCTGTTTATCAAGTAGTTCGCTGTGTTGATTGCTTCGGCCCAAAAATTTAATGGTAGTCCAGCTGCAATCATTAAACATCGTGCTTTATTAAGCAATGATCTGTTTTTCCTCTCAGCAATGCCATTTTGTTGAGGTGTGTACGTACAGGATAATCTTCTTTTGATACCACTTTGTTTCAGAAATGTTTCAAATTCTTTATTCACATATTCAGATCTCTCATTATCACTTTGAAAAAATTTAATTTTTCTGCCATGTTCATTTTCTACCTCATTTTTGTATTCTTTGAAGTATTCTAGAACTTCATTCTTTTGTTTAAGAAAATAAAGTTTGCAGTATCTGGAGTATTCATCCGTAAAAGTGACAAAATATTGAGAACCACCATGAGACTTCGTTCTGATTGGTCCCCACACATCAGAATGAATTATCTCTAAAATATGTTCTGCTCCATTTTCTCTTTGAGGAAATGGTAATCTCGTCATTTTTCCTTTAATGCATATTTCACAGTCATTCAATTTGTCTGACGCATTAAAATCCAAACCATTTACTCTTTTTTCTTTCATAGCAGCCTTAAGATCAGTTTCATTAATATGTCCTAGTTTTTCATGCCATAGCATCAGTTTAGGCGAATAAAATGAATTTTCTTGTTCCTGGTTGGATGAGATTTCACTCTGTATGTAGTATAAATTATCTTTTCTCTGAGCCTTCAGTATTGGTTGTCCATTTTTATCTTTAATTATTGCATTATTTTTTCTAAATAACACTGTGTATCCTTTGTCGGTAATTTTGCTGACAGACATCAAATTTGTTGAAAGATTTGGTACGTAAAGTGTATTTGTTAAGTTTATTATATCATCTTCATCTGGAAATGTCAACGACACTATGCCTTTTCCTTGTATAGGTGCTTTTTGATCTTCTGATGCCAGTTTCAACCAACCTTTTTCAGAATTTTCATCGATTTCACTGAACTTTTCTCTCGTGAAACAAAGATGAGATGTGCAACCACTATCGAGGCACCAACTATTGATATTTTCATGTTTATCCCCAGTAGCTAGATAAATTTCTTCTGTTTTGAAAGATTTCTGATTATTTTTAGTTTTAGCTCTGCATTCTATGGTTTTATGATTTGAACGACCGCAATTTTCACACTTCACTGTATTTTCTTGTCGGAAAGTTTTGGTTTTAGAGAATCTGTTTCTTGTTTCAAAATTGTTGAATCCCTTATTGCAATACTTCCTGTTTCTTCCAAGATATGCCTCTTCTCCATGACTGTTACTTGAATAAGTTTTATTTCTGGCTTCGCTTTCTTCTAGAATTTTTATTTTTAAATTTTCTGGTGTAGGTAATTCATCTCTGGATTCTATGGCTATTCTGAAATTTTCATATGACGAAGGAAGAGAGTATAATAGCATAATACTCAGTAAATCATCGTTAATTTGAATTTCCATTTCAGATAATTTACCTACCGTATCAGCAAATTTATTGAGATGTTCTCGAATACTGTCTCTTTCATTCATTTTTTGTAGAATCAAACTTTTTAATAACGTGGCTTTACGGGCAGGTCCCCTGCTTTGGTAGATTTTACTCAATGTATCCCAAATATCCTTAGATGTTGAACAGTTCTTGATTTGCTTCAGTTCGTTCGGAGATATTATTAATATTAATTCGGATTTAGCATTCAAATCATCAGAAATCCATTTTTCCTTTGTTTTTTCATCTGCTGTGTCACTGGGTTTCATTTTCTTTCCAGATACATAATCCCATAAACCAGCTCTTGTTAAAATTGCTTGTGCTTGTAGCTTCCAAGTATCATAGTTATTATTCCTTAATGGTTCTATTCGATAATTCGTCGATATCTGTGCCATTTTCTTATATCGGTTTTATGATGAAATTTTTTCTTCACCTCTTGCAAAAAACTCTGGTACTTTTAGGCAAACTAAATGCTTGGACCCATAACCTCTAGTAGCAAGATAGAGTACACAGTTTATTCCATAAGAAATAATCAACTCGAACAAGTATTTTTAATTATGACTGATTGACATTCAATATAAAAATCTACTACTGTCATAATGTTTTATAAGGTAACTAATAAAACAAGCAGGAGTGTATATTCGAATAATCTCATTCTAACAATCTCTCGTTGGTCTGGGTCGGTCAGGAAACCTCTCAATGAACAGTCGAATCGTTCTATCTACAACTTTATTACATTCTCCATGAAGTAGAATGAGATTTAAATAATCTTCATTGGTAAAATTAGACATAGTGATCGAATTTATAACTTAATACGAATTATCACCAAATTATTAGTAAACACAAAATGCTACTGAATAAAGAGGAATTTGGCAGATGTATTTAATGATATCTATCATCAAAAAAAAAGAATGTAAAACATGGTAAGTTTTTGCATATGGTTCATAAGGAATTATTTATTTATCACTGGAGAGAAAACCGATGGCCGATTAGTTGAAATAAAGAGGTTTCCGATACAAATTTGAATCAAAAATTCGTCATCTATTTAGGAACAACCTGTAACTTTTTTCTCTTGCATATTAGGGTAGTAAAATCTAAAACATAGTTTAAGTAACAGTTCCTGAAAATTTCATCTTTTTGGCGTGAAGGGAAAAGAAATAGCTGAAAATTCAAGACGAAAAACAGTTTTTTGTGAATAACTCAGAAAATATCCACTTTAGGGCAAGGGTGTGATGCATACACTCACATTATTTTTTAACGTAGATTCAATATCTGCCATAAAAAAATGGGGTTCTAATTTGAAAAAATTGATTTTTCACGATTTTGTCATCCCTAACTTTGAAAGCGATTTTTTCACCCCCTGTATCATGAATCGCGATTTCGATTTTCAAAGTGGATACATCAATCTTACATCTTGAAAAATCCCAAAAATGAAAATTTTCCATCCAAAAACCTCGAAGTTATTCTTGTTTCAGCGGAGCTCTATTTTCGATTTTTTTTTTGAATTTTCCCGCTCAGGGAGAATTTTCCAACCAAAACTGAAAAATGTTACACCAAAATAACTTGAAATTTTCTAAGGAATCTATTTCTGCAATAAAAAAATGGTGTTCTAATTTGAAAAACGGAGTTGACGTCATTTCCGGAAAAACCGGAAGTGCTCATGCCTTGAAAATATTTTAGATTTCATTAGCATCGTGAAAAACTTATAAGTGCTGAATTTCATGAAAATACTTTCAGTAGTTTCCCGTATAAATATGGGTGAGGTTCCTCGTGAAAGACCCTGTATATGCTCATATTTTTAGTAGGCTATGTTAGGAACTGCTATTCTAACCTTTTTTCATAATGATCGAATGAGCAAACAAAAACTCAGTATGAAACTATCACATTACTTTTCTCAACAACAAAAAACCGAAAGCAGAAATTTAATAATGGATATTCAAATAAATTTTCGAGATGTTGGTCCCTTCTTTCATTAATTTTTTAGTTTCTTTACGACCTCCCTACCTTCAAACTCTTTCCCTGAATGAATTCGATTTTTATAAACCTCTCATTTTGAAGAGGCCAACCGAAGAAAGCTCGAAGCAGTCGAAATGGACGCCTTCAGACGGACCTTGGGTGTTTCACGAAGGGACAGGGTACCAAACGAAGAAATTAGACAGCGAATAGGTATAGAGGGATCTCTCACAACAGATATTGAGCAGAAACAACTTATTTGGTACGGACATGTTCAGAGAATGAATGATGACAGAATTCCCAAGAGAGTGATGCAGTGGATACCTCAATACCGGAGAAAACGTGGAAGACCTAAAAAGACCTGGAAAGAAGGAATATCAAAAGCAATGAGTGCCAGAGAACTAACAGAAGGGCAATGGAATGACCGAAGGACGTGGAAGTTAGGCATCGGACAACGTCGCAAGACGTTTTAACACCGATATATATATATATATATATATATTTTGAAGTACCCCGTAGAAAAAAATCAAGGAGAGTTGAGTCTAGAGAATGAGGGGGCCACTCTAACCATTCAATCTGATATTTTGTTACATTCATCATAAATAAAGAAGCATATTAAATACTTCACTGTTTACGTAATTCCGAGTTTGCAAGTGTGAACGAAAATTCTTAACAATGCTTCATAAATGAATTGACATATTTACTATTGACAAAGCCAACTTAGAAATTATCTCAATAAATCTATAATAAGACTAAGAAACCTGGCTTTATTTTTGATATTCGAATTTTATTCAATAACTAGGTACTGATTTTAAAGACATGAAACGTTGGGCTCACTCTAACTAGTTTTTGACGAACAATCGATCGCAATTCGCAATTATAAAATTATATGGTTAACATTTGAAAAAAAAAATAGATTTCATAGTATTATGCAGGCTCACTTTGAAGTTCATTTCAAACAACCTGTATAAAATTTATTTATGAGTTATAACAGAAACCGTATCATCGGACCTCATTTCATTCTACTGTTGTGAAAAACATATTTTACAATAAGGAATTTTGAAGATATAAACACTAATTTGTGACAATCTTTGTGACAAAAAATTTGAAAGTTAGACTATTACTCAAAAATCGCTTGTGGGGATTGCTCATATCATAATCATCAAAATAGTGTGAAATTGAATGAAGAATTAAAATATTCAAAAATATACAGGGTATTACATTCGAAATAACGAAGATCACATTCGTTTCCAGTAGAACCGGAAGTAGATTCTGCTTGAAAATATTTTCTCTATTTCAGTATCGTAATGAGTTCATTACAGTACTAAAAGTAGTGCTGTAATGAAATTCATTACAGCATTGTTTTCAGTTATATTTTTCGTTTTATGATTGTCAGTACTGACCTCCGATCGAATCAAGTTTCGAATCAAATCAATTCAAATTCCGTGATCTGTCAAATTTCGTATGTCACACCAACTGCCAAGATACAAAACAAAAGTCACCAATCTGAATTTTCATTTGAATTTTGAGAGTTTTTCACAAAAATGGACTGAAATAGAGAAAATACCGTCTAATACTCGTTGCAGAAGGCAATTCCAACACTCATGCTATCGAAAACTCGCTCCTTCGTCGCTCGTTTTCGAACTTCGCATTCGTGTTGGAATAGGAGCTCATTCTGCAACTTGTTTTAGAATATACTATTACAGTTCAAGGCCATATACTCTGAAACAAAAAATACAAAATCCTGAATTTGTATTACAATTACTTCCTCGAAAAGTTCTAATGCAACTCTTTGAAAATTCCCCTGTATACAGGGTGATTCCGGAGAAGTTTACACTGTTTTTGAAACATAGATGAATTCAAAATAGTAATCATCGAATTTTCTTTTTCTTAAAAAACATCTGGCTTCACAGTCACAAAAAGAATTGGGCGTTTTCCATCACTTTGAGAAAGTAGCAAGCAGGCCCTGAATAGAGCCACTGCTAACATCTCATTCAGTGAAAGAGGAAGTACAGATTTCTTTTTTGCATTTGATTGGAGATATGAAACTTCATTTTGACCTTAGTACCTTGTAATATTTTACTCATTACTTCACAACCAATTGCTTCAAATTTCGAAGTTTTTTATGAAGATTTTGTCCTGAGATGTGCGGGATACTGATGAGGCCCAACAAGGCCGAAACCGGTATATCTCTCATCTCAGTGACAAAATCTAATATCATTTCTCCAACCTCATGATAAAAGAACTCTGAGCCTGGGAATTGAAAATGGTATTCATTTAGATGATTACTATTTTGAATTCATCTATGTTTCAAAAATGTTCTCGATGTGGCCTCCGTAAAGGCAAAGAATTTTCTTTTTCTTAAGTTTACACTGGTGAAGGCAGTTTCGAAACAATGAATGGTTTGCGACAGGGGACTTTAATTCGACCGATAAAGATATTTTCAGAATTAAATGATTTTATACATCAGAACATGAACGATTCAAAACGAATTCCGAATTTGGAAAAACTTCTTTGGAACTCAGGTAGAGTTCTTTTGCTCCATCCACTTTCATTCGGGATGAATGCATGCTGAAATGTTTATCCCCTAGACATTCTGACTCTCTTAACTTAATCGTCGGACGATTTGAAGATCTCGATTTTGAATCTTTGATCGCCATACAAGTTATCACCATTCACCGTTAAGTGAACATTTCTGTGTCTTAATCCTGACATTCGATTGTAATAATACAGAAACAGAATTTCAAAGCAAAACAATGTGAAGAAATATCTCGTGAAACTTGAAAATACTCACCCACTCTGACAGGTCACTGTTTACGAATGTGGAACTCACTGCAGAAAAAACAACCTCATATCATTATGATAATAATAATGATAATAATAATGATAATAGTTTCTGGATTATGAATAAATTTTTGTGTTTAACTCTGATGGATGCAGGAGTAAAAATGTTTGTTTCTTTCATTTCCAATCACAATTTTCAAATTATTTTGGAGTATGCTGCACTTGAGGATTGAATGATCAGGATGGTTTTCATTTCAATAAAAACTTCCGGAGATGTAGAAACAGACTGAACAAACATTTCTCACATCTTTGCCCTTTATCATTGTTTTTCACGTGCTAAACAGTAAAGATATATTCTTAAAATTATATTATTAATTCCTTGAAATATCTTGTGGTCGTTAACCTGGAACGTTCCGAAATGTGAGTGTTCATCAATGAAAGAAAAAACTTGATATCTAAATCTCCCGTGACTGAATCAGAACTTATTAAACCACCAATCTCATTGCTCCTCTTGATCAAAGATTATTAAACGAGAATGAATGATGAATTTGACAGAAATAACTCCGAACGAAAGGGAAAATTGCTTTATTTCATTCAAATCTGAATGATGCTCCACATTTCTACCCCACTGTTAGAGTTCGATGAACTCCTTCGTTTCCGCATATTTCCATCTCCGCAAATCATCTATTTCAGGAAAAAGTCTGTGAATTCTGAGGCCATATGATTTAGACTGAGATTGAAGGGGGCGCATTATCTGTAGAGTTGATTGAACTCACAATGGTACCCAAATCGTTTTTTCTTCTCGAAATTTTCAATGTTGTGGAGAGTGTGATTCCTTCAGAAGAAAACGGATGGGGTCATGCTGGAAACTGCATTTCAAAAAGAAATGAATAAATATTTATGTGAGTTTGTAGTCTGCGTTTATTCGTGAATGATTGATTGTACCTATGTTGTCCCTTGATTGATATCTATTGAAATATTTCATGGGAGATTTTTGTATTTGTGTGAAAAGTTGCAAAGGGTTTTTTCTCCCAGTCTTTGCAACAAAAAACAATTAGAAAATTTTTTGGATAATAGAAAACTTGTGCACTAATTTGTCAGGGGTCAAATCCCAAATCCTTTCTAAAATTGTTGCCCAACAATGTTGAAAGAAACCACTTTTTCAAGTTATATTAAGGGCATAGGAAATTGAATGAATCATATTTTTCGTTAATATTTGAATATTCAACAAATTTTTTCTGTATTTGAATATTTTCATGCGAATAAAAATCTCCAGAACTGAGCAAGATACCTTCAGCCTTACAACAAGGGAACTTCTGATACCTTGTTCCATCGCTAGGCTTTTGGGTATACTTTTATATATACAGCTTTCTTTTTCAAGGTGTACCAATAAATAAATCACATATAGAAGTTCGGCTAATAGATCACTATCATTGAGAGAGTCTTCCGGTCTTATTGGCCATGGTCCATTGGGAGTTAGTTCGCCTACATCTGCGGTAGGCATCATCAGAAGATTCTTGGTTTCAGATTGTACCTCGAACGCTGAATTTCTGACACTGATGACGTGTTCGATCCAAATATGTTATCTACACCCCGGTTAATGGTCGGAAAAGGTAGTGACTTAACGTGCGCGACGTTGATTGGCCCATTGCTTCCACTCCGACTCGACTGCTTGGTCTTGTTTTTTCGAAGATCGGCAACCATGTACCAAGCGGGGGTTTCTTCCTTTTTATTCATGTTGTTTTCATGTAAATTCATCTCAATGGCTTCCATGTTAGGCCAAGAATATTGACTTGTTGTATTCGAAATAACCGCCGCCTTTAAGGAAATTATATTTTGCTCATCTGTTAGAGAATGTTCCGCTAGTGCGGATTTTTCTGTCTGATTGAGTCGACAGCATTGTTCATGCTCCTTAATTCTCGCTTTGATATTTCGTACTGTTTGCTCTAGACTCAAACTGACAAAAAAATCAACAATAGCGAAACATGCTCTACCAGGGGCCCTTTACACAAATCCTACAAGTGTAACTACAAGTTACAAGTGGTCCTATTGGGATATTTCCCGAAAGAGATATTGACACTGCTAGTTAAGTACGTGTTCCCAGTACGGGAATTCTCATATCACAAGTATACATTTACCTAGCTTGGAAGGTAGGTAAAAAATTATCTACACTTGTTGAAAATTTCGTATCATAATTGTACAAGAGTAAACTTTGTGCTGCAGAAAACGTTTACATATGTAGAGATTTTTCCTTAATTACTGGTGCCGTACCTACGGGTGACTCTAAGTTGTAGCTACAGGTAGATTCTACACTTGTTACACTTGTAGGGTTTGTGTTACGGGCCCCAGATGGACACAATATAGATTTCTCAAAGGCAGAGGTAACTTCGAATATCAATATCTACCTACCGCAGATGTAGGGCAAACATGAGGTACATAATTCCTTATGGGGCCGACAGACGTGCATTTTCATCCTTTCGAATCGTTGCGATTCGAATCGTCATGCCAAAATTATCAAAAACCGAGGTGTGTGGCAAAAACCGTCGTCCGTAATACCTGCGCTTGATATTTGGAACGACGATTCGAATCTTGGCGATTCGAACGGATGAAAATGCACGAATTTTGTGGGCCCCATAATGGACCACGACCGATAAGCATTGAGATTTTTTCATTTCAGTTTATCAGCTCGGTAAAGTCTTAAACTATTTAATAGATCACTTTTTATATTTTGAATATGTTAGACAAGACAGATCCGAAGAAGAAAAATATTCGTTATCATGTGGAGATGGAACATAGAAGAAGAGGACTGCAGCTCAATATTAAAACAATACAATGTAAACAACAAAATGAAATATTCTGAATGTTTTTAGAGGGTACTTTTATATGTTGTTAGACTAATGTCCTATTCATCAAAAAATCATGGTATTTGGTGAATGTATCTAGAAGTTCTGATTCAATATCAATTCTCACCTAATAATCTCAAGATGAATTTGTATAGAAAATCTTCAACACGAATATTTTTTTTAATTGCTCTTGTTCTTTTGGAAAATATATCTAATGCGAAACTACACAGAATGATTTTCGTCAAATCCGACTCGATAGAAATAGTTTTGTGAGGTATTAACCATTTTGGCGCCTCAAACCTTTATTTTATATACAGGGTGTTTCACGAGTTGTTGGTCATAGCCAAATGGTGAATGCAGGACATCTAGGACTTCCAGAAAAATTGGTTGTTTTGTATCCTAAGACCATAAGTTTCGGAGAAACGGGGTGTTTCATGAACATTGGCCTAAATTTGCGATAGCTATAACTCAGGAAGCACCAAAATCATTTTTTTTTATATACGCCACAGAAATTTTGTTATTGCCATGAAAAACAAAATGAGTGGTTCTAAAGAATTCAATTTTCATTTTGCATGGCACACTTGTCACAAGAAAATAGGAACCGAACTAATTCATGCTTTATGTAAATTTTTCGAAATGCGGTTTTTATCCCTTTGATGCTAATATTCATTGTATTTTGACGGGATTTTGAACTATTTTGAATTTTATTCAAGTTTTTTTCGTTACTCTTCAAGAAATATGGCTTTATTCAATCATTGAATATTTGTGTTGATTGATTTCAAGAGAAGATGGTCTATGCTTCTCAATATAGCTGTCAAAATCAGAGGTTGTCTAATTTTCTTTCAGAATTAGAACTATGGCTCAGATTTACAGCAATTGTGAATATTTCGTATAGTTTTTACAATGGCAGTGGCAATTCCAGAGCAGCAGTGCGGGTATATAGTCAGAGATTTCCTAATAGAAGAACGTTCGCCAATGTGACTAATTACGTGTGACACCATGAAAAATGCAATCACGTAACCACACGTAATAAGCATCGAGTTAATTAACGATTTGAAGAACAAGAAATTCTGGATAGGCTAGCTCTAAATCCATCAAGTACCAGAAGAATAAGGAACGCTCTGAACAGCACCCATTCTGAAGTCTTCCGAACCTCAAAACTAGAAAAATTAAATTTCTTTTATTACCAAGATGTCTAAGAACTAGAACCAGGGGATGAAGATCTGAGCAGAAGTTGGGGTATTTGATAAGAGAACTCGTCGTGTATGGGCTAAGAATAATCAACATTTGACACATTCTGAAAATTCACAGATGGATAGGAAATGGCGGACCTGTGGTATGACCGCCAAGGTTTCGAAAAAAAAATTTAACTCTTATTTCTGTTATGGAGCAAATACACGTACGGATTTCATTTTCCAATAGGGTTCACATCATTCATATCAAAATTCAGTATGTAATTTCAAAAGAGTTGAGAGCTCGGTTTTGCATACTTTCAATCACTTTATCACGCACACCTAATTGGAACTGCGGTTTCAAAATAAGAAGGACATGAACAGAATTCAAAACCTCGGCAAAAGACCTTGAATATTATCACCAAATGTATATAAACAGGACCGCATTGAGAAAAACTTACTAAAGCATGAATTCGTCCGGTTCCTATTCTCTTTTCACAAGTGTGCCATGCAAAGTGAAAATTGAATTCTTAAAGTCATTTAGTTTCTCATGGCAATAACAAAACTTCTGTGAGGAGTGTAAAAAATATAGATAGTGGGGCTGGAAAGAAAAATCATGATATTCTGAGTATTACACTGAAATTATGGATAATTTAGGCTAATGTTCAATAAACACCCCGTATCTACTAATGGTCTAAGGATACAAAACAACCATTATTTCTGAAAGGCCTAGATGTCCCGCATTCACCATAAGGCTATGGCTAATGGCTCGTGAAACACCCTGTAGAATTCTCAAACAATAGACATTCACCTAGTTGTATTTTAAATTCATTGCCACAGCGGTCACTCATCCAATTTTTGAGACTTGCAAGGTTGGATCTTAAAGCTTCACATTCATAAAACTCATCGGGATGCTTTCGATAATTGTGATCAATCAAAGCTGCTCCTGAGAAATTGTCATCCAATATGGTATTTTATGATAACCTTTATATCACAAAGCATCGAACCATTGCATTAGACTCAAACTGGAATATGCGCATTAAGAGGTTGACAAAAATATCAGTTTCATATGTTGCGTTTGATTTAAGGAATGATATAGTTTAGCAAAGAAAATACAAAACTTAGTGAATTATGTTAACTCATATGATACCCAGGTACGCTCATATACTTTCCAAACGGTACAAATGCTTACAGTTATCTTCATATAATATTTGATGAAGCTCTAAAAAACGATAAACATAATAATTCCAAAAGGAATGAAATTGTATATATGGTAAAAGTATTCAGATAAGTCAGTTGCCCCTGACAAATTTATCTCTTTTCTGTTGCTCTTTGAGAAGGCATCTTCTTCTCCTTTCGTTTTCTCTTCTGGTTCTTTCTTTAACTTCGAGCGATTTGTGCCTTGCACGACCATAAAATATGCCAGCTATGAGCAGAGTGTACCTGACGAATTTAATGAGAGGATGTACTTTGACTGGTTCAGGTAATTTAGATAGATTCATGTTCAATGTATAATACCCTCAAAAATCAATCAATTAAGGAAGTCGTCAATAAGATGACGTTTCCTGACATAAATCAAAATATCTTGTTGCAGATGCATAGAACACAAATGTAGATTATATAAAAAAGAAGAAATTTATGCATGATATAGGTACCTACTATCATCAGGCTAGTTGAAAATAGATTCATAATTAGGATATGTATTATATTGTAGTCGAACACACAACTTTGATTTGAATACCGAATTAACACTCGGAAAATCTGTTAACAATACCATTAATTTCCTGGATTTGAATGTTCAACTTAATTTGAATGACGAATATAATATTCGACATATATAAAGAAAACCAATACAGTCAGACGTTATAATCCTATACAGCTAATATAAGCCTCTCAGTCTTAAAAAATTCTGCTCATTTATGTGAAGGGTTTTTGGTTCATTCCAAACTCCATGTAAAGTTCTGAGAGATACATGATATTAGGGGCTCAAATATAAAAAACCTGGTTGAGTGTCAATGCATTTTTTATTCACGTTAATATAAATTTAACCAAAAATGACTGGCGAAGAATAGGCGGCATATGGTGAATAGGCATAAGCTGCAGCGTAGGGTGAAACAACTGGGGTACTATATGCACTGTATGCTAATGGTGTGCTGTATGCACTGTAAGCCAATGGTGAAGCATAAGCAGCAGTATAAGCTAGAGCTGGTGCAGCAATTGGAGCAATAACACCTGGTTTAGGTGATGCCTTTGCTTCAGGAGAGGCTTTTGCTTCTGGTTCAGGATTGGCCATGGCACATCCAATGATGAAGAGAACTGCACACTGTTGAAATTCAATAAATTAAAAATGGAGAAAAATGTGTGTTATTTATGATGAATACAAACGTTATATCATAGAATGATTTTCTTGAAATATGTGATGAATCTTTGACTTGAATTTACATATATTTTCAAAAGAAGATTTCAGGGTCAGAAAGAAGACGTTTTTCGTCACCATATGTTTATATGCAGCCTGATCTAGAATATACGCTGTTGAAATTTCTTGGAACAAACTGAATTAATTTTTCAACTGATTTTCAAATATTTCATTTCTTCCTCGTGATAACATCAATCGGTAATATATTTACTTGGTACTAAAAATTATTACTGGTCGAGTTCATCGTCTGAAAATTAAAAACATAAAAAAAATGAAATATGTATTTATCGACGTGCAGAAGGAAATTCTGATTTCTGCAAAAACAAAACATCCTCGTAGGGTTATTTTTTCAGAACTTAAATTTTCTGTATGCTCGCCGATAATTGAATATTTTCTCAAACTTATTACCGTTATTTGAGTTATTCTGGATACTCACATATTTGAACATGATGGTAGTTTTTCTGTCGTTGGTGACGAATTGATGCATTTCGAATAAAAACTTCGCCTTATATACATATACAAATAAATTCTTCGAAGAAGTGGTGTAATCCAGTTGAAGACAACATTCGAGTACAGCATTAGCATTCAGGAAGGATCTTCACATTGCACAGAGCTGAATTAGAAAATGTGTCATTGACACAGCTGGTAAGGTTTTGATTGATTTTCTGTACTTGATATCACAATTATGTAAGTGATTGGAGTTACCAAAAATGAAAAGGAAATTGATATTTCAGTCCGTTATACGAGTACTTGAGCCAGATTAGATTCGTATAGCTGGAAATAAGAGACCGATGCAGCTACGTTTCCTGAAAACCAATGTCATTTCATTGATGAACCAATATTAGATTCGGGAATCGAGATTTGCTATTTCATAATTGATATAATTTTGGGACCTCTACAGGGATTTTGCTCTAGAAACCAACGGAATTTGTCATCGACTAAGGAGTCAGTGCCACTTGATCAAAAGTATATTCATTATTGTTATTTTCAAAAATGCCATCGATTCTTTGGTATTACAAAAACGAAAAATATGAAGTTACTATTCGAAAATGAAATAGGCGAATCGTTCAATGGACTTGGGAACCAGTTGACCCTTTTTATGTTATGGCTGAAAGATGGACAGCAGTGGTAGTATTTCTTGCAGATGTCCTTCAGATATTATTAAAACATCAGATGGTCAAACAGAATCGAATTTATTGTGATTCGATTCTGACGAGAATTCTACAAAATAACGTATTTACTTGACACGATTCCTGTACAACATCTGTACAGAATTGCCAATGCATATAAAAGTTCATTTATGGATTATCTACATATACCTATCTGCACATGTATTAAGTGGATAAGTTCATATTGAAAAAGTTCAATCATTCAAAAATCGAATCATATAGGGTGCGAATCAATTCGAGGCAGAAACGAGTGGGCATGATAACTTTGATGATATTAAATACTTAATAGAGTTCACGAGTGCTTCGTGTTCAGGATACAGTGTGTTCAAGTTCTTCTCTTCTTTCAAGAAGGGTCAATTGTCTTCGGAAATCAACTGGGCTACCTGTTTTCTGTATTCATGTCTCAACCATTTGAGAAGTCATGAATAACGCTAGGTTCATATTGATTCGAATTATTTTGTTTCAAAATCATCTGATAATGATATCATCGAAATTTGTAAAGAATAAATTATTTCAACAAATCTTCCATAGCCTGTTCAATGATTTTTGTAAAATTACACATGAGTTTTCGATAATCGTCATAATACAACCCGCCCTCGATTTTACTTGTATTATGAATTAATCTACCCGCTATACAGTTCTTTCATATTTTTCTAATCTACAACCTAAAAAGTGTCGAAGCGCTAAACTAACATAAATGCCTTGTTTTTCACACCAAATGCCACGGACTTAAGCAATGGCGGCAGCAATTTTCAATTAACCTCGCCGTTTTTAAGTACCTAGCCTCCTTTTACGGTAGGTACATCAATATTTTTGAACAAAATATTTTGGCTAGGTGTACTTGCAGAAATTCCCGAACTTAATCAAGACTTGGAGCTTTTTCTGGTTTATATATATTTATATGAGAGATAGTTTTCCTACATTAGGGTCCTGTAGTAGTCTTAGAACATCTAGAATGCCAAATCTGAAATTATTATAATTCTCACCCTGAATTTTCAAAAAAATTTCATCAAAGATAATCAAGTCATACCAAAGTTATGAATAAAGGAAAAATTGATCAAAACGAAAAAACCAGCCTGTAGACTCTCAATTAAGATCCCAACCACGAACCATACATTGTTTCGAAACTGCGTTGTCTTTTTGAAACTTCTTTTAAAATCTGACGAACTCCTCCGGAATCAGCCTGTATATGTATAAAATATTTATAGAAAATAAATATCTATAATATATTTCTGTGAGGTTGTCTGAAAAAAAAGGTATATGCAACTGAAATAATTTTACTAGAGCATTTGAGGCAGGGGCTTGCGCAGAAGTTAAACGAAATCCAGATATGTTAAGAAGGGCAATAAATCATCTAATTTTAGGAGCTAGGAAATGTGTCGAAATGAAAAGACCCCATTTTAGTGAATACATATAATTATAATAGATTTATACCCATTATATATTGAAATATGGGAAAAATTAGGCGAAGTGATATTCTTCCATGACAGCGCTGAAATGTCTTGTTAACATTTATATTTTTGAATTACATATTTCATTTGATACGAAAATTCATAGTCTGTCTATGCTAAAGTTGAGGGTGAGTGGTGATTTGCAGTGTATATTCCTCTCGATATTCCTTCTATGAAATGCAATACAAATTCCATAGCTTTGACAAAACCATTCACTTCCGAGATTATCCCGAAGTTGTAAATTTGTTTTCATTTAAATTATATTTTGATAATAACTATACAATAATATATCGTTGGTATCGTTATTAGTTTATCACAGTATATACTAAAAGAAGTGCTGTAATGAACTCATTGTAGCATTGTTTTCAGTTATATTTTTAGTTTTGTGGTTGTCAACTCTGACTCCCGATCCTATCAACTTTCAACACACGTCAATTCAAATTCAGTAATCTGTCAATTTCCGTAACAGTCGCACCAACTAACAAGATATCACTAGAATGAATATTCAAAATTTTTCATTGAATTTCGAGAGTATTTCACAAAACTTGACTGAAATAGAGAAAAAATTGTCTTGCAGAAGGCAACTCATTCGTTCGAAAACTTTGTTCATTTAATAATATGTTACAGTACCTATATTCGTTACATTGAAAAATACTCAGTCATATTATTACAGAAGAAGTGGAAAAAAATCAAGACTTTATGTACTCGAAATTATGTTAGATTCCTATTCCTTGCACCATAAATACAGTGTCTCTATTTCAGGACTGTAATGAGGTCATTACAGTACTAGAAGTAGTCCACAAATGTTGTGTTCCGAATGATAATCTTGACATCGTTTCTAATCTCATAAACTTATATTAATCCTGTTTTTGGAGTCTCAGAAGTGAAATTTCTTTTTCTTCATTTGGTAAACTACGTTCTCTCTCAATCAGCTCTTGGACATCCACTCCTGGATATAGGCCTGAACGTTACCTAGGTGCAATGAGAAACGCACCATGAAAATTAGAAGTTCCGTAGAATTTCTTTCGTCAATAATCATGGATTGGATAATATCTCATCCAGTTCACTTTGAAATATTTGATTCATGAAAACCAATTCCTGATTGACATATTCATTCATGTGCGTGATATGAATAGAAAGAACTGAACTATCGAGTAGTAAGTAAGCGGTGTTTAACTTCGAAAAATTAGGAAACATTACACATGGCATAATTGAAGAACATTTCACCACCCACCAATCTATCATCAAGTATATAACTCTTTCGGAATTCAACATTTAATTATCAGTTGATTTTTGTCGTTGCTCGAAGATAAATTCAAAAAAATGTACAAATACGTAAGTATCATATGATCAGAGGTAAACTATGGGAGATATTTTTTCATTTCTTTTAGATGTTATTCGATTTTACATTCATTTCAATTACAGTTCGTTCTATTTGCCATGGTTGGTTTTGTCATGGCAATTCCAGAATCAGATGCTAAAGCTGATGCTAAGCCAGGTCTTTTGGCACCAGTAGTAGGACCAGCAGTTGCTCCAGCTGTTGCATACACAGCTGCTTACACAGCTCCAATCTCTTATAGTGCCTACACATCTCCCTATGTGTTACCCTATGCTTCTGCTTACACAGCCTTTTCTCCGTACACTGCTTTTTCCTCACCATTAGTAGTTGTTTAGCTTTTAGATCCCTAGATTTTTGTCGATGTAATAAAAATTGAATGCCATATTATATCTCTTAAATACTCCTGAATCAATTCACCTCAAGAATGATTTGAATAAATCATTAACGCATCGCATCACCGCTGAAGAAAATAAGAGTTATAACAAAATAAAATATGATATCAATAACAACTGCAAATTTGAGAGACAATCGGTTGGATATATTTTGTCAGAGAAACATACTCCTGACATAACATCAGATCTGATGAGAGGAGGAAACAGTGTTGCAGGAATCGGCAAGAAATTTAAAAAAATCATCCACTATGTCGCTTTATAGCTAAAACATCGACTCCAGTATTTGCTAATAAAGTTTGCGACGTTCTTCTGAAAGAGTGTCCAGTATACATTCTGAAGTTCTTAAAAATTGGGAATTTATATTTTACTTGGAATTGTCGAAATCGTTTTTTTTTTTCGGACTGGCTAGTTTAAGCACTTTTTGATATCGCATAAAGAAGCGCGGTTTTAGTCGTTATGTGGGATCTTATATCAATGTATCTTTGAAAAAAATTCGTCTTCTTCAAACTTTTCGCTAAGAATTCTTGAGGTTGTTGATAAAATAAAAACTGCTTTTATGTGGATCATTGATACCGCGGATGTCATAAATGAGATTGCTATCGAATGTAATGATAATGAAAATCCAAAAATATATTCAGCATTGTCTTGTAAACATACAATAAAGCGAGGAGCGAGGGAAAAAATGTTATGTACTAAAGGGATGTGAGTATAATAACCACTGTCGTCCTCAACTGGTAAATGTTACTTACATCCCTTATAGTAATAAATAACCATTCTGAAAACGAGTAAGGAATGATAGTGAGTATTTCCCACGTCTTAATTTCCACTAATCAGAAAAGCTCAATTTCGAATTAGAAATGATTTCTAGATGGAAAACTTGTATGGCTGCAGCTGTTAGTAGTTTTTTCGGATTTACTCCTGGTAAAACTTGGCAGTTGTTGACACCAGAAATTAAATACCTTTCATAACAAAAGTAATCATGATCTCCTAGAATACCAGAAATCGACTACTTTTAGTACTGTAATGAACTCATTACGATACTGAAATAGAAAAAAAGTTTACACAAATGGTTCTGTAAACGTGAAAACCCATCCGTCAATATGGAAACAGTTTAAGCAATTCTACAAGACAAAGAGATATCTTATGGTAACTGGTAAGTTTATAGCAACTAAACTTAATCCTGAAAGATTCGGCTTGTAATATGAAGAAGGAAAAGGGAGAAGATTACAAAGAACTAGTTGGGAAAACAATGTGGAAAACCGGTGCAAAAAAATTGAAGCAATGTATTTCGTGGCACTCCGCGATTTTTGGTCCACTCAAAGATATTATCTTTAAGTAGGTAGCGAAGTTCTTAATGCAAATGGGAGAAATTTGCAAATGTACGCAAATAAAAAGTCGAGCCTTTCTTCATGAAAACTGCATGGGTATTATGTAATGGTTTTATTATGAGACGAAGACACTCTAGGGGGACTCCTGCGAAAATTTTACCATACCGCCCCGGTGAAAGTTGCCTGGTGAGGTGGAGAAGTCAATTACAAAGTTCACTTTATTTTCTCTAATGAAAAGGTCCATAGTGAAGAAAAAAATTACCGATAGTAAATGGCTGGCCCCATTACAAAGGAACAATCTTTTGTGGAGTCCACCATTTTAAAATTCTGATGATTAAACGTTCATCTAAAATAACTGATAGAATGTTAACTGTTAGCCCCTCCTAGAACCTAAAACAATCAATTGGATAATACAAAAATACTCCAGTGGGAAAAAAAACTTTCGAAGTGAACTAAAAAAGCGACAGAAAGGGCAAGATTAAATACAAAACCAGTCATATCAACACATATACAGGGTGATCCACGGTCGATGGTACGTTAGACGTTTACGGCGAACAGAAAGCAAGAATTCATTGAAAATTTGATTTCTTGGACAAGAACAGATGCTCTATCGATATAAAATATTTTCAGAGCTGCGGTGTTGCAGCTTATGTCAAAAAGTAGTAACTACTTTCTTATTTCAAATGGCGAACCCTGTATATTATGGCATTTTTCTATATTTCAGCGTTCCTGAGTAATTGAATGATTTTCTTTTTTTTTTGTGAAAAACTAAGCTTTCGTTAAACATCCATAACTTCGTTACTATTGAATTTAGGAAGCTGAAATTGCATATGCAGAATGCTAAGATTATATGCATCATGCTCTTGTTACGAAATACGCTTCTTTTCATACAGGGTCATAAAAAATTCTATGGTTAATCGAGACATACAAAAACGGTTGAACATTTTTTCAAATGGAATGCCCTATATATTTGAAAAAATACTGAAAGAAAATTGAATTTCCTTTCAAATGATATATCACATTTTTATACCTAGATTGTAAGATTCTGAGTTGAACTGATTTTTTATAGTTGCGCACGTTTTATAGAACTACCTGAAACTGCTAACCAAAATAAGCTTACAATAAGCTGTTCATGCAACCCAACATCATTGGATTTCTAAAATTGGCTGATGATCATTGGCGAATCCAACTACCGTTGAGGGCGCTGTAAATACTCTTATTTTCTAGGTTCGAAATTTTGTGGAACAAATGAATAGATTTTCATTTTGAGAGTGATTTAAAGGCCATTTAAGGTTGTGGTGTGTGTTAATACATTTCTGATTGTACATTAAGTGTAGCGGATTCAGGAAAACAACTAGTTTTCACAACGGATGATGAAAAACTTGTATGATATTTAAGTTACTTGGAGGGGCAATTATTTTAGTGAAATAAATATGTATTTCACTTGTTGGGATTACTCAAATGACGTAGTATAATATGATTGGAAATATTTCCTGGATCCAGGAGATTCGTAAATGAATGGTACTACCTCGAAGTGATATCCAATTGAAGCAGAATCATTCGTGCTGCACACAGGTTCAGATGAATCTGTTGAATTTGGAAACATACGACTTCATTGTTTACTAAAGTTTTCCCAAATCATTTTTGAAAGTGGGTGCTTCATTTCATGACGATTACGAACGAAATTTGATTCGATTTCATTTAATCATTTCTTCAAACATATGTTGCAAAATCAATAATCGATTCTGAAATTTTTTCCAGTCTTAATTTGTGTTTTGTTTGTGATTTTAAAATGGAAATTGTACATATTTTTCATCGCACAATATTAAAATAACGATCAAATAAAAATAAAATAAAATAAAAAATAAAATAAAATATTTGTTTACAATGGAAAATTTGCCAGTGCTGATACCAAAAAGTCGGAAGAGATATATGTAATTGCCAAGTCAAAGTGAAACGACTAAAACAAAATGCTGACATAAATGTAGAACAAACCATTGAAAATTCATGAAATACTTACAAAATTTTAATTGTTTGAAAACTTATAATCTTCCAAACCAAGTGTTTGCAAATTCAGTCGAGGACTTCAATTCTTTCTCATTTTAAATGGCGGTAGCAAAATTTCACATCAAATCACCAGTGTTCACTTGAATCCCATTGTCTTCAGATACTTTCTTTGCATTTTCAAATCTCACAGATTGCATTTTGAATAGCACATGCACAGCAGATTTTTCCTCTTAACTCGAAGGAGACAGTATTGCAGCATTTTTTTTTCTTTGACTTACACACCACTTTCAAAATCATGGGAATGAGTACACTGAATTGTTGATTGAGAAATTATATGTTTATCCTCAAGAGTATTATTCCAGAATTCCCTCCTCAATTTACGTTGGGCCATACTAGCTCTATTCATTTCTTCTGAGAGAAGAGAGAACAGACATTTTTCCCACCTTCAATCTTCTCACCCAAGCTTCTCTTTTTTCAATATATCAAGGGCATTAGAATTCATTCAGTCATAATAAAAATATTATTCAAATGAATCTTTTTATTTCTGCTCAGCTTCAAGATAGCTTCTAATCTGAAATTTAAAAGATGAATTTGAGAATATCCTTATGTTAACTATATAATTCGATAATTTCTCAGCATAAATTCTACTATTCAGAAAATTTAATAATTTCAATAATCTACGTATTACGTATATTAAACGAAAACATCACTAATTTACATGAGAAACCATGTATTTCTTATGGAACTACTCCAAAGTATATACTTGTTTTCTTAGGGCGATATTTCGCCGCTAGAGGGAGTTTAGAATTCTGGATTCGCCAATTATGAGCTGAAAACTACCAAATAATAAATGAATTCTAATAATGTTCATTCTTCGGTGGTTTTAGCCAAAAACATTTAAATCTCTGATGCACGTACATCTCAAATTGTCTGAACAGGTATTGATCGTAGATAGCAATGAAATACCTTAACACGATAAAAATTGACATTATGCTGATTTGACAATTAGTTTGTTGATAATAATACATTCGCTCAGTCCTCATAATATAAAAAAATAATAAGTGAAATGGAAAGAAGTACCTATCCAAATGAAATTTTGATGAATTCGTTCATTCACCATGGTCAATGTGACCAAATAACAGCAAGAAAATGCAGAAGGTTCAATGAAAGGTTTCCCGATGAACGGGTTCGCACGTGCGCAACTATAAAATTTCAGTTCAACGCAGAATCTTACAATCTAGGTATAGGAATGTGATATGTCATTTGAAAATAAATTCAATTTTCTTTCAGTATTTCTTAAAATATACAGGATATCCCATTTGAAAAATCGTTTTTGTATATCTCGATAAACCATCGAATTTTTTATGACCCTGTATGAAAAGAAGCGTATTTTGTAACAACTGCATGATGCATTGAATCTTAGCATTCTGCATACGAAGTTTCCTGAGATTGAAAGTAATGAAGTTCTGGATGTTTAACCAAAGCTTTTTTCTGCACAAAAAAAGGAAATCATTTAATTACTCAGGAACCGCTGAAGTAGGATTATATATATATATATATATATATATATTCTTATGAAAAAGAGAGCTAAAATAATACAATAAATGTTGAAACAAAAAGTACCTAAGCTGAGGTAAAAAAAGAACGGGGTATCATAACATTCTTTGTATGATACTATAGAATCATACGATACTATCAACACTAGTATCATACGATACTATACAGCCAGGGGAAAAAACCTCAGCCGAAAAAACCTGCCTCCCTGTAAACAAAATAACATAAAATATTAAATAGCAGGAAAATCTTGAAAGACATCAGTGTGATCATCTTCATGTTATCCGTCGATGGGCTCGCATACACAGATTCTTCCCAAAACGACTCGTAATTCTTAATCTGAAATGAAAAAAGACAAAAGCAAAAAAGAAACCGATTATTCAGAATAAATCAAATGCATTTGCTACTTTAAAAAAACATCAACATTAAGATTTCTTGGCCAAATAATGTTCGGAGGTTTATGAATATTTATGACAGAAATGTCACAAAATTTGAAATAAATGACAAAAAAACTCCATCAATTTCCCCTTTCCGAATCTGTTGAAAGTTACGAAACTGACAATTTTTCAACATAACAAGCTAAACTTGTAAAAAATCAATTAATACATAACTTTCAACTGTCCTCTTTCACGAGGATTTTTTTTTCTGTTGCCGTGTGGGTTTCTTGCAGAAGAATCTCTTTGATACCATGTTCATCAGCTAATTTGGAGACGTAATCACACTTTCCTTTCGAAATTCCTTCGATATTCAAATTCAATATCCACAAATTGTTGCTCTCTGGTCGTGAGGGTTTTTTCAAACCAGATACGACCTTCCAGGTGATGATTTTTCGACACTTCAGATGTTTGAAGACCGCTACGGGACCCCAATCATCTCCCATAGATAAACCAAACATGTTATAACACAAGAAAACAGAATATTTTTCAGGACCGAAAACGAAGACATATTACGAGAATTGTCATTCTGACAAGAATGATTATGAGAAATCGATACCAAAATAATCCTGTTGCTACGATGAATTTGAAAGTGCAATAACATACAGGGTTTGTCATTTGGAATAAAAAAGTAGTTACTACTTTTTGACATAAGTGGCAACACCGCAGCACTGAAATTATTTAAGATCGATAAAGGATAATGTCTTTCCCAAGAAACCGAATTTTCAATTAATTCTTGCTTTCCGTTCGCCCGTTCGCCGTAAACGTCGAACGTACCATCGGCTGTGGATCACCCTGTATAATACAAATCAGTTCCAACGAACCATATATGTGTTCAGCCTGAAAATATCCGGGTATTGGAAGTGTTAGCGCGGTTTCACACGATCAGGGTGTTAGTCCGTCCGGGTAATCGCCCGTCCGGGCGGCACCCGGAAGCTCTCTTCACACGGGAACTGCGAAAATCCGGATTACTAGGTGCTAGGTACGAGTAGGTACTTCAGTTTGCCTCTGATTTCTATGGACAGTAGACGCAAACATATTTTGATTGCTTTATTGAAACATCGGCGAAAAAAACAACGAAATAGGCAAATTTGGGTTCACCCTTTGAACTCAAATTTATACGAAATTTTCCCTCAACTTGGCACAAATATTTCTCTACGCTTCAGTTTTTTTAATTCGATTGTTGTAATCCTCCGCTCCTTTATCCGAGATTTCGGGTTTCTCCTGTACTAGAGTTATCAGGATTTCGGAATATATTTCTTCTAGTCTAGAACAATCAGACGACTAAACATCCGGATCGTGTGAACGCACTCATGGCACACTGTAGTCCGCTAGGGCATGGTCCGGGCGATTGCCCGTCCGGGCTCCGTGAGTTCTAGCGGGAACATCCGGGCGTTTTGTATGCCCGGACGGCGATTCACCCGTGTCCGGAAAGTGTGAAAGGACCTATGTTGAACTGCGTATTTCTACTTGTCCGGTTGACGGGCGAAAACCCGGACGGACATACACCCGGACCGTGTGAAACCGCGCTAAGCGCGGTTTCACACGGTCCGGGTATTTGTCCGTCCGGGTAATTGCCCGTCCGGGCTGCACCCGGAAGTTCTCTTCACACGGGAACTGCGAAAATCCGGATTACTAGGTGCTAGGTACGGGTAGGTACTTCAGTTTGCCTCTGATTTCTATGGACAGTAGACGCAAACATATTTTGATTGCTTTATTGAAACATCGGCGAAAAAAACAACGAAATAGGCAAATTTGGGTTCACCCTTTGCACTCAAATTTTGACGAAATTTTCCCTCAACTTGGCACAAATATTTCTCTACGCTTCAGTTTTTTTAATTCGATTGTTGTAATCCTCCGCTCCTTTATCCGAGATTTCGGGTTTCTCCTGTACTAGAGTTATCAGGATTTCGGAATATATTTCTTCTAGTCTAGAACAATCAGACGACTAAACATCCGGATCGTGTGAACGCACTCATGGCACACTGTAGTCCGCTAGGGCATGGTCCGGGCGATTGCCCGTCCGGGCTCCGTGAATTCTAGCGGGAACATCCGGGCGTTTTGTATGCCCGGACGGCGATTCACCCGTGTCCGGAAAGTGTGAAAGAACCTATGCTAAACTGCGTATTTCTACTTGTCCGGTTGACGGGCGAAAACCCGGACGGACATACACCCGGACCGTGTGAAACCGCGCTAAGTCAGGTGAATTTTTTTGTGACGTTTCAAAAACTGGATGATTGTCGAAAAGATTTTATTTATTTAAATAACAGTTCGTATCTGAACAATGAAATTCATTTTTTTCTTCTTTTAAATATTCCGCATTCCTGAATGTAAATGTCTTTTAAAAGCTACACGACACATTCTTCAGCTTCGTATTTTATTCAAGCTACTCTGTACTGGATGTGATATTGACATCACTAATCATAAAATTACTCCTCTCACTTCATTTCACTTCGAATAATTAGGGTTTTGCTGTACCTGATTCAACATTCATTTTTGATTAAATATATTTTTATCTCGGTATGATTATCAATAATGATAGGGATCAATTTTACTGTTCCTAATGGGTTATAAAAACCTGGTTGTTTGTACCTATTTCATCATAATGTGCTGCAATTTTAGCAACTTAACTAGGTATAAACTAGAAAACCCCACATTTTCTAAAATATTACAAAAACTTCTCACGTGTATTTTTCCGTGAACACCTGTGTAGGAGCAATCAGCTCAATGTCGGATATCCATCAATTCCAGAACGTTTTCAGGAGAGGAGTCTTACCTGTCAGCCCTTTCAATCGGAATGAAAGAGATTTAATCTCAAATAACCCGGAAAAATTATAGTTCAATCCTGGTAATCGAAACGTAGCGTGGAAACCTTTTACCTACGTCTTGCTTCAACAACGTGACCGAATTCAAACTCGTTTTTGTCGTTGAAGGGTTTCGCACTTCTATTCGGTATGACGCTTTGAGGGTGGGCGATCAAGAAGACTCGAAATATAGAATAGCGAAACATGTCGAACCATAGTATTTGTATGCATTCGTTTGTTGTTCTCAGACTACTCAATACCTCGTGGAAATTTGGAATTTGCTACCTAGTAATGAAGGAGACACTGACTTACGATTACGCTTCTTCTTCTTTGTCAACGGCATATAACAACTAATTTGCAAAACCTATTTAGGTACCGAGTATCCTTATTTATCTTCACCATTTTGTTATTGTTGATATAAAGAAACGTATACCTTTATATTATTTTCGTGAATCGCACAAGTAACTGCATTCAATGAGACTTTTTGTTTTTGATTGTAATGGTTATTTTCATCTCATTTTTCACTACACCATTCGGGGTTTCACGAGGAATTCTACATACTCCTACCATATATAGGGTCTACTATCGTCATCACGAAATGGCCACTTAGAAATGTCTCTTATCTTTCCTTGCTAATGTAGATGCACTGTGTCCCAAATTGGGCGAGACGCGAGACTGCACTGTATGTCAGCTATTATTGAAGATAGAGACACGGGGTTTTCGTGACTCTGTGCCACTTTTCTGAATACTTTAAATCCACAAACAAAAATATTTCAACTATGTACTTTCATTTCTGCAATTCAGGGCGAAACCGAAAATATTAACTTTTTGAGTTGTATATATATCTCAGGCACTGTATGAGATTGAAAAATAATGAAAACATGCTTTTAATAGATTATTTAGGTGGAAGTCAGAGGCGTGAATGAAAATAAAATTTCATAGCACTATTTTCAAGATTGAGCACAAACTTGGTATTGGTATATTTGCATTTTCTTCTGAATTCATTGATGTATTACAACCTGACCCTCAACAAATTTTAGTTTCAGAATAACATCGATTTTTATGTTTATTTTTCTAGTAATAGGCCATGAATTCATCCACACATGCATTTAATTATTATATACTTTTTTAAAACGCCATGTGCCTGAAACTTCTTCAGTTCATGATATGTTGAACATGAACTCGAATAAATATCATTTTTCAATATAAACTTGAAATGGTGGAAACGAAAAAAAAATTTATACTTTTATTGGAGTTTTTCATGGATGTTCCGCATTTAAGCATGTGTTAAAAAAACATTACCTACTATTGAAAAGCCAAACATAAATATTGATTCTTCTGATTTTTTAAGCTAAAAACAATTTTGACTCTATAGACCAGTTTCTGAATTTTTTTCTCATCAATTCGAAATGCATAAACAAAGCAACAGAATTCCTTCATTCAAATTTTTGTCACAACCCTGAACGTTCCATAATGATCTAAAAAATCTAAAAAGTAGTGAATTTATCAAAAATAATAACATTCCTCTCCATTCGAAAGGTCATTTTCATTGAATATTATCTTAAAATAACTTTTATTTAATGATTGTGAAAAAATCAATTCGCCTCTAATCTGCGTATTTTCAGATATCCACAGTCATCGTAAGTTTTTCAATGAGAAACTGGTGGTTATCAATTCGAGCATCTTGTGTGAGTAAAATGTATGTCGTGAGATGTTTGATAAATTTACTGACCTTTGTTCAAACAATGATTAATTTATGTATTTTTCGAGTATTTAAATATTGATCGACAACATACAATGAATTTTCATTATATTGTCAAGATGTAATATGATGAAAAATGGTAAATGAAAAAATATCGAAAATTTAGTTTCGATTTTCTCGATCATTATAAAATATTTCATGAAAAAATTTATTGGATAATCCAATGAACAATTCTCATGATGATCCTGTTTGATCATTTAAACAAGTTCCGAGGTTTGACAAAATCTTTAATTGTCAGGGTCGTCACTAAGGGGTAGGCAGGGTAGGCGACCGCCTAGGGCGCCAATATTTCAAGGGCGGCAATTCAATCTGGGTCCAAAAAAAGGTCGCACTCTAAGTACCCGAATGAGAATTAAATTCAGTCCGGAACAGAAGTGTTCACAAATGTAACATCGGAAATAACCAGAGATAACGCACCACACTCATAAACATCCCAGTTGTCGCCTAATTACCCTTACTACTAGCAAAGAACTGGAGAAACAAATCCATTACATTTCACCATTTCGATAGTAGAATTCTAGGGCGAAAGAAGTTGTAAGAACTGTTTTTCATATCTTCTAGATACTATAACCAATATACATTTATTGTTGTTGAGTGTTTATAGTGTATATGTGCAAAGTCAGTGTTTTATTTTCATTTGGAGTGGAAAAAAATTTCTGAAGGTAAGATATGTAATTCGAAATTTTTCAAGTTTTTTTCGACCCTGAGTTATATCTACGGTTGAAGCGTCGGATGATAAATCGAATAGACCGATGAACCATCATACTCTCTTGTTCACTCATTCGTTAAAAAAGTACTGTTCTCAAAGAAATACGTTAATTTCTTCTAGGTTGAACCCATCCAAGAAATATATAGAAAACCGGTAACGATATTTCTTATTGCGATTGCCATGAAAAATTTCAACTTTCAATTTCCATTGATTAGAAAATTAATTCAAGGAAAAAATGAAGTGGGATTTCTTTTCGAAAGAAGAAAGCGGGGAAAGAAAAAACGTTGGCCAAACTCAAGGATTCATCTCTAAGATATCTGAAGGATTCGTGCTCAAAAATCAGTTGGAGGAAGGATTCACAAATTCAAGTATCGTCCTCAGAATTTTTTTTTAACTTTGCTTATATCCGTGGCTAGCACAGAGCGTAGTTTTTCGAAATTAAAATTGATCAAAGTCTACTTGAGAAATTGTATGTCACTAGATCGCCTTAGCGGGCTAGCAATTCTTGCCATTGAATCGAAACTGGCAGAATTGTTAGATATCAAAAATCTCGTCAGCAAATTTGCCAAAATGAAAGCTCGAAAAGTTACTTTCTGGAGAACCCGTTGAGATTTCGTGATAAATATTTCTGATATTTATACCTTGGACTCATCTCATTATCTTATCATTATTCATTGCACATTATTTCTTTATTCTTGTCGAATATGCGTGCCGATATATTAGGTATATAATTAGTAATAATATAATGTATTTTAATTTTTGTCCAAGTTCAAGATTATTCATTTCATGGTTAAGGAATATTTCCCATTTGTTCTTAATAAAATTTTTCGAAAAGTATGTCTCAAATTTTTTCACAACCGAAATATCGAAAATTCAATTTTTGCATTCTCTAGAGGTGACTCTTGTTGGGGCGGTAAAATGAGTCTCTGCTTAGGGCGGCAGTTTGGCTAGCGACGGCCCTGTGAATGAATGAATTCTATTCCTTTTGTTTATGCACTTCAAAAAAATTAAAGAATAATTCAGAGATTGGTCAGTCACTGTTGATTCCTCTGAGTTCGGCACTTGAAATATTATTCGGCATACAGATGCTAAAAAGTAGTGCAAATTCTGAAAAACTCCTTAAATTCTTATTTTCAGTACCAGGAATATAGTCGAAAGAAATTTCGGTCAGAATGAATAAATCACTATGTACAGGGTGATTGTTTATATTCTACTCAATAGCTAGCTCAGTTTATTGGTCGTACACAAAATTTGAAATGGGCAAATTTGCAGTATTTTTCATGGGTATTCAGAATTCAGTACTGAGAATTTCATAAAGGCATTGTTAACCTAGAAATTGTATGTGAACTGTTGTTTTTCAAATGGCACTAATCGGTAGAGCTCTTTATTCTGATTTCAAACATATATATTTTATTTAGGTTATCTCTGACAGTTTTCTGAAGATATATATATCTATAGGCAGATGTGGAATGCCACACGAGAACGATGCGATTTTTTGTATCAAAGGAACATTGGATAGTGAAACACCTGATATTTATTTTATTTATTCATTAATTAGATTAGGCACTCAAATGACCCCCATTTACTTATAGACAGAGTCGATATCTGTTTTTTTATGTTTTGAGGATTTTCCTTACCATTTATGGAATATATTGAGGTTGTTAATTTCTTCCTCTACTCTGAATTTGATGTTTTCAATATTTTGCATATATACTTTATACAGGGTGGCCATTTGAAAACGAAACAGACGAGATTACAGACGAAATAAATTTTTTCGATAGAAATGCTCGGACAGGTCGATTTCTGTTTCGAAGGGGACAACTTAAGATGTAGGTTACGGACGCATAGCGCTTCAACCCTTGCTACTACAACACTCACCCCCAATTTTTGAATAGGGAAGATGGGGTGAGTGATACCTCATTTGAAAGGTATTTTTATACTGATTTCAGTGCAGTAATTGTTTTTTCATTTTATGCATTAGTTCTCGAAATATTCATGCGTTAGTTAATTTTATCACTTAAATTATTTTTTTGCGAATAATTGACATTTCGTGCTTCCGAAACACCAAAATTTCCGTACTTGTATTTGAAATTGCAAAACATCTACCACTGGGCAAATGAAGTCATACTGTACGTGTTAATGCTATACTAGGGTCAGATGTTCGACTAGCTGTTTTATTCACTGAAATAATTCTCCAACTGTACGATATCAGAACGATTTGAAGTATTGATCTAAGAAATAAGACTTTTCAAAGTAAAGTAAATAATTCATCAAAAACTCACATCAATTAATTAAATATTCAAATTGTTCACCATTAGCTTCCATACAATGAAATAAGTTTTGTTCGAAACGATGGCGCACATTTTGCAGCATTTCTGGAGTGATTTGACGACATTCGTTCACTATACGTCTTCTTAAATCTTCTATGGAATCGGGCTGTGTAGAGTAAATTTCACTCTTCAAGTGGCCCCAAAGAAAGAAATCTAGTGGTGACAGATCTGGCGATCTGGCTGGCCATTCAGTGGGACCCCTTCTTCCAATCCACCGATTTTGAAATCTTTGATCCAGATATTCTCGAACTGGTAAGGCGTAGTGTGGAGGAGCTCCATCCTGCTGAAACACAATTGGATCTTCCAGATAATTTCCAGCATTGTTTTCAATAATTTCTGTCAAAATTGGATCAATGTGATTTTCCAATAAGTCCAAATACATATCTCCAGTAAGATTACGAGGTAAAAAGAACGGGCCGACAATGTTGTCACCAAATATTTCAGCCCAAACATTGAGTTTTTGTGGTTGTTGAGTATAAACTTCGTGGAACAATCTCGGATTAGCATCGGCCCAATAACGACAATTGTGTCGATTTACTGTGCCGTTTAGAAAGAACTAACACTCATCGGAGAAACAAACATTGTACAGATAATTGTGATTAGCAGTTACTCGTTCACTCATTGTATCACAAAATTCAACACGAAGGTCAAAATCATCTTCGTTTAGTGCGTGTGAAAGATGGATTTTGTAAGGATGGAATTTATGATGCTTCAAAATATTTGCAATTCGAGTTCGTGTAAAACCAGATTCATGTGCTAGCTGCCTCGTACTCGTCATTGGATTCAGAGGAATCTGTCCAAGAACAGCTACTTCAGCTGCTTCATTTCTTTCCATGTTTCGTTTTTTATTAGCCACGGATCCGGTTTCTTGAAACTTTGACACTAATTCCAAAACATACTTCCTATCAACATGTTTATCTAAATGTCGTTGATTGAAGAATTCTGCGGTTCTATTCGCACATTGATTGTTTGCAAAAAAAAGTGAAATTATTTCCACCCACTCTGCAATTGAATGAACCATGTCGAACAATGAATTAGAATACATACAAGTCTCGATTCAAAACTAAGAATAATTCACATGTCAAAGAACCAGTAAGCCAACTTAATGATCTGTTCCTAATAAATAAAAAATTATTTTTTATGAAAAAGATATGAATTCAATAATCAACAAAATGAAAACATTATTGAAGCCAACTAATTAGTACTGGAATCTGTGGCATCATTAATGATTTGATTTTCTTACCTGGTAATCTGATTAGAGATATGTACGTATTTGGACTTTTTGGAGATTTCTATCGATCAAGTGTTACCGCATGTTATTGGAAATACTGCAAATTATATCGAAGATAATTTAGATTGAGTTTCAGCAAGATTGAGCTCCTTCGCAATACGCTTTGTTTGTTCGACATCTTGATTAAAGATTTCTATGTCAGTGGATTGGAGGAAAAAAGCCACAGTCATGGTTGTTTTGAAGCTCAAAATGTCGATTTTTCACAAAAAAAACACTACAAGTGCCATGAAAACACCACTTCATTTTCAAATGCTTAGTTAGGAATATTTCGAGAACGAATGCATAAAATGAAAAAACAATTACTGTGCTGAAATCAGTATAAAAATACCTTTCAAATGAGGTATCACTCACCCCATCTACCCTATGCAAAAATTGGGGGTGAGGGTTGTAGTAGCAAGGGTTGAAGCGCTATGCGTCCGTAACCTACATCTTAAGTTGTCCCCCTCGAAACAGAAATCGACCTGTCCGAGCATTTCTATTGAAAAAATTTATTTCGTCTGTAATCTCGTCTGTTTCGTTTTCAAATGGCCACCCTGTATTTCAAATAAACCCATAAAGAAGTGTTCAATGATGTTGAGTAGGGAATATAAGATTCCCCTCACAAAATTTTTTACTGAATGTATAAGCATGGTCGTGATTCGTGAAATTGAATGGAGAAATAGGGGTGAATGCTGTTGAACTACAAATACCTCATACAGAACGAATAATCAGAAACCAATCAAAGTTTAGGACAACACTGATCCCTCTACAGATCTGCAAACTTTTATCAATATCCTGGATTGTACTTTATTTTTCTGACATTATCGCTGATCAAAAAGAAAATCACCCTGAATATAAAACAGTCAACAAATCTTACAAACCTGCTATGTAAGTTCAAACAACATTGACTACCCTTTAATGAACATAAATTCTAGTGGCTGCAGACTCAGAGAAAAGATAATAGAATATGGTTACCCGGAGATACATTTTTCGGGCGGCTTAAATTTATTGAAAAAAAAAATACCTAAATGTGAATTTAGACCATTTTGCTACTCTCGCCTCCCTTAGTTTTAGTTTTAAAATCATTAATCGCCCACCTGAAAATTTCGTACAAATAAATCGAACCGATTTCAAAAAATTGAGTCGGCACTTGAACGAAGAAGGCTGGGAGGACGTTTTGAAATCCAAGGATGTACAGTCGAGTTATAATATTTTCATTGATCAAATTCATGGATTATTGCAGCATTGCACTGTGACGAAAACTATTCAAAGAAAATTTGTTAAGCTCAAACCTTGGATTACTTGCGGTTTGATTGTGTCCATAAAGAAGAGGGATCGCTTGAAAAAGAATCTCACCAGAAAATTTTCAGAAAAACTAAAGAATGAATATTGTCAGTACAGAAATAAATTGAATAAACTAATAAAAATTACAAAGAATGAATACTACATGTCACAAATAAAGAATGCGGGAAATAATTATAAAAAATTATGGAAAACAATTAATTGCGCTACGAATACTAAATCTGATAAGACCAGTTTAAGCAAGATTAGTTTAAGAAATGAAAATGGTATAAGTATAACAGATGATAAGGAAAATGCAGCTGTATTTAAGGATTGCTAGAGTGGGTACAAATATAGCTGAAAAAATAAAAACTGTTGAACCAGATGCTAGTGAGAGATTTAGGACTAACAAAATAATCCGGGAATCAGTTTTTCTATCTCCGGTGACAGAAAACGAAATAATAGGAGAAATTAGCACCTTAAAGAATGATGCTGCGGCTGGACCTGATAATATACAAGTTAAATTGTTGAAACGCATACACATGTTTATCACTAAGCCTCTCTGTCATATTATAAACTTAGCATTCACATCCGGTTCACTTCCTCTTCAATGGAAAGAATCTATTATTGTCCCTGTTTTCAAAAGTGGGAATCATGAAAATCCATCTAATTATCGACCTATCTCCCTTATAAATAATTTAGCGAAGATTTTTGAAAAATGCCTCAAAAGGCGACTTCTCTCGTTTTTTGATCAACATCATGTTATCTCGGGCAAACAGTTTGGTTTTAAAAAGGGTGTTAGTACGGTGGATGCTGTTTTGGATCTGGTGGGGAGGATTGTGACCAGTTTAGACGAATCGAAAAAATGTATGACGGTGTTCCTTGATTTGGCTAAAGCGTTCGACACTATTTCACATGAGCGCCTACTTACTAAGCTCAGCAATGCAGGAATAAGGGGAATCGCTTATGACTTATTGGAAAATTACCTGAAAGATAGAACCCAAAACGTTAGAGTCGGGAGTTCTCTCAGTGATTCGACAACTTTCTTATCGGGGGTACCTCAGGGAACAGTCCTTGGACCGTTGTTGTTTCTTATCTATCTAAACGACATTTTTGAACTCAATAATATCGCCGATAAGATCATATCATATGCCGACGACACTGCAATAGTTTTGGTGGGTGATTCATGGGATGAGCTTTATGGAACTGCGGAGAGTTGTCTCTCTAATCTTTATGAGTGGCTGAGTTTCAATTCAATGTCTTTAAATTTCAACAAAACTAAATTCATTACTTTTTCCATCACTATTGATGGGCAGCCCAATAAAGATTTTTTGCTTATGCACAACGATGAATGTACTCTCCAAAATTGCACATGTCCATCAATCTCGAGAGTTGACGAGATAAAATACCTAGGTATCATGGTGGATAAATATCTGAGGTGGGAGGCGCAATCCACTATGCTGACGAAAAAGTTGAAATTGCTCCTGCATAGATTTTATCTTCTGAGAGATATATTCAATAGGAAAAACTTATTATTAGTTTATAATGCTTTAGTAGAGTCAGTTCTCAGGTATTGTGTGATTGTGTGGGGAGGTCTCACTAAGAACGCTAGAAAAGGTCTACAAACATCACAGAACAGTTTAATAAAAATAATGCTTAGAAAGGACCTACTTCATCCTACGGATGAATTATATCATGAGTCCGGTATTATGAATATAAAAACGATATTCATTTATCAATCCCTCATGTACATGTTCTCCCAGGATCATCCTCTCATTGAACAAGAAAGGAGATACGTGACCAGAGCGGTGGTCAGTGAGACACTTCAGCTTAGGTTTTTCAAGAAGGGTTGTTCACAACGTTTTATTTTCTTTGTTGGTCCTAAATACTCTAACAGAATCCCACTAGAAGTAAGAAGAATTAGGAATAGAAAGAGATTCAGTAGAGAACTTAGAAAACTCTTGTTCGAAAACCGATTCACCTTCGATTTGTAAGTTTTATTTTTATTTATTACTGTTTTTTTTTGCACTCCTACACCTATTGACTCTTATTATGGAGTACTTATATAATTTTGCTTTGTTTTTTCTTTTTTTTTTTTTTTCTCTCTGAATCCGCGCCTCTCTCTTCATCTTTTCATCTCATCCAGCGTTTTCTTTTGTGTTTATTTTTTTTATATATTTTTTTGTTTTTTTTTTGCTTTTGTTCTACTTGTTAAATCTGTGCTCAAAGTCCTCGGAAAGTCCGAACAGCAAGAACAAGCACAGCTTAGTTGTTGTTCCGTCTTGAAGAGGATAACATTGAAATTGTTGCATATGTATTTTTACCATATTAAGCATCTTGTAATTGTAGGGGGAATTGTAGTTGGAATATAGTTGAACGCAGAAGAATAGTTCAGATCCTCTCAAAATGCAATTATTTAAATAGCTAGAAACAGATTTTTTTATTTCACATTGCTGTTTTTGACATGCACCGATTTTAATGTAAAATCCTATCCACCAAATCTCATTTCAATTGAGGAACACAATGTAGACGACAATCTTTTCCTTCACCATTCGCACTACATTTCTTTCTGAAGGTTCGAATAAGACAAATGACTAGAAGGCATATTTCAATTAAACCCGATGATATTTTCAATCAAAGTAACTAAATCGAATCAAAGTAAACATTAGTAATACCGAATAAGAATTTTTTCACTGTGCTAGGAGCGTAATAGGTATATCTTGGCCTTCAAATCTGTATGGGGTTAATATTAATCCTAGAAAATATCTAAGAGAAATAATTGAAGCAGCTTGTCACAAGATTGAGAATATAAGTGATGAAGAAATTAGCGTGACGTGAAATTATCGTGTTCGAAAATGAATTCAGATGACGGGAAGACCTTTCGAGCATCTTTTTGGATGTTAAATTGTGTTTACTCTATATAGGCTGTATATGTGGAGTTTAAATAAATAAATAAATCTTTTGTGAATCTATTACTTTTGTCTCTTTTTCCGTTTCACTTTTCATCAACATGAAATTAAACAGTTTTTTTCTATCGTCAGAAAACTAGTCTAACTATTTCGATGCAATTACAAATTAAAAATAACTTTCGAAATGTAAAATTTATCGATAGTACGAATAACTATAAATTTGGTAATCCAAATTCATTTTATCGTTTCCATGTCAGTATATTATTTCATGAAAATTGGTGCGCTTAAATGGAAAACTTTCGACAATTTTCAGCTGTTGAAAAACCCGATCTGAAATAAGAAAGGTAAAACCTGCATTTTCGCAAAGAATACCTTTTTTTTGAATCAGTCAATATCGAAGAGAAATTTGAACGAAAAAACAAAACAAAAATTAACAAAAGAAAGCTGGTTTTCAAACAAAACATAGTTCCTTGATTTGAGGTTAAATAGTTTCTTGAAATATGAAGTATTATTTTTCATCCACGGGAAAATAATTTACACAATTGCGAGAAAAAACTAAAATCATATACATTAACCAAATATGTCTTGAATTTTTAAGTTTCAGTTCGTTGAAGAGTAGAAAACAGATACGAAGAATACAAATTACTGTTCGTTCAGCCTTGCAAATCTTTTTTTTTCACTTGCACAACTAAACCATCTTGTTGAGTTAATTCATCTGGTACCCCACTCTCTTCTGCATGCACGAATCAGCGTTTCTGGTCCTAGATGATTTCTTCAATCGGTCACAGAATTATGTTCGCAGAGTAACCCATTCTGAATGTAACGCTTCCACTGTCACTGAGAAATTAGTATAAAGGCATCTCAGTATTGAACAGATGTCTACAGCCGTATTCATACGAGATTCGAGATGTCGAGAATGCATATCATTTTAGCACCAGATATCCTACCCCCCTGTCCTACACAAGCCGTTGAAACAGTTGAATGAACTAATCTCAGCATAACTATTGGAAAGACGTTTCCGTGGATATATAAAGACGTCATAGAAAACAAAAGATCACATGTCCTATTGCTTTCCTCGATTGATTTGTCGATAAGCCTCTGGTTGTAGAATCACGCAATAGTGTATTTGTTCAAAGCGAAAATTACTTAAAAACTTGATTGTGTTTCTGTACGTCGTAATATACGATGTCATCATAAGTTACTGGATTGATAACATTGGAAACTCAGCGTTATTGCTTTTTATTCTTGTCCTCTTATAGTCCCCGAGAAAAAGGCTTAATTCATTTTGCCAAATTTTTGTTATTTCAGAATTCCAAGCCGTTAATGTTCCCACTGTTTAGGTTTCACTGTCAGATGGAGTATCACATTTGTCAATTAAGAAATCAAAATATTGTCACGATTCTGTAAAGTTGTATGAAAAATAGAAATTGTCTGACGAAGGAGTCTGATTAAGACTTCGAAACGTTACGCTTCAGATTTCATAGTGTTTTCTTTTTGATCATTGTTAGGCAACAATTTCTTCTTGTGAATTTTTGACCCAATTGTGAACGAGATATTCTTGATAATGGAATATTTGTTGGTACATTATTTGGGCTATTTCCATTATCTATACAACTCGAGTTCAATGAGAATTTCCTACTTCAGTAGACTGTTAGTCAGAGTGGGTTGAGTTGCGGAGTTTGCACCAAAATGGGTGTAGCCAGATGCTTATATAACAGAGCAACCAAGATATGCTCTAATCCAGAAGATCGTGATGAGGAGTTCCACAACATAACAGAAACCCTCAAGAGAAACGGCTACCCCAAGAAGATACTTCAAAAAGCCAGAGAACCAACAGAAACACCAATAGAGCAACAACCAACAGACAATGAACCGACCGAAACGATAACTTCTGTCATACCATATGTGAAGGGGTTATCCGAGAAAATAAGAAGAATTGGTAACAGATACAACGTTAAAACAGCATTCAAGACCAATGATACTGTCAGGGAAAAACTCACGAAGGTGAAACCTGACAACGAGAATCAAAATACCAAAAATTGCATCTATGAAATACCATGCGAATGTGGCAGATCCTATATTGGTGAAACTAAACGCCCTCTGAAAGTAAGAATCAAAGAGCACCAAAGACTAGCTCAACTAGGAGAAACAGAAAAATCCAGGCTAGCCCAACATGCTTGGAACGAGGACCACAACGTCAAATGGGACGAAGCTTCCATAATATCAAAGGAAGAAGGATGGAGGAGAAGGAAATTGAAAGAAGCGGCTTTCATGGCGATAACTCCCAACCCAATCAGCGCGCCTTCTCTGGAAATGAAGAATATCTGGATGCGCGTACTGAGATCTGAGTTAAGGAGGACGAACGCGGCCCAAAAAAGCAATTAGTCCTGACATGAGCCAGTCCTGACGTAGCCTAACCTACTGTGCAAACCAACTACACAAGAGATAAGTACAGTTCATTTATGACTTCTTCTTCTTCTTCTTGAAGTGAGACTGAGTCTTGTCAATTCTGTCATCAGCCTTCTTGTGACATTGATGTTTATTATTTATTCATGACATTTATGTCCAAGTGTCAGAACAACTCGAGTTCAATGAGAATTTCCTACTTCAGTAGACTGTTAGTCAGAGTGGGTTGAGTTGCGGAGTTTGCACCTCTGACAACTCGCGTTCGCATTCCCACAACTCAGTTGGATAGTATGGAGCGCAAAAGTCCAAACGGAACAAGTTTGGCAAAGACCGGTCCTTCTCAGGACCAACAACACCCTGATGACGGCAGGCGAATGCTTGCCGAAACGTCGGTAAATTCCAACAGTATAGATAATGGAAATAGCCCAAATAATGTACCAACAATTTTTGACCCCTGACAAATTAGTGCTCAAGTTTTACGCAGGGGCCTTTCTTCTATTATTTAATTTTTTTTTTAATTGTTTCTTGTTTTAGAGACTGGGAGAGACTACCCAAATCAAGTTTTCAGGAATATGTTAACAACATAGTTTACTTCTATCTTCGTTAGGAGATATATAAAGTTTGACAGGAGGAAAATATTCATAATAATTCCTTATAGATAGATAGATAGATAGATAATTTTTCTTTATTTCAAATTTTACACCAGTACATCAATATAAAAATGAAATGACGTCAAAACAAAAATTAGCAAACTAAACTAGATTTTCACAACTGAAATAATCCCCCATTTTGTACGGTTCCAATTTCACCAACATTTCCTTAACCAATTTCTTAAATTGATTCAAATCAGCACATTCTTTGATACGATTAGGTAACTTATTGAAAATTTTTATACACATATAATAAGGACCCTTTTCCAACAAAGTCAACCTGAAGTGAGGATAAATAAGATCCATAGTTCGCGTATTATAACTATGTTGAATATGTTGTTCCTGTATGGTTTTTGTGACAGTAATGAAAGAGCGGTAGTCGATCCTGATGTCAGATTCGAATACTATAACGAATAGCTTGTTTCCGTAATTTTTAAATTAATTGAATGGATTTAACATAACATACCTGTGCGGCCATATAAAACAACTGAATATTTTTCACAATTATGAATATCAAGAGAAACCCCCATCAACTTTAAATCAAATATATATAGAATTTTATTCTTCAAAAAAAATTAGGAAATCATCACATACTTTATTCTAATATTTGAAAACATTTCCATAAATCAAACAACAACGAAAGGTGCAGAATATGCGGCATAAGGTGCATACGCCGTGTAGGCAGCAGCATATGGTGCAACATATGGAGAGTAAGCGCTGTAGGCCAGAGGAGCGGAATATGCAGCTGTGTAAGCAACTGCCGGAGCTACTACTGGGGCAAACACGCCAGGTTTGGCTTCAGATTTTGCATCTGGGACTGGCTTGGCTTCTGGAATAGCCAGAGCACATCCAATGAAGAAGAAGAGTGCTAACTAGAAATGTTTATGAGATGAGCGAATATTTCCCTCAATCGAAATGATACTTACTTGTTTAAGCATTTTGGGTTGATCGTTTCTGCGTATCAATGAAAACTGATGATTCGTCATTATCTGCACCAACCTTTTATATTGTTCTAAATGAAAGAAATAGATGGAGTAATAGTCAATTTCTTGCTTACGTGATATGTTTCGTGCAATCATTGGGGACATCTCATTTGTATTCACAATTTGACTCTTTTATTACTTGGAAGTGCATTCATATACAGTATACAACAAGGTGTTCATTCATTTTTTGGTACTACGCGACGATTCTGATGAAGGATAAGTACTGTCGTTTCCTTGGATGTGGCAATCAACTCGGGAGGTGAAGGCCACTGTTAGTCAATCGTCGAAAGATCACATCACTCATATATTCCATTTCTGCGGTTAAACCATGAGGTTCAAACTTTTCTGCAAAAATTATGAGAATTGAAAATTTCTATCGCACGGAAAAATAGTAGATCTTCAACAAATTCTTCATATGGGATCGTATTTTTGTGAAAAAATGAGTCACAAATCACTATCATCGAATGATAATTCCGAAAAAACATTCCTTTGGTATCATTCAGAAATTTCTAAGAGCTACTTAACTAGTGTACCTACAAACTCTCATTATAAAGAATGAATATAATATTTTTAACGGAATGAAATGGTTAATCACACTTTTGAATGCTATATATAGGGCGATCCACGGTTGGTGGTACGTTAGATATTTTCGGAGAACGGAAAGCAAGAATTCATTGAAAATTTCGTTTCTTGGACAAGAACAGATGCTCTATCGATCTGAAATATTTTCAGTGCTGCGGTGTTCCACACAAATTAACTACTTTGTTATTTCAAATGGCACACTCTTTATATTATTGCAGTTTCCTATTCATCGAAGTAACACGATTATTTTGGTATCACGTATCACTTTCTCATAGTTATCTTCAGCGGTTCCTGAGTAATTGAATGATTTCCTCTTTTTTGTGCGAAATATAGCTTTGGTTGATCATCAATAACTTCTTTACCTACTAGTTATCTAAGGAAGCTTAAATTTCGTATGCAGAATGCTAAGATTCTATGCATCATGCATATGTTACGGAATATGCTTCTTTTCATACAGGGTCATCAAAAATTCGATGGTTTATCGAGACATACAAAAATGGCTGAAAGTGCATTTTTTCAAATGGGATGCCCTGTATGTTTTAGGAAATACTGAAAGAAAATTGAATTTCCTTTCACATGATAAATCACATTCTATACCTAGATTGTAAGATTCTGCGTTGAACTAAAATTTTATAGTTGCATACGTTCTATAGTTGCGAACTTCCTAAAATTGCTAACCAAAACAAGCTTAAAATGAGCAGTTCATACAAACTAAATTCAGTGGATTTCTAAGATTGGCTGATGATGATTATGAGCTAAAAACTACCAAATAATAAATGAATTCTATTAATGTTCATTCTTTGAACGATACGATGGTTCTAGTCAAAAAAGTTCAAATCTCTGATACACCAAAATTTCAAGTTGTCTGAACAGATATTCATCGTAGAAAGCAATGAAATACCTTAACACGATAAAAATTGACATTATACTCATTTGACAATTAATTTGCTAATAATATTACATTCGCTCATTCTTCATAGTATAAAAAAAATAACAAGTAAAAAGGAAAGAAGTACCCATCCAAATGAAATTTTGATGAATTTGTTCATTCGCCATGGGCAATGTGAACAATTAACAGCAAGAACATGCAGAAGGTTCAATGAAATGTTTCCCGATGATCGGGTTCGCACGTGCGCAACTAGAAAATTTCAGTTCAACGCAGAATCTTACAATCTAGATATGGGAAAGTAATATATCATTTGGAATGAAATTTAATTTTTTTTAATAGTTCCTAAAATATTCGGTGCATTCCATTTGAAACAATGCACTTTCAACCGTTTTTGTATATCTCGATAAACCATCGAATTTTTCATGACCCTGTATGAAAAAAAGGCATAACACCTACATGATGCATAGGATCTTAGCATTTTGCATGCAAAATTTTAGCTTCAAAGATTGATAGTGTTGAAGTTATGAATGTTTAACCAAAGCCATGTTTTGAACAAAAAAAGAGGAAATCATTTGATTACTCAGGAACCGCTGAAGATGAGTATGAGAAAGTGATACGTGATACCAAAATAATCGTGTTACTTCGATGAGTAGACAAGTGCAATAATATACAGAGTGTGCCTTTTGAAATAACAAAGTAGTTACTACTTTTTAAGACGCTACTTCGAACATCAAAAGCTTCTATTCTATAGGATGAACATGGAAGCCATTTAGATATATAAACATAAGAAGTGAGAGCGATGCACCAATCAACATCGCTCGCATGAACCCACTACCTTCTCGCGCCAATCAGGGAATAAATTGGGCCAACGGAACGAATCCAGCATCACTGTCGGAAATTCAGCGATCGAATTACAACCTTAGACCAAGAATCCTCTGAAGATGCCTACCGCAGTTGTGGGAGAAACGTTAGGTGAAACAATTCCTAATAGATCACGGCCAATAAGCCCGGAAGACTCTCCTAATGTCAGTATATCCGGTCGTGAAAGCCTGAAACTATTTAATAGAATAGTATATTCTAAAACAAGTTGCAGAATGAGCTCCTATTCCAACACGAATGCGGAATTGAAAACGAGCGACGTAGGAGCGAGTTTTCGAAAGCATGAGTGTTGGAATTGCCTTCTGTAACGAGTATTAGACGATATTTTCTCTATTTCACTAAAGGTTTGAGGAAAATTCTAGAAATCCAAATAAAAATTCAGATTAGTGACTTTTGCATTGTATCTTGGCAGTTGGTGTCACTAACGAAATTTGACAGATTGCGGAATTTGAATTGATTTGATTCGAAAAATGAGTGGATCGGAGGTCAGTACTGACAACCACAAAACGAAAAATATAACTGAAAACAATGCTGTAATGAGTTTCATTACAGCACTACTTTTAGTACTGTAATGAAATCATTACGATACTGAAATAGAAAAAATTTATTATATCACCATGAGTGCTGTTATATTATGCACACGTTGATGTTGGGTTGTCTTCAAACAATTTGGTCCTAATAGAGATTTGCAAGTTTTGAAGATTGAAATTTGGAAGCATGTGGAAATGAGTGAGGGAGAGGTCCGAGGTTAGTTTACCGTGTAGGTAATAATGAAGGATCGAACATCGCAGTCGTATCTGATGGGACCCAGTAGGTAAGACATTGCGAATGCTCGGTATGTAAACTATGGAGACAATAGATATCCCTACTACCCCACGTTTTGTACACAGTACGGAGTTATTTTGGAGTAAGTAGAAGAATCATATATTATATGTACAGGGTGATTTACTCATCTTCGTAACCCCAATTGTCACGAAAACGTCCAAATATTTTTTCATTCTGTGAATGGCGTTTTGAACAAGTCAATGTTGACTCGAGATGCGCGTTTTTACAGTTCTAATCGTCAGCGATATGCAGCGTGTTTCATTTACTTTTTTCTGTATTGTGATAGTAGTCATTTATTTGAAGACATATATGATTTTGTGTCTTGAATTCAAGAGGACTAGTTCTCTAGAAAATGTGCCTCTTCAAATAAGGCGAAATATGTGGCTACAGCAAGATGGGGCTCCATGCCACAACGCTGCCATTGTGGAGAGATATTTGATTCAGATCGAGAATTCGAAAACAAATGGATAGGAACCAACGGACCCATCAGACATCACATCTCCAGACCTAACGCCGATGGATTAATTTCTGAGGGGTACCCTGAAAAATATGGTATACCAAACTGATTCTGATAATTTGGACCATTTGAAAATGAAGATAAGAAACGCATGTGCCCAAGTAGACCCGTATTTTATAATGAAATAGCGAAGTGATCTAACTTGGATAGGGCTCATAATGGTTTGATGACCTAGATATAATTTTTTTTCATAAAATGAAGGAAGCTTCGTAACAAACTATTTCTCTATTATTGTATTCATTAAATATTATATCTTATAAAAATAAACAACTTTTTTTATATCAAAGGGAACATTTCGAATCATATCTTCTATATACCGGCCGTTATGATCCATTTATAAGTTGTATCATTTCCCTATTTCATTATAAGCTACTTCGGTCAAAATATAAGGGCCACTTTGGGTACATGCTTTTCTTATCTCTATTCTCTAATGGTCCAAGTTATTAAAATTGGTTTGATACACCATATTTTTCAGGGTATCCCTCAGAAAGTAATCCATGGTCGTTAGGTCTGGTGATATCTGATGGGTCCATTGTTCCTATCCATTCATTTTCGAATTCTTGATGTAAATTAAATATTTCTTCACAATGAGTATGGAACTATACCTTGCTTCAGCCACATATTTCGTCTTATTTGAAGAGGCACATTTTCTAGAAAACAAGCCTTCTTGAATTCAAGACAGAAAATCATATCTATGCCTCCAAATGAAGAAAATATAGAAAAAAATAAATGGAATAGAATTAACATAAAACACGCTGCACATCAACCTTGACTTGTTCAAAACGCCATTTACAGAATGAAAAATTATATAGACGTTTTTGAGAGAGTTGGGTTACCCAGATAAGTGAATCAACCTGTACTTACTGAATACTCTGTAAGAAAAATTTTATATTCTTCATTGTATTTATTTCCTACAAAAAGTCAATTTTTTGGAATACGTAGTATGATAACCAACAAAATCGAGGGCTGTTTGAGGTACTTCAGCTACATGATATTTGAATTTCTTTTTTTGACTACAAGCTAGCTCTGACTACTTAAAGAATTTTCTGAGCCGCAAAAAAAACACTTATCAGCTTTTTTTTATATCACAACAAAACAGAATAACAAAATAAAGCCGTACTGTTTGCAAAATGGCAGGTAGTAGGTGTACCTGTTCCCTACATAGTCCGAGCATTCGCCATGTCTTACATTCATGGTCCCATCAGTTACGACTGTGATGTTCGATCCTTCATTATTATTATTACACTGTATACTTACCCCGCACCTCTCTGTCGCTTCTTTCCTCAATAGTCGAAATTTTAATCTTTATGGGTCGGTTTCACAAAACTTTGATTGTACTGTCAAATTAACTGGAGCAACCGCGATTCGTTGAAATTTTAAAACAAGTGATTCGATTGGTTCGAATTTAGATTAGGTTTTTTAATCGTACAATGGAAGCTTTATGAAACCCGCCTTAAAACTCGCAAACCTCTATTAGGACCAAATTTTTCGCCGACAACACTATATCATCGTGTTCACAACGAAACAGCGCTTATACTGATATAATTTTTTTTCTATTATCACACAAGTGAAAATAACTGGTTACGAAATACCTGTTTATACCTGGCAACGAGTATTAGACGATTTTTTCTCTCTTTTAGTCAAGTTTTGTGAAATACTCTCGAAATTCAAATACAAATTCGGATTTTATTTGTGTTGTATCTTGGCAGTTGGTGTGACTAATGAAATTTGACAGATTACGGACTTTGAATTGATTTGATTTGAAAATTGATAGGATCCGAGGTCAGTACTCACAACAACAAAACGAAAAATATAACTGAAAACAATAATGTAATGAGTTCATTACAGAACCTACCGCTTTTAGTACTTTAATTAAAATAATTGAAAATTATATCAGAAATACATTATTAAAAATTTCAATTGAAGAAGGATTTATAAAACATATATTACACATATGACACACATTCATACAAGAGGGGATAGATCATTTCGTTGAACAGAAGAATCATAGAATTCCTTTGGGTTCATTTCATTGATTTAGAATTAAATTTTCCAATTCGGGGTTTATTTCGTCAAAAGTATTTTAATATTTTGAAATCTATGATGATCTTCATCTAATATATATTCTTTCTATTTCCTCAAACCCCTTCCTTACCTGCCAAAAATGCTTCTCACCTCCACGTGTGTGAGTATTTTTTAGTGAAGAACCTACAACGAATTTACATAGGTGTACGCCAATGGGAATATTTTTTTGCAATTGTAAATATCAAGAAAAAATCTTGTCAAATCTTAATCGACATTTTTTAATTCTTCAAGAAAAAAAAAATTATTAATGATCACATACTTTTATTCCAATATTTGTAAACATTTCCATAAATCAAACAACAACGAAAGGTGCAGAATAAGCGGTATACGCCGTATAGGCAGAGGCATATGGTGAAACATATGGAGAGTAAGCGCTGTAGGCCAAAGGAGCAGAATATGCAGCTGTGTAAGCAACTGCCGGAGCTACTACTGGGGCAAAGACGCCAGGTTTGGCTTCAGATTTTGCATCTGGGACTGGCTTAGCTTCTGGAAGAGCCAGAGCACATCCAATGAAGAAGAAGAGGGCTAACTAGAAATGTTTATAAAAAATGATTATGAGATGAGCGAATATTTCTTCTCAATCGAATTGATACTTACTTGTTTAAGCATTTTGGGTTGATCGTTTCTGCGTATCAATGAGAACTGATGATTCGTTTTTATCTGCATTCACCTTTTTATATTGTTCTAAACGAAAGAAGTAGATGGAGTAATAGTCAATGACTTGATTACGTGATATATTTCGTGCAATCATTGCGGACATCTCATTTGTATTCAGAATTTGACTCTTTCATTACTTTGAAGTGCATTGATACACATTTTTCAACATGGTGCCTTCTCTTGTTGGTACTACACGCAGATTCTGATGAAGGATAAGTACTGTCGTTTCCTTGGTTGTGGCGATAAAATCGAGGGGTGAGGGTCTTTATTACTCAAGCATTGAAAGATCACATCATTGGGATATTCCATTTCTACGGTAAAATTTCATGAGAATCATTAAGTTCAAACCTCTCTGCAAAAAAATGAGCAGTGAAAACTTCCTTCGTATTGGAAAATTGCAGATCAAATGATAATTTCGAGAAAAAAATCATTTATTTAGGGTCATTCAATAATTTCTAACAGCTACTAAACAAATGTACTGGGTGATTGTTTATATTTTACTCAATAGCTATCTCAGTTAATAATGGTGGTACAAAAATGTTCAAATTTTCAAATTTGTAGTATTTTTTGGGGCATAAAGGCTTCGAAAACCAAAAAATTTCTTTTGAACTGTTATTTTTCAAATGGTAGGTAAACCCTCCATTTCATTTTCCTAATTTGTAGAGCTCTTTCTTCTAATTTCAATCTCTGGCAGTTTTCTAAACATATGAATATTTTCTTCTGAATCTAAGCGTTGATTGAAGTATATACTACAATCAACGATCTAAAGCAGCTGTGAAATGCCACACGAGAACGATGTATCAAAAAAACCGAGGATAATAAATCAACTCATAATTATTTTATTTATTGATTAACTTAAATTTAAATAAAGTGTCTCAATTACCCCCATTAACTTCTACCACCATCGATACCTTTTTTTGAGGTTTTCTGTACCATTTATGGAATATATTTAAGTTGCCAATTTGATCCTCTATTCTGAATTCAATGTCTTCAATATTTTGCGTACAGGCCATACACACTTTAGATTTCAGATATACCCATAAAAAAGTCCAATGGGGTTAAGTCGGGACTATCAGAAGGCCACAGAATTGAGTTTCGATGTAAAGAATTAACAGCATTCTCGAGTGGCGTTTTACAGCTGCCTCACATTAAGACGAAAAAACGTCTATTTTTAAGAAACTCTCAAAAGTAACAACCTAAAATATAATTTGAAATCAGAAGAAAGAGCTCTATCGATGAGGAAAATAAAAAACAAGGTGAAATATTAAAAAAAAAACTGTTCTCAAAAATTTTCAGGTTAACGATGCTTTTACGCATTTCTAAGTACTCAATTCTGATTGCATTTGATGAATTCTACAAATTTGTCCATTTGAACGTTTTTGTACGAGTCAACAGGTGGAGAGATAAACTGCGATTCGGCAGTGAGTATTGATAGATATGAATAGATACTATTTCTGATAATATAATTTCTTTGGTAGGTTAGCTGATGTGAAGATTGATAGATCCGCCTAGACTATTGTTCCGCCACATTCAAATCGACTTTAGGCTAAACAATATTCTAGGCGGATCTATCAATCTTCACAGGATTCATCAAGAGACCAGACCATTCGCGGAAAATCAGTATCCAGTGTTTTCATTTCTATATTGTTTCAGTTGCTATATTTTCAGAGAGATCATCCGTAAATATAATAAAGAACAAAAGGCTCAAATCTGAGCCCTGTGGAACTCCACCATCAACTTTGCTTTGACTAGACCTAGACACTTCTTCATTCCACTTCACGACCTGTAATCGGTCCTTCAAATAAGAGAACGTAATTCATTCAAGTATTCGAGAGGACTTCATGGGTAACTCAAATCAACGAAAGTACGTATAATTTCCACATCATCGCTGTCGTTTTATGCCTCAGATATTGATGTATTATAACCTGATCTTTAATGAATTTTAGCTTCAAAAATCAGAGAATTTCATTGTTCTGATTGTTTTTCAAATGAAAGTCTATGAATTGAATCATTGAAAATCTCTTGAATGTATTCCTTAACGATTTCGTGAATTTAATTATTACTTTTTTAAAAGGCCATTTGGTTTAAACCTATTTACCTATACAGGAAAAAATACCAAGTTTGTGCCCCATTTTCAAACCTTGCTCTAAAAATTTGTATATAAACGGCAGTGACTCTTATGTAAACATATCTATGACTGGCAGTTTTTATTCCTTTCTATCTTATACAGTGCCGGAAAAATAATATCTCCAAAAGTGAACATTTTCGTTTTTGCCCTGTATTTCAGGAACAAAAGTAGTGTGAGTTAAAATATTTCTGTTTGTGGCTTTGAAAGTTTTGAAAAGGTGAAAACCGCATGTTTATCTATCTTTAATAATAGTCAGACCCAGTATACGAGTACAGACTCTCATAATTAAGAATGAATATTTTTAAGCAAATAGAATGATTTATCACACATTTGAATTATGTAATTGGTTAGGAAAAGGAAAAGCTTTCACGGTGAAATAAAAACTTTAAATATTTAAATAGGAGTCCGACCAATTTGAAAAAACGCATCAAACTAGACTGCAGAAACTAATGGAAAATTAATTAAAGCTATCAAATGCTGCTCAGATAGGCAAGACGTGAGTTCCATAGATGAACTCTGTCAGTTTTCATTCAAATATCGTCAAAGATTTGGCAAATGTGTCTCACATATCGTTGCCTATTGTATGAAAAAGTTCTTTTTCTACAAGCGTACGCTTTCAACCCTTTTACCGCTCGCATTTCAATTCGTAATGAGTCAAATTTCCAAACAGTGCGGGAAAACCTCTGCTATTCCATTCCCGCACACTTTTATTAAAGAATTAACTGAATTATGATATGTCTCTATGCTCCGAACAATGAGAGTACTATGGTTCGACATTAATGAGTATTATGAATTGATATAGGTAGGTAATCAAATCGATCTGAAATAAGCGCTTTTAGAAAAAATATTTTATTTATTCATTTCGAATTAATGTCTCACAAAACACCCAAGGGTAATTACAATGTAAAACAGTAATAAAGAAAAACTCAGAGAAACAAAAACCAACATAACCAATTGCTACAACGAAATAACATATAAATAGAATTGAGAATCACAGATAAAAATTACTTAAAAAAAAAGTCTCAAATTACAAATAGGATCTCAGAGCGGCAGTTCAAACAGGTCACCACAAAATTAGATTATTTAAAGCTGCCACACTTGTGCCAAAGAAATCCACATCCCTATCTCTAAAAAGTTCATTGCAATGTACCAACATTTGGGTCCGTCAAGTTTTGACATTTTTACGAAATTTTTTGTTTATTGCTAGTGCTAGTGCTGGCGAATGCTGAAAAAAATTACTGGAAAATCTTCGATGCTACTCGTAAAAATGAAAATTTAATTCTCCAAGCCAACTTAATTTTTCAAGCCCGGAAAAAACAGTATTTTTCATCGAAATTGTGAAAAAAACTAATTCTAGCCTATTGCTGGCGAGTGCTGAAAAAAACATTTGAAAATCTCACTCAGGCATGGAAAAATTTGCAATTGAATTTTCCATGACAACTTCATGCAGCTTGGAAAACTCAGCATTTTTCATCGAAATTTTAAAAAGAACTTATGCTAGCCAAGTGCTGGCGAGTGCTGAAAAAAAAACCGAAAATCTCAGATAGGGGTGAAAATGTGGGAGGTTGAAATTTCCGGGCCAACTTGATGCTGCCCGAAAAAATCAGAATTTTTCATTGAAATCGTGAAGAAAGTACCTAATTATTAGTCGAGTGCTGACGAGTGCTGAAAAAAAATTTAAAAACTGCCATGGGAATAAGAGAAATAAGGAGTTAATTTTGCGCGGCAACGTATTATACGTTATAATAGCAGCCCACAGAAAAGGATTTTATCCAACACATAACAATCATGAGAGTCCTTAATAATATCATTGTTGACAAATTGCACACTAGTATGTTATAAATCCATAACGCACTACTAACTCATGGATTATAATCCACTTTCATATTTGAAGTTGCATACTATTTATTCATGACTATTTAAAGTTTAATTCACATTGATATTGAAATTAAAGAAGAACGGCAATGGTTCATTCTAATTTAAAGTTGTTAACTACGTTGGTTCATTGGAACCAGTCGCTACCCTCGCTGTTCTCAATTAAGCTGCTCAATTCAGTGAGAACATCCCCTGAAATATAACTCCTAAAGATGCCAGACACTCGAACTGGCGAAACGTCGAGAACTAATCCACAACGACGCCGAAATGCTCGATAAAACAGGTGACATTGAACGATGGCCGAGAAAGCCTGAACCATTCATGGTGAAACTTCTCGATTTCTTGGTTTTTGCGTCTGGCAAAACTACGTTAAAATATTTTCCGTTGAATTGGCTGACTTTCGCAGCCATCTGTCATTGTCACCTGTTTTTTCGAGCATGTTGGCCGTCGTCGTGGAATCATTCTTGACGTTTTGCCAGTTCGAGAGTCTGGCATCTTCAGGAGTTATATGGTACCACCACCGCATACTACCCCAAGCTTTACAGGGAAGCAATTGAAATTCATAAACATCGAACGAATCTGAATAGATCAGAAGAATTTTAAAAAATCAACAGGATTTCTTGCACCATCATATTTTCCCACTTTCGACCCAAATCATGAAGAATGGATTTGAATGTTAGCCAAGTGCTAGCAGGTGGTCAATATTATATTTATAATTCCAGTAATAATAAAAAACGACATCTGTGTTTTTCGGAATAGCGTATATCCATCGTGAAAAATGAACATGTTGTTTGTCGGAACCCTGGAACAAGTGAATATTAGCTGTTAAAAACTGAAATAGAAAATTTCGGAATGAATATTGAACTTGTCGATGCTTGTGATTTTTGTCTTGGTTGTGGCTATGAAGAAGTCATCAAATCAGCTTTTTCACCAGTCAGTGGTAAAGATGACTTCGAAAAAATATCTTCTTTTGACATCTAGAATCTATGGTTTCAATAGATGTACAAGTCAAAGACTCACCCTGTATATATAAATGTATATGTCTTTTTGAACGAATAAATTCATCAAAATAAAACTTTTCTATTTTATTCATTCTCATCTAACGAAATCATCGAAAAACAACATTATTGTCAACTAGGATACATGGTTCATTGTCCGTTTCATCATATTTCCTCTTGAGGGTTACAAATCTAACATGAACTATGAAAATTTTCCTTTCAGTTTTTTTCCTCAAAATTCATCTGTATTGGATTCGTTCAGATTTTTCCTGACCAATTTTATCGTTAATATTCTCCATTTTATTTATTTTTTCCTACAGCTTTCCCCAGCTACCAATCAGATATATTCTCTTCAGAATGCTGTTTTTTCCGGGAAATGAACCGGAAAATTCAATCGAAATTTCTTTTTCTCATATCAAAAATTTTTGATTTTTCAGGCAATTACTCGCTAGAATCGAACTAGCTTCCGACAAAAAAATGTTTTTTGAGGGCTGCCATAGGTTGTCCCTAAAAATGGCTACGCAAAATTCAATCCTTAATTTTTTCATTCCCATGGCAGATTTTTTCAATTTTTTTTAATCACTCGCCAGCACTTGTCCAATATCAACCTCCCTGAAGATTTCAATTAAAATTTCTGATTTTTTCGGGCAGCATCAAGTTGGTCCGGAAAATTCACCTCACTTTTTCACCTCTATCTGAGATTTTCATTATTTTTTCTCAGCACTCGCCAGCACTTGGCTAACATTAGCTTTTTTCAAAATTTAGATGAAAATTGCTGGGTTTTCCGGGCTGCATAAAGTTGGCCCGGAAAATTCAATTGAATTTCTTTTTCAACACTCCATGAAAAATCTCGATGAAAAATGCTGGTTTTTACGGGCTGCATATAAGTTGGCCCGGAAAATTAAATTTTCATTTTTACGAGTACCTACCATTGAATAATATAATAATAATAATCTTTTATTTGATCTTTTACAACACACAACATAATGGTAAGTATGTGCAGCATTTACCGCATGGGTGTAGATCGTGTCAAACAAAATACAAATATTAACACAAGAAAAAAAAATATTTAAAACTAGTCTTACATTAAAGATCACTAAAATCTTTTTCATCCAAAAAGTCATTTAATGAATAATAACATTTTTAATTAGGAATTTTTTTAGTGTTTTTTTTTAATGTATGTAGGTCTAGTTTTGAATTCACTAGGTAATTTATTCCATATTGTTAAAATAGAATAAGAAACATTTTTCTGTACATAAGGAAAATTGGGTTTTACATCACACAAATAATATTTACTTCTTGTATTATATACATGTTTCAATTCTAAGTTTTCGAATTCAGATGGATTATTAATTTTGTATATTACACATATATAAGCTAAACAATGTTAAAATATTATATTCATTAAAGATATTTTTACATATTTCTGTTTGTTTTAAGTTGAATATTATTCTTAGACATCGTTTTTGAAGAATAAAAACTCTATTGGCCTCAACTGACCTGGCCCAGAATATGATTCCATATTTTATTCTGGATTGCACATAGGAGTGTTATGCTGTAAGAGCCGCATTCAGACCAACTGTGTTTGCCAATATTCTTAGTGCATAGCAACACTTAACTACCGTAGATGCCACCGATTCAACTTGTGGCTTCCAATTTAGTTCACAGTCGATATGGATGCCCAAAAAGAACAAAGTATCTACTGTTTCAATTCCTATATTTTGAAAGTCTAAACTAATATTACTGGAATTCCGTTCTTTCAACATTAAAATTTTTGTTTTAGCAAAATTTAAGTGTAGATTATTATTAGCGAACCATCTTTCCATCTTTCCTAGATCTTTCAATACTTTTGATTTGTATTCATCAGCAGTACTTCCCTCGCACACTAATGACACATCATCAGCGAACATGACGACATAATAATCGATTTCAAGCGAATAACCTGGTCCTCATTGGTAATTACCAACTAGGACCAACTGCATTCAAGCGACTTCGGTCATTGTAGGTTATAATCATTTTACAAGGAATATCCCTGAAGACTATAACCGTAGATAACCGCAGGCAGGACCGTAGATAACCGCGGTCATTACTGGTTATTCGCTTGAAATCGGTTTATTTGATGTTATTTGGACTAAGTCATTTGTGTACAATATGTAAAGGAGAGGACCAAGTATGGAGCCTTGGGGTACTCCTGCTTGCACATACAATCCATCGGATATTAGTTTTTCCCCATTTGAAGACACTTCTACAGTTCTTTGAATTCTGTTTGACAAATACGATTGGAATAAATCATGAGGAACACCACTTATACCATATTTTTCCATTTTCCGCAATAATATTGAGTGATTTACCATATCGAATGCTTTAGTTAGATCTAGGCACAAGGCCATTGTGATTTGATTTTTGTTTAAAGATTTTATTATTGATTGCAGTGCTTGGTAAATTGCATTAACCGTTGATTTCTTTTGTCTGAAGCCACATCGTTCTTTCACAAGAATGTTATTTATTTCGAAGAAGTGTATTAATTTATCAAAGATGATTCTTTCAAATAATTTATTTATATTTGATAATAATGATATAGGACGCTAGTTGTCATATTGATTTCTTTCCTTTTTTTTTATAAACTGGCTTTATCCACGCTTCTTTGAGTTGTTCTGGATATTTCCCTACTTTGAGTGTTTGGTTTATAATGTGCGTTAGAGGTATGACTGAAGAAGAAGCACAAGTTTTTAGTAATGCTACTGGTATTTGATCGTAACCCACTGACTTTTTATTTTTCATCTGCATCATATAGCGAAAAACATCTTGTTCAATAACCGGTCCAAGAAATATACTCGTATTGCAGGATTTTATGTGATCGTTATAATTATTAGTTCTGTTGATATGTTGATGAGAAACATTAATGAAGTGATAATTAATTTCATTGAGTAGGTCCTTTTCGTTCTTACCCAGAAAATACTGGAAAATGGCAGATTTTGTGCTGTTACTTTTTTTAGTTAACCCGTTGATGATAGTCCAGGTGGCTTTAGCTTTATTATCCGATCTGTTTATAAAGTCATTTTCAGAAATGATTTTAGCTAATTGTATAGTTCTTTTTAGAATGCTTGAATATTTCCTATAAAAACTCTCAGTTACCTTACCCGTAATCATCTCTTCAAACAATTTCCTTTTATTTTTGCATGATGTCCTTATGCCTATTGTGAGCCGTGATCTCGACAAATTTTTATTGAATTTATATTTTTTTACCGGAAACACCCAGTCAATCAGAGCTGACATAATACCGCTGAAAATGTTGTATGACCTGTCTGGATTCGACTCCGACAGCACACCACTCCATGAACACTCCTGTAACGTTATAGAAAAGTCATTTAACTTATTTTTTGTAAAGAATCTTTTTTTTGTTACATGTATTTCCTTTTCTGAGTTCTCAATTTCTACATTATTTACTGTTATGTATTGACACCTGTGATCTGAGAGAACTGAAGTTTTGTTCACGTTATTTTTGTAGCATTTTGCATTGATGAATATATTGTCAATTAGTGATTGGGAGTTCTTCGTAATTTTAGTTCGGCTGAATATTGTTTGTTCATAATCAAAGCTTTTTAACAAATCTAAAAATTGAGTTTTTGTGTGATTATCGCACAATAAATTAATATTAAAATCACCACATATTACAACCTTATATCTACTAAATTTGGTATATATTTTATTGAGAACTTCCTCAAACCTGTTTACAAAAATCCCTACATCCCCTAAACACGTTCTAAACATTGAGACAACTATTAATTTACTATTTCTACTTACTGTACATGAAATTTCTATTTGACATTCAATACTCACTCGCGTACATAAAAAGATACCACCTTATAATTATGAACCTTTATTAAGTCAATTTCTTCTTTTTTTTAGCCAATGCTCAGATATGCATATTATGTCAGGTTGTTCTTCAACACTTTCAATAAATTCTTCCAATTCAAGTATTTTTTTGCGAAGGCACTGGATATTTTGATACATGATATTGATGTATTTTATATTTCTTCTCTTCGTCGTTTTTTTTTTTCAGCACTCGCCAGCACTCACCTAGCATTAGCAATAAACAAAAAATTTTATAAAAATGCCACAACTACCGGGCCAACTTGACGGAACCCCAACATTTGTGTAATAGGACTTGTTAATAATAATTAATTTTTATAGAATATTTTTACGCGCTGTGGTCTAAGATTCACCTTAGGGAAAACGAAATTTATGAAATTAATCAACGAACATTTGTTGTATTTAATGTTGTTGATTATGTAGTAGATGAAGATGACAGCATGCAGTCTTCTTCTATCTTTAAGTTTCTGAACTCTGTATGATTCCAGCATATTATGATAAGAGATCAGGTAAGGATAATTATGGTTGTCTCGAAAGTATACAAATCTCAGAAACTTCTTCTGTATACGTTAACTATGGAAGTGGGCAAGCGGTGACCGAACCACCGCAGTTGCGGCCACACCAGGGTATTGAAAAGCCTAATTATTTTATTGGTGTTCACAAAGTTTGTTGAATTTCGGATATAAAACCGAGTTTCTGATATGCTTTACTGATAATAACGTCGTAGTGCTTAAGGAATTTTGAATTTTACTGCAAGTGCACACCAAGATCCTTGGTCTCGGTCTGCCTCCGCAATACACTACTACACTATTGTTCTTAACTCGTGCGAAATGGGTCTTTTCCGCACCCAACTGCTTACCCATACTCAGCTTCGCGTCGTTCTTGCAACGGCAGTTTCGTGCGGAAAAATAACTTTCCGCACTTATTAGGAAAATAACAATTTCTCCATTGGTTTAATTAGAAACTAACTGCTATTCTTATACATGCATGACAGCGCACACAGAGCTCAGAATATAATTCAACCTAGGTTTTTATAAATATTGTATTATTGTTATTATTGTAACATTATAGGTCCAAGTATTGTACCCTGTGAAATTCCTTGTTCGATATTCCTACTCCTACTTTTCATTTGTAATTTTTAGAGGTTCCAGAAATTCATTAGGGATTTCATAGCAAAAGTTGAATCATTAACATATCTCAATTTTTCATGAAAAACTCGAATAAATAACATAGCTTCACGCCCATGAAAAAAAGATTAATATCTTTACTACAACCGTGCATAGTTACTTACTCTCCTACACTGTTTCTGGTACGGAAAATGTCACTTTCCTGCACTAGTGCGGCAAAGTAAATTTCTGCTACCTATAACATGAGATCAATTATCTACTCACTTGAATTTTCAATTTTCAGTTGAATATTTTAAATTATGCGGTTTCATCGATGTTAAAACAATTCATAAACGTAATTATTCGTTTGAAAAATATCATATTTCCCAAGAGAACTTTACTTCCTTCTTGATTAATTAATTCCTGTGTTTTTTCTATGTTATGGTGTATAACTTTTCATAGAAACTGGTTAATCGGTGTGTTAAACAAATAATTTCGAAAGTTGTACGTACCTATTGAATTATTTTTTAACCCTTAAATGCACTATGTTGCCATTTGGCAACATACCAATTTTCCGCTTGTACCTTCAATACAGAAAACTATTTATTCGTTTTTTCGCTATGTTGTCGTATGGCAACACAGTGCTGGCCTGTAATTATAGCCGCGGCTTGTCTCTAGTGTTCTGCGACTTGAAAATCGCGAAAACTGTGAAGACATTCACGCATGCGTTGAAGTTTGAGTGATTCGTAGTTTTTTGAAAGTGCGAAAAATGTGGTGTTGCTCTTTGCCTGAGTAAAAACAATAATTGTTTCAAAAATTTCGATAACCACTGATCCCTTTGTTTTCATGTTCATGTTTTATTCAAACCAAATTTGTGCAATGTAGCCATCTGGCAGCAAACCGAACTTCTTCACATAGTAAATGAAATTTTATAGTTGGAATTTTTTTATTATTTTTCTGTTATTTCCCACTGATTCACGAGGAGAATCCGCTATTCGGGACTCAAAAATAAAAAATCGTGCATTTAAGGGTTAATATATATTACGGTAGAAGAAAAAATATTTTTCCTAGCTTACACGGACAGTATTTTTCCTGTACTCACTCCGCGTCGTTCGAGCTACAGCCATCTCGTATAAGGGAAAGTACAACTCTCCGCACTTTCCGATTTTGCAATTATGAAGATCACATGGAAACCTTGTCAATCTAAATCCATTTTTCAAGAAAAAAATATATTAATGATCACACAGGTACTTTTATTTCAATATTTGTAAACATTTCCATGAATCAAACAACAACGAAAGGTGCAGAATAAGCGGCATAAGGTGCATACGCCGTATAGGCAGCGGCATATGGTGAAACATATGGAGAGTAAGAGCTGTAGGCCAAAGGAGCAGAATATGCAGCTGTGTAAGCAACTGCCGGAGCTACTACTGGGGCAAACACGCCAGGTTTGGCTTCAGATTTTGCATCTGGGACTGGCTTAGCTTCTGGAAGAGCCAGAGCACATCCAATGAAGAAGAAGAGGGCTAACTAAAAATGTTAATAGAAAATGATTATGAGATGAGCGAATATTTCCCCTCAATCGAATTGGTACTTACTTGTTTGAGCATTTTGGGTTGATCGTTTCAGCGTATCAATGAGAACTGATGATTAAATTACTAAACTAACCTTTTTATATTGTTCTAAACGAAAGAAATAATTGGAGTGTCAGCCAATGACTTGATTACGTGATATGTTTGTTGCAATCATTGGGGACATCGCATTTGCATTCATAGTTTGATTCTCTTATTACTTTGAAGTGCATTCATACCCAGTTTTCAACAAGGTGCCTACTCGTTTTGGTTCTGATGAAGGATAAGTACTGTCGTTTCCTTGGATGTAGCGATAAACACGAAAGGTGAAGGCCATTATTACTCAAACTTCAAAAGATCACATAATTGAGATATTCCATTTCTATAAAAATCATTAGTAAATAGTTAAAGGCTTTCACGACCGGATATACTGACATTGAAAGAGTCTTCCGGGTTTATTGGCCGTAGTCTATTAGGAATTATTTCACCTAACGTTTCGCCTATAACTGCGGTAGGCATCCTCAGAGGATTTTTGGTCTAAGAATATACCTCGAACGCTGAATTTCTGACACTGACGTGTTCAAACCGGAAGTGTTATCTACATTCCTATTAATGGCGGAAAAAGATTGTGAATTTATGCGCGTGATGTTGATTTGCTCATCGCTCCGGCTCTAAGGTCGGCAATCAGGCGCTATGTAACAAAGGGGTTTCTTCTTTTCTGTTCATGTTGTTTTCATGTTCATAAATTTCAAAGACTTCCATGTTCAGCCTAGAATAGTAACTTTTGATATTCGAAATATCTCTGCCTTTGAGAAAACTATTTTGTGGCCATTTGTTGGAGCATGTTCCGCTAATGCGTATTTTTCTGACCAATTCAGTCGAAGGCATCGTTCGTGCTGCTTAATTCTCGTATTGATACTTAGTTTTGTTGTAGCAATATAGACTTTGCCGCAGTCACAAGGTATCCTGTAAATAACGATTTGTGAAAGTGGGTCGATTTTGTCTTTATTAGTTCTGATTATTTGCCCAAGTTTTTGTGTCGGCTTATAAATGGTCTTGATGTTGTGCCTCTTCAGTATTCTACCAATTCTATCTGTGACCTTAGGAATGTATGGGAAGATGGCTCTTCCATTAGGGTGATTTGTGATGTGTTTTCATCACGTGTGGAAATTTTTGGTCTTATTGCGCTCTGAATTTCTTTGGCATTATATCTGTTTGCGATGAATGCATGCTGTAAATATTCAAGTGCATCCCCCAGAAATTCCGGCTCGCATAAACGTCAGGCTCTCTCTACGAGTGCATTGATAACTCCTCGTTTCTGTTTTGGGTGATGATTAGACTTCTTCAGTTAGATATCTGTCAGTGTGGGTTGGTTTTCTATGGACCCCGTGTTCTAGTTTCCCATTAGGTTTTCTAGTTACTAAGACGTCTTGAAAGGGTAGAGCACCATCCTTTTCAATTTCCATAATGAATTGAATATTTGGGTGCCTACTCTTTAAATGGGTTAAGAATGCTCGCAATTAATTCTTCATCGTCGTGACCCCAAACGACAAAAGTATCATCCACATAACGTAGCCACGTGGATGGTTTCTTCGATGCCGATTTGATAGCATCAATCGGGCCAATAAGCCCGGACTCTTTCAATGTCAAAATAATTAGGTTTAAACTTCTCTGCAAAAAAACAGTGAAAATTTCTTTCGTACGGAAAAAGGAAGATGTCGAATAAATTCTTGATATGGAATCATGTTTTTGTGAACAAATAAATTGACATATGACTTTATCATTTAATAATTCCGAAAAACAGATTTCTTTGGATTCATTCAGTATTTTCTGAGAGCTACTGAAATTGTGTACACACTCTCATAATTGAAAAAGAATATTTTTAAGGGAATGAGATGTTTTGTCATACATTTAAATGCCGTAGTCTGCAGGAACTAATAGGAAATTAATCGAAGCTACCAAATGCTTGTCAGATAGGCAAGATGTGAGTTGCGTAGTCAGTTTTAATTCGAGGATCGTCTTATATTTGGCACATCTTGTTTATTGTATTATGCCTTCGCAATCTTCATTTCACAGGTATTGGACCTGATCAGTTTTCTGTGACTTACATGAATATATCTATTTTCAAAACTACAACAAAAACAACAAAAATTTGCATGTACCAACTCTACATCCGCAGTCTTTGAATCAGATCAAATCAAAATTAATTCACAAGAGAAACATACTAATTCGATCAATTGAAAATGCGGAAAATAGCAAAATAAAAGAGAAGAGAAGAGATTTCAGGACTCTGAATTCAAACTTGAAAGACCTGACCGTTTCCTGTTTTTTTTTCCAAATCGTGACAATATTTTGATTATATTATATTATATATTATATAAATATTATATTTCAAAATATTGTGACGATTCTGCGAAGTAATATGAAAAATAGAAATTGTCTGACGAAGGAGTCTGATTTAGACTCCGAAACGTTACGCTTCAGAGTTCAACGTATTTTCTTTTTGTTCATTGTTTGGCCCCTGATAAATTAGTGCTCTAATTCTTACGCAGGGGACTTTCTTCTATAATTTGAAAAATTTTCCTCTACTTATGTGTCAAATCCGTTCATTCCGCCACATCTCGTAGAACAAAACAATGTTAGAATGTTTCATTCTGATTTCATTCCATAACTGTTTTCAGTAATGTTAATTGATGACATGTTGGTCTCCTGCCACGGATTTATTTAACATCTGTCAAATTTCATGAGATAGAAAACAGTTCTGTCAATCAATATTTTTCAAAGCAAAAATTACTAAACAATATTTACGGCAATATTTCATTAATTTGGATAAAAATTCAGCGAATTAGAGAAAATAATGTATGATACTCGTACAGAAGGCTCATTCTAACACTCGTTCATTCCAAAACTCGCCACTTCGTGGCTCGTTTTTGAAATTTGAACTCGTTTAAAAATATCAATAACTTCTGCACTTGTATCATAAATAACTATTCTAATTGTTTCATGTTTCAGAGACTGGGGGAGAAAACCCAAATAAAGTTTTCAGGAATATACAATATCAGTTTTGCAATTCCAGCTGCAACATTGTATACACTTTTCAGTCTTGAATATGTGGAATTAGGGAAATACTTTTTTCTTATTTTATTACAACCTCACGTTTCGCCTACATCTGAGGTGAGCATTTTCATAGGATTCTTGGTCTGAGATTGTAACTAGACCGCTGAATTTCCGAAATTCCTTGGAAATATTTTTAACCATATTAGATCATTGTTAATATGAAACAGATTTTATGAATTCGACTATACGAACATGAAATCTAGAAATTCCAAAAAAACTCAAGAATTATTCCATTTGGGATCATTAACATGTGAACACTATAATTATTTTTCTTCGCAGAATCTTACGCAATCATGAGAAATTGGGTTCCTTCAAATTGAAAACGAAAGTTATAGGCCGGTGTTGATCCCAATTCTCGACTCTGTGAAACAGCCTGTAACGAGTTTTTCAAAATTCGTGAAATGTACAATAATTTTCACAGTCTTCGACTTCAATGGTATGGAAACGGTTTGTGCTTTTGTGCTTAAGATATTTAGAATAGAATTTGTCCCATGTTGAGGGATGATATTTTTCTACTGATTCCACATTGTGAAGCCGATGTGAACGGACACGTGTTATCGCGCTCCGATAAAAGGTGATAATTTTATAAACAATCTAGTTTCGAACGAAATTTATCTCGAAAAATAACAGTGCCAGTGAATTTTCAAACAAAGAATCCTTACTTTAAACTTGTCAAAAACTGTTTCCTGTGAGCCTTCTGACTACAGAAGGCCCCTTCTGACTACAGAAGGCCCAACTAACTCGTAAACATGTCTACCCAGAACAAACAAAGTTATGCAACAGCAATTCAGACTGAAACCTTCCCAACAAAAGATCAAGCAATTGTGTTAGATGGAATCGATGGAATAACAATAAAGGAATATGCAATTGCGATTGGAAATCTTACGACGCCAACAGATATTCGATTCATTTCTAGAATATCGAATAATCGAATATGTGTTTACTTATCTACAAAGGAAATCGCATCTAAATTAACAGAAGAACACAAAACCATCAAGATTCAAAATCGAGACATAAACATCAGACCACTTATTACACCAAATAAAAGAATTATTATATCTAATGTTCCTCCAATCATTCCTCATAAAAATATTGAAGAAATCTTCAGAAAACACAACATAAGTCTCTCTTCGGCAATAACCCACCTCAGAGCTGGATTTTCTGAACCAGGATTTTCTCACATATTGAGTTTTCGTAGACAAGTTTATATACCTCCTGAAGATCTTTCGAAACTGCCAGAATGCTCACAGATAAATTATGATAACACAAATTACTGGATATATTTTGCGGAAGATATACTAATGTGTTTCCTCTGTAAAAAAGAAGGACACCTCGCAAAGAACTGTCCAAATAGCACTAATCAACCACAGATTACAGAGGAGAGTTTCACAACAAACTCGAAAAATAAGAATATCGAGCAAACCAAGGACCAAGAATGTTCTTCTGAAAAAGAGCAAGGTGAGTCAACAACAGCTCTTACAACAAATTACAAGATAAATAAACGTCCATATCCTGAATCTACATCCTCCAAGTCATCCGAAATATTAGCTAACGAAGAAGAAACCCTCTCAAATGCAAAAGAAACTCCGGCAGCGGAAATAAAGCAGTCAATCAAACAGCCTACTAAAAAAACGAAAATACAAGAAATGGATACATCCCTTTATGAAGACCTCAAGCCAGTGGAAACCGCCATGGACACAAATCAACACCTATTTAAATTCGACTTTTTTCAACTAAAGGAATTTATTGCTGATACTTATGGACAGAGAAATATCACGGAAATTGCCTATACAATAACTGACGATCATCTGGAACTCGCAAGAACACTCCGAGAACTCTACAAGGCATTGTCAACACGCAGAATGAAATCAAGATTCACCAAAATCATCAAGCAATTAGATCCAGAAGGCATCACCGGCCAACCTTTAAGCACAAGCTCCAGCCTCAACGACATATCGGATTTATAGAAGACTCCATTATAGAGGGCCAAAATAATTTAAATATTTTGTACTGGAATACAAGAAGCATAAAACAACGTAAAGAAGAGATAGAGGGTAGGTTGAACGAATTTGATATTCTAGTTTGTACCGAAAGTTGGTTGAAAGACAAAGATAATTTCAATTATTCAGGCTTTAATTGTTATAGAAAGGACAGGTTAACATCGCGAGGTGGTGGTATCTTGATATTAATGAAAAAATATATAATTTTCAAAGAACTCGATTACATAACGACTCCAAATGACTCGCTAGAAATTTGTGGTGTTTCCTTAATTAACGTAGTCCCGTCATTTGATTTAATAGTTCTATATAGAGTTCCTGGTTCCAATTTGAGCCAGTCCACATGGAATTCTGCAATTGATAATGTCAATGAATCGAACAAAAATATCCTATTTATGGGAGATTTTAATGCTCATCATGTAGCCTGGAACTGCGAACATAACGATTATAATGGCGATAGGTTATTACAAGCAATTCACAACTCAAATCTGATCATTCACAATACTGACTCCTCCTCACATATTAATCCTCACAATGGAAAAAAATCAAATCTCGATCTGATTTTAACAAAAAGTTCAATTGCCGATATAGTTTCCACTGAAACATATGATGAAACACTCGGTTCAGATCACTATCCTATACGCGTAACAATCAATGCGAAGAAACAATTCTATGTTAAAAAATCCTTCAAACTTTATTCATCCAAAACAAACTGGGAGAATGTCGATCGAGAATTGAATTCTGAATATTCCAAATTTTACATGACAGAATACTCTAACTCACCGGCAAACAAGAAATATGAAATATTTATAAAGATAATAACAGATGCAGTCGCCCAGAACACACCAAAAAGGTCAAATAATAAATTTTCTTCCAAGAATAACCCCGTCCCTTGGTGGGATCAGGAATGCAATGAACTGAAAAAAATGAGAAAAAAAGCTTTTAAAAAATGGGTTTTATCGTGTGAGATGAAAGACGGTATTAATTATAGACGAATCAAAGCGCTAACCCAAAAAAAGTTCAAAATGAAAAAAAGACAAAGCTTTCGTAATTTTGCAGAAACCATAAATTTCAGCACAAATGTTAAGTATACCTGGAACAAATGTAAAATATTTAAAAACAAATGGGTGAATGTAGAGCCCTGTATTACTAGTAATTTTAAATCAAAGGAAAACCTAAAAATGGCTCTTGATAAACTCAGTCCACCTTTTGTCCCTACTGACCCAGAGTACTTTCCGCTGTGTGAAGAAAACGATTTCTTTGACACGCCTTTTACTTATTCAGAGTTCAATTACGCACTTGACAGTAAAAACACCAAATCATCTCCAGGAATGGACGGTATTGACTATCTTATTTTGAAAAACCTAATGCCAAAATATAAATTAATACTTTTGGATATATTCAACGAAATGTACAAAACCAAATCTTACCCCTCTGACTGGACAAAATCCTATATACATTTCATTGAAAAATCAGACAAAGTAAATTTTAGACCAATTGCTCTTACATCATGTTTGAGTAAACTCTTTGAAACTCTTGTAAAAAATCGTCTTCAATACTGGTGTGAGACGCAGCAAATTTTTCCAAACTCACAAACAGGCTTTAGAAAAGGACACTCTTGTAATGACAACTTAAATAACATGTCTCTGTATATACAAAATGGACTTGAAAATCGAAAAGACACACTAGCGGTATTTCTTGACGTTCAAGGAGCCTTTGACAATGTAGACACAAATTTGTTACTCAATAAACTAGCTGAAATTGGGTGTTCAAGTAAACTTATTTCTTTTATAAATGCTCTAATTAGATGTAGAACCATATATACTAATTTCACAAATGAAACTAGGTTTGTTCATAAAGGAGTTCCGCAGGGAGGAGTACTGAGTCCTCTACTCTATATCATATATGTGATAGATATCATTAATAATATTCCTAGAAGTGTACAGATATCACAATTTGCAGACGATATCTGTCTATACACAAATATCGGCTCAATTAAAACACTCATTAAATTAATCGAAAAGTCTGTTCATATTATACAACAAAATCTTAACTTTCTGGGTTTGGAATTATGTACTCAAAAAACTGTCCTCATTCATTTCAACAAAAGGAAAATTCTCCCCGGAAAAACTGAGATCAAAGTAAATAATTTCACCATCAAATCTAGTGAATGTACCCGCTTCTTGGGAGTATTTTTTGACTATAAAATGTCCTTTTCAACTCAAGTCACCTACATTCTCAATAAATGCAACAAAAGTCTAAATTTGATAAAATTTTTACGAGGGACGTGGTGGGGCTGTAGCCCAGAAACTCTTATCACCATATACAAAAGCTACATAAGATCTCTCATAGAATATGGTATATCGGCTTATTTGCCAAGATCGAAAAAATTACTGCGAAAATTAGAACAGGTACAGATAAATTCTTTGCGAATATCAATGGGTTATAGAATGAGTACACCTACTAACCTAATCTTAGAAGAATCTAAACTACCCTCTCTTCGAGAACGAGCCAAATTCTTGTGCAGCTCATTCCTTACAAGGGTACTTTCAAACAGTGATACAGCATCGAGTCAGAACATACATAATTTTATGAAAAATCGAGTATCAAAATGTAGAGTAAAAAGAACATTAATTGAAGAATGCCTAGAAAATGTGTTTGAGTCAACCACTAAAAAAATTGATATCAGAAGCAAATATATTCTATATAACGTAAATTTCGAAGCATTATTCACTAAAATTCCAATTAACACTGAAATTGGTAGAATGGCAAAAAATTACACCAACGCCAACTCTGTCATAACTAATTTGATAGCACAAGATAACTTCGTGAATATATTTACTGACGGAAGCAAATACCCCAACGCCAGATCAGTTGGTAGTGCAGTAGTATCCGAAGAGTTGAAATTAGATCTTTCCAAAAGTTTGCCTGAAGAATCCTCAATATTTACCGCTGAGTGTGTAGCTGTCTATGAGGCAATCAAAATAACGCTATCTAACCCAAATAAGAACTATAGAATTTTCTCCGATTCCCTCAGCGCATTACAATGTTTGGCTGACATCAAGTTAGATATAAAAATAAACCCATATGTTTTACTCGCCAAAGAAAAATACTTACTGTTTCTAGAAAGTTCGAATAACTCAAGAAAAATAGAGTTTTATTGGATACCGTCTCATAGCAATATAGAGGGTAACGAAAAAGTTGATGAATCTGCTAAAAACGCAGCTCGGAAAGAAAGCGACAGTAAAATAAAAACACCATACACTGACTATAGACAACATTATAAACAGAAAATGTTTAACAACACAAAAAAGGAGAATGAAAATGATGGAATGTATAAAGGAAAACTGTATTTTCAGAATTTCATTTCCGGGTCAACCAAACCTTGGTTTTGGAAAAAAATCTACCTAGAAAACTAGTGGTTAGCATCAACCGGTGCAGAAGTAACCATTACAATTTAGCTTCATCTTTAGCAAGAGTTGGAATTATAGAAGACCCATCTTGTTCTTGTGGTTATGAAGAACAAAACCTAGATCACATATTATGGCAATGTCCTTTGTATGACAATCAAAGATCTGTACTTTACGGAAATTTAGCAAGGTACAAACAATTCCCACCCTTTATCTCCAATTCATTCTTATCAGAACTGAAAATAAGTCATATAACTTTGATAATTAAGTATTTTCAAGATTGTAATTTGAACATTTAGACATATGTATTCCAAATTTTTAGAGGATAAATCTGAAATTGTTAATTATTCAGCTGTATAGTCCCTAGGGACTTTGGTAAGCTTAATAAAAAAAAAAAAAAAATATTTAGAATAGGAATAAAAATATAATACCGAATACTCATATCCCCCTTTTTTCTTCAGTTTTTTCTCGATATTTTGAAAAGTATTTCGTCGCATGCAACAATTTGAATAAGAATGTATTCAAAATTGATACAATCTATCATGATTGAAAACGACAAAATAGAAAAAATTCTGTTCATTCCCTTTATTATTGAAATTGGTCAAGCTTCAAGAATATTTCAGATCGGTAGATAATGTTGAACCTTATCATAATCCAAATTTTCAGTTTTCAAAAAGGTTCAGTTATCCAAATTAGATTGATTTGACTACGCAAGACAGATGGTTCACTAAATAGAACTACCTCTTTACACTAATCGAAGAAGATATCTCCATGAAGGCATATTCGGTAGGTTGTAATGGTTGCAAATGAATGAAAAATATATTAATGATAGTTTCATTTCCTGAAAAACACATTTATTGCAAATGTTTAAAACCACTTTTACTCCTTCTGTCGTTTATGGACGCAACAAAAAAAAGATTTTTTAAACAAAATAAAATTATTTTTTATACCGGTTTTTTTGGAAATCGCAGGTGTTGAAACCGGTGAAATAATGAATTTTGAACAACGTTCATAATGCAAAGATCATAAGCATTTAGTAGAAACTATAACAAGTAAGGAGCCGACCTGGGAGACGACTGGAGAATGTAGCGTAGAAAATAATCGTGATGCAATTGAACAGCCACAAAAATAATATCATACAAGATGTTACAACAAGATGTTGTTAGTTTACTATTTAAGAGGACACACCGTTGAGCTGAAAATATTGAGTTCGGCCGATAGAGCAGAAGTTAATACCGAAAAATTTTCGACATGTTTCCTCGTTCTGCTCTTCGAAGACCGCTGAAATATCTTGGACTATGGGTGATATGAATTCGAAAAAAAAGATAAATCAGCTGTATAATAAGGAAATGTATTCAAAATATTCAACATCAAACAAATATTATTGGTTCGGAATAAAAAGTATGAGGATAATGCTCGTGAGCCACATGATAATCAACATAGGTTTCCAAATAAGAAGGAATATAGTCCACATGTGAGCTGTAATCATCAGAATAGGCCACCGCTGGAAGAATGATCTTTTCCACGAAATGAGGATTTGCCTCTGATTTTGGTAGGGCCTTTGGATCGCTTTTTGGTACAGGACTTCCTAAGGTACATCCCAGAAGTACCATGTGAGCAACCTGAAAAGAAGAACAATTTTCAGATTTCTCATTCATAGGTATGTTGAACTTAGAAAATGAAATGATAATTTCGCAGTGTTGTTGAAGATATCGAAATACTTACAACGAGTATCTTGAGCATCTTGAACGAATGTCAAAACTTACAAGATTTGATGATTTGAAAACTTTTGCTGACTAGTTTAAAAGTAAGGATTATATAGTACTCAGGAAAGAGATGGAGGGGAGATCGTAGAATAGCATCTTGTCTACTCGATTGATCTTGATATTGGCACGTTAAAATATTGTTCCTCACGTACCTCATTCAATGACACTGAATTCTCGAAGCATTCAATTATCTGCATATTAATGTTCAGACTTATACAATAATATAAAGCAACAAAATTTTGTTCTCAACTCTTATTAGAAATTGGTATTCGCGAACTACCGACAAACGTAAACATTTTGCTTCTAAAATATAAGAAAGATATAAGAATATGACACATTCATCGTTGTCATTATAGAGCAATTTTTGAATCAATTTCTGGCGAAATATCCGTCTATTCAAATTCTAGAAATCTTTTTGAAGCTCCAATCAGAGTTTTTATAAATAAACCTATTCAGACTGGGAATGTGACCAAAAATAAATTGTTGATATAAGAGATCGAATTAATCAAATCATCGTTATGTACCATATTTCCAGGGTGCTTGGGAAAAGGAGTATAAGTCAAAATTGGTGGTTTTTGGTGATTCAAGTTTATTTGTTTTTTTTGTGGGACTGTTATAATTTACTATTTTGAACTTAGTTACATTGTCCTTGTAATATTGCAAATGACTCATTTTTTTTTTTACCAGAAGGTGGAGTTCATCATTAGGGTCATATCTCATTTTGGCCATTTAATGACCCGAGCACCCTACATTTATTTATTCTAGATCAAACAGTCATTACAACAATAAAATTTTGATACGAATTAGATAGTAATTAGAGATGTTTCAGGGGCAATTTGCTCCTGAAATAAGCATAATTTAATAAAAATTCAAGCATGAGATTTCACTTTCTAGATCATGATATTTTTCGAACAAGAAACAATTTGTGCAAGTGCAAGTCATTCTGATGATTGTTAATTGCAGGTCTGATTTAAACTCTTAGATATGAAGCTATATTAATTTAATATTTGTTTTCAGACAATATTGTTTCAAGCAATGACAGACAACTATCATTTTCATTAAAACATTTATAACTTCATGTTTCATATATATTCATTGGTAAACAGCCCTCAGGTTCAGTATTGGTATTATTCATGTTATTCCGAGTATATCTAATAAAATTGGAATGAGAGATATTCAATACTTTTAATTTCAATGATTCGCCATAAAAAATTTTAGAAACCACATAATAACTAATAAATGATAATTATTAATACTAACAGATATTTATCGGAAGAAGAGATTTTTTCTATCGTTCGAATGTTGTAGCTCAGTTTTGTAAATATAAATAGACACAACTCTGCACCTAACGGGGATATAAGGTATTTTCCTTATCTTTTATCATCATAAGTATAGACTTCAGCTAACACTCTCTAACATATGCTCTATTGACATTGTTCCGGCCCTATACAGGGAGTTCGGAAATGATGAGCGAAAAATTCAGGGGTGATTACTGGACCAAAAATAAATGGTACCTCTTTCCATAAAAATTTTTCGAAAATTGATTATTAACGAAGTTACAGGGTGTTCAAATTATATTTCATTCACAGCTTTTTTTACTATTATTTCGAAAGAACGTATTCGTGTGGCAACTATAGAACACTAATATAAAGAATTTTATGTTTTTGTGTGAAAAGTCCAGAGAATGAAAATATTCGCTTAAAAAGTGTATATACACTGTAGGACATACAATTTGGGACCATTCAAACAAAATTAATGGCTCGTTTGTGGCGCCATCCACAAGGTGAGGAGAAATGCAAATTCGTTTTGCTCATCCTGGAAAAGCCATAAATAGGAAATTTTTTCGGAATATTATCAGGGTGGAAAAACGTAGAGCAAAAAAAGTGTGAAGAAGATTCAACTTATCACCATGTAACTGCGGTAATAATCAATTTTCTGAAAAAATTTATTTGAAGGGGTATCATTTATTTTGAGTCCAGAAATCACCCTTGAATTTTTTGATCATCATTTCCGGACACCCTGTATATATGGGTATATGCGTGCCTGAATAAAAGACCTTCTAATTACTCAATTTCTACTTTAATATTTAAGAGTTTTCTAATTATAGGTTCAAGTCCTTAGGGGCTCGGTATTATCCAACTCTCCCCTTATATTCTATATACCCCCCAAATCTGCTGATTTATTAATAAAATCCGAGGTTATAATTTATTTGGATATTTCATCGATTCACGTTTTGAAGACATCTTCTTTAAATTAAACGGATTATTCCCAATCTGTTATTTTCAGTCTGAACAAAGAAGACTATTTATGAGGTTAAGGAGGGGAGTTAAGCTGGTCATGCGCGAAAAAATGTTGCGGCTGGAATCATAAATGTGTTGAGTTTGCATATGAAGCGGCAAGATAAGTAAATAACAGGGCATCCTGCGCTGTTCAAATTATTTATGTAGATCCTGTATAAAAGCTATAAACTCACTAACCTTATGCAGATCAAGCACCTTAGCCATCGTCTTCATTGGAAGGTACAACAAGTCAAGAATCTTCGTTAGAACCTTTTTTTTCATGAAATGTTGCAGTAATTCGATGTGTGTAACTCTTGGCTGATGATCATCATTCAGTGCCAGGTTACTTGCTCTCTGGCTGCCGCAGAAGATATGTAGGACTCTTCGAGGTTTTCCCTCGAGATAGGGAGACTTCTTAATCATAAAGCTTCCTGTCGTGCTGAAAACATGGATATATAAAAATTTGTAGAATTTGGGACTTGACCAAACTGATGAGGCGATACCTACCAACCGTTTGCATTTTTTATCGACCAGAGCCGGTCCTGCGGTATTCCGCCCGATTCGTATTTGATACATGATTTGAAACGTCGTGTCGTACAGTATCAAAAACTGAAATGTAAGACAGAATTAACCAAAAAAGTTATGAATGTTGATGAAAAAAAATTGTCAGTGTCCACAGCGAACGATTTGGCATCATCGCAACCTCAAACAAATATTCTTTCATTATTCACCTCCTCAGCAGTGATATACCTAATCCCAAGCTTTATTCGAACTTTTAGGTCCTTCAAATCAAGGGGTTTAGTTTTGTTCACAATGCTCTCCACATATCATCATGAAAAGAAATCTATACTGGGGTAATATTAAGCAGATTAGGCAGACCAGGCCATCGTTCCTTGCCTTCCTATCCACCGATTTAGAAACATCTTCAGAGGATTCTCGAACTGAGATTGTACCTCGAACGCTGAATTTCTGACACTGACTTGTTCGAACCGGAAGTGTTATCTTCACCCCGGTTAATGGCGGGAAAAGGTGGTGAGTTTACGCGAGTGATGTTGATTGGCCCATCGCTTCCGCTTCGTATCTATCTATCTAGATCTTTGTTTTTCTAGCGGGGGCGATAGGACAATCTACATCATGCGCGTAAACTAACCACCTTTTCCCGCCATTAACCGGGGTGTAGATAACACTTCTGGTTCGAACACGTCAGTGTCGGTATTCAACGTTCGAGGTTCGATCTAAGACCAAAAATCCTGTGAAGATGCCGAACTCAGTTGTAGAATAAACGTTAGGTGAAATTATTCCTAATGAACCACGGCCAATAAGACCGGAAAACTTTTTCAGTGTCAGTATATCCGGTCGTGAAAGCATTAAACTATTTATCCACCCGTTTGTTTGACTATCTGTTATGACTGACGAATGTGATGGAATTTTAGATATATTTCTCAACATCACTTTCTGGGAAGTTCTGGAAGTGGGTTCAAGGAGATCGTTACGTGTCGTTACTGACACGTGACCTTTTAAATGGCCCCATCGGGCTAGGTGTGAGTGATACTTCTCGAACTTGGCGCCGGAGTATGATTAATTGCGTTACGTGTGCTGCATCATACATTTCAGTCATCTAACTAATTGGGGCAATTATAGAAGTAGGAATTTTCTTTCTTCATTTTATTTTAGAATTATTTTAGTGAATGTATGTTGTGACAAAATTGAAAATTATTTCAGTGTTCTCGAATGATGACTTATCAATCAGATAAATACTTCATAACTATGCAAATCTCACACGAGATTTCATTAATTTCGAATAACTTTTTCCCAAGTTTTAATTTAACTACGTTTGAAACTCTTATATAATATAAGTTGACGTTTCTAGGCCGATTTGATTTATTGATGAATTTAAGAAATCTCTGAAATTGTCAACAATCCAGATATTCTTGAAAAGTTTCAGATCAGAAAGAGTCCTAAGTGAACAAAAAATATGTGAACCTCAAATTCTGAAACGATAATAAGACCTTTCCCACAAAAAAAAAAGTTTTTTAGTTTAATTCCAATTTAATGATGATGAAAAAGTTTCGACACATCCGAAATATTCGGTCTGAACTAGGGTGTATGTATGCTAATATGGTGGGCAAGAACGAATGATGAACAGATATCGATTGAAATATATTACGCTAAGTTTCTGCATTTTTCTGAAATTTTTTCTCCTAGTCTTTGGAACAATAACCAATAAAAAAAAATTCTGAAAAATAGAGGTAAGGACCCTGTGTAAAACACCAATTTTCAAAGTTCAGGGAAAAAATACTTTCAAGAAATTTTTAACCAACAATGAAACAAAATATAACAGTCTGATGAAGTAGTCTACTTAACAATCTGAAACACTGTTGGATAGTTTGAAGTGGTTTTTCTTGATTCATTGTTAGCCAACAATTTTTTGAAAGGATTTGGCCAGTGGCAAAAGTGTGAACAAGATTCATGCAAGGGCCTTTTATTAGTAAAACATTTGTCTGATTGCTTTTTGTTCCAGAGCCTGGGAGAAAAAAGCTTGAAGAAGTTTCAGAAAAATTATAAACACCCTTCTTGAGAGATCAAATTATTTCACAAGTTAAGAGTGCATTTCATGAAGAAGGAACAAATATCAATGAATGGCCCCAAACGATGGCGATGCCACTTGACAATTATCCCTAACCAACTGTTTAATTGTTGTTCGAAGTATATATTGACAATATTCGAGCAATTACGAATTTAAAATTATTGTATGAAATTTTTCATGTGCATCACGTTGCGTAGGTACCTTTTTTTCAGGTTTTCGATACTCATGGGGGGGTAATTACCCCCATTACCCCCTCCGTAAATCCGCCCTTGGTCCCAGTCAGAGTCACCGAGTCATTGAAATAGCACCCTGTATTATATTTTACAGTTCGATTTGAATGAAAAATAATCATCTGGTAAAGTTTCTAGTATTTAAGAAATTAAGAGCCGTTTACATTGAAAGAGTAAATGGTCTAATCCACTAGCATACTTTTTTACGGAAAAACCCTACTCTACTCATTTCGGTAGAGTAACTGTTTACACGTTGATAGTAATTTGAGAGGAAAGTTTGATGGGCCGAATCACATGGAAGTAATATCCTCTCCTAAAACCGGGTAAGTGACTTTTCACATTGATATGATAAAGTTATAAACCAGCAGAGTAGAGTGAAAATTTGGAGGTGAGGATGGGATAGTCGAGTGAACTATTCCACATGTTCTATCCACTTTACTCTACCCTTTACTATCTTTAGTACTCTACCGTTACTTGCACGACCTCTTTGCATTGTGCTAGTAGGAGGAGAGTTAGTACTCGACCACTCTACCATTTACTCTACCAATGTAAAGGGCGCTTTAGTAAATTACAGTTACACACATTACCTTTAGAAGCTAAATCTCTAGATACTTCAATTTGTAAATAATTCCATTAATTCTTCAGTTTAGAGATGTGTGTGGCTATATCATCTTTGACATCTTTCCGAAAGCTGAAGAACTCCATGCCGAAATATATGTTTTGTCTTCAACAGCTCCATCATATAGTTTTTGAAATTCTAACCACATTTCTCTAGCTGTAGAGAATCTCATCACTTTCTGCCAAGTATCTTCAGTCATGTTTATAGTGAGTAATAACAAAGCACTACTATCCGCTTGACTCTAAAACAATAGATCCTTTTCATACTTCTCTTTATCTTCTATCTATCGAGACTTTACTTTTCGTCTTCTCGAACGAAAATTTCTTCTGACTCCAAAACCACGAAACTTAAAACTTATATTCTCCTGTCTTCAGGGAACCACGGACCCTGCTACCATATTGAAGTAAATACGATCAACCCTTACAGGAAAATATTTATAGTTGTCATTTTGATAACGAAAAAATATGATGTATCAAGAGAATGCAAATATTTATTTCATATTAATCAAACCTGACACTACAATTATTAGCACACTCAGAGAATAACTACATACTTCATTACATCAATTTACGAACTTCTCGAGTTCACTTCAACATTTTGCTCATCTTATTAAATATAGAGGATGGTCAGTATTCGATGATTTAGTACTACATACATCTCCTAAATTGAAAGAGAGCATTTGTTTTACCGGTGCCATCGAAATTTCAATGCTGCTACAAATTCTAGAGCAATTTGAGCAAAATTTTTTCAAATGGAAAGCAAAGAGTGCTTTTTTATTTTTCAATAGATTTTTCTCTGGCGAATTCAAGATACATAAAAAAGTATATTTTCAAATTTATATGTATATCGAAAATTCCGAAAAAACTTTTTTCAATCAACAAAATCGAATCCTTATTCTCATTCTCGTGTAAAAGGCGTTGATTTATTTTTTTTTTCAAAATATTGATATTCATGAATATCAATTAAATTGAAAGATCGAAACCTTGCCGGAACAGTAATTGTACTACCCCCACAGATATCTGTGTTGTTTTAAGTATTCAATTCTTTTCTTTCATCAATAGATTCTCCGGAACTGAAGCTTCTGTAATTTTGTTTTGTTTATTCTGCTTATATCTCATTAATCTATGTATATCTACGTATATTCGAAATCCAGTGAATAAATATATATATATATATATATATATATATATATATATATGTGTTAGCAATTGTTAAAATTGACCCCCTTGTTCATTTGATGCTACTGTGCGAATGTAAATGTAAGAAGAATGACTCTATGATTTAAATGTCTGCCACACTTCTGTGTTCCCGAGGCTGCGCACAGGGATTGATCTCTGTCTCGCTCCCTCTTAGAGTGCCTCAGCGAGAACGGCAGGTTGTGCAGTCATCTCGCTCTGTGTGTACCGAGATCACGTGTTGTATCAAAATAAACTACGTTTTGCCCACCGAGTTAACCTTATAGAGTATTCCTTCCCAAGATTACATCAGAAAGTGGGATTATATTTCTTTTTCGATAAAGAAATTGAGGACCCTAAAGTGTTAATTGTGAGTATTGTGTGAAACTTCGAGAATATTCCAAAAATGGAACACGAAAACCGAACCAACGTCGAAGAAATGGAGAACTGTGAAGGCAATGCTGCTCAACCAACACAATCCACGATTTCCATGTCGGGAATCATGGAAAACCAGATCCAGTTCCAGATGAAGATGATGGAGATTCTAGCGAGTTTTTCCAGTTCTAGGAATAGAAACGAAGAGATGCAGGCAGCTCATCTAACTTTCGCCAAGTTCGACCCCGATACGACAGTCCATTCCGTCCTTGAATGGGTTGAGGAAATCAATCGAATTAAAGACGAAATAGGTATGTTAGATACAGTAGTTGTTTTAAAAGCTGGGGAGGCATTGAAAGGTCGTGCCGCCAAATTTTATCAAAATTGGAAACCACTTGTTAGAAACTGGTCAACATTTTCTAGAGATTTACAGATAGCTTTCCCTGAAAAAGGAATCCCCGCGACTAGACTTGAAAGTTGTATGTCGATAAAAAGCGATAGTTTTAGTTCATTTGTCGAATATGGACATGCAAAATTGAATTCTATAAAAAAATTCTATAATAAATTCCCTTGGGAAATAATTTTAAGTTTAGTATCTCACGACATAGTTAGTATAGAAGTGAAGAATAGAGTCATTTTAAAAGAACCCAAAGATGAAACAGAGCTGTTAAAGATTCTTTCGTCATACGACGCGGACATTCCATTCGTACCTGGGACTTTACCCAGGAATTCTTCTATAAAAAGGCCAGTTCAGGTAAAAAAAGACGCGGAATACAAATTTCACGGTAACTGTAGAAGATGCGGTTTTTTTCGGACACAAAGCAATAGACTGCAGGTCAGCAAAAAGACGGTTTGAAAATTCTATTAAAATTTGTAATTTTTGTAAAATGAAGGGACACAGTGAGCAATATTGTAATGCGAAAAAGAGGGAAAATAATACACATAATCAAACTTTGTAGTATTCAAAACCAATGGAACAACAATCATTTTATTTTATAAAGACCAATTAGTTTTAGAAATTGAATTCAACGTTGTTAGTGATCATATAATTCCCAGGCCCGAATCTACGATTTTTTCTGACCGGGGCAAAAATTCATTATGGCGCCCCCCTCTCTAACGTTTGGTATGAGAATTGAAAGTTTTAAAAATGTATATCTACACTACTGGAATGAATTAAAGGATAAAAATTTGAGCAATTTTCAACAGGCCTTAACTTCCGGAGGAATGGTCGTACATGAAAAAACAAAGAAAGAAATTGTAGTCCCGGGAATCTTGTTTTTGGATTATTACTTTGAAGTCTTGTAACGTACTAAGTTTTTGAGTAATATTAGAAAAATCAAAAACGAAAAACCGCTGTAATGTTCGGATACTCCGTTAATTAAGCTTTAATTTCTTTTTCTTAGATCTTGATACTTCTACTTATCATGGAGATATCGACCCTCAAATAAAAAAGTATTCTTTTGTCTTTGATTCTCAATATCTCAGCAATCAGCAATCAATAATTACACAAAAAAGTTAACGGTGTGTTTCGAGAACCTGAAGGATTTCCCTTCAAAGGCTTTTCATTGCTTTTTTGAAAGAATTTTTAGTTCTCCTTGTTACATGAATTTGAAAATGCAACGAAAAGAGGGCTTCTGGTTTTGAGACATCAAGCGCTGGATCAAACAAAAACTAAGAATGGTAAGTGTGCTTTTCACACCCAGCCGTTTTATTGTTTCACTCGATCGAGTTCTTGAAATAATTAAAGGATCACGTTTGTTGCTCTGAAAAGCTCATTACTTTTTAAACATGAGAAAAAAATTTTTTCCACTATTTTATTGCAGACGTTGCACAAATATTCAAAAAAGAAATAATTAGAATAAATTCAAAAAGTTTTTTCCACTTTTCATTTTTTTTTTTCGAAAAAACTGCATAAAATTTAAAAAAACCACCTCTCAATCATTTTTAATATATTAATTGTACATCGTCAATTAAATTTTAAACAAAAGTTAACACCCCTAGCTGAATTTCGTCCTTTTTCACGCTGTTCGGAGATTGCGTTCGTATACTTTTCGTGAATACATAGGAAATCGCATAATTAAACAGATTTGTTTTTCAAAATTTTCATGCTCTCAGAAAAAAACACAGACACACACAAACAAAGAACCAAAAATCCGACTGCCCAACCTCCACGTGGTAGGTTCGCTTTGGATAACGCTAATGCCAGCGGTTATTATTTTCTTAAACTTTTAAAAATTTTTACTTTTTTGAAAATGAAAACAATATCTCCAATAAAATTCTGGAAATAGTTCGGCAAAATTTTTAAGTTTCATGAACAATAAATATTGTTACTTATTACAAGTTCGCACAAATAATTCTCGGAGAATGGAAATTATTGAAATATGAGAGTACCCGCACTTGCCACATGTAGAAACCTAAATTAAAGGAGCCGCCTAAAAAACCGCCAATAAAACGATCATCTTGTAACGATTGAAGAGAATGCCGACACGCATGGGGTGTTTTATGAATTTATGACTTATGAGCACTTTTTGAGTAAACAAAATTCATGGAATTCATCGTCACGAAAACTTGTTGATTTTTGGTCAACCAGAAAGTGCCCAATCTGCCACAGGCAGTTGTCGATTCATAAAAAACCTTACAAAATAGCTAAGTCGATCGGAAACCGGAAAATTGTTGTGAATCTAACTCTTCCCCCTCATTCTTTGCTTTTTGAATTACAGAAGCTTTATTGAGGGTTTTGTGCTGAAAAACGATAGGAGGACTGTAATTTCAGGGAGGGGGCATTAATGAATTTTGAAGATTTTTGGCATAGTGATGGTTTATCCTGTTTCCATTCTACTGTTTCGATACTAGCACTAGGAAATTTATTTCTTCGTAGAAAATCAAAAATGAAAAGTTTTAAACCGATGGTTGATTTTGGCGCCCCCTCAAGCTGGCGCCCGGGGCACGCAACCCGCTCGCCCCCCCCCTAGATCCGGGCCTGATAATTCCTCACAATAATATTGACGCTCTAATAGGATTAGATATTCTCAGAGAAAACGATATCCAACTGAAAGTGAATAAAAACAATGTCGATTTTGAGACTAGAGTCACAACTAGTAAAATTTTCCAAATAAATAGCAATCAGAATTCAGAAAAAATCGATTTGTCAGGATTGGACGAGCAACTTAAAGTAAATATTATGCAAATGATCACAGGTCAAATTCAAACCTGAAACAGTCACTACAGGTAAATTGAAAATACAACTGAAAGAAAGGTTTTATAAATTCACCTTCGTGTTATCAGGCAGCAATTGATAAAGCCCTGGGAGATTATAAAGAAAAAAATTGCGCTTGTTTACGTAGATGACATCCTTTGTCCTTGCGAGAATATCAATGAAGGCCTTGTCAACCTAAAGAAAATTATTCAAAGATTATCAGAATGCGGTTTCAGCTTAAATTATGAAAAATGTCAGTTCTTTCAAAACTCCATAGAATATCGACCTGGTGAAAAGATGAAACATGTTGATTATCTTAGTAGGAATTTGCCCTGTGAGAACCAAGTACTGGCGCTCTGTAATGTTTCAGGTACCCCGCAGTCGATTAAAGAATGGCAAAGAGCTGACCCCTTCTGCATAGAACTCCTGGAGGAACGTGTACATGAAGAGGGATTTTCAATCCAAGATGGCATCGTTTACTGGCAAGCGAGGCGAACCGATCCCAGTAGTAGTTATGTTCCTTCAATGGCTAGATTAGAGACCATGAGACTATACCACGACGAGTCTTCTGATATTGGATTCGACAAGATGATCACCAAAATGAAAGAAGATGTTATTTGGCCTGGGATGAATAAGTCTGTCCGCAAATATGTGAATAATTGTAGATCCTGAACCATTGGTAAATCACATACAGGATAAAGATCTGGCTTTTGTCAACTCAATCATGTTCCGACTGAAAAGCTAGATACATGGCATATTGACCATGCAGGCCCGTTAGTGAAGTCTTTCGGCTGCACCCAAATACTCCTTATAGTAGACAGTTTTACGAGATACGTTAAACTATGTCCGCTGAAACAGAAAACGACGGAACACACCATACAAGCCGTCCTTCCAAATGATCGATATGCCCTGAGAAGAATAGGAGGCCAGAAAAGAACAACTGTAGCCGACCAAGAACAACTGAGACCTTGGCCCGAAGAAGCGACTAGTGATGAGTGAGTGTTCGTTCCAACGGGTGCCACGATGAAGTTGAATATTTCCCATGTCTATCAGATTTTATGTTCTTTAATGTACCCTATGAGATTCTTGCTATATGTTATGATCAAAGCTGGAATTGTAAAAATATTTGGAACTCTATAGCCTTGAAAAGTTAATTCAAAATCAGTTTAATTGTTCAAAATTGTAGAGGTCAGTGTAATGAATCTGTGTTCAACTGGCAACGTTTTAAGCCAGGTGGTTTAGGAACGTTGCAGATGATTAGAATTTAGTTTGAACTTGAGCGTTGCTGTGATAACCCGTTACCATTGGGGTCCTGTGAGGTTGGGTAACGTCAAGATGATTAGAATTTGGTTACAACTCGAGCGTCGTTGTGATAGCCCGTGACTACAGAGTCCTGTTGGGTTGGATGACGTTACAGTTGAAGAATTAGTTAATTAGAATTTGTTTGATAGTAGTTGATTAGAATTTGTTTGATAGTAGTTGATTAGAATTTGTTTGATAATAGTTGATTAGAATTTGTTCGATAATAGTTGATTAGAATTTGTTTGGTAGTATTTGAATAGAATTTGATTTTGTCGAACATTTGAAGTCAGAGCTATTTCGTTCACAAGTAAAATCCGTGATACTGTGTGTCCTGGGTGTTTTTACTGTGTGGAACGATAGACTGTTTAGAACAATAATATTTGTGTTCGCTGTCGATGAGTGACATGAGATAAATCTTGGCTATAAAGTTCTAATTTGAGCATGAAAGCGGTTGTGGTTTTTTTCTCGCCTGGCTCTTTTTTTTTCCACACATTCATATGCCGCAGCGCGAGCCAGCGCATAAAACAGAGCCATGCTTATTAAATGATCAAATTCTTTTGTGTAAAGTGTTAATCCAAATAATGTGGTTTTGACTGTAATAGTAATTCGTTTCACATTAACGAAACGAGGACGTTTCAATGGTCAGTATGGCCGTGTTAGCAATTGTTAAAATTGACCCCCTTGTTCATTTGATGCTACTGTGCGAATGTAAATGTAAGAAGAATGACTCTATGATTTAAATGTCTGCCACACTTCTGTGTTCCCGAGGCTGCGCACAGGGATTGATCTCTGTCTCGCTCCCTCTTAGAGTGCCTCAGCGAGAACGGCAGGTTGTGCAGTCATCTCGCTCTGTGTGTACCGAGATCACGTGTTGTATCAAAATAAACTACGTTTTGCCCACCGAGTTAACCTTATTTTTTGTGTATTCCTTCCTAAGATTACATATATATATATATATATATATATATATATATATATATATATATATATATATATATAAGCCGGTTTATAACATCGTGCGACGTTGTCCGACGCCTAATTTCCAGCGCTGTCGTTGTGTGCAATCTTCTGGTGTTAGGTTTCTAGCGCTCATTGATTTTTCGACGGATTTCTGCCATTCAAGTTTGGGTCTGCCTCTTTTTCGTCGACCTTGTGGTTGTCAATCCAGGACTTGTTTGGGCAGGCGATTATCTGGCATTCTCTTAACATGACCGAACCATGTGAGCTGTTTGACCTCTATATCTTGCCAAGTGGTTCCCTCAATTCCCATCCTTGTCTTCACTTCCTCATTTCTTATCCGGTCTCTTCTTGAAATTCTGAGTGATCTTCTTATCGCGTCCATCTCAACAGCTTCTATTCTAGTTTTCAATCTTTCGGGTGCTCTCCAGGTTTCAGCACCATATAAGAGTGAACTTTTTATCATGGTCTCATAAATTTGGAATTTTCTGTTCTTAGTTATTTCTCCACTCCATAGAATACTGTTGAGACATCCTATCATTTTTTTGGCGGAGGTTATTCTCTTTTCTATTTCCTTCATGTCCGTTCCGCTGTCGTCGAATGTTATTCCCAAATAGACGTAGTCCCGACAGCCAGATATGCGATGTCCATTTTCGAGATCCAGAAAGCCCGGCGAACCCCTTATCCTCAGGTACCTTGTCTTCTCTAGGTTGACTGTTAAGCCCCATTCATCGTACTCCTCCACAACTTTGCGTACCATATACTCCATATCCTCTTGGTCTCCAGCAAGAACCGCCTGATCGTCTGCGAATTGTAGAGTATAAATGTAATTATTGTACAGTTCTATCCCCATCCCTCGTATCTTTCTCTTCCACCTCTTCAAGCAGGCTGCCACATAAATTTTAAAAAGAGTTGGTGAAATACAGCATCCTTGTCTCAATCCCTTCGTTACTGCGAATTCTTTTGTTAGATATTTTCCAATTTTTACTCTTGATTTGGATCCTTTATATAATTCCTGCAGTGCCTCTATGTACTTGTAGTTTATATTGGTTTGTTTAAGGATTTGCCATAGTCTAGAAAGTGGGACAGTGTCGTACGCCTTCTGAAGATCCACAAAAGTGATATGGGTTTCCATGTTTCTTGCACTCCTCTTTTCAATAACTTGCTTGAGGCAGAATACATTGTCCGTGCAAGATCGTTCTGCTCTGAAACCACTCTGTTCTTCCTCTTCGAATTCTTCATACTCTTCCTCAATAAGGTCTCTTAGAATTTTGCCGTATAGTCTACTCATAAGACTGGTGACTGATATCGCTCTATAGTTACTGCATGTTCTCTTATCACCCTTTTTGTGGATGGGAGTTATATAAGCTTCTTTCCAAGGATCGGGGACCGGATGTCCATTTATACATTGGTCCATAATAAAGGTGATGTATTTTATAAGTTTATCACTACCATACTTTAGCATCTCTGCATAGATTCCCTCCGGGCCGCTAGATTTTCCGTTCTTCAGGGACATGATGGCTTTTTTTACTCTGTCGTTCTGTACTCTTATTTGCTCTCCTACGATCTGTATTTTTCTTGATGGTGATTCGGCCATGAATTTTTGTCTTGTTTCACCTAACAATTGTTCATAATAGCTCTTTCATTCTCCTGGTTCAATGACTTGGATTTGGGCTCGATCTTTCCCATTGCTTTTCAACTCTCCTATGAAATTCGAAATATCCGAGCACCTCCGTCCACCTATGTACCTGTCAATCTCTTGGCATTTAAGATCCCACATTCTGTTCTTTTCTACTTTGATCATTCTACGTAACTGTCTGTTGGTAACTTTATATTCTTCATGGTCCCGTTCATTTTTCGTGCTAAGCCAATTTAAGTATTTCCGTCTCTTCTCGTCTACCAATGCCTCGATGTCCTCGGTCCACCATAGTTTCTTACTGGTTCGTCTTGTCTTCATCCCGATTGCTTATGTGGTAGCTTTTTTCATACTCTCGATTACATTGTGGTAAATATCTTCAAAACTTGTTTGTTCTATATGGGGTAGCAATTTCTGATCTAATCTATTCTGATATAGTAGTACGGTACTTTCGTTTTCGAAACTGTGGAAATTATATTTGATGTTCTCTATTTCATCTAAGTTGTCGCATCTCGTTTTTCCGGAATTCACTCTTTTAAATGGAAAAAGCACTTGAGCTCTCAGCAAATGGTGGTCTGTCCCGCATGATGCTCCTCGCAGAACACGCACATCTTTCCATTGGAATATTGACTGCTGTTTCGTGATGACGTAGTCAATTATTGTTCTTAAATTTCTGGTATTCTGTATCCAAGTATACCGATGAATATCTTTGTGCTTATAGTACCCATTTCTTATAGTTAAATTGTGTGCCGCACAAAGGTGTATTAGTCTTTGACCATTATCATTTACAACTTCTTCACCAAATGGTCCCACCACTACGTTATGTATTTATTTTCCTGTTCTGCCGTTGAAGTCACCAAGCAGCACAATTTCCCTAGTGCTACCAACATCTGCTATTATCTCGTCCACTTTGTCAAAGAAAGCTTCTTTTTTTCCAGTTACTTCATCATTCGATGGAGCATAGGCTGCTATAATTATGACGCTATGTCCCCTTAAGTTCATATTGACTGTCAGGATATTTTCGTCTATTGGTTCCCAGTTCGTTATTCCGGTCTTCAGATTTTTTTTAATGAGGAGCGAGACTCCTCGGGCTGCTCTTCTTTCTTTGGGAACTCCAGAGTATATATGGACATATTCACCAATATAGTTAGTACCTGTTCCTTTCTTTTTAGTTTTCGTTAGAGCCACTATATCCAGGTTCAGTCTTTTGATCTCAGACGCAATCATCTCAACCTTCTGATTAATTCCCTGTATATTCCAAGTAGCCAAAGTCATCATCCTTTTCCGTAGCTTTGTTCGTTTCCTGTTATATCCGTCCAATGTTCCGAGGCTTTTATTAGGCTTTTTGGTAAATTGATTTTTTTACGGGTATTAGAGAACCAGTCTAATGCTCCAACCTCCAACCTGGAGGACCAGTCTAGTTTTTTTTTTCACGCTGAGTATTTTATTTCCCCACTACCCTCCGGTCCTTGAAGAACCGACGAGCTTTCCCCAATTCCAATGGGGACTAGCAAGTCCCCACACGGGAATATTATTATAATAATAATAATAATATTATTATTATTATTATTATAATTATTATCATTATTATATTACTATTATTATCAAAACCTAGCAGTCCCCCATTAAATTCATATTCACAAATTACATAACAAAAAAAGTACAAAAGAGACAAATGAGGCAGGATTCAATTTTATATTTTGTGAGAAATCTAGACAAAAATTAGTGGTTCTGAATCAGCAAAGTAAGGAGCATACGCTGCGTAGGCAGCAGCATAGGGACTAATGTACTCGTATGATGTGCTATAAGTAAACGGTGCGGTATAGGCAGCAGTGTAAGCTACCGCAGGAGCAACGACAGGTGCAAAAATACTTGGCTTTGCTTCAGCATTAGGTTGTGCCTCTGGTTTAGCTTCTGGAACAGGAGTAGCAATTACGCACCCAAGACAGACGACAAATGCGGCCTAAAACGGAAAATTAAAATTATAGAATTATCATTGGACTGTGATATATAGGTTAATGAAGAAAATTTTCAGAGCACTCACGTATCTGAACATGATTAGATATTTATTTTTTGTTGTCTTCTTATGAACGACAATGTATGATTCCAACCTAATCAGTCATGTTTATATATTAAAATTGATCAATTAATTTCCGAAGAAGGGAGTGGACATGATTTGCCGATTGCATCTTCATCCAATTCAATTATTCAGAGCATAATTCAACTGTTGAAGGTGTTGACCAATATTGAAACATAATCTAATATAAGTTCATGACCTAAATAGGGAAAGCCTTGACTTCAGTGTCATTCTTTTCTATGTTCGTTCCACGGTCGCCATAAAGATTACCTGCAGCATGGGAAAAAGGGATGAATGCATCCATTTCTGAAAAAGATTTTCTTATTAAAGTTGTTTTTTTTCCATACTACAGGTAATCTTTTGATAGTTGTAGATTGAAAATAGATAAATTATTAATCTGCTCAGTTATAACTTACAGTCTTTATTCTGAATTATAAATAGGTATTCGGTATTTGTTAATCTCCGGAATATCCATTCTATTTGATATCCGATTGAATTTTTTTTATTTTAAAACACAATTAGCTATCTAGAATGAAAAATGATTCGTTTGCTATAGTCAGTAGGAAATGTTATACATTCTCATTGTATTTTACGGATTCAATTGTCCATTACAAATGTGGTTCTAGACCATCACTGCTCGGTGAGTAATATTCTGCCTCATCTAACTAAATATTTGTGTTTGAAATGGTAGAGAGGATTCATTTTCCATATCTGATGTGAGGGTGCAATTAACAGTATATTATATATTATATTTTGATTTTCCGAGAACAGCAGATCTCATTGTTAACCAACGCTGGTGTGGGGTTAAGTCGACTTTGATTCCTCACACAACATTTGATGAAACATGATTAGTTAAAAGATGCAAGAAGAGAAAAACGCTTATCAAAAGATTCAGGATTTTAATTAAAAATGAACGTTCGCATGTTTGGGTTTTATCCTGTTTTCAAATCTCATAACGCGTACAAACAGTGAACATGTCAGGAGAAGTTCTCACCTGGGAAGCAGAACAATGAATATGCGTTTTGTTTGAGCAGTATAGGTAGATGGCTTGTTTCAGAATTGTGTCGCGGAATTCGGTGGCGGACACTTTGTGAACTCGAAATTATTGTTTGATAGACGCTTGATGAATTGATGATTTGTTTTTCTTAGTGAAGGTAAGAAAATATTCATAAATGGTTTTTGTTTTCAGTCTCATTGAATTTAGTGAGTTCTCATGCTTTTGTATTTCACATTATAGTGGTTGGATTCCACAGCAAGTGGTACTTTTTTTAAGTTTGAACAAAAGCCTAGTAAAGGAGAAATACAATTTCATTGCACCTCTGCATTCAGTACACTGGAGTATTCAATATTTCAAATTATGAACATGGCTCTGGAAATAGAATAAAACCGGAAACATGTCAACGACCATTTTTGATTAAAAAATTAATTATTTACAGCTCAGAATAAAGACTGAAAATTATAACTGAGCAGACTAATAATTTATTCTTCATTCTTCAATAGGTTGATGATAATTGATCAACTTATCATTTTTCAACATAAGGAAAAAAAGGATGGGAACTCAGCTAACTGAGCTGACCTCTACCTGAACGATGTAAGAATGTTTAATTAATCAATTATGAGCCCTTTTTGATATTATTGACTGCTTTCAATCTTCAATTCCGAAGAGAAAACCTGTTGCATGTAAAAAATCAACTATAATGAGATAATTCTTTTCAGAGATGGGTTTTTTCATTCTCTCCATGCTGCAGGTAATTTTTTTGGCGACCATGGAATGAACAGAGAGAATTACCGTGAAGTCAGGGCTTTCCTCATTCAGGTCATGAACTTAGATTATGTTCCAATCTTGGTCAACACCTCCAATTTTCGAATTATGTTCTGAATAATTAAAATGGATGAAGATGCAATCCGCATATCATGGACACTCCCTTCTTCGGAAATAAATTGATCAATTTTAATATATAAACTTGAATGATCAGGTTTGAATCATTCATTGTCGTTCATAAGAGGGTAACAGAAACTATATATTAATCATGTTCAGATACGTAAGTGTTCTGAAAATTCTCTTTATCAACCTTAGACAAATAATTATTCTTAGAGTAAATTTTTAATTTTTTGTTCCAGGCTGCATTTCTCGTCTGTCTTGGGTGCATAGTTGCTACTCCTGTTCCAGAAGCTAATCCAGAGGCACAACCCAATGCTGAAGCAAAGCCAAGTATTTTTGCACCTGTCGTTACTCCTGCTGTAGCTTACACTGCTGCCTATACCTCACCGTTTACTTATAGCACATCATACAAGTACGTTAGCCCATACGCTGCTGCCTACGCTGCTTATGCTCCTTACATTACTTATTCAGAACCACTGATTGTTGTCTAGATTTGTCACAAAATATAAAATAGAACACTGCCTCATTTGCCTCTTTTTCCTTTTTTTTTTTGTTATGTAGTTTTTTGAATATGAATTTTATGGGGAACCGATAGGTTTTGATGAAAAAAAAGAATTGAATATTCAGAACAACACAGATATCTGTGGGGGTAGTGCCACTACTGTTTCTGCAACGTTTTGATCTTATAATTCAATTGATATTCATGAATATCAATATTTTGAAAAAAATATTGATAATCATTTTCAAAACCTATTGAAACTTATATTTCATATTCTCAGGAAGATGAAGCACACCTTCTGAATAATAAGAAATCAATAACTTTGATATAGGTACATATAGGAAGTACTCGGCAATGAAAATCATTTTATGAAGAATAATTAATATATTCATAGATTTCTCATTCACATGAAAAAAGTTGACACCCTATTAGTTCATGATCAAGATGATTCAGTTTGGTCATTATAAGGAGAGGGGAACGTCAGGGTTGTATACTGTCGTCTCCACTATTCTAAGTGTACTGAGGACCTCCGTTTGAAAAAGCTTAGAGGACAACTAAGAAGAATAATAAAAGAGGAATGATAATAAATGGAGCAGTCTTAAACAAACCAAGATGTTCCGATAACACAGTCCTTATAACCAGATTATTTCATACTATGTGGCGCTTGCCTGCGACACATATGGTATGCAAATAAAACTGCAAAAAAAGCAAGTATCAATTATCAGTTAACTGTTTAGGCTTAGTACACATTAGGCGTTCGGCGTTGCGTTTAACGCGCGTTAGCAGCATACACACTGCAGCGTTAGTTCAGCGTTATATTATATTAATAATATATATTTGATATTTTATGTTATTTTGTTTACGAGGAGGCAGGTTTTTTCGGCTGAGGTTTTTTCCCCTGGCTATATAGTATCGTATGATACTAGTGTTGATAGTATCGTATGATTCTATAGTATCATACAAAGAATGTTATGATACCCCGTTCATTTTTTACCTCAGCTTAGGTACTTTTTGTTTCAACATTTAATGTATTATTTTAGCTCTCTTTTTCATAAGAATATATATATATATATTATATTAATTAGGGCGGGCATACCGTACCAGTTCAGTAAATACTTCAAAAATGAATACTGAAGTGATTGGTTGTATGTGGTTCCTCTACGGTCGATATAAAAGGCGATGCGAAAGTCAAAAAAAATTTGGGTTCGCCCAATATCACGCGATAGACTAACGCATGGAATGTTTCAAACACTGTATCCAAAATTCTCTGTGAATAAACATTGGGGCAACATTGATCAGAATGTCTGTCACTCACTCAATATGATCAAACTGGATAGTAAATCAACCAGACAATATCTCCAGAAGAAAAACTTGTTGTCACTTTAACTCTTTCAAGTACGGCGGTTCAAATTTTGAACCACACTTTTTTAGTATCGTTCGGGACGCCGGTTTAAAATTTGAACCACCCTATATTACGCCTAATATGAAATAGTGACACGGGTTTAAATTATACACCGCTATTGCAGGCCCTTTATTGGGTTATATAGAGTCACGTGAAAGCATTCGTTTCGACTGGTATCGGTTTTTTACTCAAGAAATGTCGTGTTTTCAACATTATGTTAGGGACAGCGCGCGCTCAATAGCTGTCAGTGTGTACCGATAGGGCTTTTTTTGCGCTGGAATTCCCGTACCGGAAAGAGTTAAAGTTGTTACTTTTGAATAGAAAAATAAGAAACATTTTTTTCAAACAGATCTTAGCTTTCTGATTGCTGGCTTTGTGATGATTCCCACCCTGTCTGCAGTGGCGTTCGAGCTCTAGTCCTCTGCTGAGAAGTCTGTGTTGGTGCTAATATCAACATAGTTATACGCTCCTGAATTTATTTAGGAATATGGAAATAGATATGCTTGATGTGTTATTTTCGTTTGAGAAATTTGTGCTCTTTGAATGATATTGAGCAATTCACTTTTCCTTAAAAGGCGTCGGTTCTTGCGTACTTTATTCATTTCACTGTACAGGGTGGACAAAATTGGTGAACTAGAATTTTTTAACCGAAAGAGACAGAGGAAAATGGATGACACTTTACGGTCGCCTTTTTTAGAGAAACTGATAAAGGCATCAACTGCATTCCTCTATCTTCTTTTGTTTTTGAGTTATAGGCTAAAATTAAAATTTGGGAGATTCCAATTTCGGTCTTCCTCTTCTGATTGTGCTAGGATGTTAAATGAAAACATTATACAGACACTTTTTTCATAGCAATCCAGTACTGTATGTGTTTTCCCAAGAGGTAAAAAATACAACTTCATCTCATAGCATAAATAAGCAAGGAAGCCTATTGGGAAAATTATTGTATGATACTGGATTGCTAAAAAAAACATGTCTGTATAATGTTTTCATTTTGACATCCTAGCACAAACCCAGACGGCACCCTATATTCCGGAATATTCCTCCAATCTGCCATTAAGCCAAAAGATATTGCAATATGCGAGGCATATGCCAGATATATATCAAATATATCTGCTCTCAAAAGAATATTCCAAATATATGCCATCCCAGATATGTCTGGTATATGCTATGGGAATATCTATATGATATGCGTTTAGAATATTATTCAATAGTATTTATTGGTATATATACATGAATCTTCATGGAATATTATAAACGTTACAAAACCATTTTTGAACGATAATTTTTTAAAGTGTAGGTACTACCACTACCTCGATTTTGCTTTTGTTCCGAACTCATCAATAATTGATGAGTTTGTTATTTTCCAGTAAACTGTTAAAGAACTACAAACTTTCTATATAAATTATATTTTCGAGGAATCGCAGTTATCATCAAGTTAATTATAGTTGGATTCAAGTTAAAAAATAACACTTTCATTCGCTTAACAATTTGATCTTATTTATTAAACTGAGTAAACAATGGAATCAATGATTTGTAATTTATTTATATAATTGATACAATGAAATGAAAGAGCAGGCAACAAATTAAACGTTTTTATTTGTGAAAAATGGACATGCTATACTATATCGTATATCGACTGAGAGTCGAGTGACTTTTTAAATAATTGAAATGTTCGATGAAACAGAAAAAGAGGTCCATTATGATTTTGATCTTATAGGAAAGAGATCAAATATATATTTTCAATAAATGGAAAAACAATATATGATATTTGAGCAGATATATGAAAAGGTCGTAGACAAGTTGTCAAAAATCATATATGATAATCAAATATTAGTCAGCAGAGGTGAGAGTAGCTTATTCCACTGGACGATCGAATCACTTTTGCTCATATTTTTGTTTCCATGAAGCTGCCATGTGGTGACAGAGATGTCTGGAACTTAGAATCTTTCTAGTTCAACTTAATACTTCTTGCTTTTCATTGAACCAAATACATTGCATTTCAAACATTTCAGAGCCATTGTAGGTTGAGGAAGTTATGTGGCCACTTCGAACCATATTTTCGCCCTTTCTAGATATTTCCTTGAATTTTATCAAAATATCTGACAGAAATACCAATGACATTATTTCTTTACAGGAATAAAAATACTCCTTTATAAATAAAAAATTAACTATTTTCTGGCCTCTCCCATTCTTAACTCCTGCAATTTCGTTCCCTGAATTTACCGATAAGAATATCAAATTTCGATTTGACTTTTTCTTATGGATGTAAACATTACGTCACGACGTTTTCAGTCAAAATATTCATATTTTTGTTTTGTGGTCTTGGATTAAGGTTATTTGTGTTCTGTGGTTAGTGGTTAGTAGCAGTTTGGCGTTCCAAAAGTCCAAAATGGTCGTCACGTTGAGATCAAAGATGTTATTGTTTGAGTATTATGTGCAGCCAAGCACATGATAAAAGATCAGACAGACAGACAAGAGCATGAATATCAAATCGGCATTGGTAGGTACTCTTATATTTGGAATGCTTGAAAAAGGTTTGTCAGTTCTTTATCTTTGGTTATGTATATTTACGTTTTTTTCAGGTCAAAGAAATGAGGACTTAACAGTGAGGAAGTGATAGAAAGGATATTTCCTATATTTTTGTTGGGTTGGGAGAAGGCAAAAACAAACTTTTCATCCCTTATAAAATTGTGCAATGTTCTCAAAGGTATAGTATAAATAATTTCAGTGATCATGAAATCCATAATTAAGTTTTATTAATATTTTCAGAGGTTCTTAAGCAGAATGAAAATACTAAATTTGTTACCAAAATTTTGCTTTCAATCCAAACGTAACAACTACAAGAGCATGAGTGGATTATCATTTCAGGTGTAAGTCTCAGCCGAGCTGAACAGGTCGAAAATGTTAGTGGAATTGTTACAGATTCAGACGCAAAACAGGTTTTCTGAGATACTCATCAAAAAGAGGGATCGCAGGCATATATCATCATCTTCAAGAAGGAAGGTTGCCTCGATATAAAATGCCAACACTGCCTATTAAAATTCAAAGTAAGTTTATAAATATCAAACAATTCTAGAACAGACTTCCACTATTACTCAGGGTTGGCCGATATATATCGAGTGATATATATCATGATATATATCTTGATATATATCTGATATTTATTGACTCGATATATATCATGATATATATCATTTACTTTTTTGACGAAATAAATACCGCAGAAAAAAACCCTTGATAATTTGGTTAAAATTGAAACGTGACAGTGCGTTCTGTGGTTAGGTCCCCCGTCTCGGGGATTCTTTTTTGTTATATTAATTGAAGTTATTTATTTTATTTTTTTCTTAGAAAAAATATTTTGTCTTGTTTCTTCTGTTTTGTTACTTGTTTTAATTGAAATTTTATGGATAATGGTCTTTCAATACATATGTATGTTCAATGAACGGTTTTTTGCAGTTTAGCTAAAGAACAAAATTTTTGATATATATCAGATATATATCGGATATATATCCGATATTATGATATTTTGATATTTATATAAATATCATGATATTTGCCAACCCTGCTATTACTAGAGCAGTAGACGGCCTCTTATCTTGAAAATCTTAGAATCACTGTTTTTTTCAGGGCCAAATCTGCTAGTTGAGAGAAAGCCAGATCAAAAAAACTTGCTCTGAAATGAGTGAAAGAAAAAGGCGAGGAAGACCAAAATCTACCTGAGAGACCGAGAGAATGGGTGTGGACAGAAGGGGATGGAGACTGGGAACCGGAAATCCGTAGGATCTATGATATATCTATATCAGCACCCCAGAGGTAAAGTGTGCTAAGTCACAATATCAAAATTAGACAAAAGAGAGATTATTCAGTTCGATCATTGTTTCAAAGAATGTGTTCTGCCATTATTTGGCGACTTCATATACCTAGGGAGTCAAAAATGTGTTCCACTAGCTAGAATTTACTAATGTGAATCCAATATTGTAGATAGTTCGTGTCTGAAAAAATGTGACTTAACACACTTTACCTCTGAGGTGCTGATATAGATATAACGTCGGTTTCACAAAACTTTGTTTGTACGATTAAATTACTCAAAACGTGTGATTCGATTGGTTCGATTTACGTGAGGTTTTTAATTGCACAATTAAAGTTTTGTGCTAGTTCACAAACCAAATAATTGAAGTTCACAGTTCAAGATTTATACCATTTAAAATATTACCTCATTGTGTTTTCCCTATTTTTTAGTTTAATTCATCAAATGTTAATTTTTACTTATTCTTAGTTCATATGCCTTGTATTGTTTTGTAAAATACCTAGTTGATTTATATTTATATTTTTACTTTATGTTCATTTTTATAATTTAATGTGATAATTTTGTTAATTATTGTTATTGTACAAAATATTCTTTAAACTGTAATAAATTTTTTTGAAACAATCGAATCAATGCATTATTATTTAGTACCGCTACAAAAATTTACATATATTTAAATATATACAAAGATATTACCAGCATATGGCATGGACAAATCAGGAGATAAAAAGATATTGCCAGCATATATGTAAGGGAGATATTCATAGATGAATCTGTATGGCATATGCCATGGAAATATTTTTGAAGATCATGGGATATTCCTGGCAGATGTTTCATGGTGACCTTGGATATTCCTGATATCTGCCAGGCTTATGCCGTGGGAGATTTGGAATATGTTTGGAATATCTCAATATGCCAGCGGTATATTCATTGAATATGCATGGAATATTTCTGTGCCGTCTGGGAATAGAAACGGAGAAAATGACCAAAGTAGACATCGCTCAAAATTCAATTTTGGACTGAAACTCGAAAACAACAGAAGATGAATAGGAATGCAGTTGATGACATTATCAGTTCCCCCTAAGATTTCTTTCTATCTGGAATTTTTCCATGAATATTGAAAATTTCTTCCCAATTCCTTTTTTTCACTATTTTATTTTTATATTCAGGACTCGTCATGTCACACAAAGCTAGCCTTTTTTGGAAATCATCAATAAATAAGTCAGTATCGAAATGTTCAATTCCCATTTCCATTTTCAAATTAGATACAATCGTCATGAAAACGCACGTTGAAGTGTGTACTCCTGCATAAGAACACATGTATCTCGAAACGCCCACCTGAAGCATATTCAACGCGCGCTTCAAAAAATATCTTGAAACGCACGTTCTCCGAGCGTTGGATAAAAATGCTCGTTTTGCATGTGTACGGGTACATAAGAGCACTTGTTTTTCGAAACGCGCGCTAGCAAGAAGCGTGTTTCGAAACACCTAATGAGTACCCGGTCGAATATCCTCAAACGCACGTTTTTCGAGCGTTGGATCAAAAACGCGCGTTTGCATGTGTACGGATACCTTGGAGCACTTGTATTTTGAAACGCGCGTTTGACTAACTCGCGTTTTCTAACGCCTAATGTGTACATGGTCTTACTGTCACCAATGTAACGATTACAATGGCCGAAACAGTCCTTAACTAGGTCATAGGCTCTACTTTGAATAGGGACTGAGACTCTCGATAAATAGTTAGGAACATTCAAATTGATGAGCAAAATACCTATGTACTCCTCAACCTGTATCTCAATATCCAGACTTGAATCAGGATTTTGAGGTGCTGGAAGGTTCGAAACCATATATTAGTCCTCTTCGGCCTCAGTGAATTCATTATCACACTCTGAAATGTATGACCGAGGAGCTTAATTATACAACTTTAGATATAGTCATTTCTCAAAAATTTGGGTATATTGGGATAACTTAATGGGACATATCTTTCGTCATAAGACGTGCCTAGTCGATTTGATATTTTCATATCCTCATTATTGTATCGATGACAATTATCACAATTGTGTTCTGCTATTTAGTCCCATATTTTCCGATTTCCCATTTATCAAATATTTCAGTTATTTTACCAAAACTGTTCATTATTTAACTCTTTGGGGGAAGGGTGATAATTGAGTATTTGTCTGTGAAAAAGCGGATCTTGAAAGGATAAATGTTTACGGCAGAAACTTTAGCTATCAGAGTATTTTGGAAAACTGTTTCATCTTTGGGAAGGCATAATTCGGTTTTGATAAAAAAAGAGAGCATGAGAAAAACTTGGTTTTGGGGATTTGTCAGATATATCTGTAAAATCGCAGATTTTAGATTGCGAAAGGATCTGGCGAGGATTTCTGAGTTCACATCTTTTGTCAAACTCAACATTTCTTACGAATAATACATGAAAACTGAAAACTCTTTCAAATTGGTGTGATTCAGTAGATTTTAGAGCTTTCTTTGATTCGCTACATTCCTTTCGAACATCATACCTATTGTATATTGAGCTTCAATTTCAATCGTCGTTGCAGATCCGTATATTCTACAAGGTGTGCGTGTCATTAATTTATTTTAGTTTTCGTAGCATTCAAATAGTTGCCCGTGAAAAGTAAAAATTAGTTCTTGTACTCGTTGTTCTATGGAGAAAATCGATAGTTCAATATAATCAGATTAAGCAATATATGAAAAGAATTGCTGTTCACCCACTATGTATATTTTTTAATCAGTTCATTCCAAGTTTCAAGATGTAAAGATAGTTTCACTGAAGAAATTGAATATTTTAATTTGAATTGAATACGTTATTTCATGCGAAAATTTAGATGATAATAATAATTATAGTAATAATAATAGTAATAATAACAATATCAATAATAATAATAATAATAATAATAATAATATTTATTAATTCTTTCAGACATAACATTAGTCACCAACAACTGAATGAAAAAGGTTATGCATCAGAAGAATGGCAATATACCTATGATAAATAATGGGCCCTGACTTTAAAATTCGACAGTTACCTCTGGATTCTGTTGCGGACATGAATGTTTCAAATGTTATACAGGGTGGGCCATCCTTAACTTTTCACCCCAAATTTTGAGCTTTGGGATGGAATAACGAAAAAATGCTCAGGTCATATTTTGTTGGAAGCGGGACAACTGAGGGTGTTCACTACCCCTCTAGCCGCAAGCCCTAAGAGCCCTCATTTTTGAATAGGGAAAAGGGGTCGAGCAGCACCTTGTTGGAAAGGCAATTCAATTTCCTGCATGAGTGTATTTTTTTCATCACTTTATTATTAAACGGAGTGACTCAGTATTCCAGCAATAACTTTCCTACGCCGAATTTGGATCTTTGAGATGGAAAAAACACTCGGACGGGTCAAAAAATGAATTCGATATCACTACACTTCTATCCGCTACCCTAACAGCAAGTGATATCGAGTTCATATTTTGACCGAACTTTTTTTTTAACCTCACAGATCCAAGTTCGGCGTGTGGACATTTTTGATGGAATACGGAGTCACTCTGTATGATAATAAAGCGATGCAAAAAATACACTCATGCAGGTAATTGAATTGCCTTTCCAACAAGGTGCTGCTCGACCCTTTTTCCCTATTTAAAAATGAAAGCTGTTAGGGGTTGCGGCTAGAGGGATAGTGATATGAAACTCATTTGAACGCCCTTATTTGTTTTTTTTTGAAACATAGATGAATTCAAAATGGTAATCATCGAAATGAATACCATTTTCAATTCCCAGGCTCAGAGATCTTTTATTCATTTCGATGATTACTATTTTGATTTTGAATTCATCTATGTTTCAAAAATGTTTTCGGTGAGGCCTCCATGAAGGCAAAGAATTTTTTCGTTTACCGTTTTATTCTTTTTCTTAAAAGCCCTTATTTGTCCCCCTAAAAAATATAGTTATAAAGAGCACCCATTTTACGGAGTGAAGGGAAAATTGGAATGGGGTGATGACAGAGAAGGATTTTAGATTTCAGAGTGTAGAGTAAGTTGAAGGTCGTATCAATGTAATCTGGAAACGATGATACTGTTCGGCTCATAAATAAATCAATGGATCAACCTTCTGAACGTAAATGGACACCATTATGATTAAAAAAATTTCAAGAAAAATGTTTCAGATTCGTGCTCAAAAAATAATAGTATGCAATAGTATAATATTCAACTAGCGGTAATGTAAGTCATAACTCAGGCGAGTGCTGTAATTCATCAAGTGAGGTATGATCATTACCACAAGTTAAATACTTCATCTACGACTTTAACAATATATATACATTGTGAACGAGATATTCTTGATAATGGTATATTTGTTGAAACATTATTTGGGCTATTTCCAATATCTATGTGATTGTGGTTGAGTCTTTCCTTTACCAGTGCTAGGCTTGCCCTATTAGAAATTCTGTCTGCCCTTCTGCCACTTATTGGGAGTTTGACTCTGAGGCCTTTGGGGATCAGGTTGCGATCTCTGGCAAGGTGTAGAAACGTTAGATGGTTCGTTTCCTTGGCAAGTTTGATAGAGGCTTTTTCATAGTTCCTGACCTCTTGATATAATTCGGGCCCATACCAAATTTCTAATTGTGAACGAGATATTCTTGATAATGGTGTATTTGGTGAAACATCATTTTGGCTGTTTTCATTATCATGTTCCATAACCATGTGGTTATTTCGGAAATTGCACCTCGGATAACTAGCGTTCGAATCCCCACACTGTAATTGCGAAATTGAAAAATGTATGGAGCGCACAAGTCCAGACAGAACAAGTTTGGCAAAAAACCGGACCTTCTCAGGACCAACAACACCCTGAAGACGGCAGGCGAATGCTTGCCGAAACGTCGGTAACAACCAACCACATAGAATATGGAAACAGCCCAAATAATGTTTCAATAATATATATATACAGATATGCGAGTACCTACAGAGGAAGAAAGTAACCACTCAATTTGAAAACATCAAAATTATTCAAGCGACGCCACATCAATTACAAGAATGGAATGTTCCCATTCGGCCAACCGGCATGTACAAAAGGACAGAACTCTCTTGATATTCGGTTCGCCAATAATTCTGAAGCTTTTCTGACGTATCATAGTTATTAATAGCAGTGAGTTATTTTAACTCAGCCGTTTGTTTACAGGCACTATTAATTGCTCAAAATCAGTTGAATAATGAATACATTATTGAATAGGAGTAGATAAACATTTTTGATTCCCTGAACTCATTTTGTTTCTATTATCATGCAGAAATTGCACTTCTCATTCGCCAATCCTGTTGATATCGCAGATATGTATTGTGGGAATCCTTTGTATTGCTGAAAATGGAATTGAGAGTTCTATGAAGTTTATTACAACTTGTCCAAAAGTGTGGCTTGAACGATAATTCACTGTCGTATGAAAGATCAAGGACGTACACCACACTTTAATAGGTACACTCTTCTGAAAAATGTAACAATAATAGGATCCGTGACTAGATTAATTGAAACGGCCATTTTTTTTAATTCAGCGACAAACACACCAATTCTTTAATACTTCAATATCTGACCCTAAGCTGTTTCTTTCCGAAATAGCCTTCATCGCTGTTTATACTTTCAGATAAGGGAACAACAGAAATCCTACAAATTGAATAACAAACGTTATTTCATATTGATGTATTTGAAAAAGAAAGTTAGTGTTAATTTACCCAATCACGTAAGAACTACTGGTCCCACTAATATGAAATTCTGTATGAATTTAGTCCACTAGCCTAGTTTTCATTTTGATGTTTTTTATCAATTTGAATATAATAATAATTTGTGTGACGTCACTGCACTCTTTGGTTTGTAGCTAATCTTTGATAAATATAGGTTAACATCGGTCCAAGGTGCCTAAGGTTACAAAATACTCGAATTAAAAGTGTTCATTCACTTTAATGATTTGAACTCTGTATGTGAGGTTGTAAAGGTCAGCAGTGAATTCGACAATGACAGGCAAAGACATTCAGTTTTTTTCCACAATAGAATGAGATACCCATTCGAATATCTTCTTTAGGTACTGATTAGAACATCTAATGGTTCTTGAATATTTTGTCCAACAGTTTTAACCATATTTCGTATATCACTTGTCAATAATGATAGTCCCGGCAGCTTGGTTTAATAACTATAAATTCATTTAGAAATTCATTAAAATTTCGTCTAATGAAATATTGAGTTATCTGAGAGAAATATCGAATAACTTTCAGAAAGAGCTTAGTTTTTTCGTGCTTTTAGGGTAATTTGTGTTGAATGCTACGGTAGATATGATATTTCATACTATGAAAAACTAAAAATAGGTTCTTCCAAAGATCCCAACAGTTTCGAGTGATTATCTACATTTGTAATGTATGGCTCGAATTTAAAAGTTCGAGAAATCTTAGTCTATGTCGTCACTATATAGTCTGTGATCCCAGCAATCCAGGAAATTTTTTGTGTGAATCTATGTCCATCTCAGAATTGAGTATTAAAGTATTCATTGAGCTCCAACATTTCATAATCTGGATTATCTCGAATATTATTTTTGAAATAAAACAAAAAGTCTCACATGTTCAATATTTATTTACAGATTCCAATATTTCATTTCAAACATATACCAGAGGGGCTGAGTACGCACTATACGGTGCATATGCGGAATATGTCGCAGCGTATGGAGATAAATATGAGCTGTAGGTTAAGGGAGCAGCATAACCAGCAGTGTAAGCTACTGCTGGTGCTACAACAGGAGCTATGAAGTTGGGTTTCGCAGCAGCCTTGGCTTCGGGAGCTGCCTTGGGCTCGGGTACTGGAGTGGATAGGGCACATCCAATGATGATTGCAAGGACTAACACCTATGAGGAAAAAAAAATTCGGGTAAACAGATTTATTTGTTTTAATATTCACTTTTGATAAGCAATATCGTCAACTGATGATTCTAAAGCTCTATAGATATTACGTATACTTCGTTCGTCTGGGTTACGTTCATATTAATTCAAATCGCTGGAACAGAAGGATCAAGAAAAAAGAGACTCTCATGATCACTTAATATAGGCATGAATTGAAGTGGCCTGGCTTTTCCAACTGATCACAGCCTATGTTGAATATAGTAGGGAGGACAATTGAAAAAAGGGCAGAAATAGAGGTTCATCCAAATTCCAAATTTATAAATTTGTTTGATCAAAGCTGGGTTAAATTCCTAATGAATTTCATAAAACAAGGGTAAAAAATTTAACCTACCTACGATTTGAAAAAAAATACTTGTTATTTCGTCGAATTGAATCTGATTAACTTTGAAGCCCAATCATTGAGCGGATTATTTTTCCATTTTCCTGAAGTTCCGAGAGAAATTGATATTACACAATAATAATTATTTATTAGGCAATAGCGATTAAATTAATTGTTTTTATTGATAGAAAGCCCATTGTTCAGAATGCTATAATTGTCGATGATATCAATAACTAAAATGAAGAAAGTTATATTTTGAAAAGTTAAATATCATCAAATTGAAGTCCCCAAAAAATTTAATCTTTCTTCACTTCACATTTGTTGGATCTTTCTGCTCCGGTTCAATCGAAAAATAAAAAAGTAAAACTTACCTTTCTGAACATGATGATACTTTTTAGAGGCGATGACTGTCTACCACAACTGAACAAATTTCTTGTTTATATAACTACTTGTTAGTTGAATGGAGTAGGTGGAGAGACATTCAGTAAGGACAAATTTTGTTTTAGTATTCATAGCGGGTTTCAGTAACGCAATGAAATGAATAATTCGTCCAGATCAATGAGAAAGATTGGAAGTATTTTGGTAACCAGTTGCAATCAAATCAGAATGAAGGAAAATCAACTTACACATTCCTCAAACTGACTTTCATGAAATATTCATCTTCAAGCGCCAATAGGTCAATACAAAGGAATACTGAGACAATTGAATCATCCATTGGATATTTTCGAATAGAAGAGCGTAGTATTGTTTAGTTGCAGTTTTGCTCGTTCAATTCATCAATTACAGAAGTAAGTCACTTAAGATGAAATTCTCGAATTCAAAGGGAGTATATGAGAACTTATTTTCGTTTACTTTTGTTCTGTTGGTTATTTCTTAGTTCTGCCTATTTAGGCTAATTCTTTACTTCGAGAAGAGACCAAACACTTTATTCTCTATTTGAGGCTATTAACGTTCGGGATATCATTTCATTTAGGTCACAACTAAAAATACTTGAAGTTTCTTTCACGCCCATGTCAGTAAATGTCAAATATCGCACTGTCAGCAAGTAATTTTTAACAATAACATGCCTGTTATAATATCTCATTACATACACGTCCGTTCTGATTTCTTGGTTTAATTAAATCGCAATCAAAATTATCGACTTTATTTGATCGATTCACATAAATTCAATCGATTCAAAAAGATTAAAACTTTGAGCATTACCGTATTTTCTTACTATACTATGAAAATAAACGTCATTTCATTCATGTACCTATCCAAACATTTTCTCAAACGAATATGTCTGTTATTAGTGAAAGTAATGAAATAATGAGAACTCCACCAGAGATTTTAGAAAAAGCTGCCACATATAATTTGCTACCGCTAAAATCTAAAGAACGGTACGAAATTTATGGATTAGCAACAGAAGCCTAAAGTTAAATACTTTTCGAAGATTGTTCTGAAGAATTATATGATGAAATACACTTAGTATAAAAAAAAAACATTAACATAACAGATCGTCTTTAACTAATAGCAGTACTGAAGCACCAATCTGATAAATTTGAAACTGAACAATCGAAAATCCTGGCTACATAACAAATTAATAAGTTTAAGGAAAAAATTCATGTATGAAATTAAAGTTTTGGTTTTGTTTTCAGATTATTGATAAATCGATTGATGCTTCCCGAATTGGTGAATAAAACATACATTTTACTTCGATCATCAAAATTTATATTGTCCCCTTTAAAGTATTTAATTCTTCAATATATCTTTCACAAGCACTTTCTGGAAAGGCATTTAACTCACGTGCCGAATTCTGTTGATGGCTTCAATGGACTCGAAACGTGTACCACGGAGGGGCAATTTTAGTTTCGTTAACCACGTAGCAAGAGTAGCAATTACTACGGGCCCACGCATAAGGGGGCCTAGCGCTTTCAAACCATAAATATAAATTTTGAATTATACTTATTGAGATTTTCTTTATTAATTGTTCAATGTTCAATGTTTATTCAACGTCGTCAAAAATATTTACGTGACTAATCATAACTACAAATTAAATTTATCAAAAATATCTCAGGTATAAATGAGAAAAATATCACATAGTCTATCCTAAAATATAACACACATACTGAAACAACATACAACAAACTGGATCAACGATTACGAGCTTCTATGCATAAATACACATATACATATATGCAATATAGCAAATACATTTTTTTATATATTTCTTTTATTTTTAGAGAGGCCAAGGTAAATTACATAGACAGCATAAGAGATCTCACTTTTAAATTTTCAAATTTGAGCTTAAAAATTCATCAAACGAATAATATGCGCCTTGGATCAACAAATTTGTTATTATTTCATTATTTTTTTTTTTGCTGTAAGGATGTTGAACTTTTCAGGCAACTTGTTATACAATTTCACTCCCCAGAAGTCAACAAATTGTTGTGTGTGATTTCTGCGGTGTAGTAGCATAGTGAAGTGTTCCCTATATCTTGTCTTTTTCTCATGTAAATTGCTATTTGTTCTGTAGATATGTTTGTTTACATGCACATAATTGAGGACCTCTTTCATTAAAGAGGATACAAGGATGGCAGTGTGAGTATCTTTTCTGCTTTGAACTTTTCCCTACAAGAATCCTGATTTTTCATGTTGTACAATATTCTAATAGCTTTTTTGCAGGATGAACAATCTGGGCGCTTCTGGCGACATTCCCCAGATTGAAATACCATAGGCTAAAACCCCTTGAATTATAGCAAAGTATGCAGATTTTTGGACTTCGGGGAAGGAGACAGTTTAAAGTCTTCGGAGCAAACATAAAGATTTGCTCACTTTCCTGCAAGTTTTTCTCTACGTGTGCTTTCCAGTCCAACCTTGAGTCCACTTCGATTCCCAGAAAATTACCTTTTTCTCTTGTTCTTCTGCTGAAAGAAATTTTGTCATGGTTTAGTTTGAGCTTGTTTGCAGTAAACCATTCTTCTGCATACGCGAGTGCCTCTATTTTTTTGTCTCTATTTCTTCCACTGAGTTTCCACATATCAGAAGTGATTTATCATCACAGTACAGGCATTGATGGAGACAACCTTCAACAAAGATATCATTGATGTATAATATAAAGAGGATGGGTCCCAATACTGACCCCTGTGGAACTCCATGAACATTTGGTGAAGGGCTCGAGTTATCACTCTGCCAGATTGTTTGCTAGATCCTGTCTGTGAGATATGATTGCAACAGTTGCCCAAATTTCCCTCTGAATCCATAGTATCTCAGTTTAATCAGCAGCGTTTTTATGCAGACAGAATCAAAGGCCCGACTCAAGTCAAAGTTGAGCATCAGCACATTTTTACTCTCATCCAGAGAATCTACAGCTTTCTTCAGCAATTCAATCAATGCTGTCTTAGTACTTCTTTTTGATCTATATCCATGTTGATTTTAATTTAATAGTTGCTTCTGCTGCACTTTTTCCCTCTATTAGATTTGATCAAGAAATGTCTTGGAGTTCCTTTTTCACCTGGCTAGTATTGAAATTGTTTACTTTTCTCTGTTTGATAATTTTAAATTTTTGTTTTGCATCACCAATATACATGGGAATGACAATAATTTGAGCTTTATGGTCTTATATATGCCATCTTTGGTCTTTGTTTTTATATTTGCCTTATCTGTCATGTATACATTGTCTATGCAACTGTTGGTGTTATTTATTCCTACCCTAGAAGGTTCTACAAAACAAGCCACAAACCATACATCAAAAGGTTGTTGATCCAATCTCTTCCTTCTTTTTTTTCACCAAGAATGTTAAGGTTGAAATCACCAGTTAAAAGTATATGCTTCTCAGGAAATTTTTCTTTTATGTTTCCTAAAACCCTGTTCAGTTTTTCCATGCAATCTTCAACTCTAAATTTTGGGGATCTGTAAGCTCCAACAACTACCAACTTTATTTCGGGTATATATATGCCAGTGAACTCAGCCTGCTTTTCTGAGGAGGAATCATTCATTTCTGAAATTACTTCATATTCCCACTTATCAGACAATGCTAATAAAACACAAATGAGTTAACTATAACGTGAAACGTTATACGGTGAACGCACAAGCAATACAAAAAGTCGCTCAGAAATGCATAGAATTCGAATCGGTCCGATACCTAATTACTTCTACAAAAATTGTATGAATATACCCTCCATATGTATGAAGCAAAATTGAAACTGCTAGATTCATTATGTTAAAATTTTTGGGATAGGCAACACCTCACCTACACTGCTGAAACCCTATCCGTTGCGATACATTCGTGATCAAAGTTTGAAGTTGTTAATATCGCCAAATTTTTTTCTTATGTGTTGACATGATGTGATTTGAGGTTTTCATGAAAAAGTCCCAGTTATCAGTACTGTGTTGGTTTTTGTTTTTCAACGATCGCAGAGTATCATAAGTCTTGTTGAAAAAATAAAATTAAGTTAGAAGAATGACTTCTAGAATTGTTTGTCTCTTATGATCACTAACTTCAGTGGTGGAAGTTCATTTTCGACATTGAAGCTTATAAAAAATGAATTAAACAACACTATGAGTCAAGAACGTTTGAATTCTCTCTCCCTAATGAATATATAATATCTCATAGAGATTTCCAATGTCACGATCGATAAATAAAAAATTATCTTATATCATAAGCATTATAGCGGAAAGGAGACGGTACCCATATTTTCAAATTGGAGTTATTGGAAAAAAAAAAGTACACGAAAAAAATTTATCTCTTGATATCGAGAAAATATTTTCAAATTTATGTACAAAACAAAGACTCATATTGCAGCTACAAGAGACCTCGTAGTCATAGGCTTTCTCTATTTCACAATGAACAACACCAACAAAACTTAGTTCAGGTCTTTTCTCTGTAAATTTGTTTCACGTCGGGACTGGTGGGCACAAATTCTCCACATGTGGGTCCGACAGAATGGGGGAAATTTCCGGATGACAATTTCGAAATTATTGACATAATAGAAATTTGGTTATCGTAAAAAGTACATCAACATGTCGCACTAGTTCGCAATATACCTAAAACTTTACTAATAAATTTTGAAGGGTAGAATTTAAAATATTTATTAAGAAATATTGAATGAAGTTATCTACTCTTCAATATTCATCCACTTGTACTTCTGAATTAAGAAATTTCATGCTGTTTAAACAGGGTGTTTCCTTATTATAACTTCATTCACCAAAAATCATTATGAGACACAGCTTATTCTTAATGAAGCTATTAAATGTCATTGCATTTCATTCTGAATATACTTTTCTAATGGCATATTTCTGCATCCTAGATGAAGCATGTCGACTATTTGCCCAGAGAATAACGCCATAACTTTAAGAATCTGGAAAGTGAAAAAATGATATACTAGCCTTCTTGTAGCCTACTTGAATGGACACTAATGGGATTCAACATCAATTAATATGCTGATATGTTGTTCACCTGTTCGTGTATGTTTTCTGCGACGAGATATATTTTCGACGGATGCCGTCAATAATTTAAGGAAATGGCATCGAGCATCGATGGCTGAATAAAATCCACATGAAGTCTTGATTACTCATTTGTTCATGTAGTTTTTTATTTTCTTATGAAAAATGCTTTATTATTTTTATAAAACATCAAGAAGAGATGAGGCTATGCCTATAGTCTTCTACAGTCTCAAACCTATATCCTGAAGACAAGAATTGAAATAAAAGCAATGTGAGTGAACATTAAGAGAAAAATTAACTTTTAAATGTCAAACTGGTTCTTGAAAGAGTTTACACTTGCTGTATCAACGATACGAATAGGTAGAGAGTTGCATCTGTGAAAAGTCCTATTGCTAACAAAGTGCTGCCGTTCCGATATGTGAAATTTCTCGTCGTATTCAAGGTGAACAAATTTTGATGATCACATCCGAAGAGACTTTGTAGTTGACAATGAGGTACAAACGTTATAGTCAATGGATAATTTGTTGGAGTATCAAGGAAATCAAATTTTTCGATAAAAACATCAGACAATTGTTCCAATTGAATGCCAATCAATATACGATAGTTCTGAGAAGGACGTTGAATTTCACTATCCAATATAATATATCGACAAAAATGTTGATGTACCACATATCGTGCGGACACTGAAATCTACTCTTCACCCATCGAAAATTTGTTTGTTTTCTCTGAATATTCTAATCGAATTGCAATATTCCTTAATACAGGGTGAATTTAATCTTGCGAATGTATTCGCGAATACATATATATCAACTTGTATCTCGACAATGAAATTGATTAGACCTTAGACCCATCATAAAAGGTTTCTTGGACTCTTCTCGCACGATTGGTCATCACGTGTTCATGGTGTGCATTGTGTTGAATCCTGAGAACCATGTTCTTAGAGAGGGCACAAAACCATGAATGACCAGACCCCCTTTCCCATGCTCCTTTAACAACATAGGCTCAGTATGATTCAGAAAAATCCCAAGGCACCAAGAAGCAACGAAGGAAGAATAGAAGACATACCGATTAGAAATGAAGCACCGAATCTTTCCTAATTCCAGGGCTCGTGATGAGCAATTGAGAGAATAACGAATTTCCTGCACATTCATTGCAGGTTTTTCTTTTTTCACTAGCGGTTTTCTGAGTAAAAAATCAAATTGAGTGAATTAAAAGTGATTTATATTAAGTTATTTCAATAGGTATGTTGATTCATTTCAGTGATTCATGTCATGTTCACTCTTCACAATTCCGTACAGCTTTCAAGGGTAGGATAGGCAGGGTCCAGGGGCGCCAAGTCTTCGGGGCCCATTAAATGACAAATTCTAACGTTGATGAATCATATATCCTCAGCATAATTCGTTAACCTGCCAAATCAATTCTAAAATAATGGACTTATCAGGTTAACAAATCAGGCCCACGATATCAGAAAAACAATTCACACTATTCTAATAAAACCCCGAGTAGAACCCCAAAATTAGCAGTTAATAATATACAAAAATGAATAAAGAAAATACTCAAAAGTACCTAATCGGAAATTTTGGAGTCCGTTGAAAAACGAAATATTTTTCAAATATTCACGTCTGTACTCCTGATACTAGTTTGAAACAAAAAATATCTGATCGCGTTTAATGAATTTTTTCTCTTGAAAAAATCAAAAATCCAGTAACTTGGATTATTACAACGATGCAAATATTCGCCTGAAAACAATCGTTGATCAAACTCTAGAGCATTTTCCGTGCCAAGCTGCAAATACAGCTAAAATCTTTCGGAAAAACACAATCAAATGTAACATTTCAAGTATGATTTTTTTCTCGCTAGTTGAAGGGTAATATAAATTTTTCTCGTTCAAAGCAATTTGTGTTGCAAAACATTTCGAACCATTAACTTCAAAACCGCTATCCGATTAGCGTTACTCGAGAAAGGTTGAGATTTCCTGTATTTTCAAACCAAACATTGACCTCATTTTTCACCAAATTAAATGAAAAAATTCTAATTCATGTAGACACATATTAGTGCTCAGATAAAATATATTACGAAGTATTAATATACACTGCCCAAAAAAATTAACGCACATTCTGAAAATCTCAATTTTAATGAATGTTAACTCTACATTGACTTTATAACTTATTTTTCGTGTTCTCTCGAGAAGGTTTTGAATGAAACAAGACACATTACATTGAAGAAAAATATAGGATTTCACCGAATCCTATGTGAAAGAAGAGAAATGAACAATTTTCTAAATACTGAAATGCTGATAAGTGATTTAATACTTGGTATTTCCACCCCTTGCGTTAATTACAGCTCGGCAACGACGGTTCATACTCGAAATGAGTGATCTTAAAATGTTCTGATCTAATCCTTCCCAGATTTCTCCGAGTTGGATTCCTACATAAGTCATTAAGAGTAGCTGGATGATTTTCTGAACTTCTCAGCCTTCTATTGAGGTTGTCACAAACCTGCTCAATCGGATTGAGATCTGGACTTATTGATGGCTATTCCATTCGAGAGAATTCAACCTCTTCAAGGTACTCCTGAACGATGCGCGCACGATGGGGACTGGCATTATCGTCCATAAAAATGAAATTTTCACCAATGTATGGGGCAAATGGCACTACATCCTCTTCAAGAATGTTCCTTATATACTTATCACTATTCATAGCTCCATTATCAACGACCACTAGGTCTGTGCGAGCAGTCAAAGATATTCCACCCCATACCATAATCGATCCTCCCCCGAAACCAGTAGTATTCAGGAAATTGCACTGAGCATATCTTTCATGTGGACGTCTGTATACAAGGGAACGTCGATCACAATGGTAGAGGCAGAATTTAGACTCATCTGTGGAGAGAACTCTTTCTCAATCGGCCTCTTCCCAATGGATATGCTCTCTCGCAAAATCCAAACGCGCCCTTCGATGGGCTGGGGTAAGAGCTGGGCCTCTTGCCGCGACACTGGGCCTCAAATCATATTAGGGAGTTATTGGAATACTGCCATCCACTATTAACGCCAGTCACTATTAATAGTGACAAGTACTGCCTGACTTAAAAATGTGCCAGAAATAAGAGTTATTGGGCCTGCGTTATTCAGAGAGGATATATTCCTAACCTTAAATTCGCCACGTTGTGCGTTGTGCCCGTAAACAAACATCTTAAAACATTTACTAGCTTTTTTTACATTCACAAATGGATCGGCATTTGGAAGCGTCAATATTGGCAGAAGCAGATGATGATTACATGGAATTTCTGATCCTGGACAATGTTTTAATAAATAGGGACAATGCTCTCCAAGAAATAATACCATGATACAAGCAATACATTCCTTGTATCATGAAATAATACTAGGTTAGGAACAGAGATAATATCTCTAATTATAGAATATTCTATGATCTAAGGAAAATATACACTCAAGTTTGGGAATAACGGCATGGCTGTACCAGGAATAATGGAGCCACAAATAGTGGCAGGCAGTAACTTTGATAATTCCAGGCCGTATTTTTTTTCCTCTGCGCATGCTCAGATGTCAAATACGGCCAGGATTTATTAGTGCCTGGCGTTATTGAATCCCCAATAACTCCCTATTCTCTGAGGAGATTTCTTATTGTCTGAGTTCTATTTTGCACCCCATGAGTTTGCTCAAGCTGATTTTGAAGGAGGCGAGCGGTTGCAAACCGTTGTCTCAACGAAGAAACTCTCAAGTAACGTTCTTGAATGGCAGTTGTTACCCGTGGTCTACCCTGTCCTGGTCTTCGGACATTCATACCTGTCTGCCTGAATCGCTGCAACATTCTGGACACACTTGTATGGGAAACTCCAAACCTTTCTGCAATTCTTGTGTTTTGCGAGCAGAATCTCGCAAAACTACCGCTTGGGCACATTCCTCTTGGGTCAAATTGCGTGTTTCGAGTTGCATAGCGATCGAGTGTAGAAAATCAAACGAAAGAAAAACTAATCACTAGAATTGATCGAGAACAACTGATTTTAGAATGGAGCCAATACATTCAAAATCTGAAAATATCATCTTTTTTATTCCTGCTGGGAAAAAACATCTGTATTGAAAGTGGAATTATCATTGAGAACACCTTCAGTTGTAGACTAAATTTGAGATTTCCATAATGTGCGTTGATTTTTTTGCGCAGTGTACTTAGTTTGAAAAATTTGGCAAACTAGAAATATTAATATAATTTTTGGATTATGAGGAGGTAGCTCTAACATAATTGACATTAAGTATGTGTTTTTTCAAATATATTTTTTCCAGATTCATCGTTTTCGGATAAATCTGAAAATTAACATTCAAATCTATGTTTGGAACTTGAACTTGTTTCAACTGATAAATCTAAGGATGAACATACAATCTTGCAATTTTAAAATTTTATTTTCTCATAACGCTTTACAATAATAAATTATTGAAAATAATTTATAACAGGCATTCAACAACAATCGAAAAAAGTCGGAATAAATGTCATAAATATTTTAGATGGGTCAAAGAATAACCCCCTCAAACATAATCATGCTATTAACATACATGCTGTTTTTTAGGACCTTTCTACGTATATCAATTACTTTCTTTCTCAAACAGACTCTCATGCAATTCAATCGAATTTCTACATAGCTGGCGCCACCTCTGTTTTAATTTTCGAAATGGAAGGGAAGTTGAACGAACCGATACAGAAAGCATTCACCGAAGCTAAATACTAAGCGACACCTTCCATAGATGACCGGCTAATACAATATGAGAAATATTCCATATTGTGGAATATCTTTGATGAGAACGTTAATTTCGTTTCAAAACGAAAACCTTTTCATTTTATTTCAAAATAGTCATGTGTTCTCTGGGCAAGTTCCAAATATATTAATGAAACAAACTGTTGATAACTTTTTTCAATGAGATATTATCCATGCACACCTTTCGAAATTCAATTGAGAATCCCAAACTCTCGATAATTTATTAATTCTCATCCATTATTGTTTTCGCAATAACTTTCGAAGCATGATGTGCACTATCTTACCCCAAGGAATAAACAAACTTTTGAATTCAATTCCTTCCAATTCAGGATATAACTGTTAACCTGATATTTGATACTCATAATAATAATAATAATAACGATATTGTTTATTCATGCATTCATTTACATTCATATCATACATGTATGAATGGATAAACATTTGTTTCCCACAAGAGTTAAACTTGTACGTGGCAGTACTTCATAATATAAATAAACAAAATTTCTGTCAACCGCCAAGTAACTTAAGTATAATTAGATCTATTACAAAAACCATTCCAGGATAATCTAGGTTTACTATCAGTCCAGCTCTTTATTTTCGTCTCAAATGCAGTTGGAGTTGTGATGTTTTTGTAATCAATAAGGGGGAGACTATTATATAATAACGGACATAAGTAAGTAAAAGTTCTCAGGAAAATGATTCACTTACTTATAATTGGTTTGTTAGATAGGAGATTTAAATTTTGACTGTATATACACTGTATACATTGTGTTTTGATTTCAATCTCATAATTCACAGACGGGAGTGAAGAAGGTAGAAAATTTTCTGAAAAAAAATTGTTGCTCTCATTTCATAAAAGTTTTAATGTCAGTAAAAAATCAGAAAAATTCTGTATAAATAAAAATTTAAAAAATTGTCAAGTGTCATCTGAATATATATGAATAAAATTCTTTTAGTAAATGTATCTCTCATCGATATGCTCATGTACTTTAATCTTCTTGTGACCTTTTCCAAGTGGAACTAGATGTTTTGGAGCCAGATCTAATGGAAGGAATGGTTCATGATGCTTAATATGGGGAACAGGAACTGGCACTGGAACTGGTTTCACAATTGGGGGTGCCAGAAACTTGGTAACCTCATGGTGATGCTTGTGGATGGGTTTCAAGGGAAACACTGGCAATACTGGATTCGGAATGGGCTTGTGCAATACAAGAGGGGTATGGTGAACCGGTGGTGGTATTTTCGGTAAGGGAGGAGGAATAGTTTTGAGAACTGCAATCACTTTTTCAACGTGTGTTTCATGATGTGGTCCATGGTGATGATCCTTGAACAGCTGTGTGATGATGTGTTGAAGAAGCATAGGACAATAGTGCAAAAAACATTATCTGAAAACAAATGGTTAAAATTGTATTTTGAGTTCAGTCTGACCAAGATACAGTGTTTCCATCAAACTTTTTTCTCATTTTCTCCCAACAAATTATTTTAATCAACTTTTATTATATAAATTTTCACTGTCGAATCTTTATTTTTGCTGTATGATTTTATGTCAGAATATAACGGTTCCAATGAAAATTAAGTTCCGATGAGTATGAAAATCTGAAAATGAATAAAAAATAGCATGTTCCTTCAGATTTCGTGTATGCGTATTAATATTAACTTATATTATCAGGGCTTATCACGTGAATTCAATAAAAGGAATAATATCTATGCAATAATTGCCAATGATTGAAATTATTTAATAGCATATTATTTAATAAAGGAAAGTAATAATTGAATTAGGAGAAAGAAACCTTTGATGATGAAAAAGTATAGATATCAATACTTACAAGATGAAACGGTGCCATTTTTCTTTATGAATTTTCAATTCTATTGTACGAAATATGCCCAGGAACTATATCTCGAAAGTTTATCCGGTCATTTTTATATCAAGTTTCCATTCACTCCAGAACCAGAAAAACCATAACAGTCATCGATTGTAAATTCTATCTAACCGATGTGAGCTGATTTTGTGAAAGGATGGGGAATTTTTTCTTCAAATGAATGAATTTTGGTGAACCGAAATAAGAAGGGAAAACCTTAATCTTCGCGAACTGAATATTCAGTTCGAAATACGGGAATCTAGAGATTTATCATCGAATTATTCGAATGTTTCATGGATTGATTGAAAAGACGTTAACATTATTTTATCAACATTGGACATAGAATAGAATAGAAATTTCTATGAACTATTTCACCGAATTGATTTTGTTGTTCCATAAACGAATTAAATTTTTTTTAACTTACCTCCGATAAATTTGATCTTTCTTAAAACGGAACTCTAGAAAATTTCAGGCAAATTTAATGATAATATAACTAATAATTGTCATCACATTCCATTCAACATGTTGTAATAACTTCGATAAAATATTCTGTTTCTTCTAATTCTCTTCCAAAACAACATATCGAGCAAATATCATAAATACCATATGTATTTGCGTTTGATGATTTAAATATGCAAGATATTACGTTATCTGCTCAGAGCAATATTATGAGACTTTCATTGAATCGCAACTAATATATCATCGGATTTAAAATAAAATTTAAAGTATTCGATTAAGTATTTTAATATAATGAAAATTCTGGTTTGAATTCATTACAAGATCCACGAAAATCTTTCTAGTCGTCTCGTTTTTCAGGTAATTCTCATGATTATTTCTTCGAACCTAACTTCTTATCGAGAACTGTGATATTCTCAATTAGTTTTATTGAAAAGAATCTTTTTGAAAAAACTCCGCTGTATCATTGGTAGATTAATTTTATTCATCTACTAGAATTCTCATATATCAGAGGATCTAGGAGGACATCTACGTGATCAAAACAACATCTTCATGTTGTTCTATGGGCAGCAGAGAAAAACAGACTTTTCACCAATCAACCCGAAATTCTAGATCTGAAATAGAAAAAGGCAGAAGCAGAAAAAAGTAGCTATTTATAATCAAATGAAGGGTTTTTGAATTAACCATCCATAGCATAAATTCTTTCTTCATTGATTAGTTATGATAGAAATGTCACAATGTTTGAGAAAAATGAAAAAACTCAATCAATTTCCCCCTTTTGAATTGCTAAACATGAGAAAATTTATAACACAACAAGCTAAACCGTAATTTGGACTAAGTGAAAAATCAATGAGTACATAACTTTCAATTGTCTTCCTTCACGAAGAAGTTCCTCTGTTGCCATGTTTGTTTCTTAGAAGATCTCAACACCATATTCAGTGGCTAATTTCGGAACGAAATCACTCTTGTTCTTCGAATTCCTCCAATATTCAAATTTGAATTCTCAGCCTTGCTCTCTGATAGTAGGGGTTCATTCGAACCAGGTACGACCATCCTAGTGATGATTTTTCGGAACTTCAGATGTTTGAAGACCGCTACAGGACCCTAATGAAAGGAAATCATCTGCCATAGATTAACCAAACCTTATAACACAAGAAAACAAAATATTTTTCAGGGCCAAAAATAACGACATATTCCGAGAATTGTCAAAATGACAACAAGATGAAAAAAACACAACTTCATGATATAGAACTATAGTTCTAGCTCCGCAAGGAAACCCTCTTGGAAAAAAACATAGTACTCCACTGGATTGCTATGAAAAAAGTTGGTTTCACTATCATAGCACAAACAGTAACGGAGATAACGATCAAAGTTGAAATAGCTCAAATTTAAATTTAAACCTATAACTGGAAAACAAAAGAAGACATGAATGCAGTTGATGGCATAATCGGTTTCCCTAAAAAAAGACGATCGTAATGTGTCATTCTTTCCTCTATCTCCTTCGGTTAAATAGCCCAACCATTGTGTATGGTAATTTCTACCCAAGATCGTCTTATATCAAAATTAAATATTTCATCTCCAAGTTTACAAGATTTTTAATGCAAATGAGTTTATTCAGAAAACCACCTCCATGTGAATTCAAACGTTTGCTGAAAGAAACAAAAATCGAACTCATGTCCACAATATCCAAATTTTCACCCAACTTTTTTTGGCAAAATTCTCGTCGCATTATAAATTTGAGAAGTCAGAATTGACTCTACTCTCCCATTCGATGAGGACTACATAAACGAACTACATTATTTTTTCAGCCCATTCGACAGATAGCCATTCTTATTCGTACGGATTTTTGCTTGAAATATACGCGGCATTGAAAATCAATGTGACGGAGAACACAGCTGTAGAATTTCCAAAGCTGTCTTTCTATACAGATAAATATTCGAATACTAGGAAATCTGTCAGAAACGCGTCGAATTTCCTTGAGAAAATACTAGTCATACTACTCTCTTATTTAATGAGACGATATCAAAACACACCTTGAAATACTGTCAACAGAGGAAAACCCCATGAAAAAACGTAAATTGATCCAATTATAGCTTTACACTTGAAACCATTAATTAGATACCATTCATTTCAATATTCGACCATTAATGTTTTTTGCTTTGACGTAGCACTTCAGTATTTATTTGTAACATTTCTAAATCCCTTGTGCTCATATTGAAATTCAGAATGTTAGTGAAAACATTGTTTCTAGGGGTGAGCATTTTATCCATATCCTTAAAATTTCGTTAGAGAGGGTATACTTAATTTTCATAAAATATGTTTATAGTAATTCAACTCGATCTTTTCGAGTTATATTGGTTGGTCCTCAAGTTATATTTTTTAATCTGATATCTTTATACTAATATTCATATACATTATAACAATAGCTAATTGTCACTTTGTTGTTTCGAGTTGATGAAACACATCATATTAAGTTAGAATTATCAGTCCAAGAGCTAGTAAACCCTCCGAATAACGGTTTGAATGTAGGTTAGGCTAGAGATTCTTATAGTGGTAGTTCATAGCATGCTGACAACGGAAATCATCGCCTGGCACCCCTCACCCCTTCACGTCATCAACCCCTATATCTTTGAAAGTGTAAAAAAATAAAAGAAATAAACTTGTTCCTGTAAGCTTGAAACTTTCATACGATTTTGTTCATTCATTGTGAAGTTGCAAAAAAATTGATAGGCGATTTCGACGAGCACAAGTACCTGCCAGGTGACTCGAAAAGGGTGTAAAATATGGCCAAAAATTAACTTTATTCTGTAGGGGTGAAATTTATCTATGTGTTCATCTGAAGGAAATGAAAAAGTTTTATTATTAATCTTCATCATCATCTGATATGTTTTCATTAATTTCTTCATCATATAGTACAGTCGTTTCAAGCGTAGTACACTTTGTCCTAAATTGGTTGAGACTGCATTAAATCTCAGCTTTCATTGAAAATAGAGACATACGGTTTTCACGACACTGTGTCACTTTTTTGGAAACTTTTAAATCCACTACTTTAGTTCCTGGAATACAGGGCGAACAGGAAAATGTGCACTTTCTGAAAATGTAATTATTTCTCGGGCCCTGTATAAAAAAAATGAAAACTGCTTATAATGATATTTTTACTTAGAAGTCAGTGGCGTAGCTTGAAATTTTGTTCATAGCATTGTTTTTCAGATTGAATTGGAAAGGAATGGAATCTTTCATATGGAACACCCTGTTTGTTTATTTTGACGTCGAGTTGTTGCATTTTTCTTCTGAATACATTGATGTAACACAACTTAACCTTCAATGAATTTCAGTTGAAAAATATATCCCACGCATAAAATCAATATTCACACGCATTTAATCATTACTCCTTCGAAAAGCTATGTGAACTAAATCACGCCATTCGAAGATAAACTCAAAATATTAACTGAGAAATGGTGAACACTAAAAAAAATTCTAGTATAAATATTGTAATTCTTTGATGCATGTGTGGAAAAATTCATGTTTTACTTCGAAAAAATGCGAAAATTTGAAGAGAAAACATACGATGTGTTCCATTTGAAACATTTCAAGTTTGTACTCTATCTCAAAAATATTCACCCGAAAAAAAATTTAAGCTACGCCACTTAGTTCTACGTGAAACTATTATTATGAGCATTTTCATTTTTTTTTCTTTCTTATACAGGGTCCGAGAAATAATAACAACTTCCAAAAGTGGACATTTTCAATTTCGCCCTGTGTTACAGTAACGAAAGTAGTTGGAATATTTCTGTATGTGGGTTTAAAATTTTTATGAAAAAGTCACACGGAGCCGCGAAAACCACATGTCTCATCTTCAATAATAGCTGAGATGCAATGCAGTCTCTAGCAATTTGGATACAGTGTAGGTACTACGCTTGAAACAACTGCACCATTAAGAAGAAATTATGCATAACATATCAGAGGATGATGAAGATTAATAATGAAACTTATTTTTTCATTTCCTCAGACGAACACATCTATAAATTTCAGCCTTACCGAAAAAAGTTCATTTTTGTACATATTTTACACCCTTTTTGTGGTAAACCATATGAATTATTGATTTTTCAATTCACATAGTTGAAAATGAACGTAAATATAATGCAGCGAAGGGGACTATCAGAGAACTGATATCCGATCCTCAATGACTTAGGCGTCTGGAGATGAAAGAATAATTTCCTTTCGGACTCTGTGAAATAAAATATTCTCCAAACCTTATTTTTAGTTATTATTAATAATACAACGGACAGGGCTTCACTATGGGATCTCAGCAGAAAAAATCGTGAGATGGAAAATCTTTGCTGAACTGCGAAATTGAGTGTTTAGTCATGGTCAAGGCACGCCTTATTTAGAGAAGGAGAGAAAAATTCTTGATTTCAACACATCTGATTGGTACTAACCCGAAAATGTAAGGTTGGAGACCACCCACCAGAGGTGAAAAGCAAATTGGTTTCCTAAGGGAGCCTACAGTAGACCTGGGGACGACGGTTTTGTGAGGTTTTACCAGGTTGCTCCGAGGAAGGTCGGAATGTGTGCATCTAGGGATCTCGGGCGGATAAGTCATCCTTAGATAACTCGGAAGACGGAGGAAGTCCGTCCGGGGAACGGTAAAGTGATAGGTTTGGTAATAGGGAAATATTAGGTCGTTTCGAAGGGTGAAACGGGAACAGTTTAAGTACGTTAAGGAAATAAGGTAAAAGTTTTTATTTCGTAGTTGACGGAATAGTAGGTAGCTTCGAGAAGTGAGAAAACGAATTTGTATTAAAGGGAATTTTTCGTTGTGTTCAGTTAGGATTTTCAAGTCGGGAAGCGCGATCGGGAATTAGAGTAGAGGTTCGCGATATGGGAGTGAATCGTGACGGGAGTGATTTGTTTCAGAGAACTTGTATTTTTATTCCAGCGAGGGAGATAAAAAGGTCAGAACTTTCCAACTTTAATTGATGAGGATAGTTTGAGTCCAAAAGTCTTACCATCTATCACCTCCTATCAACTCACAGCTTATTTTCCTAATATTATATTATTGTGGATTTTGGGTAATTGAGTAACCCAGGGAATAGGGAAACTTATATTTTTTTTTTATGAATTTTATTATATACAGTCTGAGGTACAGACGTAGGCATTAATTTTTCACTTCATTATATTTTTGTTGGTATTTTGGAAAATAGATTTTTTTTGTTAAGTTACTTCATTGGTTTCAATTATCCCTAAAACTCAGAACTCTCTGAAAAAAAATAACACCAAGACCTTCTCAATTCTGCAGAAGGCCGTACCCACCCTCTCTCCGAGGTGGAGAGAGCCCAAATTTTGTTGTGAGGTTGACGTGAAGCCGCTCCCATTTGTCAACCCCCTTAACATCTTGACAACCCCTTATGAACAAAGTCACTTTTCATACAAAAGGGACAAAGCTCATATAGTTGTGTTTATTACATTTTCGAGTCGCGTGATAGGTATTTGTGCTCGTCGCAATCGCCTATCAATTTTTTTTTGAACTTTACAATGAATGAACAAAACCGTATGAAAATTTCAAGCTTACAGCAACAAGTTCATTTTTTAACACTTTCAAAGACATAGGGGATGACGTGTAGGGGTGAGGGGTGCCAGGCGATGGTTTCCGCCGTCAGCATGCTTTGAACTATCACTATAAGAGTTTTTAGACAAACCGTTACTCGGAGGGCTCACTAGCTCTCTCACTATATGGGTTGTAAAGGGTTGAAGATCGAATAATTTGAATGTACTATCGAAATAAAACTTCTAGAGATACTTCTTCAACATTTCCTAAACATTTTGTATTGATTATCATGAATGAAACATAAAAAATTATTGAACTTGGTTAATTCTAACCATAAAAAAGATAACATAATATGAGATCATAACAACACATGTAACATTAAAGAGCAAAACGGTAGTAGGAAACAATAAGAACATTTTCACATAATATAATATCAAATTTCAGTCAATCGCTATCTCTTGATATCTATTGAAATATCTTATGGGAGATCTTCACATTTTTCTGAAAGTTTTTTTAGACTTTTCTCTCCCAGTCTCTGAAACGAGAATCAATTAAAAAAAATATTAATGATACAAGAAAGCCCCCCTGAATAAAATTTAAGCACTAAGTCAGATGCCAATTTCTTTCAAAAAATTATTACCTGTTGAATACATCAACAAAAAAGGTCGTTATTCCTGAGATATCGCTATTCTAAAGGTGGACTTTCGAGCTGGGCGTCTATAGCGACAGTGGCGACGCAACAGTGACGCCGCGACATTGCGACAGTAGAAGTACAATGAAATTGCATAGAGTAGCATTCGAGCAAAGCGTTACTGACGCCGCGATAGTGACAAACGTCAAACGGCAGCGACAGTGCCGAGCTTGAACTTCTGTTGTCGTGTTTTCGTAGTTCACAGACGCCGCGTCACTGTCGCTCGGCTCGAAAGTCCACCTTAAGAGTCACATAATACACCTGATATGCAGCATTAACACGCCACCGTTTTTCCAACCTTGGTTTCTCATATAGGCCTATACACTCCACTAACTGTCAGGACAATTTGAGGAAACAATACTAGCCAAGTTCTAGATATTACCTCATTATTGATGTTGTTATTGATTACTGGGTTAACTATTGTTTTGATTCATTTAGATATTTTCATCAGATTCATACTCTCACAAGACTACTTCACCAGTCATGGCTTGAATAGTGTAACTTTCTTGAGAGGATGAGTGGCAGCACATTACAAGCTTACGAATTTATTTATAAAATAAATGGTGAAATAGAAGCCTTTTTCTTTGGCCTGCTCGACCACCGAATCTCAATACTTTAGAGTTTTTTTCATGGGGTCGAATCAAGGAATCATCATTCATATTATGAATAATCAGGATCTGAAAATGGAAATTGTTGCGGCGTTCGATGGTTTGGACCCTGCCTAAATTCGTACAGCAACATAATCCGTTAGAGAACGTCTTTTGAAATATCGTTGAAAACGGTAAACATATCGAACATTCGTAATTAAAAAGTTATTATCATCCATTTTTTTCTTGTGCGTCTTTGGCATTGAAATAGACACAACCTGCATGTTGAATGAAATTTTTATTTAAAGAGGAACAAGCTCTGGTATGTTCACCTGATAGAACTTAGAAAATAAGGAATTTTTATGCAAAAAATCAGTTATCAACATTGGAATTCTGAAAATAATGAGCGATAATAATTTGGAAATCAATTGGTGGGTAATCTGATTATAGATCAAAAATCTGGGTATTATATTTGAAAAACCAAAGGTGCTATCATTTCCCATGAAATCAGAAATAGAACGAATCTGAAATTTTTTCAAGACTTCATCTCTCCTAATAAAGGTCACCTATAAAATTTTTAGCTTTTATCTCGAGTCTGTCTTTGAAATATTCTAACAAACTAAAGACAACCGAGACGGTCAACCTTTAGTCAAGTTTTATCCGATTTTATGAATGGTATACCATCTCTATCTGTTCCGCGAAAATTGTATAAGTTTGTCTTTGTCGCAAATAAAGCGGGGTAGAGTCCAGAGGGCGCTACGTTCCGAAGAGCATACGTGTTTTGTGATTAGGTGGATGATTTTTAGCTATTTCAATTTAATTTGATATCTGGAAAACTTTCAAGAAGTTATATTTTGTGTAGGGCAGCCGAGCTCGAAGTTAAGTTAGATCGTTTTCCGTTAAATCCAAAAAGGTATGAAATAAAGTTATCTTTTCTAATAGCACACATCAGTAAAGAAATAATTGTAAGTATATTCACACACAAATTTCATATTATTCGCAGGTATTCGTGGATGAAAATTCTGGTATTCAGATACTCTGGTGGTCTAGTATTATATTCAATAATCTTGGATGTCCTAAACATGAGCATCACATAAATAACATAACATATGCTGCTCCCTGTAGGATTGGCATTCCTTGGTGGTGAAGAAGGAATTGTGAAGAGTTGAAAGCCCATGCCTAAAAGAGAACCTCACCAATAAAGGACGAAAACATATGCAGATGAAGGAATGATTACACATATACTGCCAAGGTGCAGACTATCAAATTCATGGACAATTTGAGTTTGAATGATTAGCAATGGGAGTAGAATCCTACTCGATGGCAGAATCGGAGTGAAATTCAAATTGACACTTTTTCATGTTAATTGTAAGTTTTAACTGAAATCAGTGTCGAGAGATTTTGTATTGGAGATCATGTATATTTATTATATTTTCTATTTTCTTGTATGTTCGTTCTTCAAGCAGTTAAAGCCGTATATTTAATCTATAATTTAACAAGTGAATAACAATATGAATTCTGCATACGAAATTCAATGGCTGAGCGCAAGTTTGGGATTATGCTATATATTTTTACTGTTATTCGCACACATATATATTTGTGTATTATATTTAATTATTCTGAATAATAAAATTAGTTCTCAAAGTACATATTTATTCTTTTCTAACCTGAAATGAATAAAAAGTTGTTAATCGTATCGTTGATTAAAGTATTATTATTAATAATTCAATCAACGATTATATTGACCAAATTACAAACTATTGGAGCTTCTATAAATCAAGTCACTATCAAATTTCCCGCCATTCGTTTGTTTGACCGACACAAGTGCCATCTACTTAGAACCACACAAAAATCAGAGAGAGGTAGAAAATAAAATCGGACATTTTTTTTTAAATTCTGAACAGGGGGTCGTTGTGGCTACGTTCGGCCTTGCGGGAACTTCGACCACAAGGATCCTCTGTCTTTGTCCTTCACCCAACTCGTTCATTTAAAGGCCAAAAGGGCCGTCAATGGCATTCATGAATCCAACGGCATCCTCAATCCTTAGGAACTTTAGCTGTTACTTCATGAAGATCCAGAACCGACTTCCCCATGTGAGTGGTTCTTTATTCCGCCAGCTCTGGACACTTGCATACCATGTGTTCAACCATTTCTTTCTCTGATCCGCATAGCCTGCAGGTTTTATCTGCTGATTTTCTCATACAATGCAAAAGATATTTGTATCGACAGTGTCCCGTCAGCAGACCCACCATTACTCGAAGCTCAGCTCGTGGCAGCTTCATGAGCTTCCTAGTGTAGGTCGGCGGGAATTCCACAAATCTCTTGGCTTGCGCAAGTCTAGAAGTATTTTTCCAGAGCGTTGTTTTGTTTGCAGCTTCCCATTGTTGGACCGCTTTCTTTTATTGTTCTTTTCCCAGTCCACAGAAAGGTTCAGGTCCAACAGGCTTCAGCCTTGAAGCTTTCTTCGCGAGTTCATCGGCTATTTCATTTCCTTCAATAACGCAATGTCCTGGTATCCATAGTAGAGTCGCCTTATTGCCTCTGGCCAGTTGCTTTATGGTATTAAGGCATTCCCATGACTCCTGGCTGTATGATTCCAGTGATCTCAGAATGGCGGATATTAAGGTGACGGTCTCGGGTTTTTTCTCTAACGAACGGTCTTCGTGAATCACCCTGTATAGTTGAGATACTGAACACTCTGAACAGTATCTAAGAATGTATGCATACGTAACTCACCGGCGCTGGATTTAATTCCGATATCCTTCATAATACCTCAACTAAACATAAATAATTCTTCAGGTATGAAACTTTTATTGCATAGCATCAACCTAAGAAAACTAGAAAATTTATCAAAAATGAAATAAAATACAAAATTCTGATTTTGGCAATCTCTCCCGCACCCCGTAGTATGAGTATGGGAGAGATTGCTAATAGGAGTTCAACATAACTCCTTTCAACAGTCCTCGTGTGCCATTTCCCCCATATACTTATACGACTAGTGAATAAGTAGGCATTTTGGGTCTGAAAAAAAATATTGTGCGTCATCAATCCCGAAACATATGCGTCATCTATCCCAAACCGATGGGATAGATGTATCACGAACCTAATGGAATTCAGAACAAACAAAAATTCATAAATCAAAAAATTTTAAATCTCAAAGCGACCCAACCAGTTTAGAAGACTCGTGATAAAGAATAATTCGAACGTGTCACCAATTAAGTATATTCGAATCACATAGATACATTTAATTTGAATGATTTCCTTGTATTTTTGCTTTCAACAAATAGAGACGAGTACATGCAAATATTCACTGCCATACTAGTGAGAAATTCGACATTTCTAAATAGCAAACCCAAATACTTTCAAAATGAGGTACTTATCACTCGAATTTGTCGCCACTAAAATTTTCATATGAATTGAAATAATTTTTTTTGCAGGTTACTCTTGCCCTAACTATGCTTATTGTTCCTTCAATTTGTTCTCCTGTTCCATTCTACTTCGGGCTCGATGGAGTTTATGGTCCAATTGTTAGAGTTGGAACTGACCCATACCTATATGATACAGGAGTGCATGTTCGTGTACACTATCCTAGAAGATCCTATTATTACTACTGGTGAAATACTGAGAGAAGTGCCCTAATCCGATTTGTATAGAAATACTTTTTAAATGTCTTTCCTCCACTTCTGGAAGTTCGATCGTTTCAATATGATATTTAGTTTAAATTTTTTGGATGAAGAATGTAAATTATTCTGAATCTGTTATCTGTAGATAAGGGAAATTAGAAGGTACAATTTACTGAAATGAACAAAATTCAGAAATATTTTTTTTATATGTATATGTAAAGGGCTGTTAGGCCAATATTCAATTCCTTATCAGTACATTCTTGAACAAGACTCTTTGTTGAGAGCTTTTGTTCGTGAATCCTGTTTTTCATTCATCAAGTTCAAGCCAAACGGACAATCATGAATTCAAATGAACATTGTTCGAAACAAAATAGAAGCTAGAAGAATTCAACGAAATAATTTATGGATTGTTATCTCGATTTTTCTCAAATAAATTCAATAAATGATTGAATAAAATGTCTCAGGTTTTGAAACAATACAGATCCCACTATTCACTTGGTTCGCCGACAACTCTGTGATGCTCACAGGAACTCATGTTGGATTTATGGGTCTCATTTCAATCAGTCCATTTCCCTAGGAAAGGAGTGTTTCTTAAATACAGATCTTGTCGGTACGCCGATGTTTACGATTCGATGCATTCTCAGGACAGCAAAATTCCTATTGCCGTACCCGCGATGTATTGAGCCTACAATGAGCTACTGCTCAGCATTTTTTCTGAACTAAAACTTTCTGGAGATACTCGGAAATTCATGAGTATTATTATATTCAGCATTCATGTCTGTGAAAAGTAAGAAATACAAAAAAAATTCGTTTTCAGCAACATTGATCTAAGGGGTGAATACAATACTTATTATTATTTGGATAAAATTCCAACAGAAATCATTCAAGTTACACTTGTTTCGACTCATTTCTATTTACAGTTCATCGATACATCTTATCCAAGTACTTGAAAGCTTGAACGTCGTCGGTCCCCAGTATAGACCGGCAACGCACGGTCCGGACTGATTTGAGTAGACGATACGGCATTGAGATTGGAAGAGCTTATTTTCAAGAAGTTGATATTACATTCCCACCTAATTTTTTCGATTTTTATAAAATGATTTGAGAGGTATATAATTCATACAATTTTATTTACATAAGTATTGGGAATACAATTATAATAATTATAACTCAATTCTGATGAATTGACAAAAGTAAGTTTAATTCTGGCTAGACACAAAATATCTAGGGTCGGCATTGTCGACCCTGCCGTCCCTGACAAGCCGCCACTGATGTCTAAACATCTTTCAATTGCTAATATTTCGGCTTTGAAGAACACTCATACAACGACATCGCACACTTGGCTTTGGCCCATTCCAACGCAGGCTCCTGTATTGGTTTTAGAACCGCCTGTATACCATTTCACGGTATTTTCTTCAGAATTGTGGTCGATATATTCCCGCTATCATTCCTATATCTTGCCTAGCATTGTACTGTAGTTTTTGTCAGAGCTTACTTTCTCGATCATAACGTCACTAAGAAAGTCGCAGATGAGATATGTAGTTATTCAGAGAAGATCAGACTCTCTGACAATTCATTCTCCCATTACCTGTGCCTTACGATATTCTGAGGATATCCTTATGAGCTATACTATTAATCGCTAGATGTAGATCTTTAACGATCCCAAGTGCCTTAGTTTGCATCGTTCTCATAGCTCCCGTGATGCACACACAGGCAAACCTCTGTACTTTATCGAGCCTTTTCCTCGTACTTGCCTGACCTTCTTTAGCAAACCAGACTACTGCTCCATATGTGCTTATAGGTCTCACAATCATCACGTATATCTATGGCAATATTTTTGCGTTATAACCCCAATTCCCGCCTCATAGGAGCCTGCACTCCATACGAGCCCTTATAGCTCTGCCAGTAGCAGTATTCACATGCTTAATTCACAGAAGCTTACTGTCCAGGGCTATTCCCAATTAACTTCAGACTTCCACTCCAAGATGTTTTCGTTTAATGATAACGACTTCATAGCTAGAAGGTTTCATTTCCGAGTGACCGAAACACTACGTTCTTGGTTGGGTTAATGTTAAGATCCACTAACAAGCACCATTGCTCAATAATTCTAAGGTCATCCTGCAAAAAGTCGGAAGAAGTGCCTTGAACAGGTAACGTAATATAAATTGATTTTTATAAATCAGAATAAAGAGTAAAAATTATTTCCACTTCGTTTTTGGCAATATTATAATCTCCCGTACATACACATACACTCGTATGGCACACATGCAGATACACAAAAATAGAATTATATAACAAACAGTACACATACACATAGTCTCCCGTGAAACTTGTTTATAATTTCGTTTAGAATTAATACTTCTAGGTGAAAGGTGAAATCCTCTTTGATACGATGCTCGTTGGCTGTGCTGCATGTACTTCGTTTTTGAAATTACCCACAGATGAAAATTCAATCCGGTAAGGTCTTTCGATCTAGCTAGTATACTCTACATTTAGTTAGTTCAGAAATTTCATCTTTCTTCATTCGGGTTATTTAAAAAATCAAATTTTATTTGAGGCGTAATAAATTCAACATAATTTTTTCACCTATTATTATTGATGAAGAAAATATAAAAAAATCTACAGGTTGTTCCATTAAAAAGAAAATGGATTGTGCTAGTCGCCAATCACCTTTTATTTTATTGGAAAAATTCTCCATGACGAAGTAGTATTCATGATGAATCAACTATTAAAACGGACATATGAACTACTCCTCATTTCCATTATTCTTATCCATAAAATTTCATGAAAATTATTTGGTAGTCTTCGGCATGGGTATTTAAAGGAACAATGAAGACATAAATGATTTAATAGAAGACTGGTAATTGTAAATTGATACCTATTGTTTTTTTGTTACCCAAACATCTGATCTAGAATGAAAGAGAAATACAATGTTTTGTTTGTATGATACAATCAACAACGGGCAGTGGTTGGGTATTTCCTTTCCAGGAATCCATATATGAATATCCAAAAGTTGCTTCAGATTACAAACAGGTAGGAATTTGTATGCAGGAATTGTTAGGAATACATGAATAAATATATAATTATCTTAGCTTTATTTCAGAGGATTCGAGTATATACAATATTCCAGACGGATTTTCTCTGTTTTTCATTTCTTCCAGTGGAGCTCAATGCAATCCCAAGCCATGACTACCGTAGCCAAGTCCGTGGGATGATACTAGAAGAGGGGCAGCGGCTACTTTGGTAATAACTGGTGCAGCATGCGAAACGATTATTGGAGTTGGATGAAGAGAGATTTGATTATTATTTTGGTAAGACTCTGCAACGTGGACTGCTGGAGCAGCGATAATAGCTCCATGTCCATATCCATGGTCACCTATGATACCTGCGTGGACGGCGCAGATGGCAATGGCGAGAACAACGAACTGAAAAAGAAAATTTCTCACTGCAACCTCAATACTTTGCGAGAAAATTAAATAAAAAATTTTTTATTTCACAATACAACATTATTTTCATTGCTCTCGTCCAAGACGTGCTGGAAACGAATCAAAGCCGGTTCACATTACTCGTGCTCGTGCTGGCCCGTCTTGGGCTTGCCTAGTGGTCTTACTTTCGGTCCTACTCGATTTATCATCTATCATTCTCCACATCATCTCAGTCTCTTGTCAAGCTTTGACTCGAGAGGATCCGCTTCATTTACATTCATGAATACATTCACATGAATCAAGCGGATTGACGAGCATAGTGATACTTTCCTTTGATGTACCGAGATCAACCGGATCCACCCAAGCTGCTCGAGTTATCGTCCACTCGTCCACATTACTCACAAGCCATCCGACATCCGAGTTACATGAGCACGAGCACGAGCACGAGCAGTGTGGGCCGGACTTTAAGAAGAATCCTCACAGATCAAAAAGTCATAATGGACAGTAGCCTCTTTCAAATTATAACCATAACTATCAGTTGGATAGAAATGTGATGTAAAATCTAAAACATTTTTTCACGAATATTGTCATTATAGATGAAGTTTTTCATCTCAAAAGGTGCTTTATGTCTGGCAGAAAGTTCTTTGTGTTTTCCCGCCTTCTGACAAAAATTAAGGTTATTACAATTGAACAATGCTGAATACTTCATCATGTTGAGTATCGAAAAGTGGGCTGTAAAATAATGAAGATGTCATTATTTCCAGCCTAATTTTACAGTTGAGTTTAGAAGGATCTAATTTCAGAAGCAAGAAGAATCTGTTTTCTCCCAAATTTTCGGTGGAAAACTCTACGAAAAAAATTGAAGATATAAAACTTTGAACCACCCCAGAAGATAAATATTAGTTCGTAACGTTATGTGGTGCCAATTTCGGGATGATCCGTATTCAATACATTTTCTGACGTCCACCTTAGTGGAAAAAAACATAATTGCAAGGTTAAGCTATACAAAAGATTCTGCAAATATTTAAAATTCAGAAATATTCTCTAGTCTAAAAGGTTTAAAAATGTTGTAACAGATAATGAAGCGAATTGCTTTAAACGTGTCAGTTGCTATAACTAGAAAATGTTTTTAAGAAGATAAGTGAAATATAACCTATAACCCTCCAATGTGTTCTATCTGATCAGTGCATTTTATATAGAACTAATTTCCAACCCGAATAATTAAAAAACATCAGAGCCGAAAACGCGATCGTCAAAAAATAAACAAAAATTCTTGGGAAAAAAACAGGTGACGAAATATTACGAAATGTTAGCAAGTCATAACTATGGCTAGTTTTTGGTCATCAAGGGTTTTTTTTCAAAATTCAAATCTCCTTATCCAAGTCAGGTGAAGTCACGAATTATTTTGAAATCTTTCTTCAAAGTAAACGAAAACCGGGCTACCTAACAGTTTTTAAACCTATGCAAAAAATGAAATTTCAACCTCAATATGAAATATCCCAATCCAGAAAATCAAAGGGTACAATATTATGAAAACAGGTTTAATTATTTGATGGATTGACCAAACTATAAAAAAAAACAAAGTTACCAAATATACCATTTTCTTGATTCATGATTCAATCCGGAAATATGAAATAAATCAACTGATGGTATGTTACCCATGCTATTTTGCAAACATGCAGAAATTCACTTGTTTTTTAGAAAAACTACTGAAACTATAGATATAGATGAAAACATCAGTGCAATTCCATTTTTAACTCTGGGATTGAAAAGCAATTTGATGTTACATCACCAAGACTGACTGCACTTACCGTCTTGAGCATATTGAAGAAAGGATGTGATTGAACTATCGAACCGTTAGTCGATGATATGACTAACATACCCCACTGCCACTGCTTTTATACTCACCTACATGTAGAGCAAGGGCTCCTTTCAAACGAGTGAACCCAATTGTTCGAAAAAAATCTATCGGTACCCCCAACACATCGAAATCCTGTTCAATATTGTTCATTCGGTTTATCTTTGCGAATTGATAGCGAAGGAAATCTGCAAATATGCATTATACCTATGCTTATTGATCATTGCTTATTATGTATTGGGATTAGTTTCATGAACTTGAAGACATTTTTCTCGGCAAACGCAGATCACTCGATTGACGTAGTGAATTATTACATGGTAAATTACCTACCATAAATAACATTTGTCCACTGTGACTCAATTGCTGATTCGAATCGTATAGAGAATTCATTGCGGTCTCATAACTGAATGACGATTGGTGCCTGAGGAAAAATGTGTTTTGATTTTGGATTTTAAGCAAAAACTACATCCGAAGTTGACAACAGTGCACACAATAAAACTTCCATAAAACTGCGAATGACAATGAGTCAGTCGAATTTATTGTGTAGACACATAGGTATATCCATCCAAAAATATTTGCATGTGAAATATTGCCAAGACCATATGACTTACATTTTCTAAAAGATATCATATAAAACCAAGTAGTCCAGACAATGAGGGCAGGAATAGGGCATTACCACTGAATTCTTTCATTATGCTTCGATTTTGATGAAATTTTGGAAATAAGCTCTACTTGCCTCCTACTCCAAAGTCTACCCTATGCCGATATATGCTTATTATTTTTCAGGGGTTAAAAATACCCATATAGCCAAAATTTAATAAAACTTGTTCTAACGTGAATGAAAGAAGTTTTTGGGCTGTAATAGAATTCTATGAAGTTGAATAAAGGTCTTTATATACTTCAAGACCTTTCAGTATAAAATGTGTAGAAATGTGGCTTCATTAAAATTTTCAATTAATTTCAATCAATTTTATAACAGTATTTTGGGTCAACGTTTTTTTTACGTTGTTTTTATTTTTCAACTCCTAAAAACAACCCCTTTCTGTATAAAATATAAAAATAAAAATTACATTTAAACATTTCATTTATTTATCATTTTATTCACGTGGAATTGATACGTTTCTTGTCGCCACTGTCAATCGTTTCTTCATCATCTTTGCCAAAGATTGTCCCACTGTTTTGACAGTTAACACTTGCACATTCCCCACATGTAGTTTTACAAAAAAGACTGAGTTTTTGGGAGGTGCATTGCATCCTTTTCTGCAGTTGCACAAAATAATTTTCAGAAATTCTTTTGGCACAGGTGATTTTTGAATTTTTGTGGGCTGCAAATATCCATTTGTATTATTCCATCCCCAATCAATTGACAGCTTTATTACCTATCCAAATTAGAAGCTCACTTAATGTGCTCGCCCGAAGCATTTGATGTAGGTACGAATATGATAGTTTTACAGCAGAACACAAGTAGGGAAATGTGAAATTACGCAAATGAAACATCAAAACACCAATCTTAAATGAAATGCGTTCATAGTTGGCAAAATGTCGCAATGTGGTAATGAATGCATTCACATCTGCGCCGAAATTCGTATTTGCTCCGAATTGAAAAAAACTTGTTCGATTTTTTCACAACAACTCGCTTCATTTCAAAGATACCGTATCCATTCAAAAACCATTCTGAAGAAAATTTTAATGGCTACAAACCGTATTCATGTTGAGGGGTGCAAGAACGACGATAATCTCGCTATCAACCTAATTTAAAGTAGTGATATCTCTGTCAATTTTCATGGTATAGGAAAAAAACCAAAAAAACATTCTTGTTGAAAAAAAAACCTAAATTTTTGTACTGAATCATTTTTGTACTGAATAAAATTTTTCGTATCTTTTTTTATTTTCGACTTACTCGGAGAAAAAGGCAGATTTTCAAGAAAACTGAAAAGTGCGCTTTTTGCTTTGAACTTATTTTTTTTTACAAACTATGCATTTCAAACCAATCAAACTTTTTGAACCTATGGACAACAATAAATTAAAAGGTTTTGTAGACGGAAAACGATCCATTTCAATTCTGGTTTATGTAGGGTTAGTTTCACCAAGTATTTTTTCGTAAAAAATATGAGTCGTCAATCTTTTCTGCATTTTATTTCGCTGAGTTTATATGCAATTGACTTCTAACCCTCATTTTGAAGCACTACAAAAAATGTCTCTTGTATTATCCCCGTAAAATCAATCGTTTTTCTGTATGGTTTTCCGAATGTATCGATTCGAGCATTCATGAAAAAAATGTCTCTTTTTACTCACGATATCTTGTCTTCTGTGGCACCTAGTATAATTCTATTTTGATTAAAAAAATGTTCACCCCCGAGAAGGGTTGGTAACCACCCCTAAGATGAAATCATACTTTTGCTTAGGTTAGACTTTGTTTCTAGAGCTATTATCTACCCACTGTAAAAATTTCAAGTCAATTGATGCATAATGATAGATTTCGTAACAAAAATCTTCATTGACTGGACTTAAGCTCCATACTTCACAAACTCTACCTACAGTGGCGTAACAAGACCTCAATTATATGTTTGCGAGATAAAATTTGCGAGGCCCCTTCGTGAAAAATGGTTTTCATAAGAAACAATTGAAATTGTTCAACATTTAATAAAATATATGCGACGAATCATTCAGTAAAAATCAAATAAAAATTGTCGGCTTCTAGCCTCACTTAATTATAATCATAGTCCAGCTGGGATGTTAAATCTGTTTCGATAGAGACGGTTGCCTATAAAAATTTCAATTTTTGTCACATATTTTCGTAAATGAAAATGGTATCTCACACTTAAGAAATCGATCAAATATAAAAATTTAGTTATATCCTAGAAAAAAAATTAAGATATCGCGGAACGGTTTCCATTTATGGTGTTTTTTGCGAAAATCGAGCCCAAGACTCCTTTCAAAATTTTTTCCTATCTAGACCAGAAGTACCACAAACAGGGTATCTCAAATTGCTTGATTTTGGCTGTTTCTGGTACTTCTAGACTAGATAGGTAAAAACGTTGAAAGGAGTCCTGGGCTCGATTTCCGTGAAAACACCAGTAGTGAAAACCTACTGTGATATCTTCATTTTTTTTGAAAATATAACAACATTTTGAATTTTTTTCGATTTAGAAGATGTGCCATAACTTTTTCATTTTCGAAAATATCTGAAAATGATGAAAACTTTCAACAAGCACTTTTTCACTGGGAATAAGACATTATTTTACTTTTTTTTTATCTCTAATTTTTTTTTGATATAAGATGAAAAAAATGCGTTCGTATTCAAAATAAGAAAGAATGGTTTTTTTCCACGAGAAAAAACGTTGAATATGGTTTATTATTCCGGTGAAAAAGCGCTTCTAGAAAGTTTCAATCGTTTTCAGATATTTTCGTTAGGTAATAAAAAAGTTATGGCACAATTTCGAAATCGATAATTTTTCAAAATTAAAAAAAAATTAAGATATTGTTGAACGGTTTTCACTAATTGTGTTTTCACGAAAATCGAGCCCAGGACACCTTTCGAAGTTTTTACCTATCTAGTCCAGAAGTACCTCGAACACTCAAAATCAAGCAATTTGGGATACCCTGTGCAGGTTCATCGCTGCTTTCATAGTCAGATATTCTTTCTGATTTAGGGCGGTGGATATACGCTCTTGTCATCCTCAGGTGGCGACCAGTGTAAACTGATGTATGTAGGTATCCCTTGCACGATTTAGGTTTGTGTGAATTTCTGCAAATATATTGCGCTATAGAAAGTTGATAAGTAAGCTGAAAGGTAAGAAATAGAAAACGTCGTCAACAAAGAAAAAAGTCCTCATGTAGATTCATCTGTGAATGAAATGATTTATCTTAGAGGGAAAGGGAAATCATTGGGCCGCGAGGTCCTCAAGGGCGCGAGGCTGTGGGCAGACGCCCTCGCCCAGTTACGCCGCTGTCTACCTACACCTTCTTTGGCAGTGGTGGCTTGTCCTATGAGGCAGGTGAGACAGTGCCTCACCAAATAAATTCTGGAAATTACAAGTACTAATTCAATTCATCGAATATTTTATTAATCCAATTCATCTCCCTGCTTCATTTATTCTTCCGTCTCAATTTCCAATCATACAGTACAGCACTGGGCCTCTGTTCCTTATGGCCATTCAAGCTCAATCCCCCTACCCTATTCTTTTATATTCATCATTCATCTCACTTCCTCTTTAAGAAGTAAACGGTCCGAGGCATGCCCAACGCTTGCTTCCTTGTCTGGTGCGTTATCTACATCCACGCAACGCGGGAATATTATCTACGCTACGACTCTTTACGACTGCGAATGCGGCTTCTAAGATAAAGTTAGGGCATGCCTCGTCTCTCGGCATCTGCACTATTCGGAAAGCGAAAAGGCGAGGTTTGTTGTGATTTGATGGGACCGCGTTTGCTGGGTCTCGTGTTAGTTTGTCTCTGTGATCGTGTGATTTTTTTCGAAAAGCTTTTTCATTTTGTTGATCGAGTTGATTTGGTACCAGATTCACAATAGAAACGTAGCAGGGGATTTGAAATGGCAGATAAAACACAAGTAGGACAATTGTTTTTTATTATACTTTTTTGTAGATCTAGATATTATTGCGACTCGAATACAGGTTAGGTTTTATGACATTGAAAGACTATATTTATCAATCTGTTGAATAATTCAAAGTTCTCCATGAATGAAAATGAGAATCTGCTTTAGAGCTTTTGAAATCGCAACTTAATAATTTGGATATAAATCAACTGAAAGATGAATAAACTGTACGGAAACGATCAAAAAGAAAATTGCAGAAACCCTCATGAAACTTTTGACATGAAATTTTGAACGCGATTACAATTCAAATTATTATGGCTTATTGTTGTTTAACCAGTGCCAACTACGTTGAATTTTTTTTTATTAAAAATACAACTGGACAAGCGCGATTGAGTAATACGACAAAAATTTGAGGAGGGATTTATAAAATCATAGTATGAAAGCATATTTATAGATGAGGTAATAGAATAGATTATTTCGTTGAACAGATGAATGGCAGAATTCTTTTGGTCAATAACAAATTCTAACATTTATAACTCGATTTATAATTAATATTTTTTCACAAACTTCAAGAACATATCCCTCAATATATGCTTCACGCTGATTCTTGTTGGGAAACTGAATATTTACGATTTTTATATTAAGAGCAATGGGTCGAAAAAAATACGAAAATTATCTTTTGATGTATTATAACAATAATTTTGAATTATTTGAAGATATAAACAAATTAGTCTATATCAGCCATGATATGATGAGGATTTGTTTTGGATTAAAGAATTCAAATCATAAATAGGTAATAAAATTGTTAATAATGAACATTTTTTTTCTGATGCGCCTGCCTCACCATCTCATGATGTCACGAGCCGCCACTGTTCTTTGGTCGTTTTGCTTCCATGTTCGTAAGGTAAAATATTCATTTACTGTTCATTATATTCTGTTATACAACAGTTCGTATAGTATTGGAACTGGTAAGTCGCTTATTTTGACTAATGAGTAGAGTTTTTGAAGTAAAAACTTATAAAGTAAATATAGGGTTAGCAGCTTGGCTCTACAGAAAATCTGACAACTTTTAGAAAAAAAGAGACAGTCTCGTCTTGGCAACATTTTACATGAAAATGTTTCAGGTTGGACCTCACATCGTATTGTGAGATGCCTATTACAATACCATTTAATGTTCCCACTTTTTCCTCAATAATGAATAAATATAATAAATAATTATTATAATAAATAATGGCATTCACGGGCCCTACTAAATTCAATGTTCAGAAGGTTTTGCATTTTTTCTGTTTTCTCAGGTTTATTTCTGGCACATCAAAAGTGCTTTTTCCCTAACCCACTCTTTTCTTCGCGTTTTTCTTTTGTTGTTTTACTATTCGTAATAATGGATAGATCAGGGCGATACTTGGCCCTTAGACGGTTATGCATTCCAATCGTATCAAATATTGATCTAGGCAACCACTAGCATCGACTGGATGAAACGCTATACAGGGTGTTTCAAGTATGATTATACAGGCTTTCAGTGCACATACAGGACTTTTAGAGAAGCCTGAATTAATATTCTAAAAATGAATGTCCTGTCTTTACTATATTCGTTTTATGTAGTTTATAAAAATCTTTCAATCGGCATAACTCTTTGAACAGGTAATGTGGAAAAAATTCAAATTTTGCGTGAAATATATTTTTTCTACGACCCCACATCGAAAATATATATTTTATTTCAACATACAAAACATTTCATGAAAATCCATAATACACATGAATTCTACATTTCGTTACCATGGTACTCTCATCGTTGACGTTCGATGCATAGGGACATATCATAATTCAGTTTATTCTTTAATGAAAGTGTGCGGGAAAAACCCCTGCTAATTCTTTCCCGCACTAGTGCGGGAAAGTGACACTTTCTAAACTAAAATGAGTACGGGAAAGTGGGTAAAAAAGCATTGTCGTAGAAAAAATATAGTTCCTATCTTGTGCCGAAAGTATCTTTCCCGTACTCGATTGCTTACCCGAACTCCGCTCCGCGCCGTTACGGCAACAGCAATCTCGTACGGGAAAGTGAAACTTTTTGCACTTGATAGGAAAATAACTATTTTTGGCTCATTTTGTTCAATCAATAAGAATTAACGGATCTTTCGAAGATTGACAGGTCCATTATAAATAAAAATTGAAAACTCTCGATATTCAATAATACACAAAATAGTAATGCGAACATTATTGCAAATAGGCTCCTTTGAAAGGGTATCAAATGAAGATTCGGAGGAGAATTTCGTTTCCTCAAAATTTGATGTAGATACAGGGTGTTTTACAAGATGTGGAATATAAAATATAATTTTCTTAGTCCAGACCTGCGCTATGCACACCCCATTAGTCACTATCCTATATCCCTTTTTTGAAATTTTCATGCACATTCATTAAGGCATTCAACAGTTATATACAGGGTGTTTCACGAATGATTGTACAGGTTTTCAGGGTAGATGCAGTTCATTTTGGTGATTCTGAATCAGTGTTAGAAATATGTCCTAACAATATTCGTTTAAGAGATACAGGATGTTTTATGTATTTTCACAGAAATTTTCAATTGGCATAACTCTTGAACGCCTGCGTGGATCTTCATGAAAATTTCAGGGAATGTGTAAGGGCCATTGGCAAATATTCACACATAATGGCATCCTGATAGCGCAGGCCCGGACTGAGAAAATGATTTTCTTTATTCCACATCTTATAAAACAACCTGTACATCAAATTTTTGAAAAGCAAAATTATCCTCAGATTCTACAATAAATACTCTTTCAAACAAGCCTATCATGATCAATGGCACACTTCGCATCATCATATTATGAGCCATTGAATATTTGGAATTTTCAATTTATAGTAAACACGGACCAGTAAATCTCCGAATAATGTGTTAATTCATCGAATGAATTTAATTTCTCAGTATCATGACTTAAGGCAGCGTTTCTCAACTTGTGGGGTGCACCCCCCTAGGGGGCGCGAACATACAAAGGGAAAAAATAAATATTATTTGAAAAAATTAATAACTGACTGAAATCAGACACAAACACACACACAAAACGAAATAAATTTAGACATCTTATTTACACTCTCGGAAAGAAATTCTTTCACACCCCTTCCTCTATCAATTTTCGTACGTGATTTGTTCTCGAAAAGTTCCTATTTCTTTTTGACAGCTTTCATTAGCCTTTCTTTCTGGTACCATTATTATTTTACCATGTGAGAAGTCACATGCAGCTTGAATCGATCTAAGCTTCAGATATCATTTATTCTCAATGCTATGAGGAAGATCACAGAAGAAATTCGTTCATTCTGAATTCAACCCATTTCAAAATCTAAGGGGCTCCTGATAAAAATTTTGACGTTTCAGACCATTGTCAGGTAATTGTTGAAATAGAAAAGTGGTAGATTGTTGTGTTTTCATAAATTTTCAATACGAGATTTATCGAAATGCCATCATTCACGAATGCCGAATATACTGATATGTTGATAGTTTATGGATTTTGTAAGTGCAATGGTCGTGAAGCTGCTAGGGAATATCGAAGGCTATATCCGGATCGTCGAATTCCTAACCACCAAACATTCGGACATGTTAATCGGTCACTTCGTGAAACTGGACACTTTCCGTCAGTAAGTAAACGAGAAAGAGCCAATTCGATGGTAAACCATGAAGAGATAATAGAAGCTGTCCGAGAAAATCCCTCAACCAGCACTAGGCGTCTTGGTTTAGTTTTAGGTTTGCCACATTGTCAGGTCTGGCGAGTTCTGCACCGTGAAAACTGGCATCCATTTCATATACAATCCGTCCAAACCTTGGAGCCAGGCGATGAACTACCGAGGATGCGATTTTGCAGATGGATTTTGCGGAACCAACGAGCTATCTTCAGAACGCTTTTTACTGATGAAGCGACATTTACAAAAGATGGCATTTTGAATTTCCGCAATTCACATATTTGGTCCAGAGAAAATCCTAGAGGGACTAGGAAACGCAATTCTCAATATCGTTTTTCAGAAAATATTTGGTGTGGAATTGACAATAATCGCTTAATTGGACCATATATTCTTCCACACCGGCTGAATGGATCGACATATTTACAATTTTTAGTAGAGTCTTTGCCAGGGCTCTTGAATGATGGAAGCAATGTTCCAAGAGGAATGTACTTCCAACATGATGGAGCTCCAGCACATTTCACCCGTGAAATTGTAGCGCATTTGAATGCAGTTTATCCGGGACATTGGTTTGGTAGAGGGGGACCTCATGACTGGCCTGCAAGATCCCCTGATCTTACATGCATGGATTATTTTCTTTGGGAAGACTTGAAAAATGAAGTTTACTCCGAAGTAATCATAGACAGGGAACATTTGATTAATCGTTTTCAAGCTGCATGTGAAGCTATACGAAACAGACCAGAAATTCTGAAAAAAGCTGTAGCTCATTTGATAACACGAGCTAGAAAATGTTTAGAAGAAAGAGGGGTTATTTTCGAAAACAAGTTATAATTTTTTTCTTATTTATTGTCCATTTTTTTTTCAGTTCAACACAACATGTTCATAAGATACATTTCACATTTTTTTCTTAAGTACATTTTATAATAGTAAAATTAAATATTCAATGTTAAATCAAGTTTTCGATTAAATTTAGTTTTTTTTAGAAATATTTGATGTTGCTGCCATGCATCCGTGTTTCACTTATTCGAAGAAAGAATTTTCAAAGTATAATAATTCGAAGATGAGTATGTCCCCCAAATCCATGTATTGGATGGAATAAGATGCAGTACAATACCTAAGTAATGTTACTAAGGCTTTCAATCGATTTAATTATGAATCAATTCATTATTCGGAGATTTTCAGGTCCGTGTTTACTATAAATTGAAAATTCCAAATAATCAATGGCTCATAATATGATGATGCGAAGTGTGCCATTGATCCTGATAGGCTTGTTTGAAAGAGTATTTATTGTAGAATCTGAGGATAATTTTGCTTTTCAAAAATTTGATGTACAGGGTGTTTTATAAGATGTGGAATAAAGAAAATCATTTTCTCAGTCCGGGCCTGCGCTATCAGGAAGCCATTATGTGTGAATATTTGCCATTGGCCCATACACATTCCCTGAAATTTTCATGAAGATCCATGCAGGCGTTCAAGAGTTATGCGTATAGAAAATTTCTGTGAAAATACATAAAACATCCTGTATCTCTTAAACGAATATTGTTAGGACATATTTTTAACACTGATTGAGACTCATCAAAATGGCCTGCATCTGCCCTGAAAGCCTGTACAATCATTCGTGAAACACCCTGTAGATTGATACAAAAAACATCCTGCATCTTTCAAACGAATAATATAGTAAAGACATATTTCGAACACTGATTCAGACTCCGCAAAATGTCCATCACTGAAAGACTGTATAATCATTCGTGAAACACCTTGTATATATTTACTCTGTGATATTGAATTTGAGAGTAATCTCTGTCGTCTCTGCTTTGCAATTTGACATCACAGGAAATTACACATTGGTTTGTGGTTTTTACTCAGAAACCAAACTATTTATCCTGACCTGATTGAGACTTTCATGGCCATCATTTATTGTCACTTTTTTCCGATCATGTCAGACGTTTCGCCGGAAGTGTCTCGAATTTTTGAGAGTTATTCTAGTCATTATCAGGCCACTCAATTCAGCGAGAACAACTCCTGAAAGAACAACTTCTGAAGATGCCACACACTCGAACTGGCGAAACGTCGAGAATGAATAAACGACGATGGACGAATTTATTGACAAACAAATGACATTAAATAGGTTTAATTCAGACTAAACGGATCATTTTTAAGTTTTATCTTATGTTCCAGTGAAATAGACACCGTTTTCCAAAATAGTGTTGTAAGTTCATGATTCATTATGAAAAGACCGACACAAAATAACAAGTTAGCTGCTTACTCACTCGTCCTGAAAATATGTGATATTTATTATTTCTATTAAGATTAATAGGGTGAGTCCTTGACTTGTACATATATTTTGATAATATAATCCTGAATGAAAAAGTCGTTAACGAAGTACTTGAAATTGGTGGTTTTTTCGCATTGAGCTTCCAGAAGAAAAAAACTACATGAAGAATTCGATATGTATTGCCTCAATATCAAATTGCAATATCAAATTGATACAACAGTTTTTCAACTCTATAATGGGTAAAGGCCATTTCAAATCTATATTCGACTTCGAATTTTAAATTTAAAAAATTATTTACGGAGCCTATTTTTTCATCAAGAATTGTGTCATCAGGACGTTAATTAAACAGAATATTGTTGTAAAAATTATACAGGAGCAACTCTATGGAATTGCATAAATGAATTTCTCTTTCTACTAGAATAGTTCCATCGAGTATTAATAAGTTTTCATCATTCCCAGTCAATCATTTTCCTTCTAGTTATCAGATTTTCTCTATACGGAAAAAGCTTGTTATGAATTAAATTATACCTACAGATATTCAATTGGAACACTGCGTTCCACTTGTTGTGAAGCAGGTATAAAAAATGCCATGGATTGCGATTGGAGAATGGTGCTTGGTGCATGATGACGAAATTCTTATTGCGGCATTCATTGTTTCATACACAAGTGTATGCCCGTATATTGTTTCATCGACGCTGACTCACAATTAATATAAAAAAATGTCGCACGTTTTAGCTCAATATTTATATCAACAAATTGACGATAGATATCGTCGTAGAAATCATTTGAAATCATCAGGTGGAACCTTACAGAAAAACGCTACCTCCTTCGAATATTATACAAAAAATGCAAGAATAGGTATATAAGGAGGGTATCATCATAAACTTGGAAATACTGTAAATATTGCATATAGTGTATCCCGTTTGAAAAAAAAACCATGAAATTATTCTTTTCCAGAATGTGCCCATACGAAACACTGCTTCTGATTTCACTACTTGTGATTTTTGAAATGTATAAATGTTGGACAATATTTGTTTAAAGAAAACCGTTGCAAAATCTTATGTAGTTGTAGCATATTCCATAAAATGTAGTGGGAAACAAAACATCTCGACTGACAAACGGGTGTACTCTCATTCATCATGAATCGTGATAGGTGAAGTTTTTTTGATGATGCAAACACATTGAGAAAACCTGGAGAATATACGAGGTATGTTCTCCACGCTTAAGCAGTAAAATTTTACGACTTTTTTTTCAACGTGAAATGATCAAGGTCATTTAGAACTATATTCTGGAATTGTTCTGAATTATTCAGGGTGTCTCAGGAAAATGGTAGCCATCAAACACAGCTTTTCTAATAAAACTCATGTATTTTACTGCAGATTCAGGAAGCATGATGGAAATAAGAAATTAGTTTTTAGACATCTCGTGTGGTAAAAATTCGCGTTTTCTGAGATTGTTTGCTTTTTTGTGAATTTGATGGTCTCGAAAAAAACTCAATAACATCGTCTTGAATGAATTTGTTGTAATAATTTTTGGACTGTTAATACTAGAATAATGGAAGTGAATACTGTATCTATCATAATTAATAACTTCTGTATCTGTAGGTATTTTATGTTTTCATTCTATATCAAGTTTATTGCCTTTGAAAAATTATTGAAATTCATCTGATGTAAGTGGCGGATTTAGATTTATTTGCTATTTCGTGATTTTTCTCATCTATTCATCATTTCCCTGTAGAGATATACGATACAATTAACACTGAATGTACGACTATGTAATATCCATTTTTTTCCAATTTAAAAATAAGAAAATCTCCAGTGATGAGAAGTTAACAGGAAACTGTATATTTACGAACAACACTACCAGAAGATAATAGAAACATCAAATCTGTTCTAGTCCAAGATCCACCATCTATTTTCGCACTTGATAACCATCAAGCTAATTTTCCGTGAAAAGCTTCTATTTGATGAGACGCCTAACAATATCCTGTACGAACCTGTCCATTGTGGTAGCTAACAGGGATAGCAAGGATCAAATATGTCGATCTGATGATTCTAAAAAAAATATTACCAACTGGATTATTTTTTGTTGAATCCCAAGAGAATTATCTGAATAATTTGAAAATATATTTGTTCTACAAAATCTATAGTTTGATTAAAAAGTCGCCCCCTTCCAACATGTATCAATAACGAGGTCATGATTACTAAACAGCTAATTTTTTTAATAATGAGTAACCAGTTGAATTGTTTTTTTTCTAACTGAGTTAATATTTATACTATTTAACAGTAATGTTTTCTTAAAAATTGCGTGGTACGTTATGCCGATCCTACGCTCAGAAATTATCAATCACACAAGACCATTTTGTCATTACTAACTCTGGGACAAAAATAGTAAATAATATATTACTACCTAGTTTATGTTATGTTAATAAATATAAAATATAGATATGAGGAATGTATTCCTCATATCAGACTTTATTATGTCTTGACAACTACTGTCATCATCATTCCTAGTAACCAAAGATTATAGAGTATAAAGATGGGAAACGAAGCGACTACAGTGATGTGAGCGACATCTGTAGTTTCAAAAGTAAACGGGTTATGGTTAAAATATTTAATTAAGGTCCATTTGGCAAGATTATTAGTAGGCTGTTCTCAATTTTGAAAGAAATACTTGAATAAATATTTTTGCTGACTGATTGTATTTTCTCGTATACGCGTATTTTTTTCACTGATCACCATGCATTTAAAATGCATGGTGATTAATTGCAGAAAAATAGAAAGAATGATCCTGAATGTGCATTCTTTTCATTACCAAAGAGAATGGAAATGTAAGTTTTGTAATGTATCATGTAACGACAGTTACATGATTTGAATTCATGTAAATTATATATTCTTTGTATCAGCTGCACAGTTCAATGAGAACATCTCCTGAGGTTTAACTCCTTAAGATGCCGGACGCTCGAACTGGCGAAAGCCTCAACCAATTCAGTTTTCTCGAGATTTTCATTTAATTTTCATTTTCATTCGTCAGAAAGTGTTTTTTGTTGAACATCAAACTCGCGGTGTTTCGAATATCAAATAAGAAATTTTATTTTTTGTTTATAACATTTTTTCTTGTCACAGTATGTTCTTCGATGAATTTTCAATTGACTCCGCCGTATTTTCATCCAATGGACTGAAAAAGTGTGACGTAGCAATATGGCGACTGGATCAAAACAAACATTTGTTTACATCCATTCGTATGTACGAGAGAGGCTCTCAGTAAAATGGAAATTTAATATTCTTACCGGTATATTTAAAGAACGAAATTGCGATATTTGGAATCTACAGGAGTTGCAGAATAGCTGAAAGTCAAAAACACATCACTTCTATTTATAAAGACGTGTTGTGTTGAGTTAAAGATGATGTACTGTTTTGCTTCGAATTGTCATGAGTTACTCGATTTGCCGCCCCCCTGGACGTGGCGCCCGTGTGCAGCGCAGACCTCGCACACCCGCTTACGGCGGGCCTGATAAGAAATATCTGTTCAAATGTTATTTTCATATCTTTAATACAAGGGCTTAAATTTCTTTATCTAGGCTTTATTTAGGCCACTAGAGGTAGAATCTTGCCAACTTTTAGGTTTGAAGACTCCCATGTGTGACAAATGAAAATCTTTCAAAATTTTGTCCCTTATAGTTCAACAGGAATTATCAAACGATTATGCCATAACAGTTTAGTTCTGTATTTAGTTCAAATTTTCACTAATTTTGTTTGGCCAACCAATGTTCATCGCCCGGAAAGCTTGAATTAATTTGAAGGAACAATTTAATCAACAGTACGGAAAATTTTTCTAACCTTGGCCGCAAAACTATCTAAAAAACAGTTCAACGTCTTCCCAGACGTCCTCCAATCTGCCATTAAGCCGAAAGATATTGCAATATGTGAGGCATATGCAAAAAATATATCAAATATATCTGCTCTCAAAGGAATATTCCAAATATATGCCATCCCAGATATGTCTGGTATATGCTATGGGAATATCCATATGATATGCATTTAGAATATTATTCAATAGTATTTATTGGTATATATACATGAATCTTCATGGAATATTACAAACGTTACAAAACCCTTTTTGAACGATAATTTTTTAAAGTGTAGGTACTACCACTACCTCGATTTTACTTTTGTTCCGAACTCATCAATAATTGATGAGATATAGATTATATTTTCGAGGAATCGCAGTTATAATGAAGTTAATTATAGTTGGATTCAAGTTAAAAAATAACACTTTCATTCGCTTAATAATTTGATCTTATCTATTAAACCGAGTAAACAATGGAATCAATGATTTGTAATTTATTTATATGATTGATACAATGAAATGAAAAAGCAGGCAACAAATTAAACGTTTTTATTTGTGAAAAATGGACATGCTATACTATATCGTATATCGACTGAGAGTCGAGTGACTTTTTAAATAATTGAAATGTTTGATGAAACAGAAAAAGAGGTCCATTATGATTTCGATCTTATAGGAAAGAGATCAAATATATATTGTCAATAAATGGAAAAGCAATATATGATATATATGATATGTGAAAAGGTCGTAGACAAGTTGTCAAAAATCATATATGATAATCAAATATTAGTCAGCAGAGGTGAGAGTAGCTTATTCCACTGGAGGATAGAATCAGTTTTGCTCATATTTTTGTTTCCATGAAGCTGCCATGTGGTGACAGAGATGTCTGGAACTTAGAATCTCTCTAGTTCAACTTAATACTTCTTGCTTTTCATTGAACCAAATACATTGCATTTCAAACATTTCAGAGCCATCGTAGGTTGAGGAAGTTATGTGGCCACTTCGAACCATATTTTCGCCCTTTCTAGATATTTCCTTGAATTTTATCAAAATATTTGACAGAAATACCATTATTTCTTTACAGGAATAATAATACTCCTTTATAAGTAAAAATTAACTATTTTCTGGCCTCTACCCATTTTTAACTCCTGCAATTTCGTTCCCTGAATTTACCGATAAGAATATCAAATTTCGAGTTTACTGAGATTTGACTCTTTCTTATGGATGTAAACAAAGATTTCCTTGATTCTTGATTCAGTCGCCATATTGTTACGTCACGACTTTTTCAGTCCAAATATTCATATTTTTGTTTTGTGGTCTTGGATTGAGGTTATTTGTGTTCTGTGATTAGTAGTTTGGTGTTCCAAAATGGTCGTCACGTCACGGTGGTGACATGACTTATGGAGCTCCATGAGTTGAAAGAGTCTTATTGAAAAATTATTAAATTGTGTGTGGAGTTGAAAATATGTTATTGTTTGAGTATTATGTGATAAATAGTTTGTGATGCAGCCAAGCACATGATAAAAGATTAGACAGACAGACAAGAGCATGACTGGAGGAGCGTGAATATCAAAACCGATTTCAAGCGAATAACCTGGTCCTCATTGGTAATTACAAACTAGGACCAACTGCATTCAAGCGACTTCGGTCATTGTAGGTTATAATCATTTTACAAGGAATATCCCTGAAGACTATAACCGTAGATAACCGCAGGCAGGACCGTAGATAACCGCGGTCATTACTGGTTATTCGCTTGAAATCGGTTCAAATCGGCGTTGGTAGGTACTCTTATATTTGGAATGCTTGAAAAAGGTTTGCGTAATATGCCAATCAGTCAGTGCTTTATCTTTGGTTATGTATATTTACGTTTTTTCAGGTCAAATAATTGAGGACTTTTCATCCCTAATAAAATTGTGCAATGTTCTCAAAGGTATAGTATGAATAATTTCAGTGATCATAAAACCCATATTTATGTTTTATTAATATTTTCAGAGGTTCTCAAGCAGAATGAAAATACTAAATTTGTTACTGAAAAATGGCTCCACGTTGTGCATATGCTCAAAGCTCAACCAAAATTTTGCTTTCAATCCAAACGTAACAACTACAAGAGCATGGGTGGAGGAGGGTGTAAGTCTCAGCCAAGCTGTATATCGTAATTTTGTTCCTGCAAGCAAAAAGGCTGAACAGGTTGAAAATATTAGTGGCATCAGTACAGATTTAGACCCAAAACATCAAAAAAAGGGATCATCTTTGAGAAGAAAGATTGCCTCGATATGAATTGCCAACACTGCCTACTAAAATTCAAAGTAAGTTTATGAATATTAAATAATCAGAACAGATTCCACCATTACTAGAGCAGTAGACAGCCTCGTATCTTGAAAATCTTAGAATCACTGTTTTTTTCAGGGCCAAATCTGTTAGTTGAAAGAAAGTCAGATCAAAGAATTCCCGACTTGCTCTGAAATAGGTACTGAGAGAAAGAAAAAGGTGAGGAAGACCAAAAGCTACCCGGATGAGCGGCATACAGAAGACAATGTCTGAGAGACCGGGAGAATGGGTGTGGATAGAAGGGGCTGGGGACTGGGGTTTGGAATGCCTAGGACGCTATAAACCCGAATATCTATTATAGATATAAGGTCGGTTTCACAAAACTTTGTTAGTACCGTTAAATTAACCATGATTCGTGGAAATTTCAAAACGAGTAATTCGATTGGTCCTAATTTATGTGAGATTTTTTAATCGCACAATTAAAGTTTTGTGAAACCGACCTATAATCTGCTAGTTCACAAACCAAATAATTGAAGTTCACAGTTCAATATTTATACCATTTAAAATATGACCTCATTGTGTTTTCCCTATTTTTTAGTTTAATACATCAAATGTTAATTTTTACTTATTCTGAATTTATGTGTCTTGTTTTGTTTTGTAAAATACCTAGTTGATTCATATTTATATTTTTACTTTATGTTCATTTTTAAAATTTAATGTGATAATTTTGTTAATGATTGTTATTGTACAAAATATTCTTAAAACTGTAATAAATTTTCTTGAAACAATCTAATCAATGCATTATTATTTAGTACCGCTACAAAAATTTACATATATTTATATATATACAAAGATATTACCAGCATATGGCATGGACAAATCAGGAGATAAAAAGATATTGCCAGCATATATGTAAGGGAGATTTTTATAGATGAATATGTATGGCATATGCCATGGATAAACTTTGGAAGATCATAAGATATTCCTGGCAGATGTTTCGTGGTGACCTTAGATATTCCTGCTATCTGCTAAGCATATGCCCTGGGAGATATGGAATATGTTTGGAATATTTCAATATGCCAGCGGTATATTCACTGAATATGAATGGAATATTTCTGTGCCGTCTGGGTTATGACGGAACAAAGAATAAACCATAGACCTTTTATTCCCGATTTTCATAATACACCATAACAACTGTTCACAAAGTCTGAACTAAATGCTCTGTGACTTATCACACCCATGGACTTATCATAGGATGAAAGGTCTTTTATCACACCCCTCACAAAGACGCTATAACCTGTAACCCTCCACCTAGACCTATCAGATTTGATGAAGATTAATATGTATTTTCCGAATATGATTTTCCTTGCCATCCCATATTAACTGAGAATCAAGATCAACCGATTTCCTCTATCCCTGCCTGAAATATATAATCATAAAGAATTAGTGCGAACGCGAGTAAACTCTACAAAGTTGTCCTCGACTACCATTCGATTCTGACGATTGCCAAATGCCCGATCGGAACAAGCAGACCATGACAATCAGTCGTCCGAACATACCTCCTCATAGCCAGTAGTTTCAACGTAATCCCGATGTTTTCAAATTTGCTTTAGAAAGTGTGTATTTCCTATGGAGTATTTACAGTAAATATGTGCGATGAATAGAATATCTGTCCGATTTAGAGGTATTGTAGCGGAACAAGCGTTTTATTCTAGTAGTAACTGATCATGTTGATGCGGGATTGTGTAATAACATAATATTCACCTATTATCAATTGCTTCCGTACCTACCCAACGAACGCCAGTATTTGATTTTCCTAAATAAACCTAATGAAGTTTCTTGAGACATTCAGTATTTCGATTAATTTCATGTCAATTTCAGAATCAAATAAGTAAATCCGGACAGTCAATATTTGGTACCATTTGACATGCAGAGCCAGATAAACCATGTGGGGGGCCTTTAGACAGTTCAATTTTTGGAGACCCTTAGACGGTGCAAATTTTGGAGCCCCTTTTCAACCATCATCGGAATTTTTCTTCTCTTGTATGGAGCACGGAGCTCCTAGCTGATGCGAGGCCCTTGAGCAATCGCCTAATCTGCCTCATGTTTAATCCGGCTCTGTTTAACTACACGGTTCCATAGGGGAACCGGGTGGTTTAAAATCGATAACATCCTATTGATATAAGAGATGAAAAAGCACTCTTTTGTGGTTTTTTTTTAATAAATCTCATGAATAAAGCACAATTTCGATATATGGTTCATGAATTTTAGTAGAAAATGAAATTTTGTATCGGAATAGCAAAGGTCAAACCAAACTTAAAAAAAAGCCAAAATTGCCTATAACTCATATTACGCATATATATAAAGGAAGATTAGTGAATTAAATTTTCTTCGAAATGCTGGGTTGAAATATTTTTTTTATTTAAAATTCACCGGATATTGCCATTTTATTATGGAGTTCTCCGAATTTCATCCCCCTCGTACAAATTTTGTTTCTGTTCATATTTTGTCGAAAAAATTAGTTTTGCATTAATCTAAAATAGGTTGTTTCAATTTATCCAGTGAGCATACACCAAAAATATAATAAATGTTCAGAGTTCTAAGTTTCTTCATATTTAGTATCATTTATTACTGTTTGTTGAAAAGACATAAACTCAAATGAACTGATGTCTTTGATGATATCAGTGAAGTATCTTAGATATGATTCATCTATAAAAATCCTCTCATAGTCGATACGTTTTATAGACTCATCTATGGGTTCAGATATCAAAATAGCTGTAAAAACAAATTCAATGTTCTAAAATTTTTATCGAAGTTGAACGGCCAACGCTAAAATAGACTATATGAAAATAAGTAGGGTAGTTAGAATAAAGGATTTCAATGATTTCAAGTCCGCCATGGGACATGCATGACAACGACCCAAGAAGAGAATATCTCAACGTGGAAAGCACTTGAAAAGGATGTAAACTCTCGGAACATTGTCGAAAAACACATGAAATGGAGTTTGAAACGGCTGCTATTTCAGAGATCGAAAAGAACGTAGTCCGTTTTCACAAATGCATCATAATAAGAAAACTCAAATTGTAATGAACTTGAAAAATTGAATTGATATTTTATTATAAGCTTCATTGATCTGCCTAATCATAATTCTGACGTTCAGTTGACCGCAATCAGGAATGGGTATTTCGTTCTATTATTTTTATTACTATAGTAATACAGACTAATTGGAAGAGCTAACTTTGCTCTTGTTTCATCATTTTCTACTGACGATGTTTCATCGGGCAAAAATGTGGTATGCAACGTCAAATTTATCAGTTTTTTGTCAACCCACGATCTCATAGAGAATAATGGAACCAAGCTTGATCGGAAGAAATCTTTATTTAGTTTGTTGTTAAATACCTACTAGTAAAAAATTATTATCCGAGAATAATTTCACTATTAAGTATGTCAGTGATATGAAAACATACCTATATTTTCATTCAGGATCTTGTGAAATATTAAACAGGTGAGGTTCGATTCATAAGAAACATTCAGCGATTTTGATTTGTTTTAAGGATCTGATATTAGATGATAAGAAAGATTTATATGATGAAAATAATCTTCTCTCCACCGAATATTGAAGATTAAATTCTACCTCCTTTTTTCGCAACACACATTATTAAAGTGATGATGTTTTCATTATTTACGGAGATATTGTAATCAGAAAATACCAAACCCTTTCGGACTTTTTCGAATGATTCTCTCGAAGTTCCAACAAATGTAATTAATTAGATACATACTTATTTTTTTGTTCAGGCCGATGCCAATGTCAGATTCAATAGTACTGGAGACTTTAATGCTTTAGAAAGCGAGTAACTAGAATATTTCCGATGGATACTTAAATCTTCTCGCAGTTTAATTAGCTTCCTCACACTTCAATGGGAGGTATATTAATTCTCAATTCATCATCATTCAATTACTTAATCTTGAAGTGTGCTTAGTCATGCGTATAGGTAAGTCGGAGGTTCCTGAAATATTGGGATGAAAAAAAAACCTGAATTCTGAATAGTAGGTACCTGTCTGATATCTGATGAACTTTTTAAAATATTGCTTTCAATGAGATTATATAATAAATGTGCTGAAGATGAAATTTATGTGATATTGATGTATGTATTCATATTTATACAGGGTGTCTCACGTTTGATTGTCTATTAGACGTTAGAACAGATCATAGGATTTTTATGAAAATTTAGATAGTATGGTTTATATGCTTGTGATTGATCTTAGCTAAACTATTTTATGTTGGGACGTGGTCGCTCGTAGATAATGAAATTTTAATCTCCGTTGCTTCCCAAGCACAACTTGAACAAATTGGGTTTGAAAATACATTTCCATTCACGTTAGGATACATTGTAGAGCGTTAAGAACTAATATCTAGTTAGATAAATTTTTTCTTTCGTAGGAATGTACTCCACTGTCGTTGTAATCATTCCGGTATATTTTTCACTTTTCGTTATTCTTTGCGTTAATTCATCCTCTTGCCTTGTTGTGATTTGTCTTCAAGATATTTGCCTTCAGATTAAAATTTCTTGAAGTTCAAATGGTTTTCACTTTTCGTCTCTGCATCAAAATCAATTGAATTTTTTATGGAAAGGCTCTCACGTATATTCTCGCTTAATTTGAATGAGAATCATGCGAAGGAGATGAAAAGTTCTCTTGGTATGTAGTAGTTTATTAAAGTGTTCGAGTTTAAATCGTACCTAAATTGGCCTTTCTCCGGTTACTTTAGGTATGGACCATTCCCAATGAGACACTCAGTGTTTTTCAAATAGAATATTTCTAGTTGTGGATCTCAATACAAGTATACGTATATACGTAAGTATAAACTAAACCAGAAATGGTAACTTTGATGAGAGAATTTTTCTTCCAGTGATTAAATTGAATGAATGTTTTGGAATGCAAATATTTAGGAATGCTTGTGAAAGCCCTTTGGTCACAGCCACCAAATCAAAATTTCTATTAGAATTCAGGAGGTACATATATTTGATTTCAATATTGAATTTATTTCGAATAAGTAATAGCAGTCTCTGCTGGAGATGAAAAAGATGCTCCAAAAATATGATTTCAGCCTACTTATTACTGCATCTAATTTGGTGCTTAATTAAACATCTGAATGTAAGTAGAAATGATTCATTATTTTTTCGGTGAACCTCGAAATTATACATGTTGTTATTTCACCAACTTCTGAATATTCACGAATTGGGTAATATTTGTGAATTCTATGGAACAATCATCTTGGTTAGCCTACTTTTTCATTTCAACATTATACTCTTGATCTTGAAGCGACGATAATGAATAAATTGTTACTGGAATAACATAGCATAACTTATGGAAACAAATGACAGAACGAATGCAATTGGTAATGATGAAATTTCCCTCAGGATGTTGAAACCATATAGTCCTGTCATTGCTACTTATTTGATGCACATTTTCAATTGCTGTATGGAGTACTATCCTTGCACCTGGAAGACTGGTATACCTTTGCCTTAAAAAAGCACACCTACTACCTTTTCTGATTTGAGAATAATCAGTATTTTGCCTACGAATTCTATAATTTTCGAAAAAATTCTTTCCTCCCAAATGTATCGATATTTTTCATCCCATAACCTGATACCAACGAGTCAGAATGGCCTCAGAAAAGGTTTTAGTACCATGACAGCCCTTGCTAATGTTTCCAATGACATCTTGCTAGCGTGGAATGATGGGTTGGTGTCAGTATTATTACTACTTGATTTTTCACGTGCATTTGACACCATAAACCATGAGCTTTTGTGTGCACTTTTGCATTATTTCGGGTTTGACCAGGCAACTTTGACTTTAATAGAATCTTATTTATCAGAGAGATATCAGATCTTGAAGGTCGATAATAACTTTTCAAGGATAAGTTGTCAAGTGGAGTCCCTGAAGATTCAATTTTGGGTCCCTTGCTGTTCATCATTTACACTGCAGAAGTATTAAGATCTGTTGAAACTTTGAATGCTCTTGCTTTGAATTTCGAATCAGCATTCAAAATGAGATTATTGAATCAACAGTGGTAATCATTCAAATTGTGCCATATATGAGTTTGGGATTGTGATCATTTGCATTTGGCTTCACTTTCTGAATTTTGTAAGGAATATTTTGTTAAAAATAATTTTTTTTGTTTTCTCTGCGTCCTTATATATCCTTTTTTTACTTTTGTAATTCAGAATCTTGAAATATAAGAAAGAAGGTTCTTTAGGTTAAGATGATTAGCATTTCTGATAGACTTCGCCTCTTTAGTAGGTAGAGGTAATTCCTCATAATGTAATTTTTTCTCTCTTTGCAATATGTAGTTATATTGCCTACTGAATAAACTCAATTATTATTATTTTAATTTTTATATTATTATTATGAAAATACATTCAACCTACATTCAGGGTCAATTGCAGAAAGGTTTTGAGGAAGAAACAGCATAATTCATAGAAACAAATGATAAAACTGAAATAGGAGAAAAAATCTTTCACGGCAAGAAGATTTTTTACATTTTGTTGGATAGTTTATCTATATTTAACACTTTGAGAACAGAAAGTAGATGTTGTATATATTTGAATTAAAAAATATATATGTAGATACATGATGGAGTACTCGTATATAAATATTATTCCTCTACTTATGTGTCAAATCCATTCATTTCGACACATCCCGTAGAACAAAACAATGTTAGAATATCTCATTCTAATTTCATTCTAACAGTGTTTTCAGTAATATTTATTGATGACATGTTGGCCTCCTGTCACGTATTTATTTAACATCTGTCAAATTTGGGTCCGTCAAATTGGCCGGTAGTTGTGGCATTTTTACAAAATTTTTTGCTTATTGCTAATGCTAGGTAAGTGCTGGCGAGTGCTCAAGAAAAAACTGGAAAATCTTCGATGGTACTCGTAAAAATGAAAATTTAATTTTCCGGGCCAACTTGTATGCAGCCCGGAAAAACCAGCATTTTTCATCGAGAGCTTGAAAAAACCTAATGCTAGCTAAGTGCTGGCGAGTGCTGAAGGAAAAATTTGAAAATCTCACTCAGGAGTGGAAAAATTTGTAATTGAATTTTCCGGGCCAACTTTATGCAGCCCGGAAAACCCAGCATTTTTCAACGGAATTTTGAAAAAAGTTAATGCTAGCCAAGTGCTGGCGAGTGCTGAACAAAAAATTTAAAAATTTCATTCGGAAGTGGAAAAATTTGCAATTGAATTTTCCCGGCCAACTTGATGCTGCCCGAAAAAATCAGACTTTTTCCATGAAATCTTGAAGGAAGTTGATATTAGTGAAGTGCTGTCGAGTGCTAAAAAAAATTTGAAAAATCTGCCATGGAAATAAAAAAAATAAGGAGTTAATTTTGCGTAGCCATTTTGCAGGGCAACGTATAGAGCAGCCCACAGAAAAAGGTTTTATCCAACACATAACAATTATGAGATTTCTTATTAATGTCATTGTTGATAAATCAAACACTAGTATGTTATGATCCATAACGCACTAGTGACTTATGGATTATAACCCCCTTCCATATTTATTCATAACTATTACAAGCTGAATTCACACTGATATTTAAATTTGAGAACGACAACGGTTTTTTCTTATATGAAGTTATTGTTACGCTAAATTCACACAAACCGGTTTGTGGCCGGCCGAATTTCTGCCGGTCGTCCAAATCGCACCCTGATTGATGATGGCGTGAATGCCACGTCGCATTCACCAATCAGCGTTCGATTTGGACGACCGGCAGAAATTCGGCCGGCCACAAACCGGTGTGTGTGGATCTAGCGTTTACTACGTTGGTTAGTTAATTGGAACCAGTAGCTACCCTATCGGTACAACTGCTGATAGTGCTTGAAGACGCTGATGCATTACAAACTTGCAACTTTTCTGCAATTTGTACCGATTCTTTACGGTATCAGGGGTGGCGTTTCAAAAGTAGTGATATTTCCCCTACATCGATTTCTCTAATTTTCCACACATTTGCTTTTTTGTGAGAAACAAAATAGTTGCTGGTCTCAAAGACATGTATTTTTCCATTTTTGTTTGAGTGAAACTGACGGAATAGAAAAATCGGGAAAATCCACTTAATCCGAACAGAAAAAACCGAGGAAAAAACAATATCTTAAATCCCTGATCGCTGACGATAGTGAATCTACAGAAGAAAAAATTATTTTAGATAGCGTTCTCACTGATGAAGAAATTAACTCAACTCAGTTGGAATTACTGGAATCAGACGAATATGAATCTAAGTTCAAAACTTGGTCGTTATCTATCTAAGATAAATCAAAAATGGCCAGTGGTGAAGAAGTGATGGGGATCATGATAATATGCAGTACCTACCTAAAATCATAAAACCAATAACTAATTATTGTAAATTAATCATTGCTGCTTTGGATAGCAGTGATGACGCCAATCCTGAATAATTGTGGGACAGTTTGTTCCAGTGCGTAGAAAGAGCATAGAAAGCAATTTCAACAATATGAAAAACAGAATTTTTCACAACTTCCAGCTGCCTGTAAAAGTTAATGACGTGATTAGAAGGCACATGTATAGGAAGGAATAATGTGCCTTGCTCTAAGTTCGAGTGCTTCTTCAGGCACAAGTGCTGACAAAATGTCGATGACTCAAAAAATGTCATAACGATCACCTGCACGATAGATTGTCTTCTTCAAATTCTGAGTACCGCATATTATGATTCGCCTGAATTTAAGTTGAGAATAGAAAACTGGTATGAGAGTGAAGAACACTACATGATTTCTATAGTTCAAAAACTTGTCACAGATAAAATGGGTGCTCAAGTTCATGAAATGAGGAGTAAACTTATGAAAATAATTCATAAGGGACAAATGCCGCCAAACAATTTGAATCTCATCTCGACACACGAGATGGTTGTGACACACACAACCCTACCAGAACTGCTGATCAAACTCATGAACATCGATTTTACCTTGGTGTAAAACTGCTGATGTTTTTTGTCCTGGTTGTGACTATGAAGAAGTCATCAAATCAGCTTTATTACCGGTTAGTTGTAAATATGACTTCGAAAAAAAAGTCCAAACTTCACTTTCTACCAAATAGATATTCTGTTGAAGTAGTAAGCGGAAATCTAAGGAGATAAAATATAGAACAAATGATTGTCTTTATGTTTGAAATGGAGAGATATAAAAGGAGGTGATCAACAATGCAAACTCTCAGATATTCCAAATTGCATTTCTCTGCAAGAAAAATACACACTCTGAGAGGTATAATTGAAATAACTGGCGAAAAACAAAATTCGTATAAATGAGGATACTAGAGTGACAACCGCGCTATTGATGTTCACCTGTTGAAGGAATAGGTTTTTATGCTTTTATTATTGAAATTTTATTTTTGTAATCCAACTTCAATATTGTATATAAATATAGGTATACATAAATATATATGTTTTTTCACGAATAAATTTATTAAAATGATACTTTTCTCCTTGATTCATTCTCATCTAACGAAATCATCGAAAAACAACTATTATTTTCAACTAGGATTCACGGATCATTGTCCGTTTCATCATATTCTCTCTCAAGGTTTACAAATTCAATTTTCTCACTTTTTCAGACGATATTTTCTAACATGAAATATGAAAAATTTCCTTTCAGTTTTTCTTTCCTCGAAATTCATCTCTATTGGATTCATTCAGATTTTTTATGATAAATTTTATCGTAATTTTTTCTTCATTTTATTCATTTTTCATACAGCTTTCCCCAGTTACCCACTTGATACATATTCTCTTCAGAATGTCAATACAGAATGCTGTTATTTCCGGGAGACTTATGAGTTGAACCGGAAAATTTTATCGAAATTCATTTTTCTGTTCTCGAAAATTTTTATTTTTTCAAGTAATTACTTGCTAAAATCCAACTAGTACTCGCTAGAATCGAACTAGCCTCCGACAAAAAAACGTTTTTTTTAGGGCAGTCATAGGTTGTCCCGCAAAATGGCTACGCAAAATTCACCCCTAAAAGTTTTTGTTCCCATGGCAGATTTGTAAAATTTTTTTTTAGCACTCGACAGCACTTCACTAATATCAACTTCCTTCAAAATTTCATGGAAAAAGTCTAATTTTTTCGGGCAGCATCAAGTTGGCCCGGAAAATTCAATTGCAAATTTTTCCACTTCCGAATGAGATTTTTAAATTTTTTCTCTATTTCAGTTTCGTAATGAGTTCATTACAGTACTAAAAGTAGTGCTGTAATGAAACTCATTACAGCATTGTTTTCAGTTATATTTTTCGTTTTGTGGTTGTCAGTACTGACCTCCGATCCACTCAATTTTCGAATCAAATAATTCAAATTCCGCAATCTGTCAAATTTCGTTAGTGACACCAACTGCCAAGAGACAATACAAAAGTCACTGATCTGAATTTTTATTTGAATTTCTAGAGTTTTCCACAAAACTTTACTGAAATAGAGAAAATATCGTCTAATACTCGTTGCAGAAGGCAATTCCAACACTCATGCTTTCGAAAACTCGCTCCTTCGTCGCTCGTTTTCGAATTTCGCATTCGTGTTGGAATAGGAGCTCATTCTGCAACTTGTTTTAGAATATACTATTGTTCAGCACTCGCCAGCACTTGGCTAGCATTAACTTTTTTCAAAATTCCGTTGAAGAATGCTGTGTTTTCCGGGCTGCATAAAGTTGGCCCGGAAAATTCAATTACAAATTTTTCCATTCCTGAGTGAGATTTTCAAATTTTTTCTTCAGCACTCGCCAGCACTTAGCTAGCATTAAGTTTTTTCAAGCTCTCGATGAAAAATGCTGGTTTTTCCGGGCTGCATACAAGTTGGCCCGGAAAATTGAATTTTCATTTTCACGAGTACCATCGAAGATTTTCCAGTTTTTTTTTCAGCACTCGTCAGCACTTACCTAGCATTAGCAATATACAAAAAATTTTGTAAAAATGCCACAACTACCGGGCCAACTTGACGGACCCGTCAAATTTCATGAGATAGAAAACAGTTTTGCCAATCAATATTTTTCAAAACAAAAATTACTAAACGATATTTACGACAATATTTCATCGTCCAAATTTCAAATTTGGCCTATAACTCGAAAACAAAAGAAGATAGAGGAATGCAGTTGATGGCAAGATCACTTTCTCTAAAAAAACCACCGTAACGTGTCATTCATTTTCCTTTATCTCTCACGGTTAAAAGTAGTTCAGGTACCTATCACCAATTTTACCCACCCTGTACAGTAGACAAGATAATTAAAGATTGAATTGATTCCATTTAGCTTGTATCTTTACCGAAATTCATAATATTTGAAGAAAACGTGACAAAGTGAAAAATTCAATAGGTATTCATAGATAAACACCTTCGGTGAAATTGGTGGAAAGTTTAATTATCTAAGAAATTCTTGGAGAACAATTTCAGAACACTTAACTGCAGAATCTCCGCTGAGACTTAACTTTAACATTGATCGCGTTATTCAAATCCTCAAATATACTTGAAAGAATTCTCCGCTTCCACCGTTAATTCTCTTCGTATGAATGACCTTGCTAATAATTTCTGCTCCAAGATTATATGGAACTGAAACACTTGCGGAATAGGAAATTACATCACATGATGGCTAGGAACATTTGAAAAATGAAATTCTATCCACTCAAGTAATCACTTATTACTATCACATAATTAATTCCATTGTTTTTTCTGTTAACATACTTGAGATTCGAGGGCCATAAGCGACGCATAACGTTCACTTCTTTCGCATTTGCACAACTCCAACTGGATACAAACAGACATGCAATGGGGACCTATATAAAAGCATCTTCTTGAGTTCGTCCATCAGTACACACCAGTTGTTCGCTGAGTAAAACAATCAAGATGTTCAAATTCGTAGTGATCTGTGCCTCCCTCGTTTTAGTGAGTGCAGCCCCTGGCTATTTGCATGGTGGAATTGCTCTTCCTGCAGCTACCAGTTACTCATCAAGGATTGATGTGCATTCTCCCTCAGTGCCAGTGGTGACCAAGACCTACGTGAGTGCACCAGTCGAGTACCATGCCCCTGTGATCAGCACCATTGACCACGGATATGGTGGCTTGGAGTACGATGGCGTTCATGGTTTGGGATACAGTGGATTGGGATATGGTGGAATCAGCCATGGATACTCTTCTGGAATCTCACATGGACACTACTGATTTGGTTGATATGAAATGGAAAAACACCTTGGAGCAAACGAGAAACTCTTCGAAACTTTCATCAACTGACTGATTAGATTTACAAGGAAATTAGTGAATGTAAATATTAGTAGTTGATTTTGTATGTCTGATGTATCTTTTGTCATGGTTGAAATCATTTCAATATCAAATTAATATATTTATTGCTCTGAAACTAGTTCGATTGTTTAGGGACAAAATTTTCCTTGAGAATATCATACTTCAATGAATACTTAATGAAGAAAATAAAAACATTCTTCTAAATATAGATTAATAGAGTATGTGAAAAATGAGGAACGTTTAAAGAAAAAGTGAAAATAAAATAACTATAGCTCAGTGAGTTACTTTTATGAAATCGAGATGAAAGTGTTCAATAAATTGGCAAATTGGTTGAGTTATTTCATCCGTTTTCATGTAGGACTATATACTATAGTAATGAAGTAGCAAAACTAAGTACTTCTTCACTTCGTAGAATATCAGGATATTGGATGTTGAACATCCAATATTCGAATGGCAGGTAGGTGATACTTTTTATTATAGACAATTCAGATCTTAGTCTTTCCTTACAAATGAGGGGTCAGAAGGCTCAGCTTTTGATAATGATGTCTGTATTCCGTATACAAAATCACACGGATAATATAAACTTCTGATACACTTACATGGTGCACCGTGATCACTTTGTTTTGGTAGAAGGCATGAATAAATGATTTTGGGCTGTTCTCAAGGGCAGGATGGGTAGTACCTAGGTGCGCCGAGTTTTTCTGGTCCATTTCATGAGTGTGTATCATTCAGTAATCATACTTCAGAAATATATTTTACACGTTCCTATTACACGCCAAAAATATTTTTTTAAACATCCATTCGATACACGTTAGTCAAGAAGGATCGTTTCTATTACATTGCGATATCATGTATTTAACTTTTTCAAACAAGATAAAATACTACTTCAAACATTGAGCTAATTCTCTAGCAAATCAGAGGCGGATACATATGGGGGGCGCACTCACCTCCTTGCTGAGGTCAGATTGTATTTTCATTACTATAAAAGTAAAAATAGTACAACCCTCCCTTGAGTTTTTTGTGTATCCTTCACTGTGGATTATGAAATGAAATTTATATAACGGAGGCATGTAGAACATTGCACAATTTACGTGAATAGGTGTACTCAATACAAACAATGTTGGGTATCGGTATGTAAATTCATATGAATTCATTTTATTGGTTCACTCAATTTCACCTGAATTTATGTAATATACAGGGTGAGTTGGGAGGAACGGACCAAACTTCAGGTGTGTATTCTATAGCTTTACATAATATAAAAAACTCATATGTTGTTATCCGATTTTCATTTGTTTTCCAACTATAGCGTCATTATAAAAAACAACATTTTCTATATAAAAGTGGTTTTATTTATACCATTATTTTAATAAATGCTCGAAAATCCCGCCATCAACCTAAAAAACACATTCGTCTGCGAAGGGCTCTCGATGCTTTTCTGATTGAATCGTGCTTTTCTTTAAAAAGCAATGCCGTATTTCTAATGCGTCGAATTAGAGCATCCCGAGTGTCAACTTTAACTTTGTATACATCGTTTTTGAACCAGACCCACAAACAATAGTTCAATGGTGTTAGGTTTGGAGATCTTGGAGGCCAACTAATACGACCACAGCGACCAATCCAAAGTCCGAGAAACTCTTGATCTGATTATTGGTTGACCTTATTTAAATATTCTAATTACCCTATAGTTTGAAAACAAATGAGAATCGGATAACAACATATGAGTTTTTTGGAATTATTTCGACCTGCAGAATACACACCTGAAGTTTGGTCCTTTCCTCCCGACTTACCCTGTATATTAACACATGATTTTAAAATTGTTGATATATCGAAAAAATGCTCAGTAATATGATAATCTTACAGAGTGATGTTGATACGACTTCTCAATAATTGTTATTCACATTTGTATTCAAGTCATTTGAATCCTTATGAATAACAAGAAGGGGCATATATATATCATACTAGTTGACCCGGCAGATTTCGAACTGCCTCAATCGATAAATAAAAAGCAACTTCAATATTATAATAAACTATTATGGTATAATAGGTGGAGAACGTCGAGAAGGCACAATGACATAGGGCTGTTGCAAGAGCCCTGAATTAATGGAGGCCAAATTAAAGGCCCCCCAAGTAACTTAAATCAGACGATATACTGCAGGAGGTCAGAAAACCCAAGAGCAATATTAATGCTCAGAAAGGGACTAACTTGCCTTCCTCCTACAGAGTTCCAGGGACCTTGCTGCGGCGCTTGTTGAGGTGCAGATTGGGAACGGCAGGAGGAGGCTGATTATTGCTTCGGGCTATTTCCCGGGTGACGCCATTAACCCTCCACCAGAGGAGGTTCAACGCCTCGTGGAATGGTGCCGGAGGAAGCAGAAACAATTGATTCTGGGCTGTGATGCGAATGCACACCATCTAGTATGGGGAAGCATGGATACAAATAGTAGAGGTGAGGATTTGCTTGATTATCTATTTTCTCATAATGTTGAAATAGCGAATGTGGGTAATAGTCCGACCTTAATGAACGCGATAAGAAGAGAAGAAATAGACCTTACCCTGGCTACGCCATATATTGCAGATATGCTCAAGGGCTGGAGGGTCTCGAATGAACCATCCATGTCGGACCATATGGCAATAGAATTCGAAATTGAAGCGATTTCTTCGATAAATGTTGTGTGCAGAAAACCCAGAAAAACCGATTGGCAACTTTATGTAGCCCATCTGAGGTCAGAACTGGAGGGCCTGTATACAACATAAGCTCTATAGAAGAGCTCGAAAATGCTTCTGCTCACTTTGCGTTGTGTCTGCAAGGAGCATATGAAAGAAGCGGTCCACTCAGGAAGAAAACGATTCATAGAGACGTTCCCTAATGGAACAAACAACTAGAAATTCTCAAAAGAATGGCAAGGAGAGCCTTCAACAGAGCCAAGCGAGAGAGCAGTTTGGATGACTATCGAATGACTCTGACAAACTACAACAAAGAGGTTAGAAAAGCCAAAAGGCAATCCTGGAGTAACTTCTTCGAGGGAATAGATAAGACAGCCCCCGCAGCTAGACTTCAAAAAGCACTATCCAAAGATCAGTCTAATGTAATTGGCCAAATAATGAAGCAATGTGGGAATTACACGAGTGATCCTGAAGAGAGCCTAGGAGTCTTGTTGGAGACTCACTTTCCTGGCTCTCAACTGATTAGCACCAGCGATTCAGTCCTTGAAAGGGATTGGATTAGGCCCTCCAAGTGGGACTTTCAGAAAGCTGGGAGATTGTTCACACTAAGAAGGTTTGAATGGGCGATAAGGACCTCTTAGCCCTTCAAATCTGGTGTATTCCCGGCCATGCTTCAGGAGGGTGGCGACCTCATTATACCCCCAATGGTAGAGCTTTTCAGAGCCAGCTATACATGGGGCTATATTCCGAAATCATGGAGGAAAGCAAGGGTAGCATTCATACCTAAAATGGGGAGAAGAGGTTCCTCGGAACCTAAATCATACCGACCCATATGCCTAACCTCCTTTTTCCTGAAGACCATGGAGAAAATTGTTGACAACAATATGAGGGGAAACTTGAAGCTCCATAATAAACCGTTTGCCTATAGGGCGGGTAGATCTACCGTAGACGCCCTATACCATCTCCTCATGGACGTGAAAGGCACTCTCACCTCGAAGGAGATTATGCTGGCAATGTTCGGAGACATTGGAGGGGCCTTTGACAATAATCTACATGACTCCATATGCAATGCTGCTAAAAGCAAAGGGGTGGAACCCACTACTGTAAAATGGATATCAATGCTGAAATGGCGAACTGTCACAGCCTTTCTGGGAGAAACTGAGGTGACAGTGCTCACATGCAGCGGATGCCCTCAAAGAGGGGTACTATCAATCTTGCTGTGGTGCCTGGTCATGGATGGTCTCTTGGAGAAGCTTACGGTGGACGGTTACAACGCTCAGGCTCAGGCATATGCTGATGATATAGTGGTAACTGTGAGAGGTAGGCATGAAGGCACACTGAGCAGCCGAATGCAATCTACCCTCAGGATAATTGAGAGGTGGTGCGAAGAGGAGGGACTGACAATCAATCCGTCCAAAACCACCCTGATTCCCTTCACCAGAAGAAGGAATCTTAATCTGAGAGCTCCGGTTTTGAATGGACAGACTCTCAATTTCTCCAGTAAGTGTAACTATCTGGGAGTCATCCTGGACAACAAGCTCAACTGGAGGAAGCATGTGGAAAAAACATTTCCAGAGCCACGGCGGCCATGTGGGCCTGCAAGAGGCTCTTTGGAAAAACTTGGGGGATGAGACCAGAAATGGTTATACACTGCAGTGGTACGCCCCGTTGCCACCTATGCGTCACTAGCATGGTGGACAAAAACCGAAGAGGCCTCTACTTGCAACAAGCTGCAAAAGTTGCAGCGATTAGCTTGTGTTTGGGCCACGGGAGCTATGTGCACAACTCCGACAGCAGCGCTCGAGGTCATACTTGATTTGCCTGCCCTACACTTGTATGTAAGGAAATGTAGCCTGCTGAAAGGCATCAAAATATCCCTCAAGGGGAACCTCCTACCCGGAAACTGGGTTGGACATATGAGGATACTGAATCAACTAGACTCAAGCCTCTTGGCAAAACCCTCAGATGTGATTCCAATCATATTCGATTTCGAAATGCCATTCGAAACGATCATTGGTGATCATCTTAGTGCAATGAACTTTGAAAATCGTATAGACAAGAAGTCATCCATATGGTACACTGATGAATCGAAAACAGAAAGGGGTACAGACATTAGGATATGTGGACCTTAATTAAGGATATCCAAGCCCGTTGGAAGTGAACCTTCAGTTTCACAGGTAGAGACACTAGCTGCGCTGAAGAGTGCCTTCAAAGGAATCTCAAAGGAGCGCATATATATATATAATTATGTTTTTTCGGGAGGAAGACTTCGTTTTTAAAAAAAAACTACTTTACTTTATTCAATACAATACAACGTTAATACTTGGTAAAGCTACTAGATCGATTAATTAACTGACTAGAAAAGTGTCATCCACAGATATTTATAATATTTCTTATCTCATCTTCCTGCGTATTGACTGCAGGTAGGTAGTAATATATCGAATAAATGGCATATAGATAAACAATGTATCTAATTAGTATGGGGCCATATTATGTAATTCCTCCCCCCTTTGGATAAAGGTATCACCTTGATTAGGTGTAGCTTTACATTTTTCAAAATATTTCAATAAAAAGTATAAAATAATTAAAAACATAAATATTCCTAAAATAATCATAAATGTATGTTGTATTGGGTTTCCATCTTTGTATATCTTCTAATTTGACATCTGGAATATCTTCTTCCTGGAATTCTTCTTTTTCTTCTTCTTGGGATTGGTTTCGTGGGATTATCGCCGTCTTGGGTAGAATAATGTATTTTTCTTCATTTTTAATCGAAGTTGGGAATATCTCTTTTTGGAAGTTACTTATGATACATTTCGATTGGATTATCGCCATCGGTGAAGTGAAGTAATATTTTGTTTGCTGAGGACATTTTTCTCGAATTTTCATATTATAAATTGAAAGGATGCTTCCATCTTCCAAAGTTTTCAAATTTGATAGAGGAATAACTTTTTTCCTGGGACAGTTTTCTAAATGTGTCTTCAATACCGTCTTCATACATTCCGGAGGTTTTGTTAAGGAGTCTTGATCGCAAAGGTAGTCTTCTTCGACTGCATGACATTCACTGGTTGACCATTTCAATTCTTCTTGTTGAGTGAGCATATAAGGATTGGTATAAGGAAGGGTTAAGTTCTTCTGAGGGATATAGTAAAACTTGTATAGATTAAAATTTTCTTCATAAACGGTCGGAATTGATATAAGAAATAATAGAACTTTCTCTTTAAATATGACTTTTGTATGACATAACTGATAATAATCTTTCAAATGATGCATTGGAATAATAGTGTCATTTTTAATTAGTTCCTCGAATTTCGTATATGGTAAAATAGATTCATGTAGGATATGTAATCTAGCAAAGCTCACTGCTGTTTGGATTTCATCTAATATACTTTTAATATCCTTAATTTCAAATGTGAGAAGATGCATGTGTTCAATGTGTCTCAATTGCGGTATTGTTCGTAATAATTTATAATTATCCGCGAATTGTCGAATTTATCAATATACTTATTTTTCAAATCGTTAATTACAGTAGCAATCTGTCTTTGATTCCTCATAAGTGTGTCCTCGTTTCTTGCTATACTTTCAAAATAATTTTTTATAAAGTTCTTCGTCATCTGAATCTAACGTTCCAAATAAAATCTTTGAAATTTTACCTCCAATATTAATGAGTCCTCTTTTAACTCTTATTTCTTCATTAACAAGTTCTTTTAAAGTTTTAATATTAATTGTATTCGAATGTTGTAAATATTCATAATGCGGCGTTTGTGTAAATCCCAATAATTCTTTATTTTTCAAATTATTAATTTCTTTCTGATACTTTGAAATAAGATCCTCGACTTTTTTCGAATCAATATGTTCATAATCAATTGTTTTATAAGGGAGTAATATTTTCGTGATAAATTTGTTTATTATTCATGTCTTGATTCTATGTTTATCTATTTCGCGAGCATTAATATTTTCGTAAACTAGATCTAACTTTCTAACAACAGGGTTTCTAATGTAAATAGGGTTTGTATTTGAAAGGAAGGAACATTCTTCTTTCTGCGGAACGTTTATCGTTCAATCCACCTAAATATCTATTTTTCAAATCACTTAGTAAATCTTCATTAATATCATCACTAACAATATCATCAATTTCATTATACTTTATATTATAACCTCGATTTAATAATTCTTGACATTTATTTCTTTCATTCGTAACATCATTAATGATTGATGTTGAATCATCCTCAATAGGGTTCATATCGTTTCTTTCATTAATACTTAATTCATAATTAATCTTATCATAAAAAATGTTTCCTTCTGTCGGTAATCGTATATGATTTAATTCATTTTCCGTAGCGTAATTGGCAATAGAAATTACATTTTCTTCAATATAGTTCATCTCAATATTTTCATCTTTATTACGTGAATTCTCTTCGATTCCGTTAAAATCTATAAATTCTTTATTTACTTGAGTATGCAGTGGCGATAAATAATAAATAATTATTTTCACTTTGCAACTTGCAGAAATATACTTTATCATATTCAAAATAATAGGCCATTTTAATTCATCTAATCCGCATGCTATACGCGGTAAAGCTAAATGAGTTTCATTTCTTGACTCCATAAGTTTTCTTAAATATAAAATGGAATTAAATACATTTTCGTATGTAGGTTTATCGTAATAGGATTTCTTGGTTATCAAATAGTAAATAAGACGGTTTTTATTTCGAATAATAGCTACTTCTCCTACTTTTTTATTCTGCGATTTTAGTTCATCTATATTTCCTCTTGAAATCTCGGGCAATGCCTCTACTCATATGAAAATCTTCTGATACGCAATGGGCTAATGAATATTTATTAGGGGCTTTAAATAAATTACCTTGTTTTTCTTCAATATTGTGACAATCGGGAATATCATTTGTTTCGTATAGTTTCGTAAAGTTTTCATACGTAATGTCATTAAAATATGCGAAGTCTTTATTTATAATCGTATTTTCACCATTTTCCAATATTATTCTACTTAATGCATCTGCATGATTCATTGATCCTTTTCTATATTTAATTTCATAATCAAATACTTCCAGTTTAATACGCCATCTCATTAAACGTGAATTAGGTTCTTTCAAAGAGAATAACCATGTTAAAGGTTTATGATCCGTATAAATTGTAAATTTTCTCCCGTACAAATAAGGACGAAAATGCTTGCATGACCAAATGATCGCGAGTAATTCTTTTTCAATGGTGCTATATCGAGATTCCGCTTCAGTAAGGGTTTTACTAGCATAAGCAATGGGAAGGTCATTCGGAGGAATGCCTTGAGATAATACAGAACCTATCGCAAATCCTGATGCGTCTGTAGTTAAAACAAAGGGTTCTTTATAATTCGGATAACGCAATATCGGCTCGTTCATTAAACTTCTTTTACATATTTCAAAAGCTTCAATGTATTTGGGATCATCAATATTAATTTTTGCATTTTTCTTCAAACATATTGTTAAAGGTTTAGTAATCTTTGCAAAATTTGGGATAAACCGTTCATTTCGTGTGAGAGTGGACAAAACATTATCAACAAGGGAGCACCCTGTCACTTCTGGTGTTCCTCAAGGCTCTGTGCTTGGTCCGGTTTTGTTTTGTCTCTACACCTATGACCTACCTCGTCTGATACGCTCAGATTGCTCGCTATTTGCTGACGACACAAAGATTTACAACTTTCCACTGAGTCATTCACATATTCTACAGCATGATCTCGATAATATTTCGGCTTGGTGTAAAGATTGGCTTCTTCCTCTGAATGTGGATAAATGTTGTGTCATGCATATCGGGAAGAACAATCCTCGTAGATCGTACAACATCGATGGGAGAACTCTCGAGGAGGTATCCAGTCATTGCGATCTTGGACTTACAATAACCGGGATCTGAGATGGACCGAACATATCTCCACCATCTGTGCCAAAGCCAAGCGGATAACATATGCTATCCAGAAAACCTTCAGGGGAAGCGACGTTACAACTATCAGGATGTTCTACACCACGTATGTGAGACCAATTCTCGAGTACGTGGGACCAGTATGGTGGCCTTCTACCAGGGGTGATGAGGATCTACTGGAGTCGGTCCAGCGGTGGAATACCCGCATTCCGTACCGAGCATATCGTCCCTCCTATGAACACCGCCTTCGCCTGTTCAGACTTCCTTCATTCAGAGATCGACGCGAAAGAGGAGATTTAATCACGACCTACAGATCCCTTCATGGTCATTTTGGAGAAGACTTCTGCCGCATGTTCGAAAGAAATACCAACAACTTGAGGGGCCACAGTTATAAACTTCGCAAGGAAAACTTCCGAACAACGCAGCGTCAGAATTTCCTGCCTAACAGGGTATTTGAGTCTTGGAACCGTTTGCCCGTTGGTGTGGTCGAGGCCGAGTCTGTGAATCGTTTCAAGAACTCTCTGGACGAGTGGACACTTGTTAGAGTGAATACGTGAATGTCTTTTTTGGTTTCTTCCTTTATTTCACTTTGTATTATCCAACATGTGAACGATTCGTTTAAGTTTGTTTTCTGAGTTTATAGGTTTGACCTAAACTCTTACTTGTATAAATAATAATAATAATAATAATAAACTTTCTATAATATCTGACTAGACCAAGAAATGATTTTATTTCTTGCTGAGTTTTCGGAATTGGAAATTGTGAAATCGCTTTCAATTTATTTATTTCATCATTTTACCTATCAGATTCTGATTTTACTTGCTCATTGTTATTATTTGCTTTATTCATTCTAAAATAGGATTTTTGTGAACTTTGATTTTCCTTATTCATTACGTTTATTGATTTTTTCAAATTTGAAATTTCTTTTTCCATTTCATAACTTGCTTTAGAATTCAATTTAATCATTTTTTCAAGTTCTTTATTAGACATCTCGATCATGAAAAGTTTAGATTTCAATTGTTCATTTTCAGTTTTCAAATTTTCATTTGCTTTATCGATTTTATCAATTTCCTGCAAATTATTTGCAAAGTTTTTGAAAAGCTCATGTTTTTCCCGTTCAAGTTGTGATACTTTCTGAATTAAACAATTATTTTCAATCGAAGTTTTTCCATATTTGAATGGAATTCTACCATATTTATTCATTAATACTTAGTTTTGAAAATCAAACGTTAAACCGTATTTATTAAGAAAATCGGCTCCTATAAGGCCATCGTAATTATTATGAAATTTATAAAGTACAAAAGGGTGACTATCATTCATACGAAATTCTGAAAATAAAGGAAGTAATACCTTTTCATTTGAAGTTTCCTGCTTCATGCATGCAGTTAACGTTGTTTCTTCTTGAAAAATATTATCATAGAAATTTTCATAAGCAAATTTTGGATCTATCAAACATACTGAACAGCCACTATCCATTAAAAGTTTACATTTTGGATATTTAAATTCAATAAAGGGCAATTGATTGGAATGATTAATATTATAATTTAAGTCAATGCGTCTTCTTGGGTGAGTTCGCGAAAATTTCGACTATTATTGTCGTGGTTTTTTGACGTTGAAGGTTTACAGTAATTAAATTGATTTTCATTTATCTGTTTCCTCGTATCTAAATGCGTTAATTCTTCAAAATAAAAGTTGGGATTATTATGTTGATTTCTATTCTGGTAATTATTATGATAAAAGTTACGTTGGGGATTTGGATTATATTGTGTAAAATAGTTTGAACGTTTCTTGGGATAATTTCTTGTCTGAATCGACATTTTCTCTGGAGGGGTAGTAATTCTTTGATTGAGATTTGGTTTAAAAACATTACTTGAATGATTCGGTTTAAAATTATTATTATGATTTGGATATTGGTAGTTAGTATTCCTTTGAGTAAAAGGAATTGGCTGCGAAGGAAATCTAGGTACTTCGCCGTAATTATTAAATGCGTGATTTGATCTATTTTGGGAAGTATAATTAAAGTTTCTTGGAACATTTTTCGAATGATTCTGAGGGAAATTTTTATTTTTTCTACTTCTATCAAGTAATTCATATTGGGCTAGATTGCACATATAGTCTTTCGTTGCGTTTACTGTGTCATCAAAAGAAAATTCATTATTCGTTATTAAATATGTTCTTAGCTCCATGGGTGCCTTTGATATTAGAACAGTTTTACAAATTTTTAAAATATTATTCTTATAAATTGCTTTTTCTGGATCTGGCATTCTATCTGCATCTATCCTATAATTTATTCTTATTTTCAATGAAATTATTCGGTCTATGAAGGAAATTATGTCTTCATTGGGTTTTTTATTTAAGAATTGTAATTGGTGTATCAAAACGTCCAAGTTAATTTGATCACCAAATTTAGTGTATAAGAAATGCTTGAGAACATCCCAATTATTCGGAATGTCAGACGTTGCTACTTCTGCTAGGGCTCTATCTATTAGTTTCGATTTGACCACTGCGAAGCAATAATTTTTCACCATAATATTTTCATTTACGAACATCGCTAGATAATCATCAACACTTTTTATGAACGAATGCAACTCGTTCTCAACACCAGAAAATTTAGGTAATAGCATACCAAACTTTTCAGCTAGCGACAAATCTACTGCCATTTTCTTTGTTTTATTCTTACGACCTCTAAATTGTTTAATCGACGTAATATTGAATTATTTTAATATTTTACGTATTTAATCAATTATATCAATTATAATGTAATTGTATCAATTATATCAATAATTATTTCAATCAAGTTATCGGTTTTTTCTTAAGAAACCTAGAAAAAACTATTGTAATCGGTTTTTGAAATAAGAAACCTAGGAAAAACTTTACAAATCGGTTTTTGGAAGAAACCTAAAGAAAACTTTATAAATCGGTTTTTTGGAAGAAACCTAGAAAAAACTTTATACAAGTTTTACGCTCAAAACTTGGGGAAAAGGTTGACTAATTTTGGGCCAGATTAGGTAAACTGGGAGTAATTAAATGATTGCTCACCACGTTGTCTTGTTGAAATGAAACCGTCACGGGGCGCTACTCAGGTGATCGGGCTCCTGTCTTCTTCACCTAGTTCTTCTTGTGCTCAACGGTTGAAACCGACGGTGCTGTAGACTGGATGGACCTCTTCTTCTTCAGGAACTCACAGAATTTAACAAAACCGGCGCAATCCCAGACCTCGTCGCCAATTATGTTTTTCGGGAGGAAGACTTCGTTTAAAAAAAAAAACTACTTTACTTTATTCAATACAATACAACGTTAATACTTGGTAGAGCTACTAGATCGATTAATTAACTGACTAGAAAAGTGTCATCCACAGATATTTATAATATTTCTTATCTCATCTTCCTGCGTATTGACTGCAGGTGTTCATTGCTTAGTCTGCAAAATACAACATAGTAATATATCGAATAAATGGCATATAGATAAACAATGTATCTAATTAGTATGGGGCCATATTATGTAATTATATATATATATATATATATATATATATATATATATATATATATATATATATACGCATTAGACTATCTTTACCAAGCCCGCCATAAGACACAGGTGAAGTGAAGCCAGGGTGTGCGGTGATACAAGGGGGGTGTGTATAATTTATACATTTGGGAGTACGTATCACAACCCATTAGAAGCCTGTCATATGGTAATGCCATACCAAGCCTTTTTGTGTAAAAAATAGATGATTCACGGTCTATGGCAAGCCCGAGCAGTGTTGCCAAAATATTCCAGTTGAATATTGCGTCTGAATTATTCCGCTGTATTATTTTCGATTTGTTTCATATTCAGATATATACATGGTGCAGCCAACCGAAGCCACGAATTGAGTCATTGGTTGTATAATGAGGGTGATACCATTTCATCATCGATTTGATATCCTCGGATACCACGAGAGCTGTTTTTCGGAGAATGAAAGATAAGGAAAACGCTACGATTATTTTCTGTGAAATATTGTTTCAAATGTTCATGTAGTAAAAAGAATTCAAAATTTTCTTTATTCTCCAATTTTATTTCAATGTCATTTCAAGTCAATCACTTGAAAAAAGCTTTCACTTGATGAGACCTTCTATTCAAAACTATTCGTGGATAAAAAAGTAGATACTCGTACGACACTAGAATCTCGGAGAGATTTTCTTTCGAAAATTTCAAAGGGTACGCAATTATTTATTGTTTTCAAATACAGGTATCCCCCCAATTCCGTTCGTTGTATTATTTCTGGAAAGGAATCGAAATTCACATTTGAAATTTCGAGATCCAGTTGGACTGAAAGTAACACTTCCCACTCTTCAAATCGAAATGAAGCTCTGTTTGATCACGGATAGCCTTAATTTGACAAGATGTTTTTGTGTAAATGCTTGAAATTACAAGTCATGATGCAGTGCATACCGTGAGTCTCAAAATTGATGACAACGAGAAGTCATAATTGAATATATTGCATTGAAAGATATTGTAGGTGTGCAGATATGACAATTAAAATAAAATCCATATTTTTTGAGAAATGCTTGAAATCAATTTTCTCGGTCATATTTCGAATTTTGATTTTCTTAAACATACGAACAGAAGTGGCGATTAACTGTTACGAAATGTCTTTCTTTTGTTAAAAACATTTTTAGTCGCAACTGTTCCCTATAACATTCGAGTTAACTCTCTTCCTGCTTATAACCTATAAATAGACAGTGAGTAGGGTGAGATTAGGAAAAAAGGGGGTCAAAGTAATGAAACGCTTTTTCTCCACCAAGGGTCTTCAAATAATGCCGTGAATTTTCTTGGAACCCTTTTTTCGAAAAATTTCGTTAAATAGTTTTGTCTAGATATTTCGCTTATCATATTGAATTCTGAATAATATTGATGAGTAAACCCTGTTTGTATTTCGTATACAATAAGCAGGAATAACATCTCTAACATAAAATGTATATCTTCTGAAATATTCAAGAGGAACATATTTGTTGGTAACATTTCGAATTCAACTCTTCTCAAAACTACAAACAAGGTCCAATTCAGAATTCACGTTCGAAATGTCGTCCATTCAGTTTGAGACATATCGATCACGACCAGACTCCGTTGTCTAAACAATTTCATTAGGATCTGAACTATGAAAAACTTAACATACTTTGAGTCGCAACTGTTCTATATTTCGTTCGCGTAAATTTCTTTCTTAATTATACCCCATAAATAGTAATCTAGTGGAGAAGATCTGGAGATCGAAGCGGTCGAAGAAATCGACCCCTATTTCACCGCAACATTCCTCAAATATTCTTAACGAATTTTCTCTGGTGTTAGCAAATTTTCCCTGTACCAATTATTGAATGTGAGGTGCAATTCACGCAAGAAATTTTCGACTAGGTTTTCAAATGAAATATCTGAGTTGGTCGTCTGTGACAAGGCAGAATACAGTTAGGGGAAATTGAAATACAGTTTGAACTTCCTTGACTTTGTTACGTTCGTTATTCCTTGTTGGGTAAATTTAGCTTGGTCAGACCAAATTATATGTTTCAAGAAGTTTTTGTGTTCTTGAATTTTCAGTAAAAATCCTTCACAAAAAATTACCATTTATTGGACGGGGTAAAAATTATCAATGAACAAGATTCTCTGATCTTCTAAATCATCAAAAGATGACCGAGGATGAGTTTGATAATAACACATTACGTCGATTTGTTTTTTTTACGATTACGGTAATGATTTTGTTTCTCCTGTACAATGAAATTCAGCTGGATCCTGAGAAACTTTACTATCGTTATCCAGGTAACTTGGGATATCTGATATCGAAATTGCAACATGTTATGTAAACAATTCTTGCGCTTTCTCCATATATAACAGCTATTTTGCAAAATAAAAATTCTGAACATTTTATTTAGAGAAATGAATAACAAAGAAGGGCAGTATGCTCGCAGGAATGAACATTTTCTGACATATTATCAATTTATTCATTGTTCCAATATTATAAGATTTTTTCAACAATTGATGACGAGAACATTATGGTCGAAATGGAATAAAAATTTTGATATAAAATTGATTTAACCCGGAGCCGATGAGGTGGAGTCTGGCAGACTCCTTCGTATTTTTTATCCGCTATCACTTCTTTGCAGATCAAATGGCAATATCGGGGCTCCCAGCAACTTTCAATTTATGCACGGTGAGTTGCTAGAATCCATCGAAAATTCACAGGAAAACATATTTTCAGTGCAAGGGAATGTGTACAAGCCAGTGTGCTGATTTTGTAGTCAAAAATTTTGAATTCAATGTATTGCGAGAATGAAATAAGTAGGAATGAAAATGTGATATTTTGACATGTTGTCAGCTTTTCCAGTTTCGATAGATTGTTTTCTTCTGCGTTCAATGTTTCATCCACACATTCAATAACTAAAAAAATTTTGATCCTCCTAAAAATTCGTATTCATTTTTTGGCAGTTGATACGGAATGGAAGTTTGTAACGATTCCGCACATTTTCTGCTCTTCGTTTTTAAAATTAATAATTTTTCACTAATATATTCATAAAATTTCATTGAAAATACAAGGTGCGTTATGGAAATAATGAAATAATAATTTGTTTCAGACAATTGAAGTGACACATTCTTATATGTCAATAGTTGCAATTCAATTATCCATGGAGATATTTCCGATGAATCAACGAATTTATGTAGTAAAACAATTCATATTAAATAATTCAGTTGTGCAAGTGCAAAGAAATTTTCGTCGTGAATTTAATGTGAAAAGACACGGACGAATTCCAAAATGCCAAAACATATTTAGGTGGGTAAGAGATTATGGTCTAAGAGGGAATGTGGCATCAAATTTTTGTAGAGGTGTCTGCGTATAGTCAGAACACCCGAAAATATTGAACGGGTAAGACAAGCTGTGATAAGAAGTCCGAAAAGATTTGCATCAAGGAAGTCACTTGTGTTACACATTTCCAACAAGACAATGCGAAGAATTTTTAAAACGTAAATTGCACATATTAATATCGTTATTTTTCAAAATTTTGTTTCAATAAAATGTTTTTAGCTTTTATAACAGATTTTTTTTTAAATGGGTGACACCAAATGCCTAACGCGTTAGTTGAATACATTCATGACATAGTAATTCTATTGTGAGAAGCCAAAAAGAAAGAGCTATGGACAGAGAAAAATCATATAAAATTGCAGGTGTCTGAGAGACAACATCTCACTCTCTATGGCAGTGAAATACCACCTCACCGGTTAATATAACCAGTTGAATTAATTAATAATTGCCAATAATTGTATTTCTCGGGAAGTAAAATTCAAAATACAATGTCCAAAGAAATTGATTTCCCACAATTGAAAAAAACTTTGCAATTCGAAGCAATTCCCATTTTTTCACACATACATTATTTTCCCAAGTTAATTTCTTCATGGCTTCAGAAAAAAAGTTCTCGTTTGAAACAATTTAGTACTAATTTTTTCAAGTTCGCAGTTTGCCAACATTGATAAACATTTTCGAACTGTATAATAATTTGTTATCTCAAGGTCATGACAAAAACTTGATGTTTATCTTTCATGAAAACCTAAAATCGAAAATCATCCAATAAAAAAAATTGTTTTTTGTTTAAGCGAAGCTCTATTTTCAGATAAATATTCATAATTTCATTTGAAAAACAAAATTCTGGCCTAATCTATTATTTTTCTGTTATTCATGTTGATCCAGTTAGGATCAGTGAAAAATTGATCGAAGAATTCCAAAATGTTTGAATATGCAGGGTTTACTTTGGCAATGATGAAGTTCCGGTAAAAACGGAACTATACTTCGCTCGAAAATATTTTATGATTTGAGTTCATCTACTCTTAAACAGAATAACAAAATCTTGAATTCGGATAACTATTCCTTCATCGAATAGGTCCAATGAAACATTTGAAAAAAACACCCTGTAGATGATATCTTGAAAAGCGCAGCTTGAAATACCAATAAATTAAAGTATCATCAAATGAAGACGATTAAATCCAATATTCGTTGATTCTTCCGATGAGAAATTTTTCCTATCCTTCCTAGCGATATTTCTCCATCCATTAGTCTTTCAGGAGAATCATTTTACCCTGAGAACGAGAATTCCGATAGAATGCGACATTGCCAAACTTACAGGCTTCGAATAACAGCGAGGCATAGCGGGATTCCTATAATCGGGGTTATATCGCCAAAATGTATATATTTATATACGGAACTACTGGAGCACCACCTACAGGTGGATCCCGTGAACTAAGCGCGTATATATTGCGATATTATATGGGCGATATTCGGCCCAGGCGAAAATTCGTCTATAGGCTCACTGACCTATTAGGAAGCCTCTGTGAAAGATATACACGCAAATTTTTAGGAAGCCCGATCCGGGCTTCGTGAAAATGATTTTGGCTCAGTAGGGGTAGTCGCGTGTAGCATTTTCGGCTCCGTAAGGTCGCGTAATACGTATATATATATATATATATATATAATATATATATATATATATATATCGAAATTTAGACTCAGATATTGGTTAAATAAGAGGTTTTCCATTTCAGAAATGATGTCTGTGGTATTTCTATCAAATATTTTCGATAAAATTCAAGTAAATATGTGTGAAGGGCGAAAATACGGTGCAAAGTGGCCACATAACTTCCTCAACCTACGATGGCTCTAAAATGTTTGAAAGGCAATGTATTTGTTTCAATGAAAAGCTAGAAGTTTAACCATACTATGCTAGTAAAAAAAATTTTCAAACATTACAAAATCGTTTCTTTCTAGCTGGAAAGATTCTAAGTTCCGATTGTGAATGCCTGAGAGGACAACATATCTGTCACCACATGGCAGTTGCGCTGAATTCATGAAAACAAAAATATGAGCAAAACTGATTCAATCCTCTAGAGGAATAAGCCTTATACCTCTGCTGACAAATATTTGTTTACTTCTATCATATGTAATTTTTGACAACTCGCCTACTTAAGAAAAAGAAAATTCTTTGCCTTTACGAAGGCAAATCGAGAACATTTTTGAAACATAGGTGAATTCAAAATAGTAATCATCGAAATGAATACCATTTTCAATTCCCAGGCTCAGAGATCTTTTATCATGATGAGGCCCAACAAGGCCGAAACCGGTATATCTCTCATCTCAATGACAAAATCTAATATCATTTCTCCAACCTCATGATAAAAGATCTCTGAGCCTGGGAATTGAAAATGGTATTCATTTCGATGATTACTATTTTGAATTCATCTATGTTTCAAAAATAGTGAAGCTTGACCATTAATCACGAATGATAACGTTGATTATATTACCTGCCTTTTGATTTCATTGTATTAATCATATAAATAAATTACAAATCATTTTTTCCATTGTTTTATCAGTTTGACGTAGGATCAAATTGTTAAGCGAATGAAAGTGTTTAGCACTAACTACACCAGTATACCTGAATATAATAAAATAGAAGGGTATCATTGTCTATATGTTTGATTGAAAAGGTGGTTTCCCAATATTTCAAAATTTCCTTCACCTCTTTATTATCTTGTTAGGAAAAATAATTCTCGGCTGAACAAATATTTTCAACAATCGAAAAAAGGAGTATTGAAATAAAATATTCTCAATTTACTGATTCCATTTTCTTTTCTTCTTAACAATACTTCTGAACATAAATTTTTCGCTTATATTGCTCCCGCAAATGCTCGTTTTATTTTCGCTTCTTACTTTCTACGAATCTATCTATCAATCTATCTTTCTTTTTAGGTTCACGATCTGTTCTCCTGAAAAAAAGAAATATATATCAATAACTGATCTATACTGAAAATATATATAATTAATAATAGAGGATGAAGCAAGGCAAGCAAGACAATAAGTAAAAAATAAATGTTAATAATTAATTAAAAGTGAAAAATTGCACCTGCAAGCTTAACTTCGTTCAGTAAAGATGTTTTTTTCTTCAGGAAATGCATAAAAACCAAAGCCATTTCTTGTAGCGTTATGATAACAATTCGCAGAAGAACAGAACGTCATCTTTAACTCAACACAACACGGCTCTATAAATAAAAATCATGTGTTTTTTGACTTTGACCTATTCTACAACTCCTGTAGATTCCAAATATCGCAATTTTGTTCCTTAAATATACCGATAAGAATTTTAAATTTCGATTTCACTGAGAGCCTCTCGTTTGTTGTGACGTCATTCATATCATATATGGAGGCCAATCTGTTGCCTTAGGCCGGTCACTCCGTACCTACAGTTTTAACTGTCAGTTTCAACTGTTCATATTTCTCAGTTAAAGGGCACAGTTGAAAAAATCGAGTTGCACTGAGATTGAAATACCCACTCACGTTCAGTTTCAACTGAGAATTTCAACTGTACAGTTGAAGGTGAGCGACCGGCCTCAGATTAGTAGCGAGTTTTCATTTCTTGTATATTAGAACACTATAATATAGTATATTATGGGATATATCACAAGGTATCGCGGTTTCTCTGGTCGATTTTATCGACACGTGAAATCCCGAGTACAATCAGTTCAGTTTGCCACTAACAATGGTGTTGAAAACCATTATTGACGTTTGTTTTCTCTAATGCCTGACGATGTCAAATTATCTTGCCGAAATGCATTGCACAACCTTTTATAAAAAAGGAATGCATAATTTTTAGTCATTCATCTTTAATAATCATGGAAGTTAATTGAAAGCCATTTAATAGATATTTGGTCATTTTGGAAAATAAGAATATTCTTCGTGAAACATCGTGAAATGCGCATTTCTCGAATAATTAATTATTCAAAAAAATCTTGATCAGCACCTAGAATGCAACTAAGGTTCGGAAGATTCACAGAATTATATTTCTGCTATGTTTTCATGGTTCAGGCGGTAGATCTAAAGCTCGGAGAAACTTTAGTGGCATGATTTCCGGTTCGCGTAGCTCATTATGAATTTTTGAAATGGCTATATAATATAAATCGAGAAAAAAATATGCGAATCAATTGTTAGAATATAAATATGTACAAGTCAGAGACTCACTCTACTTATTGAAGATTGTGATAATTAATTAATGTGACCCCAGCATATGAAAAAAATAAATGAAAAGCGCATGAATATCTTGAATATTACCATTGAGTTTATATATTAATTATATCAATACTCAATGATATTACACAAATGTCTAGAGTTTTCTAGAAAAAGAAAAACTCTGTTTCAAAATTTTTATTGATGTAACGATGAAATTTATATATACATTCGGGAAATATATGGTCAAAATGTGAATCAATATTCATTCCAACAATGAGAGTGTAGATCCTTCATTCAATTACGTTCAGTATAGACCACCGTACCCATATTCATGACCCAAGGCATGTCCATAACTTAAATGATTTCCGTAATGTAACGGATAACTGAGACTTCCATATTGACTACCATATCCCAAGCCATATGCTGGAACAACAGGGGCAGCTATCACAGTTTTGGCAACGACCGGCGAAGGATAATCTATTCTTGAGGTATAGCTCGTAGCTGCGGGAATACCGTAGCCTCCTACTAAATAACCTGGAGCAGCGGCTACGCAGGATACAAGGGCGAGAAGGAGCACAAGTTTGTTCATTTTCAGATATTAGTTATTGGTACTGCAATGCTTCAGTGAAATATGAATTGCAAACATTTGTTCGCGCTATTTATATCCGATTCTAAAAACATTTCTCCAATTTTACCTCTACATGTACTTGAACTTGAATGAATCAACCGAAAAACAACGGCAGTCATGCATGGATTTCGACCCTGAATTCAGATTCAAGTCTGTCCTAATATATTGATGATCCAATTGTTAACAAAAGAAAGGACATTACCAAATTTTTAATATATTTTAAGTTCCTTGGGTGAATTTCTCACCATTGAGTATTTCCATTGCGAAAACAAGAATGTATTTATGTTTCAGTATATTCGTTATGATTTGGGAAACATTTTAGGTTGAATAACAATTTAATATTGCTAATCCACGAAATCTCATGCCAATGTATAAGGCATAGATTTCTTTCGATATTTTGGATTTTCCGTACAACTAAAAGTTGAAAGGAGTTTTCAAATTTTCTAACTTCATGTCCTGAAAATTTCCAGACGTAAACAACCCTGACCATCAAGAAGCTCGGGTGTACAGACGTTGCTGATAATATTTCCCGAACTATAAAAGCCCTTAAGAAACCACTTAAGAAAATATTCACATAATTAAAAGATAAACTCCATATTCATAATAAATGCAACGTGATATACAAAATTGATTGTAATGATTGTGATAAATGTTATATAGGTCAAACAACTACAAAATTAAAACAGAGAATTGCACTTCATAAAAGTAACATTAGAACAAAAAAATATACATGTGCTCTTGCTGCTCATTCTATAGAAGACCATCATGAACCAAATTTTGATGATGTAGCAATAATAGATGTGGAAAGAAATTCTAAAAGGGGAAATTTTCTTGAAACGGTAAGAATCGCACAGCATGAGAACAGTATTAATTCTAGAAGAGATATAGGTAGTTTCAGCTCCATATTTTCATATCTCATAAGTTTAGAGTTCCATAAATTCAACTTAGTGTTAAAAAAATATTCGGATTTCATTTTCCTAAATCTATACTCCCCGTCAATGAATTCCGGACAGGCAAAATTTTTGTCAAAATCAACACCCTGTATCTTTTTTCGTGGTGCTGCGATTTTGTTGAAATTTTCACCAGGTATAGTATTGGGTCTTGTTATATCAACCTGAAATTTACTTTGCAAAAATATCTGTAGTTTATCCCTCATACAGGGAGAAACAAAACCTTGTTTTATACCCTCTATTTCTAAACACCCTGTGGAAGATTTGAGGCGGAAAATTTGATATCATTAAGTTTTAATTTGAAGTGTGACCCTTTCTTAACAAAATGTTTTTTGATTTACGTCAGTATCTGCTTTAAAAAAAAAGATACACATTTTAAAAGAACAATTTGAAACATTACAAAATCTTATCGACGAGGAAACATACACAAACATCGGAAAATTAATAGCGTGTATTTCCACCTCGCCTTCTCATCACTTCTACCTTACGATGTGGCATACTTTCAATGCATTTCCGAATTGCTTCTGGGGGAATATTTTCCCGTTCTTCAGAAGGGCTGTTCGTAAATCGGGCAAGGTGTTGGGCTGCCGATTTTGAAAATGTCTTCCTAGCATATCCCATACATGTTCAATTGAATTTGAATCCGGACTTCTGGCTAGCCACACGAATCGTTGAATATTCGTATCTTCAAAGTATTCTGTTACAACCCGTGAAACGTGAGGCCTAGTATTGTTCTGCATTACCAGATATTGTTGTTTGCCCCAGAAGCAACTCGTAAATGCATTGAAAGTATGCCACTTCGTATGGTAAAAGTGATGAGAAAGCGAGATGGAAATACACGATATTCATTTCTAGATGTTTTTTTTATGTTTACTAGTCGATAAGGTATTGTTATGTTTTAAATTGTGGTAAAAATTGAAAAAATGCAACACTTTCTTTGATTATGTGTATCTTTTTTTCAAAAGCAGATACTGACGTAAATTAAAAAACATTTTGTTAAGAAAGGGTCACACTTCAAATTAAATTTTAATGATATCAAATTTTCCGCCTCAAATTCACTACAGGGTGTTCAGAAATAAAGGGTATAAAACAAGGTTTTATTTCTCCCTGTATAACGGATAAACTACAGGTATTTTTGCACGTTAAATTTCAGGTTAACATTACAAGACCCAATACTATACCTGGTGAAAAATTCAACAAAATCGAAGAACCACGAAAAAAGATACAGGGTGTTGAATTTGACAAAAATTTTGCCTGTCCGGAATTTATTGACGAGGAGTGTAGATATGAATTGGCTGTTAATTCGACCTTCCATGTCATAAAATTTTACAAGCTTCAATATGCTCCCTAATTCTCTCATTTCAAATTTTGAAAATAAAGAAAAATCGAAAAAAAAATTAATTAATTTCGAGATTGATACTTGCTCAGGAATTAGTGCCCTTTCAGCAAATTTGTTTTTTGATTTTTTCCCTGTTGAAAATTGCTTCCCACGGACAAAGTATTGTATTTTTACAATGGAATGAGGTTGAAACCATTAGGTTTGTTCAAAGCTAATGTGTATTATATCAGGAAAAGTGTTAATTTTCACAACATTGAGGGGGAGGACCTCCATTAGTGGGAAGGCATTGCCTTCAAATTTCTGAATGTTGGATAGTGAATGTGAATTATCCTACAATTGAAACTGATAACCTATTTCACCTAAGTGGCGGTCATTCGTAGATGACTGAATAATATGTAGTTAATTGATCCCTCATTGATTTTTGGCATAGTGATGGTTTATCATGTTTCCATTCTACTGTTTCGATTTTAGCCCTAGGAAATGTTTTCCGATAAAATCAAAAATTTTTTAACTCTGGATGATTTTGGCGCCCCCTCAAGCAGGGGGCCGGGGCAAGCGCCCCGCTTGCCCCCCCCCCCAGATCTGGGCCTAGGGAACGTTTGCACTCAGATTATATGGGACCTTTAAACAGTAAGTATTATTCGATTTCGATAGATGCTCACACAAAGTGGGTCGAAGTGCACATACTTTGTAGAAGTTCCGGAATTAAAAGTAGGTAGGAAACGGCATGCAAATCAGCTAGGTAAAACTTATCAACCTCATCATGTTGATGGCATAAATGTACCAAGCGAACCTTCGGAAGCTGATGTTCATGAAGATTTTAAAGATGATGGTTTGGAAAATAAGGTTGAGATTGAGCAAGACCTAATGATTACAAATAGACTGAAAAGAAATATTAAACTGGTAGTCCGATTTAGTTATGATCATAAATGATATTCAGATAGTAATTAGTAATTAAGTTAGTTAGTTAGTAAGGTAAATTTTAGCATTTGTGATTTAGATAAGGGATTAAGGAGGGAAGTGTAATTATTAATTATTGGTATTATTTTATGTTAAGGAGTTGCATTGTTTTGGTTATGGGTAATCTGGGGGAATTAAGGAAGACTCCCCTCGCTTAAGTCAGACGTTGTGCGAATGCTTATTAGATTACATCTAATCAAATGAGTGTATCATTTCTGACTCTACCTCCAAACCTTGGAGGTAGTGTGCAACTCACTATGGTGTTGAAATACATTATTGACGTTTGTTTTCTCTAATGCCTGATGATGGCAAATTATCTTGCCGAAATGCATTGCACAATCTTTTCTAAACAATGAATAAATAATTTTTAATCATCCATCTATAATAATCATAAAAGTAAATTGAATGCTATTTAATGGATATTTGCTATTTTGTAAAATAAGAGTATTCTTCGTGTAACATCGTGAAATGCGCATTTCTCGAATAATTAATCATTCAAAATAATCTAGATCAGCACCTAGATTGCAACTATGTTCGGAAGATTCACAGAATTAAAATTCTGCTATATTTTTACGGTTCAGGCGGTAGATCTAAGGCTCGGAAAAACTTTAGTGGCATGATTTCCGATTTCGCATAGCTCATTATGAATTTTTAATATGGCTATATAATTTTCTCTCTGAATCGGAAAAAATGATATGCGAATCAATTGTTAGAATATATGTATGTACAAGTCAGAGACTCACTCTGCATATTGAAGATTGTGATGATTAATTAATGTGACCCTAGCATATGAGAAGATAAATCAATATCGCATGAAATTCGTGAATCTTACACAAATATTTTATAAATGCCTAGAAGTGTTCTAGAAAAAGAAGAACTCTGTTTCAATATTTTTATTGATGTAACGATGAAATTTATATATACATTCGGGAAATATATGGTCAAAATGTTAATCAATATTCATTCCAACAATGAGAGTGTAGATCCTTCATTCAATTACTTTCAATAAAGACCACCGTACCCATATCCATGACCCAAAACATGTCCATATCCTAAATGATTTCCGTATTGTAACGCACTTCCATAAGGATAACTGAGACTTCCATATTGACTACCATATCCCAAGCCATATGCTGGAACAACAGGGGCAGCTATCACAGTTTTGGCAACGACCGGCGAAGGATAATCTATTCTTGAGGTATAGCTCGTAGCTGCGGGAATACCGTAGCCTCCTACTAAATAACCTGGAGCAGCGGCTACGCAGGATACAAGGGCGAGAAGGAGCACAAGTTTGTTCATTTTCAGATATTAGTTATTGGTACTGAAATGCTTCAGTAAACTATGAATTGCAAACATTTGTTCGCGCTATTTATATCCGATTCTAAAAACATTTCTCCAATTTTACCTCTTCATGTACTTGAACTTGAATGAATCAACCGAAAAACAACGGCAGTTATGCATGGATTGCGACCCTGAATTCAGATCTAAGTCTGTCCTAATACATAGATACTTCAATTATTAACAAAGAAAAAACATTACCAATTTTTTAATATATTGACTTGGGTGAATTTCTCACCATTGAATATTTCCATTGCGAAAACAAGACTGTATTCATGTTTCAGTATAGTCGTTATTATGATTTGTGACACGTTTTAGATTGAATAATAATTTAATATAACTACTTCACGAAATCTTATGCCAATGTATAGGGGCTTAGACTTCTTTCGATATTTTGGATTCTCCGTACAACAAAAAGGGTTTAAAAAAGCCGGATGTTGAAAGGTTTTTTATACTTTATCTGTCTTGGAACATTCCGAATGTAAACAACCCAGACCATCAAAGAATCTCGAGCTACACAATCGTTGCTGATAATATCACCCGAACTATAAAAGCCCTTAATGCCTAAGTATATTATAGTATATAAGTATATATTATAAGTATATAAGTGGAAAAAAAATTGACGTTGCTTCCTCATTCTCAAATTTTCAATTTTGAAAATGAAGAAAAATCGAGAGGAAAATAAATTGTTAAGTTCTTATAGTGAAGCTGAAAAAAAACCCTCACCTCATCCGTGAAAAAAGAACAGTTTCATGTTATCCGTTGATGGGCTCAGATAAACAGATTATTCACAAAAACGACTCGCAATTCTTAATCTGTAATGAAAAAAGACAAAAGCAGAAAAGAAACCAACTATTTAGAATAAATTAAATTATTTCGAAATTAACAACCCATTTCAAAAATGCATTTGTTACTTTGTGTATAGCCTCCAAACAATCTTGAAATTTATAAATGGAACACATATTTATAAGGTGTTCTATAGTCTCCTCATTTTCCCCACACTCACTACTAGGGCTCTCAACCGAATACCATCGGAAGAGCATGGCGATTTAGAACAGACCATATTCTCCTGGGAAGGTCAGAACCAGGAACTCTGATGGAAGGATCAGAAATAAGATCTTTATTGAAAACATTGGATACATTCCATTCAGATTGCAAAATTTCTTTGTCGCTTCCCTTCATATCAATCAGAAAATTTGACCAAAAAGGTTTACGTCTCTTCAATCTGGGGACCTTATCATCTGGAAAATAGGTGACTATGGGAAATTAATTCGGAAACGAATTGAATTTTTTCCAGAAATTCAAAGCTGTTGTCTCTCTGCGAATATGGGGAGGGACAATATTTGAGAGGATTGGTAACCAACGAGTAGGTGTAGACTTGATGGTACCAGTAATAATCCTCATAGAAAAATTTAGTTGGGCATCAATTTTTTCTACATGAACACTGTTCAACCAAACAGGGCAACAATATTCAGCATCAGAAAAAACCAAAGCAAGCGGTGCCGTATACGAAGTAATGTTACATCAGCGCTCCATGAGGAACCTCCTAATTTCTGAAGAATATTGTTTCGAGTTTTAAGCTTCAAACGTAGATCATCTAAATGGGTGTTGAAATTTAGAGGGGAATTTAGTTTGATTCCCAGGTATCTAGGATTGAAATTATGTTTTAAGGGAGAAGAAACGAGAGTTACACTCAATTTTCCATATTTCTGATGATTATTCAAATAAAATCACGAGACCTCGGTTTAATATAATGATAGTGGAGGTGAAGGTTCGAGTACCGGTCCCAAACCTAAAGAGACAAAATATATTCAATCATACAAAACAGCATTTACCAGAATTCAAAAAATTGATATCAACTGGCGAAAAATGGCAACAGTTTTTTCTGTAAAGACTTGAAAATCTCTTGAATGTTTTCCTTAACGATTTCGTGCCAACAAGACTGTGAAAAGGATTTGAAAATTAAATATTTGAAGTGGAATTGACTCTTTAATAAAACATAACGGTCAAAAATTCACTCGGATAAGGGGATAAGGAAAAGTTGTAACGTTGTTCGCAGCTCAATATCAGTTAAATGTCTCTTGACCACTTGTACCTAATGGGAAAAACTACTTCAGAATAATATCTGTGTATCCCACACAATTCATATGCTCCTGAAAATTTCATTCACAAATAGGATCTTACGTAAATTCCAAATTCTCGGTAGGACCTACTTTGAACGATACAACGAGCTGCATATATTATTACCATTGAGTATAAATATAAAATATAAGGAATATTAATACTCAATGTTATTAGAAAAATGATAGTTGGGAATCAAATTCCAAGATACAACAAATCTATTGTTGCAATGATATGATTGGTAAAAAAAATAATGACTATTGAAGTTGTTTTTGACAAAAGTGACAAAAAAATAAATAATGAAAAAAGAGCAATTCTCAGGAGTCAGGACCTAGATATAAAACAATTGGAGTTTTATTCAACTTCTTGAAAGGAACAATGCAATCGAAGTGATGGTGGGAGCTCCAAATGACAGCTGGCAAAACCTCTAGGTGGCAATGTGCAAAGAACGAAGAATATCTCTAATTTCTGGATTTCCGAGAGAATTCGTCGATCTGACATTGTTCAAGCTCCAATTTACCACCTCTATCTTTCCTCGTGCTATTCCAGCAATGAAATTTTTGGTGGTATATAAATCCCCAGTCGCTCAGAAAATTTAAGCAGGCTAATCCGGCTTGAATCGTAATAATTATTACCAAAATCTGCATCTTCTAAAATATAGCCTATATTCCGAGCGTTATTCACTCCGATGTCGTTCGCGGCAAATTTCAGAAAAAATAAAATTGATCTCAACAAGCGAATATAGTCAATTTCACTAACAAATAGTTATCTTCAAGTCACATTATTGGAGAAATACGGAACCACTTCGAAAAAAAGGTAAACGAATCTAAATGGAACAATTTTGAATAATTTGGAAAAATGCATTGAATCTCTTGACAAAGTTCAAAAATTCAAAAGCAATCTGCAATAGAAAATTCCACTGCTGATTCAACATCAACAAAGAAGTTGGAGAAAGACATTCGACGAGATAAAAAAATGAATATCTATTCTTCAATTTCAAATCTTTTCACAGTATTGATTTTTTCAAATAGAAATTCCTTTATTCTTATTAGGTATGATTTATATTGTTTGAGTTTTTTGCTGTTTACGTATGTGTTACGTCACGTTTAAGTTACGTTCATTTCGAATGAAGCATTAGTACTGAGATTTAAAATACCAAAAATAATAGTGGACACATTTTTTTTTCTGATTCCTCTGTCAAATGTAGACGCTGTTACTTTAGCTGAGTGTATCGCAGCAATATATTTGAAGAATTATATTCCTTATACAAAAAAATTTGATCTGTTTTGCCGCTGACGAAGCGAATGTTATGATGGGAAAAATTATTCTTTAATGAAAAAAAAAAGAAATTCTGAATGTCTAAATTTATACGTCACGAAATGTATGTGCATCATACGCCTGCCAAAACTGACTGGATACGTAGATCAAACTAGGGATATTGTTATATCAAAATTCTTCATCCTTCTCAAAGAAAATGGTAATCGACTCACAGCAATCTATTGGAGCAGTATAATTCATTTAGATTTTATTTATTGGGGCTGTTGCGAATCATGACAATGACCAGATTTTGCAGAGACCACTTAATTATTTTTATTGTTCTTATATTTCGTTCTTCCACTTTTTAATATCTTGAATAAAGATATGCAATCTGAAAATCCAAAACTACACGTGTTATACAAAAATGTTGCTAATATATTGAGCACGTCTACAAAAAACCTAAAAATGATTGAAAAATACTTTTAATTGCTCTAAAATTTGAAGCACTCCCTAAATTTCGATAGCATCGGTAAAAAGGGATACTAGACACCGCAGCGACTAGCTGTATACAGTAATGTGTGTTCCTCGAAAAAAGAGAATGTGACATTTATATAGCTTTTTTTCCCTTTCAGTGCCTCAATGAGTTCATTACAGTACTAAAAGTACTTAGTGCTGCAAAAGAACTCATTCCAGCATTGTTTTCAGTTATATTTTTCGTTTTGTGGTTGTCAATACTGACTTCTGATCCTATCAATTTTCAATCAAATCAATTCGAATTCCGTGATTTGTTAAATACAGAAAGTCACACCAACTGCCAATCTGAATCTGAAGTTCACAAAACTTGACTGAAATAGGGAAAATATCGTCTGAAACTCGTTGCAGAAGGCAATCTAACACTCATTCGTTCGAAAACTCGCTCCTTTGTCGGTCCATTCCGCAACTTGTTTTAGAATAATATATACAAATTTTCTATTTCTTTTAATGTGATGTAGTATTAAATCACTGAATCTCTATCTATATTATTCATTTTACTTCACCTTGCATAATCCTTCATAACTGAACACTACTACAGGGTCTTTATAAATTGATTGATACAACCTAGTTGGATTTGGTCTGTTTTTGAACTCTAATATAACACCTTTTTTCAATATTCAGATGGTGTCATTTTTTTGGTTGTCTTATAAAATATTTCTGAATATGCAAAATTGCAGAGAAGAAAAGTCTCTTTATGAAACGCCAAACTGAAAAAATCAACCATGATGTTACAATCATTTATTAAGACCTTGTAGTTATGATATATCAACACCTCAAACGTTTTTCTGTTCAGTAAAGTTGATTTCAACGAACTATTTTTATTGGGTTCGTACAGGACGACTCCCTTTAAACTGTCGTGGGTAGAGTGTAACACGTAGCTTCTGAATAAAGTTACGAATACTTTCCGTTTTCGCCCTGTAGCTACTGAATTTGGTGATCCTTTGTTGGACTTATCGTGTGAAATGAAATACTTCAGTGAAATACTTTGAATAGCTGGAACAATGGTACTATAATATTATGAATGTTGCGAAAGAAGGTTATCTCATAATTCATTCATATTTACAACCAGAAATATACAAAATCTTATGAAAATACATTCTGCCTTTTGCAATAGTCAAAATGAAGGCTCAAGGCGTGGTAAATGAATTGAAACACATAAACATAACAAAAAGTGTAACTATACCATTCTCTAATTTTAATTGGAATAACTATTTGGACCGAGTTCTTAATCCAAGGTCGGTATCTATGAGTTATTATCTTTGTTTTTTGGACAATTCATTCAAGTTCAAGTACATGGTATGGTAGAATTGTTGGAGAAGTTCCATAAATTGTATATAAATAGTAAGAGCCGAGCTACGAAAATCATAATTGACTGTGGCATTGCAGTATCAATAACGGCGTTGTCAAAATGTACAAATTTGTTTTTTGTTCTCGCTCTTGTATCCTACGTAGCAGCTGCTCCGGGATATTTAATAGGGGGTTACGGTATTCCCGCAGCTACGAGCTATACCTCAAGAGTAGATTATCCTTCGCCGGTCGTTGCCAAAACTGTGATAGCTGCCCCTGTTGGTCCAGCATATGGCTTGGGATATGGTAGTCACTATGGAAGTCTCAGTTATCCTTATGGAAGTGCGTTAAATTACGGAAACAATTTAGGATATGGACATGTCTTGGGTCATGGATATGGATACGGCAGTTTATACTGAGAAATTCCAAAATAATTTATGGCCATATTCAAATCTAGGATCATCAAATAGTACCTATGTCAAATGGATCTAAACTGATAATAAACATACATCACACATTTACAATATATCAATAAATAATATTTAATAATGTTGTTGCTTCCTTCGAACAATGAATTTTTTTTCAAATAATCTCATAGTAGAAATAGTCAGATACCAAAGAACAGACCGTAGTACTCCAATAACATTGTATTTCTGAATAATATTTCAAATATTTCGCTATATCTCGATACCTGTAAGAGATATTCGAAAATTCTCAAATTCCCTCTTTTAGAATTTTTTCGGTTTATCTGCTGCATATAACATCGAATTATAAATATTAATCACCTTTAAAAAAATATGGAGAAGAGTTGGGGTCTTATGAATGAGACATATGTAGTTTTTAGGATCCGATTTTGTTGACATAGAACATCTTATACAGAGTATCTCGCATAAGATGGAAAACAATTAAATGGGATGCGAAAGACATCCCTAGAATCACGAAAAATCCAGATACCGGTAGATTCGGGTGACTTGGGACAATGATCAATATTGCAGATTCCTTTCTTTCTTGCCATGTCCTTTTCGGTTTGTACCAAAGTTAATTCCTATTGATCTTGTAGGTAGAGTGGACCTTCTCTATCTCTACGAGTATCATACATTATTTTCTGTAAATCGTGGATTGAAAAAAAGTGAAATATTTATATAAATATACTTCATTGATTTCAAAATCAAAAATATTGATTGGTAGAACTGTTTTCTTCCTTATAAATTTGACAAATAATATATGTATAAATCCATGACAGAAGGCCAATATATAATCAATAAATAATACCATGAAAACTGTGGTAGAATGAAATATTCTCACGTTATTTTGTTCTACAAGATGTGACAGATTGAACGATTGACACAAAATTAGAGAAATCATTTTTCTCAATCAACTATGGCGAAGACTAAAAGAAAAATAATCTTCATCTATCCGAGATGATCAGAAGTTGCGGCCAGGTGATGAAATCGCTTAACTAGTTTTTAGTGTTGATTTGGCTATGGTGAAATCAAAAAATTTTATATAGACGTTTATTCAACGATGAAGCACAATTAGATGGTATTAGTAATTTTAATAATTCACGAACAAATTTTCTTTGCACAATACAGATTCTCATATAATGTTGGATTTGGTGTTTTTAATAAGAGATTGGTTGGTCTGCAAGTGTTTCCAACCTTTCTAGTTGGCGATGTTCATTTCGATTCTGTTCGAAATACTTCACATCTGTTTTGCTTGATGGTAATGTATTTTCAACACGAAGGTGCTCCTTTCAGGGCCATTGTGGCCAGCAAATTCTTGAACGAAAATTTTCTGAATCGTTGGATAAGTGGAGAAGGATCGCTTAACTGGCCTGCTAGGAGCTTCGACTTGGATACTATCGATTATTTTGTTTGACGTTACTCGAAATCAAAGGTTTACTCTACACGAATAAACGATAGAAAGATTCGAGGACACTTACAACAAAATGAAAATTGATTAAGATAAGAAAATCAATAACTAGTTTGATAAAACGAGCCTTTCGGTGAAAATTTTGGAACTTTTTTGCTCTCTGTTTCAGAGGTTTTCTATAACATTAAGGTTTCTCATAAGGATCTTATGTTTTTCATTACTCATTTCCTCATTTATTTTTAATTGATGTATTTATTTTTATTAAGATTATAAGATAAATGAATTTTATCATCAATGTTTTCGTTTTCAGTTTTGATATCACTTTTTGAAATCATTACAGATTTTTCCATTGTAACCCAAAAATCCAATTATATTCGTTCAATTAATAGAAAAAGGATAAAATTAACCTATTGTTTTGTCCGAATATACAGGATTTGACTAGATTCATGAAGTAGTAAAATATAATGTGGGAGTAAAGATTTTTTCTATTATCGAATATCCCTACAAAATTTCAGGAATTCTGATGTTGGTACAGGGTCTTTCTTTTGGGTAGAATCTTATTTATCAATAATTCCTAGGCTGGACCTGAAGAAAACTTCAGTTATTTCAACACTATGACCTATTCGTTGAAGAGACGTACTAAATATCATCAAAACTGGTAAAAAAAATTAATTCTCGAATCTTCCCGCTGGAACGAGATGAGAAATATTCGAGATGAAAACAACGAATATCATTGTTTTCCTCAAAACAATCTCCCATTAAATATTCCCCATTGAATATGAATGGTTACTCTGTTGAAGTTTTAACGTAATATGGAAAATGTAACAGATATTGGGACACTTCTTCAATTATTCATTATTAATGTGAACTGTTCAGAAGGAAAGAATTCAGGGGTCACCATCAATGCGTGACAACCTTTGTTGTACGGTAGGTAGTTATAATTGGATTCAAGTATATTGGTATTTCGAAACTACTTTTTCATGAATTCCAATATTTTCAGAAAAGTATTTAAGCCAGGGTTTCATTCTCATGAAATCACAATTAGTTCTGATTTCGATATAAAAACAATCATAAATCGTGTAAAATGCTGAGATTCTTCATCCTCCTTGTTATTGTTTCATATGTTGCTGCAGCTCCAGGTTATGTCCTCGGAGGTTATGGTGTACCTGCTGCTACCAGCTACAGCTCTAGAATCGACTATCAAACCCCAGTTGTGACCAAAACTGTTATTGAAACGCCTGTGGCCTCTCCTTATGGATATGGTTTGGGATACGGAAGTATACACGGAGCTCATGGATATCCTTACCAAAGTGGATTATACTACGATAATGGTTTGAATTATGGATACCCCCTCAGTCATGCTCATGGATATGGGTACAGCTCTTTATACTGATGCTATATGGATGCCACTAGAATTCATCAAATCTATACTCGGTCGATAAAAAAATGGCAAACTTTCTGAAAAGTACAAAGTAGGGTGAAATCATGCCCTGATTTTTATGAGTAATGCCGTATTTTGAGCCAATAAAATATAATGTTCAACTTGATTTACTTGTTTCACTACTAGAATCAGAATAACTTCTCCTGTCTCATATTACGCAGGGTGTTTTCTTCATATTCACGAATTCAATTTCTTCGTTCAGTCAAAAACAGCAGATTGTTATGAAAAACCAAATCAAGAACAATGAAGATTAATTGTGCAAAAAAAATTTTTCTCCATAGATTAGATTATTAGATAGTTCTTTTCTCCAAATATACCTCCAGTGGCGTGGTGACCTGTGTTCGGCGTGTTCGAAGAACACGGGCCCGGGCTGTAGATGACTATAATTTTCTACTTTCAACTTTGGTGGTGAAACCACAAAAACGTTAGTGACACTAGATCGACCAATTAAGAAATTAAGGATTCGACATGTTATCACACATTATATAGAAAATGAACGAGTGCTATTTAAAATCCACGAATCTGTTTTAGGGTTATTCCAGTAAAGAACCAGACATTTTAAGAGACAATAATCGATTTCAAGCGAATAACCGGTAAATACCGCAGTTATTGTTGGTTTTGCCCTAGGTTATAGCCCTTACTCAAATGAATGACCTGTCTGAATGACCAAAAGCGCTTGAATGCAGTTGGTAATTACCAATGATAACCGGTTATTCGCTTGAAATCGATTAATGATCTGCCCCTAAAAAAAGCTTCGTGGATATAGATATGATGAAGCTGCGAACATAAGTAGTGTATATGAAGGTTTTCAAGCTGAACGCGGTTAATAATATAAATGTAATTCTTAATGACTCAGTTAGGGATGTTGAAGATATAAGGACTGTGACTTTTTGGTCACAGCATTAAACAATGGGCTCCGTTGCAAAGTGTAAACCAAAACCAATGTAAATTCACAATAAAAAATAGCACCTACTCGTTGGTCCTCGAGACCACATGCTTAGAAACTCTTCTTTTCATATATGTACACGTATTGAAAGCTCCAGCGAAACAGATTTCAACTTCTGCTCATCCCACCGTGGCAAGGTATTTGAAACGATCGATTCGATCGTTATTGAAACATATATTAAAAATAACAGTGGACACTGTGTCTAAAATTCTACAACATAAGGTAAACAATTTTGAGAAGGCATCTGAACTTTATTTATTTATTTATTTATTTATTTATTTATATAAAGATAAAAGCCGAGGTAAAAACCTATGAGACTCAGCATATAACAATTTAAAATGAACACATAATTTCTAGTAAAAAAAGCACAAAAGAAATAAAGAAAACCATTATTGAACATCAACCAATACTTGGTCCGAAAAGATCTAATCTATTCTCAAACACACCTACACTGGGGGAGTTCACCACTTCACTTCCCAATGCGTTCCAACTTTGAAATACTCGATTGGACAGAAAATGCTGTCTGGGTGTTGTCCTGAAATTTTCCTTGCGGAGCTTCAAATTATGTCCTCTCAGGTTATTGTTGTTCAGCGAATACAGCCGGGATAGGTCGGGCCCAAGATCTCCGTGCAAAATCCTGTACGTGAAAATTAAATCACCCCTTTTCCTGCGGTCTGCGAATGAAGGTAGATTCATGATCCTTAGGCGATCTTCATACTGAGGTCTTATATGTCCATATGGTATTCGGGTTGCCCAACGCTGCACCGACTCCAAGAGCTCGACATCCCTCTTGAGAATAGGACACCAGACCGGTCCGGCAAACTCCAAAATAGGACGTACATAGGTCTTGTAAATGTTGCTGCCTACCCTGGGGTCGCAATAGCGGAAACATTTTGAAACAAGGTAGACAGTTTTGCGAGCCTTAGCACAAATGCTCTGGACGTGCTCTGACCAACTCAAATCGCCAGAAATAACAACGCCAAGATCATTGTGAGAGGACGTCTGATCCAGCAAGCGGCCAGCCAGAGCATATCGATTACGGGGATTTTTCTTCCGAATGTGGAGAACAACACATTTGTCGAAATTCAAAGGTAGCAACCAATTATTACACCATTCTTGCAGAGTATTCAAATCACCCTGTAATATCATGTGGTCTGAAGCTTTTTATGAAAATATAAAACGAATGCTTGATAATTTCAATTAAGTTGTAACTGAAGCTATTGATTTAGCGAATGGGTGGGGTACTACTACTGAAATCACAAGAAAAAATTCTCGTCCAAAATTTCCTTTGACGAAACTTAAAGCCATTATCAAATTCAAACAATTCAAGAGGAAGTTGAAATTAAAGTATTTTATAGAAAAATAGATACAATTATATCTCAGATAAAAGAACTAAGTTCTGCACTTAACAATGGTTATTGTTGCCATGGGTCAACGAAGGTATCTGGTATTGTAAATGAGGTTGACCGAACACTAGATATTGCTAATATTGTGACAACTTGAAGAAATTCAAATGCCAGAAAAAAAATTTGATTGCGCTTTGCTTTGTTCTGCTTCTCTATTTTACGGTTCATTTGCCAATATTATACTAATTGTACTTTCATATATGAATTCCGATTTCAATTTTTGTTTTTCTTTTGCTTAAAGTTAAGTAGGTATACGTGGTACTTTTGTTTGCCAATATTCGAAGATCGAAGATGACAAAAAAATGTGCTTGTTTTATTTTTTCTTTATGGTATTTTCTGAATTATGTATCTAGCAAAAAGCGCTGCTGGCTGCTAGTAAGGCAGTAGGGGCCCGGAAAATATCTCGAACACAGGCGTTACTACGCCGCTGGATACCTCTACCTACTATCAGTTTCACAAAAATAATGCAGACATAATGTTGGGGTTGCCTATTATTTATCTGGACGAAGTAGGTACTGGTTGCCAGTTTGTGTTTGTGTTTGTTGAAATCAGTTACTTTCACTTGTGTGATAATAGAAAAAAAAATTTATATCAGCATAAGAGCTGTTTTATTGTGATGCACAGCTCAATTTTTCAATGAGAATAATTACTGGAACCTTCCGATCTACACCTATCCAATGGCTACCAGTGCTATCAAATATAGTTCGTCCCCATATTCGAAGACAGTCTGCAACTTGGAATTCTTGGAATAAATTCAATTCATTTCCGGATTCTTTTCCGATACTTTCCTACGTTCCAGAAAATAGAATTCCAAGACTGAAATCTCGTAAACCTATTTGGTCGAATAACTTTCTTAATTCGAACTTCAGCTACAACAAAATCTGGAAATCCGAATGGGATGTATGTTCTTTATCTAATAAAGATCTAATATCTGATCCATCGAATAAAGTTCCTGGTTTTAACCTTCCCAGGAGAATATGGTCCCTTTTTAATCTAATAAGAACAGGTCATGGTCGTACCAATAGCATGCTTTTCAAGTGGAATTCGGTTGATAGTCCTAATTGTGAATGTGGTGAATCAGAGGAAACAGTTGAACACCTAATTAATAATTGTTCGATTTATAAATTCCAAGATGGCATTAGAGCCATACACAATATATCAAACTCATTTTTGCAATGGGTTGAAAATTTCAGATCAATTTGATGAAGTATAAATTGAATTCTCTTGCTGTTCTGTCTTTTTTTATTTTCAGGTTGGAGTTTGTGTTTGGAAATCCTTCCTTTCCTCCGAAGAGCCGTCCCGCTGATCGTGATGTCCTTCTATATAGAATATTAAAATACAACAATTTTATTTTATTTTTTTAACGGGGAGACAGGTTTTTTTTCGGCTGAGGTTTTTTCCCCTGGCTCTATAGTATTGTATGATACTGGTGATGATAGTATCGTATGATACTATAGTATCATACGAAGAATGTTGTGGTACCCCGTTCTTTTTTTTTACCTCAGCTTAGGTTCTTTTTGTTTCAACATTCATTGTATTATTTTAGCTCTCTTATTCAAAAGAATATATATATATATAATATATATATATATATATATATATATATATATATATATACATATATAATATATATATATATATATACATATATATATATATAATATATGTACAGCGGGACATATGGGAACCGATTCGGAGATCCAGCGGTATATGTGGGGACCTTTGGTACTTTTTGGACCGGACCCAATAGTTTTATAGACGCTGTGGTATATGCGAGGACCGGTCCCAATTTGTTTCCATTGGTGTATAGGTAGATATGGGTACCGTTTCCGAAATAGATAAAACGGTAATTATTGGGACCAGTGTACATATCAAATACGGAATTTCTTGGTCAAGTACAAATCTACTTGGGAATAATATTTTCATTCTTTCTGGAATTTTGATCTATAATGCATTAATAGTTTTTTGAATATTCCAATCATTTTCAATTTTCCGCTCGTATGGATATTCATAAACACAGAAATACAAAATAACATCATAACCTAAGTTATATCCATTGAATTTCTCAAGGATCGAATTGTATTCGAGTTACTCGAATATACATCATTTTATTGAAGATTCGAGAACGAAACAAATCAATCTGATGAAATTGTCTCTTGTAATGAATACCGTTTCCAGAATACTTAGATAAAATGGTTGTTATTGGGACCAGTGTACATTTAAAACAAGTTATTTCACGTGAAATACAGATATTCCTGTCTGGAAATAATATTTTCATTCTTTGAGGAATTTAATTTTCTAATGCGTGTACCGTTTGTTGGAGATTCCATTCATTTTCAATATTCTGCTAGTTTCGATAGTTATAAACACAAAAAATGAAATAATAACCTGACTTATGCCTATATAACCTTATCCTTAAATAACCTATATCCTTAAATAACAAACTGTATTCGAGTTACTGAAACTTACAACATTTTATTGTGGTCTTACTCAAGATTTATCGTCCAAAAGAATAATTGAAGATTCGAGCACGAAACGAATCAATCTGATGAAAGTATCTCTTGACACACCTACGGTAGTTCTAGCTCAGGTTACCGTATATTAAATTCACCAATGAAATACCCTGTATAGAGTACATCCCAAATTGCTTGATTTTGGCTGTTTTTGGTACTTCTAGACTAGATTTCGGAATTAGGCCATAACTTTTTCATTCTCGAAAACATCTTAAAACGATTGAAACCTTTAAGAACCATTTTTTCACTAGGATTATGACATCATGTTCAGTTTTTTCAATTTCTAATTTATTGCGTTCGTATTTGAAATGAAAAATTTGTTATTTTATACTATATGAAAAAATGGAATTAAGTGCTTTATTTCCAGGGAAAAATTGCCTGTACTACCTTTTAATCGTTTTCAGATATTTTCGTTAATGAAAAGGTAGTGGCATATTTTAGAAATCGATGACCATGATGGAACCTCAATCACACCCTTTCCTGACATCAAGCTCAACTTCAACCTTCAGCAAAAACGCAAGTTCTAAAAGTTTTGGTCGCATATGACTAATGTCGATTACAGAGAAACATTTTGAAAGCCAAAAAGTTGATATATACGAGTTACTCTCAGGGCCGTTTTTAACCTCTTGGAGGCCCTGGGCACATTAGGATAATGGGGCACCTACGAAGAATACCACATACAAAATAGAAATACAGAGGAATTCCCTACCGACGCTAATGCCGTGATGTGATTTAATTATCAAGTCGAGGGAATTTTGCCGATTTACAGAATTTCGCCCTGAAATTTCTTGCAGTGGCGTGGCGCAAAATTCGGCCTCCCCCCATCTGGGGTGTCCTCTATAGATTTATTATTCATGATAAGTTTTACCTGAAGTTTTTCATAGAGAAATAATGAGAACAATGTAATAAAAATAATTTCTCTATTTCAGTATCGTAATGAGTTCATTACAGTACTAAAAGTAGTGCTGTAATGAAACTCATTACAGCATTGTTTTCAGTTATATTTTTCGTTTTATGATTGTCAGTACTGACCTCCGATCGAATCAAGTTTCGAATCAAATCAATTCAAATTCCGTGATCTGTCAAATTTCGTATGTCACACCAACTGCCAAGATACAAAACAAAAGTCACTAATCTGAATTTTCATTTGAATTTCGAGAGGTTTTCACAAAAATTGACTGAAATAGAGAAAATACCGTCTAATACTCGTTGCAGAAGGCAATTCCAACACTCATGCTATCGAAAACTCGCTCCTTCGTCGCTCGTTTTCGAACTTCGCATTCGTGTTGGAATAAGAGCTCATTCTGCAACTTGTTTTAAAATATATTATTATATATTGTATAACAAAAATTTCTAAACGAAATAATGTAAATTCTGATATGAAAGTAACTAGAAACTACACCATTTATTCAGATTTGTCAATTAAATTTTAGAAAATATCAAATGAAATTCAATTGAGTGCTCCGAAATACATTCGACGTTTTCTGAAATTCAATTTACTAATCTGAAATTCAATTGATACATTCTGAAATTAAAGTGACTAATCTGAAATACACTTGACGGTTTTTGAATAACACTTGAAAATGGTGTAGAAACTAGAAACACATCAATGTGGTAAGAATTTGAAAACATTTTTATAAGAAAATTGGATCACCCTTTTTAATTTTTTTGTACAAACATATCCATCAACTTGTCGATAACCAAGCTTTAGGCCACTTCTTGTCCAAAGCTGAGTAAGCTCAAAAGTCTGATAGACATGTTTGCGACATGTTTAAGGAGAGTACCGAAAAGCTTGACGGTATATTGAGAAACCCCTCAAGAGAATGAAATTATTGGAGCGTCATTTCATGCTTTTAGTTTGGCTTGGGGGCCCCTTTGGTGCCGAACCTACCAGCATCGCGAGTTCTGTGGAGCCCTCTGATACGCCACTGATTTCTTGTCTTGTAACGCTGTCTGAAATTATGTGGTTAAATGGGGATGTAAGAATGTGATCAACAACACGGTTCGAACAGATGTTTTATGGCTCACCACCCCAACAAATAACACAAGCTAATAATTGCTCTTATCTAGTGTATGCCAGTATGAGCAAGGGTCATAAAAATTGCAACCTTCGAGAACTTGTTGATAGAAAACTGGGAATTCCAATCCATTTGGACTTGTGAATTTTTACCTGAAGGTAATTTTAGTACGCAAAAGGGAATTTTGAAAGAAAGAACCGTTTATGTCTTTTCGAAAAAATCAGTTCCATAATAATATGACGGAATTTTCTATGAAATGGGAAATTTCCGAACATTATTGAGGAAATCTTCTTTCCTCTCGGTTCAGAACAATCGATCTGAGCGGGGCCCCTATCGATCGCGGGGCCTGGCACTTGCCGAAAGTGCCCTAGGCGGAAGAGGGGCCTGATTACTCTGATATGTTCTGAGTATCGCTCCGTGAGTTTAGCAAAATACTCAAATCCAATCGCTCTGGGCGAGTTGTACCAAATATCAAAATCCTGTCTGATCGCAAAAGCGACTCTTTAATTCCTAATCGCTATTCTGGAGTGCAAACTTCGAAAAAATGCAATCAGAATGGGGGTTGTTCCTTTGTTTCGAGAAAAAATCAAACGTTTCCCACTCATTTTACATTTCCAATAAAAAAAAATTATTGAAGAAAATTTTCCATATTAGTTCTACAAAATTTTACTCTTCGCTGATCGGAAAAACCCGAACACTTTTATTTCATTCGTATTTTAAGGTAAGGTTCGCATCAGACAATTCACAAAGTCCAACCTTCTGTTAATGAAAAACGAAATTAATCTGACAGCATATGACGCTATCCCAATGCAAGCAATATTGATTATTTCTTCCAACATTTTTCTTGAACTCAAAACAGAGCATTTCTCAAACACTATGTTGTTTGGTATGACTTGTTTTATTATAGTCATGAACATAATTTCGTCTTCGTCAACTCGAACGTAATGAAGATAGCAAGTGAGAAAAGAAAGCAAATACAGAAATGCTCCGCTAATTGGTCAAAATGCACACTACGACAATGGAGAAGGCTGTTTTATTCATTAGAATTTTCCGCTCTACATACATATTCTCATTCTCTTTTTCGAGAATATTTCAAAGGAATTGTCCGTTCCTACTCTCATGACATATCAAAAATGCAGTTCATTCTGGAAAAAATTGATTTCAGGCCTTCGTTAACTGAACAAACAGGCATAACACGAACAGAATTCAACAAAGAACAAAGTTTTCCGTAAATCAAAAAGTTTTGGACGAACTTCAACAGATCAGAGGATCACAAATTTCACGAAATTGATTCTTTATAACTTCAAATGCTTTTCAAATAAAAAATCTATTCGAATATTATTCATGCCTTTCAACTGTATCTAAGTCAGGAAAATTATGATAACAATAATTTCATAATAAAATAACAACCATTACATGAATTAAAAAAGTGTTGCCGGCAACATCGAATACCCCAGCTCCTCAAGTCGGAAGCTTCGACGTTTACGATCTTTAAATCATTATGATCAAGCGGTGACCGATACGACACAACAGCTGCATTGCTAAACGTAAACACAAACAAAGACAGAAGATAATTTTCCATGTTAGATGTAACAACCAACAATTCGCCCGAGGACGATAACATTGGATTTGATCTGGAAATCTCTTTTCATGCGTAGTTTGATACTTTTTATTCGGGAGATTTGATACGAGATTCAAACCATTTCTGTAGGAAGGATATCTAGAATGCATGTGCAAAATAAAAAATTTCGTGATAATCGAATTATACCATGATGTTTCTTGGTTTTTGAGTTAAGGTTACAGACCGAAATTGACAGTTGGGCAATTTCAATACCTATTAGTTGGTCATTACAATTTTTTGTTTTTCCATTTGTTCGTTTCCTTAAAAAAAATTTCAACGAGCAGCGTGTCGAAACTGCTAGTTGTATTGATACGATATTCAATATTCAGATTGACTGGAACTCATTGAAATTTTCACTCCAAGTGTCTGCAATTTTGTCTCAAAACTGAAAACTATTCCTCTAATCATTATATTGAGGCAAATTAAGTCTTAGTAAGTACCTATCCTCATGGCATTTCAGAAGATCTTTCCTCCTAATGCGGCTCTCATAATATTTTCGTAAAACGCTGTTTCTGTATATCTTGTTGGTCCTTGAATGTAAGGTCGTACCGGAATATATAGGAAATGTAAAAATCGAATGTATTCATTTACAATGAACAAAAGCAATAGAATCTTTATGTATACTTAAAAATGCAAATAATCCAGAATGCAACATCCATAAAATAAATTTACATTCGGTCTGCATATATCTGACTTTGAAATTATGTAACTTTTTCCGCTATTTCATCAACCCTTCCGTTAACTCATGTGTTCATATTTTAAAAGCTTCCAGAAACATGGTTTCAACGAACTATATCATGTATGGTTTTCGACGAATGTTATCATGTATGTTCTATTATTAAAATATTGCGATATTTCTAGTCAAAAAGTGCTTGTTGAAAGTTTTGAAACTCTTTCAGATATTTTCGAAAATGAAAAAGTTATCTTCGAAATCGATAAAATATTAAAATATTGTTACATCTACGAAACAAATGAAGTCTAGAATATTTTCGAATGCTAGCGATATTATTTATTTTTCCTTCAATGAAGGTTAGTCAAGTTGTGGCTACCGATGATATGTGTTAGTTTCAAGCCTTTTCATATTTCACTCAAACTAGGGAAAAATTTTATAGTTTTTTCTTTCTGTTCATGAAAATGCACAGGGTTTAAACAAGGAACATTCTCGCGTTTGAACATTTTTCGATGAAATTTCGACAAAAATATTGAATTCAAGAAACTTTCATCAATCCGGCTCAGGATTATAATTTTTATGATTAATGAAATATCATGATATCGTGAAATCCTCGGACAATATATCCCATTCCCTGCCACGATAGCAGTCTTTCTAGGGTGAGAAGTTCGGAGGGTTACATTCCTACCAACTTTCGTAAATGAATAGCCCGAACGTAAAAACTCCTTGTATATGATGAATAAGTACTTTGTTTTTGTTTTCAAATTTGCTATATTTTATATGAATATAGAGGGAAGTTAAACTTGATAGCAGTTGGTTTATGCTGAGATTTTCACATGTGTATGTGGCGTTATAAATGTTACAAAATTAGAATTAATCAGATTTTTTTCTGCATGTTCTTCACTGAATCTTCGAATGTTGATTGAAATAGAAAATTATCTGAAAATTGAACTAACATACCTACCTACAATACCGAAATCAAATTTTCTATCAAATTCCAGAGTGAATGAAAAAACAATCGAATTAATCGGCACTCGTCATATTAGGTATCAAAAATGGATTATTAAAAAATTCACAAAGAAATCATGATGTACTCAGAGTGCCTTTTCAAAGTTGAGTATATTTTTGGTCTTTCCCCAAGCATTCATTTTCTATCAGCCAAATTCAAACCCATGTGAAAGGTGAAATCAAGTATTTCATATCGAAACAGAAAAGATTTGGATAACTTAGAGAATGTACAAACGTAAGAATGTTTCTTTATTAAAAAAAAAACCTTCATATTTACATAGACAAAAAGAAAAAATGATTTTCTTAATTCGAGTAAAATATGAAATCCCTGAAACCAACATATATTATCGATACCCTATTTTCAACTAATAAAACAAATATCTTTCTTAATTTTATCAGCTATGGTGTCAGTAAGTATCTTCGTGGCAATATAAATTTCGAAACAATCTAATGCGGTCCCAATAGTTACCACTGTATCCATTTTTGGTGGTACCCATATGTACCGGAATATATAAGAAATGAAAAAATCGATATATATCAGTTTCTACAATATACATAATCAAATGAATGGTTATGTATACGTCCAAATGCAAATGTATATCAATGTATGCGATCCATACGATATGTACATTCGGTCCCCATATGTACCGCTGTATCAAGATATATATATATATATATATATATATATATATTGTGAACACGTTGATATACAGTTGCCTGCGAAAGATTTGGTCCTAATAGAGGTTGCCAAGTTCTGAATATACCGTGTCACCAATAAAGGTCCGAACATCGCAGTCGTATGGAGAGAAGAGGCACCCCTACCACCCTACACAGTCCATATTGAAAACAGTACGGCGTTATTTTGTCATTCTGAATTGTTGTGATGAAAAATGGTCAAAAAGTGTTTTTTGTGTGGCTCGGGCGATTCTTCATGATGAAAATTTTGAAAATTGTTCATTAGAGCTAGCTTCTCGTGAAAAGAAATTCAAATATCATGCAACTGAACTAATTCAAGCAGCATGTAGCGTCACTCTTGCTCAAAAAAAAACTAATAAAGAAAACCTATTCAAAGAAGAGTTTCACTTGGGTTTTCCCTCGGTCAGCTGTCAGTGTAGACGGCGTGGGTTCACAATGTTGTTATAAAGGGCGCCAACGTATTTTGAATAAAGTGACTCTTCAAAAAAGATTAAAAACTATATCACATCGGCTAAATACGTAAATACCGACCAGAATATCTCAAAGATGGTAAAAAGTATATTGTGACAAGAAATAAAAAAAATAAAAGGAAATTGAGAAGAACCAAGGGAATATAAAGTGATTTAATATGAAACCTCAAATTTGTGCACAATCCCAGTGAAATTTCCAATACAATTTTGACCTTAACATCAAGTAGTCGATGTTATAATGTTAAAGCGTTCACAAAAAAAATATAGAAGGTGCACCTCACTTGATCAAGATCAGTTTACAAATTTTGTACTTAAATAATAGGTAATGATCATGTTTAGAGGTATTAGTTCTATAGGTTCAGTTAACCCTCAGATATTTACTTATTCTATGTCAAAACTTCAAAATTAACTTCACTGGAATAAGTTTGTATGTCCCGAGGTATTCTTGATTGGTACCAGCAATCGAAATGGAAATTATGCTCTACATACCAGTTTGATGATTAGCAGGGTTGAAACTATTATTATATATATATATATATATATTCTTAAGAAAAAGAGAGCTAAAATAATACATTAAATGTTGAAACAAAAAGTACCTATTATTAAAATTAATTCACCAATTCTCAATCCTGTATGTCCAATTCCGTGAAGACAAAAATTTAACATATACCAAAAATCTGCAGCGTTCGTTCAGTATCCTTGATGTTCTTGGATCTTAGCTATGTTGAATTCTCAGTCGACAGCACTCTTATATCTTACGTTATATTCCAAACGTAAACTTGAGAAGAAAAAGTCGGAAAAAAAAAGGCCCTAGAACAATGGGATGTACGATATTAATTGTTCTAGATGAAGATGTAAATTATCAAGGAATGCATAAAAAAAACTCACTTTGATGTTGTGTGGCCTAATGGACAAAGACTCCTTCAATATACTTCAATGATCCCCAAATTTGGGTATTATATTGCTTTTTCAAATAACCAAATCGCAATACAATATTGGAAGAAATCAGGAAAATATTTTTATCCCAAAACTATTGGATTTCCACAGAAAAATCGAAATATCTACTTTCCCAATTTCGAAGTACGAAAGTGAATTCTTTCTTGAAGGAAATTACCGTATCTGACACATATGGAAAAAAAACCGATAAACATTCTCCGAGATAATTTAAATTCGTCGAACTCGAAATTACCAGTAGGCAACCCAAATTACTATATGAAGTATTTTGTGCTGCAATGAAATTGAACGCTACAAGCACTCGATTTTGTTAGTTACCAAACCAGGTGTTCCAAAAAGTAACTGTTTTAGGAAATAAATATAATGAAGAATTCAAAATTTTTCTCAAGTTTCTCAGTTATTATCTGATTGAATTCGAAATATCAAAATTTTAACGTTCGTTCAATTCAATAAATAATTTGAGAAGTAATTTTTCTGAGAGAACTCTCGTCTGTTTGTTTTTTGTTTTTCAGTTTCTAGCTTACGCGGTTCAAATTTTTTTTTTTTAATTTTTCTGAAGATAATGAGGATAAAATTTTTATTGGTGTAAGTAAATAATTTCACAACAATGAAATCTCAAACAGTAACATATCCTACCCTTAGAAGTATTGTCAGCTTTTTCTTATTTTGTTTTGTTCTAGTTATAATGCCTATTGCACATTGTTGATAACCCTGTTAAATAAATTTTATGCAATAAAAAGTTCTAATAATAATAATAATAATACCTTAATAGAAAAACTTGTTTCTAGGAACATGTCAATGCTTCAATAGCTGGCGAAGGCACAGCATGCCTAGATTCTAGTATCCATTCTATTAAAGTGTTCGGTCCTTTATTAGTATACCTACACGGTATACTTATCTCGGACGTCTCTGTCGTTCATTTCCTGACCCGTCGATTTCAATGTTCAAAACTCGACAACCCCTTTTAGGACCAATTTTTCTGCAGGCAACCCTATATTAACGTGTTCACAATGAAACAACGCTTATACTAATATGAAAAAATTTCTTTTGCTACACAAATGAAAATAACTGATTTCGACATTCCTGTTTAAACCTGGCAACCCAGTATCTACTTCGTTCAGGTAAATAATAGGCAACTCTATGTCTGCATATTCTATAATATGCATCATACTATCTATAAGTCCAGTGTAAAATTGTCTTATTATAATGATGTTGCAAAATGTCTTGTGAATGTAGTCCATTAAATGCTATGATGCTCATTTTCACCAATATTTGTGATTGTTCCCTGGACAAAAAATAATTCTTCGTTTAACTATCTACCTATTACAACTTGAATATGCGCATCCAGGAAAACCCTGATGTTAACCTTTTTAATAGGACCTTCGAATTTGGAAAAACTTTTTTAGAACTAGCAAGAGCTTTGCTTCAGTGGAAGATACAGTAGTTCAGAATATTCGCACTGCTTTGGGGCGAAATAACGATATTGTTCTTCCCTAGAAATTTTTTTAGGAAAACTGAAGTTGTGCAGAAAAAATTAGAATAACTCAGAAATATCACATTATGGTAGCATCATAAACAGGTAGTGAATGATTGAAAGTTGACGGAAAAAAGTATCGAAATTAAAGTTCACAATCATATTGTTCTACACTGAAAATTTCATCAAAATGAATCAAGTCATAAAAAAGTTATGAATAAAAGAAAAATCGGTTGAATCGGACAAATCACCCTGTAGACTGTCTATTGAAGCTCTCAACCATAAACCAAACATTGTTTCGAACCTGTCTCGACTACTGTAAACTTCACCTAAAATGTGACGGTCTGATCCGGAATCACCCTGTACTTATAGCAAAAAATTGAAACACAAAACATTGAATCAGCAGAATACGACTGAAGTCAAAGGATATGAAACTTTGTTTAATGAATTTATTTATTACAAGTGAAAATACATAATATGAAATTTGTAATTGAAGAAGATAATGAAAATTGGGGATATAATACAAGAGTGGAATTTACAATTAAATGAGATAAAAAAAAATTGAAATATACAAAAGTGAAATTTATAGCAGTTAATAGGCTAAACAGAAATTCACATGTGAGAAGTTATGTCTAATATAATTACAAATGAATATGAGAATAACTCGAAATATTATCTCAAATATCGGGATGAACTCTTCTCCCGAACTGATCGCACCATATAGCCTCCTGAGTCCTGATGTCCAATATGTTGGACATCGAAATTTTTTATTTATCTATTAATGTAATGAATTTACAGCATTAAATTTTTTTCGATCCAACGTATTGGATGAATGAATGAACGCTATGGGTTTGCAGCTATTTCGCTGCTATGTTGCAATGTGTTGTTATTTGATTATGAAGTTTGTGTTCATGGCGCCATTTACCAACTGTAGCGGAGTTAATTGAAAAATGCTGCGAAATGTAAAAATCAAATTTTATTGTGAAAAATGTACTATATTTGCGTGCTTGACAGGCAAAAATAATGGCTTTAGAAACTTTCATTTACGATTTATTTATAATGATGGTCATCTTATTGAACATATATTTTTTGTACTTCTCTTGGAGTTAAATTTTTCAAAAAATTTGTATGACATTTTCAGTGTTTAATCAACATAAATTTCCAAATCCAATCTTTATATCACCTTTAATATGATGTCGGGACTCAGGAGGATATGACTAATATAGAAATCAGTTGGTGAAAGTTCTCCAGATACAGTTATTCAACCCCAAAAAACCCAATCAATTCCAGGAAGTATGTACCATTTACCCAAAATTTCTATATAGAAAAATTCGTATAGGGTCCAGTTATGAAAAGTTACCATCAGAAGAAAATCTGAGAATGAAATAAGAAAAAATAACATAATATATATATATATATATATATATATATATATATATATATATATATATATATAGATATATATATATATATATATATATATATATATATATATATATATACAGGTTCTTAATTTATTGGGAATAGCAGCAGTTGAATCAAATAATACTCTTTTTTCTTCACTCGAGCTTTCGAGACATTTATTGTCCCTTCATCAGGAGAACTGAATAAATACAATTGATAAACATAAAGACAAGGTTACAAGGATCTTACTCACGAATTTGAGGTTGAATTTCAAAGATGTAGTTGCATGAAAGATTAGAATGATGGGATTAATTTACAGAAATCAAAAGTGAATTGAATTTTGAAGTTGATGAAATTTCAATATGTCATTATGAAAGAAAATTATCTGAAATAATCGAATCACAAAAATTAAAAGGGTATTATTCTATGTAATGATGTTCGATGAACCTCTCTCAATGACTCGATCTGGTGGTTTGTTTCTGATTGAATCGATGTCCATCAGATATGAATACATTGAACTGAGTCTATTAATATCTTTCTTAAAATTCATAGAATTATCATGTTGCCATATTCTGAACATCTCAATAAATGTTCTTTTCTTGTCATTTTTTTCAATGTCTAATATTTTTACATTGTTCAAATCAGGTTGGTGATTTTCAGAATTAGCATGTATTGATAATGCACATGTATCTTTGTAAGTTCTTATGTTACTCTTATGAAGAGCGATTCTCTGTTTTAGTTTCGTCTTAGTTTGTCCAATGTAGCATTTATCACAATCAATACAATTAATTTTATATACCACATCAGATTTATTCAAATCATTGATCGAATCTTTTACTCTTGTAAAGATTGATCTTATGGTTTTCACATTTTTTGTTGCTATTTTGAATTTATCAATAGGAATTAGGCTTTTGATTCTCTTTGTGAGATGTTCTTCATATGGTATAATTAAGTATTGTTTCTGTGTATTTTCTTGTGTTAAAGAGATGTCCGGATCAGGTGGATTATCATTAATGTTCAATTCTATGTTATCTGGAATATTGTATATTATTCGTCTTAACCATTTTTTCGGGTAACCATTCTTCAATAGGAGATCTTCTAATATTTTGAAATTTTTTTCTTTGAAGGAGTTATGTGAAATTTTAGAAATTCTAGATTTCAGATTCTTAACTACATTGATTTTCATTTTGATAGGATGATATGAAGACCAATTCAAGTATCTTCCTGATGACATGGATTTCCTGTACCAATCTGAAAGTAATCTATTATTTTCTCTGACAACTAAGATGTCAAGAAATGGTACGGAATTATTATTTTCTGTTTCAACGGTGAATTGTATTTTGGGATTGAATTGGTTCATTATATTCAACGATTCTTGTATTTGGTCTGCTGGTATTGCTGTAATAATATCGTCCATGAATTTCTTCAGGAATGGAACTCGAAATGGCAACTTGGGTAAAGATTTTTTTAATACAAAATCTAATACATATACTGCTATTATTGGTGATACTGATGATCCCATTGCTGTACCTTGTTTTTGTTTATAATATGTTCCATTGAATGAAAATATGGTTGTGTCAAAAACAAATCTGATAATTCTCATGAAATTTTGTTTACTTATGGGACAATAATAATAATAATAATAATAATTTAATCATCCTTGTAGACAAATTTACATTTGTATAAGACACGTCAAAATAGAAATATGAAAACAAATTCATTAATCATATTAATGCAATGTAAATATAATGAAAAAAAAACAATTGCCAAAAAAGAAAATAAGAAAGAAAACAATCCCCTAACTCAAAACAGTATTCAGAAATTCATTTGTGCTGTAGAAGCAGTTTTCGATTAATATCATTTTAACACTATGTTTGAAACACCTGTATTCCAAAACTTTCACTTGGTCGGGCAGATGGTTAAAAAATTTAATTCCACAATATAAAGGAGAATTTTGGAATTTGGCCGTCCGGTGCTTGGGAATACAGAGAGTTTCTTTATGTCTCGTATCATATTCGTGATACTGGGAACATTTTTTCAGGTCCTGAATATGCTTCCGAATATACAACAAGATATTGAATATGTAAATGGATGGAAAACACATAACTTTGTACTTGATAAAAGTGGGTCTACAGGACTCCTTCGGTTTTAAATCAAAAATTAAACGAATTATTCTTTTTTGAGCGACAAAAACTGCATTGCTGATCGATGACTCACCCCAAAGTACCACATTATAGTTGAGACGAGAAAACACAAGTGAATAATATACACTCACTAGTGAATCTATGGGCAGAATCGACTTCAAGCGTCTCAAGGCAAAAAATGCGCCACTCAACTTCCGACATATAAAATCAGAGTGATCACGCCAATTGAGGCATCTGTCGATCTGCAAACCTAGAAACTTCACAGTCTCAGAGGTCTTCAATCTTTCCGTGGGAAGATCCAGAACTAACCGGTCGACTGAATTTCGAAGCTGAAAGTGAACCAGATCAGTTTTATCCACGTTTAAAATAAGCGAATTTCTGAAACACCAGTCCTTGAAGCACCGTACCAAAAACTCGCACGTGTTCTTGAGTTCCAACAGGGTGGGCGCAGAAATGACAAATGTAGTATCATCCGCAAATAAGATGATTTTTATCAACCGTAATGTTGGGGAATACATCATGATACTGTCTGGTAGATCATTCATAAAAATAAGGAATATTAAAGGTCCCAATACAGACCCCTGCGGCACGCCCATTTTCACAGGATATTTGTTAGAGGCATATTGCCCCACCTGGGTATACAAACAGCGATCAGTCAGAAAACTCCTGATCCACTCAAGGAAAACACCCCTGAAGCCCAGACTGTACAATTTGTCTAAAACAAACCGGAAATCCAAGCAATCAAAAGCTCGGGACAGATCGAAGAATAGACCAGCCACACAGACTCCATCATCCAAAGAGCTGTACACAAAGTTGACAAAGTCGCGGGCTGCAGTTTCCGTCGACCTATTAATACGGAAGCCATGTTGACAATTCGTCAACATAGAGAACTTGTCCAGATATTTCAGCATTTTGCTATATACGATTTTTTCTATTACCTTCGATAAGGAACTCAAAATAGATATAGGACGATAGTTGGCTATATCGTCGGCAGCATTTTTCTTGTGGACAGGAATAATCTTTGCAGTCTTAATTACCGCGGGAAACTTTCCCGTTGTAACTGAGCGATTTATCAAATGAGCAAGATGCTTAGAAATATGTGGGCCTAATAGTTTCAGAACTTTTATTGATATCATATCCTGTCCACTACTATTTTTATTTTTGAAGTATCTAATGGCCGCTTCAACTTCTTCATCCACCACTGGAAAGAAAAAGAAATTTCTGCCTGATTGTGGGAGCGTCGTACAAGTTGTAGAATTATTTCCATTGAAATGCTCATTCACACTGACAATATTTAAAGAAGAAAAATATTCTGCGAAAATCTCAGCCACCACAGACTGCTCAGAAATAATCTTATCGTCTATATTCAGGACAATTGGACCAGCAGAGGAAGCAGTAGTCATCTCGTGTCTAACCAAGTGCCAGACTGTCTTATTTCTGTTATTAGAACATTCAAGGAGATTTGCATAAAAATCACGCTTCGTGTACTTAATCAGTCTACCATATTCCCTCTTTGCTGCACAATAATGATTTCTAATATCCTCAGACTTCAAATTCCTGTATAACCAGTGTAAGTTCTTGAGGTCTCTGCTTGCCTGCCTGATTTCCGTAGTGATCCAGTCGTGCTTCCGAACAGCCGGCAATCGCCTAGACCTAATAGGACAAGTAAAGTTGAGTAAAGATATTAAAATATTGGAGAATCTTTCAAAAGCACTATTGAGATCAGGAATATAAAATATGCTATCAAAGTCAACCTGATCAACCATCGTTAATAGACTTTGTAGATTGTTCTCAGATAAATCTCGAAAAGTTCTTAAAACTGTATGCTCTGCATTGTTTTGTTCACCCAAGCCATAAGTCAAGATAATGACTCGATGATCACCAATACCGTTGTCAAAAACACTACTAACCACATTATCCAGTTTAACATTAGTTAAGATGTAATCAATCTTAGTAGAGCTAGTCATTCCACGTTTATCAGAAAATACTCTCGTAAAATCCTGAGAAGTGATACCTAGACCAAATAAGTATTCTAAACAACTGTGTGAACCAAAATAATCAATGTTTAAGTCGCCACAAATAAAGACCGATTTGGAACCAGTGAGGCAATAATCTAATACATAAGACATTGTCCTGCCAAATACCTCCAGATTACCAGAAGGGGGCCTGTAGACACTTATTATACAAATATTGTCCGACATATATTTTAAGTTAATTGCACATAGTTCGCATTGCATTTCTAAGGAACAGTTATTAACATGCTTTATTTGCTCAAATTGAAAATTGAAACGGACATATATCGCCGCTCCACCATGTTTTCTGGTTGGACAACAATATGAAGCAGCCATTACATACCCTCGAAGACTCATGGACGATATCTCATCAGGACTACACCAATGTTCTACCAAACTTAGGATATCTGGATCCTCTAGTTGCGTGAAGACTTCCAGATGATGCAATTTGTTGGAGATACCTTGAACATTTTGTTGTACAGTTTTGAAGTTCGTATTTACAAACATTACGGAATCTGAACTCATATTCATCAAACAGTTACGTTGGGGGGACGACGTTTCGTAAAAAAATTTATTGACAGCAATCCCCTCAGGCCAGAAATCCGGATTCATTGCAGTTTCCACATATTCAGCAGGAAGAGAAATCTTGAAAGAAGAGTAAATTTCAGGTTGTCTAGACTGTAATTTATCACATGAGGCAAGAGGTATGTGTTGAGCGCAAAATTCTTGTAGTTCGCTTTCTGTTGTGTCGGGGTGTAGTCGTGAGACATGTAAATAGGAAACTTTTTTTTTTTGGAACTACTTGTAAGGTACTTGACTTCTGAGTTCCTACAATAGGTTTTAGATTTCTGGACTTCTTCCTGAATTCTGAAGGCTGTTTGCCTGGTGTTATTATGGAAATAGGGTTTTGCTTCCTCTTTTTCCTTGAAGTGACCACAGTATATTCAGCTTCATCACCCGAAGGATCCCTCCCCGTTCCATCCAAAGCCACCTCACCAACCGCACCAATTCTCTCCGAGATATGGATTCCCGGAACATCTAAATGCGACCGTGTGCCGGACCCGGCTGAGTCAGCAAGGGAGTCCCGATAAGACGGGATCGCGGAAATCTCACCCACAGCTGTCGTTGCGATAACGTTTTTATTCTTTGTGAGTTTACGTATTTCTTCATTCAGATTTTCTATCTGTTTAGATTGAGAAATTGTCAAATCCTTCAATGATTTTAGTTCATCGAGAAATAATGATGATATTTCGCTAACAATCTCTTTCTTCAAATTAAGCAAATCATCCTTAGTGATGGGAATTTCATTGAGAGGTTTCTTCGGTTTTCGGCAAGTATCACAAGACCATTCACACGAAAGATCCTCGCGTATTTTATTGTAACTTTCAATGGACAATTCAACACACTTCAAATGAAAACTGTTTTCACAATTTTACATAATATAGAGTCATCACATCTATCTATTTTAGCATTACATCGAGAGCAACTAATACCTCGACTTCGCGTCATGATGAACGTACCAACACCAATGATCTTGAATATTATTCCAATTGTCGTCAATACTCTCTTCTGCCAGTTCTATAGTTATATTAGTAAATAATGAAATTACATTAAAGTTAGAATTAAATCTAATAAGATTTTTCACCAAACAAGAGTCATTAATATTAATAAATTTAACAAGTTGAGGAATGAGCAAAGAGAGATCATTGTCACACAACAATCTTGGTTGAAAAATTTATCTGACGTAGAACTTCCCCAAGAAATTTCCACAATTTTATCATTAGGACCTAAGTTTTGTTTGCCACCTAACAAATATGATATAAAGATTCCTAATCTACTTTCAGCAATAAATCAGGTGACTGATTCTATAGAAGAACAGAAAAGAAAAGATATACTAACATCTAAATTCATCAATATTATCACTAATTTCATGAATGGAGATCATATAAACAATTCATATTTACTCAAGATGTTTCAAAAAACAAAAATTTTCTTGAAGGAACATCCTGAATTGATCGTTATTCAATCAGACAAAGGAAATGTCACTACGATCATGAAAAGAGATCAATACAATCGATTAGCCCAAAATCAACTAGATAATGAGGAAAACTACCAAAGACTTAGCAAAGATCCAAGTCATAGTACACAACTTAAAGCAAATAACCTAGTTTTAGAACTTAAGAAAAGAGACCAACTGAATGCAGAACTAGCATCACAGTTAATGTACTATAAAGGTAATGCAGCGCAATTCTATGGACTCCCAAAAATTCATAAGGATAATTTAGATTTAAGACCAATTATAGCTTCTCTAGATTCACCAAATTGTATGTTAGCTGAATTCATCAAAGATATCTAACCAAAGCATACAATTTCAATAATGAATTCTATGTGAAAGATTCCTTTGATTTCATTGATTTCATAAATGATAGGGTTATTCCCGAAAACTTTGTCTTGGTCAGCTGGGATGTAATTTCATTATTTACTAATATAACTATAGAACTGGCAGAAGAGAGTATTGACGACAATTGGAATAATATTCAAGATCATTGTCCCATAAGTAAACAAAATTTCATGAGAATTATCAGATTTGTTTTTGACACAACCATATTTTCATTCAATGGATCATATTATAAACAAAAACAAGGTACACCAATGGGATCATCAGTATCACCAATAATAGCAGTATATGTATTAGATTTTGTATTAAAAAAATCTTTACCCAAGTTGCCATTTCGAGTTCCATTCCTGAAAAAATTCATGGACGATATTATTACAGCAATACCAGCAGACCAAATACAAGAATCGTTGAATATAATGAACCAATTCAATCCCAAAATACAATTCACCGTTGAAACAGAAAATAATAATTCCGTACCATTTTTTGACATCTTAGTTGTCAGAGAAAATAATAGATTACTTTCAGATTGGTACAGGAAATCCATGTCATCAGGAAGATACTTGAATTGGTCTTCATATCATCCTATCAAAATGAAAATCAATGTAGTTAAGAACCTGAAATCTAGAATTTCTAAAATTTCACATAACTCCTTCAAAGAAAAAAATTTCAAAATATTAGAAGATCTCCTATTGAAGAATGGTTACCCGAAAAAATGGTTAAGACGAATAATATACAATATTCCAGATAACATAGAATTGAACATTAATGATAATCCACCTGATCCGGACATCTCTTTAACACAAGAAAATACACAGAAACAATACTTAATTATACCATATGAAGAACATCTCACAAAGAGAATCAAAAGCCTAATTCCTATTGATAAATTCAAAATAGCAACAAAAAATGTGAAAACCATAAGATCAATCTTTACAAGAGTAAAAGATTCGATCAATGATTTGAATAAATCTGATGTGGTATATAAAATTAATTGTATTGATTGTGATAAATGCTACATTGGACAAACTAAGACGAAACTAAAACAGAGAATCGCTCTTCATAAGAGTAACATAAGAACTTACAAAGATACATGTGCATTATCAATACATGCTAATTCTGAAAATCACCAACCTGATTTGAACAATGTAAAAATATTAGACATTAAAAAAAATGACAAGAAAAGAACATTTATTGAGATGTTCAGAATATGGCAACATGATAATTCTATGAATTTTAAGAAAGATATTAATAGACTCAGTTCAATGTATTCATATCTGATGGACATCGATTCAATTAGAAACAAACCGCCAGATCGAGTCATTGAGAGAGGTTCATCGAACATCATTACATAGAATCAAAGATTATAGAGTATAAAGATGGGAAACGAAGCGACTACAGTGATGTCAGCGACATCTGTTTTTCAAAAGTAATCGATCTATGGTTAAAATATTTAATTAGGGTCCATTTGACATAGATTATATAGAGATTATTAGTAGGCTGTTGTCAATTTTGAAAGAAATACTTGAATAAATATTTTTGCTGAATGATGATTGTATTTTCTCGCGTATTTTCTAATGAAATAATTCGAAATCTACAAGTGTACCAACTAGCTCACTCCATAATCTTGGTTCGTGTGTTTTTCTGTTATAAATTTTGTGTTAAAAACTGGCCGACATTCGAAATGCATGGTGATTAATTGCAGAAATAATAATCTTTAATGTGCATTCTTTTCATTACCAAAGAGAATAGAAATGTAAGTTTTGAAACTCGTATCATGTAATTGTCTTGTTCATTGCTTTTTATTTTCAGTGTTGTCAAATGGATAGAGGTTTCGGGGTAAAAATATATTGTTCTGGATAATTTGTTTGCGAACCGAATTTTCTTCGGTCTCATTCATTAGATCAAAAAGTTCCACTCATAGAGGCAATGGTGGTCAGAAGAACGACTTATAGAGGTGGTGGTTCTCTTGACGACCCTTCCAGCAGTTCGACTCATCTACTAGACCCTCTAGACTCATTGAGGTTAAAATACACTGGGTAAGATATGTATGAATCGGTTCCAGAACAACTGTTTGACTTATCGATGTTCGATTTATCGAGAGTTCACTCACAATAAGTTCTTGAAATTGTTATGATAATTCTCTAATATGTGAAAAAATTTTTTAAAAGTACTCAATTTCATAATTATTGTATTGCAGTTGATTTTACACAATCATTTCAAATAAAAATATAAAGAATCCAGAAGCGTTTTTCATTTGATTCAAAGCAATATGCAGAAGAAAAGATCATCTTGATCAAAAAGCGGAGCCTTCCTTTTTTTTGTCGATCAGGATATTTTTTTAAAAGCTCGACAAAGTATTCAATTAAATGAAAATTTATGAGAAATGTGTTTCGAATTTCGCGCCTATTGAAATAGTTTTCTGTACTGAATAATGTTTTCAGCGTCATCTATGTGTCACAAGTAAGAAACTAGCCAAAAATCGTAGTCGGATTTTAGTACCACAGATACAAGGGCGTTTCCTATCTTTCTAACTCTATAATCTTTGCATAGAATAATACCCTTTTAATTTTTGTGATTCGATTATTTCAGATAATTTTCTTTCATAATGACATATTGAAATTTCATCAACTTCAAAATTCAATTCACTTTTGATTTCTGTAAATTAATCCCATCATTCTAATCTTTCATGCAACTACATCTTTGAAATTCAACCTCAAATTCGTGAGTAAGATCCTTGTAACCTTGTCTTTATGTTTATCAATTGTATTTATTCAGTTCTCCTGATGAAGGGACAATAAATGTCTCGAAAGCTCGAGTGAAGAAAAAAGAGTATTATTTGATTCAACTGCTGCTATTCCCAATAAATTAAGAACCTGTATATATATATATATATATATATATATATATATATATATATATTATGTTATTTTTTCTTATTTCATTCTCAGATTTTCTTCTGATGGTAACTTTTCATAACTGGACCCTATACGAATTTTTCTATATAGAAATTTTGGGTAAATGGTACATACTTCCTGGAATTGATTGGGTTTTTTGGGGTTGAATAACTGTATCTGGAGAACTTTCACCAACTGATTTCTATATTAGTCATATCCTCCTGAGTCCCGACATCATATTAAAGGTGATATAAAGATTGGATTTGGAAATTTATGTTGATTAAACACTGAAAATGTCATACAAATTTTTTGAAAAAATTTAACTCCAAGAGAAGTACAAAAAATATATGTTCAATAAGATGACCATCATTATAAATAAATCGTAAATGAAAGTTTCTAAAGCCATTATTTTTGCCTGTCAAGCACGCAAATATAGTACATTTTTCACAATAAAATTTGATTTTTACATTTCGCAGCATTTTTCAATTAACTCCTTGTAACCTTGTCTTTATGTTTATCAATTGTATTTATTCAGTTCTCCTGATGAAGGGACAATAAATGTCTCGAAAGCTCGAGTGAAGAAAAAAGAGTATTATTTGATTCAACTGCTGCTATTCCCAATAAATTAAGAACCTGTATCTAAATAGTCAGCAATAATACCTTCAACATTATATATATATATATATATATATATATATATATATACAAATAATACAATAAATGTTGAAACAAGAAGAACCTAAGCTGAGGTAAAAAAAGGAACGGGGTACCACAACATTCTTCTTATGATACTATAGTATCATACGATACTATCATCACCAGTATCATACGATACTATAGAGCCAGGGGAAAAAACCTCAGCCGTAAAAACCTGTCTCCCCGTTAAAAAAATAAAATAAAATTGTTGTATCTGAATATTCTATATAGAAGGACATCACGATCAGCGGGACGGCTCTTCGGAGGAAGGATTTCCAAACACAAACTCCAACCTGAAAATAAAAAAAGACAGAACAGCAAGAGAATTCAATTTATACTTCATCAAAATACCTATATCAAACTTGAATTCCAACTGATTAATCAGTAACTTACTCTCGTAACGAGGATTTCTACTCAATTACAGATTAAACTCAAATCAAATATAATTCGACTAGGCTATCCAGAGTTTATTGATTAGTGCCTCAATAGCAAAATTAATTCGAAATTCCGAAAGTGCTGGTTTGAAACTCTGAAAGTTTAGATGGCGCTGAAATCATACTTACTGAAATTAAATTTCGACTCTGTCTAGCCTAGACAATAACATTGTGCGCGACAAAACCAATGTATTGACTAGGAAATTAATGGACTATCCCGGAATCGAACTCAAATTATCCGCTCTAGCCGATAAGCTAAAGTACGTGCTTCTAAATTATCATTACTTAGCGCATTTGCTGGCGCATTCAGACATTTCCTGAATAAACTCGGAATAACTATATGGCGCTGACGTAAGTGACGTAATCTTCCTTCTCTATAACCTTTGGGTGCACCGAAAATCTGTAGACTATAGACTATCTGCGTGAGATGGGTCTCCTCCTTCTACTCTTCCTATTCTGAATCTGAATAAATCTGCAATAATAATCATTAAGATACCTTTCTTATCAGGAAGAACACCGGATTTTCGCAGTTTTCCAGCTTGGAGGATAATGTCAGATGCTATCTATGTTTGTATCAGGTGAGAAAACATTATGACGGACAACTTTGCTCTATCCCAATCCAATTCAACCTTTAAGATTAGATCAAAATACCTAAATAAGTATTTGAAGCAGACCACTTGGCGGCCACTAGTCAAGCGCAACGTTTTTTTCTTAATTGGAAAAATAATTCAATGAAGTTCTGAATTCACTTTTTCGGAGGAACCTTGAATATATTTGTAAGTATATAAAGAACCAATTCGAGATAATTCCTCAGAATTTCGATAATATTCATAAACTAAGCGTCAAAATGTTCAAAATCTCAGTAATCTTCGCCATTTTGTCCAATGTCATTGCCGCTCCAGTGTACCCTCTTACGAGCTACGCAGTGCCAGCTGCAACAAGTTACACATCAAGAGTAGATTATCAAACTCCAGTTATTGCTAATACAGTCGTTGCGACACCTATAATTTCATCGGTTGGACACGGACGAATTTGGGGTGGAATAGGGTCCATTTTATGGTCATGAAGCAGGTTATGAACATGGACATGGTCTCGGTTATGGGCATGCGCTTGGCCTCGGACATCATATCGCTTATGGTCATGGACTTGATTATAAAGATGGACACTTCTACTAGGAAAGTACATCGATTGTTGAATTTCAAAGTATAGCAGGTCATCAATTACTTGTAAATAAGGAATTGAATAAAAAAATGAAAGACATGATATGATCATTTCTTTTTCATGATCCACCATCGGGAATTTGTCGATTCAAAGTATAACGAGAACAAAGTAAAACTGAATTAATAATAGTGTGTTTCCTTTTAACTACTACATTGTTAATCATAGAACATACTATGGAAGAATTTATATTTAAAGTATCAAAAAAACTTTTTTCAAAAGATATTTCCACATTTCCTATGGTTTGTTTGTGAAGAAATTTATGGGATTTTCCAACATTGTATTGACAATGTTACTTGTGTCTGGCATCTTCAGGAGTTATACTTCCAGGAGATGTTCTCGCTTAAGTGAGCTGCCTGATTGTGATAGAAACGCAAATTGTACGTCCGACCGGTCTCGTCCCGGTCCTGTACATGCCCCGGTCTGATCGGTTTACATTCGGTACCGGAACTTCATTCTCCTCAGGAACCCGTTTTATATTGTAGGGAAGTGGTTTGGTGTTTTTGACTACTGGTACCCATTTTCTAGGTTTCTTCTGATATATAGAAATTCGTTTGGTTTTTATGAATTTCGATTGCTTCCCTGTATGTATCGACATTTCTTTCAAAAAGGCTCTCTGGAAGTAATATCAAATTATTGGTCCACTCATTTCACTTTATCTTTTTTCTGACAGAAATTGGGAAAATATCATTTAGTGTTATAGTTATTATATTAGTCCAGCAAGTTGAGGGTTTTGTCTCCTAAAAATAGCTAACAAGCTGGAAATGGTTTGAACGATGGAAAGCATCTCATATGAGCAAGTTAAGGTTTGTGACATTTTTTTGCCAGTGCCTAACTTTTGGGAACAGAGAAAAAACCTCAAAATTCCCATATTTTTTTTATTCTTTACAATCTTGCTCAGTAGAGTGCGTTTTTTTGTGAAAAATAAAACAACTCCTCTAATAGCATTAAACTCATTCAAATCCTCTAAGTAGTTCAGCCACAGACGATTGCTAATATTTGGTTATTTTTCTAATTCAGCTTAAAAAAGGAAAAATTGGCGCAGACCTATCATTTGTATCGAACAAAATATTATTTTTTTAACTTCTCGAACGATTTTAGGACCATGTTCGCTATTCAGGTGCCTCATTCTGTCTGATCCATTTCACGTTGAATGTTATGCGCTAATAATAATAAAGGCCTATTTATATGAAAAAGAAGAAAGAGTAGCCTCATTCAAATATAATATATATATATATATATATATATATATATATATATGTATGTATAATAATACCAACATTATGCAAAGTTGCATTCTTGCACGTTGCGGAGCAGGGGGACTCTGATGTGTGACAGAAAAAAGATTTCACGTCATCCCCATCATGATTGTCGTCTTGCTCCTCATCAGATTGATATATCATTGTATAATTACCTTCATACATTTCTGTAATCCCTCAAATTCTCATCATTCAAGAACAAAATAAAACTTATATTGATATCTACATGGCATTACTCTGTAGAGGAATTTCACCGGCATTATCAATTAGTAGATGAAAGTTGAAATGTATGTATATTTGACTCGTCCCATACACAATAGCGTCTTGAGGGATCAATAAATATCATTAATATTACTTTTTATCATTTTTATTATCATTATCAACATAATATACTCAAAATTTGCGTCTGGATTGAGCAACGGAAAGAATTTTTTTCAATGACATAATTGCTGGCAAAAACGAAATATTGTTGAGGAATAAACAAGGGAGACAAAAGTATCACTGATTGTGCAGAGACATTTCACATTTTAATAACGAAACTTTGTTGCAAGGAACAGATTGCTGCGATATTATTCAGGTTTGTTCCACCTCAAGGAATAATCGTATTCTGACGAATGCATCTTCAGAATTCGGAGCAGGGAATGATCTTCAATCGTGAATGAATATCATTCACTACGCCGAATTTTAATAAGGCCATTGGCGTAACTGGGCGTGGGCGACCACCCACGGCCTCACGCCCTTAAGGGCCTCACGGTTCAATGACCCCCTTTTTCTCTAATATAAATAATTTTATTTACTGTTATACTCAGTAGCACTCATGGGTTTTAGAGAATTGATTTTATTTACAGATGGATCTATATGAAAACTTTTTTTCTTTGTTGATGACGATTCCTACGATTCGTACGTCTCAGCTTACTTTTCAACTTTCTATAGCGCAATATAAATATATTGCGCTATAGCAGAAATATAATCGTGCAAGGAATACCTTACATACATCAGTTTACTCTGGTCGCCACCTGAGGGTGACAAGAGCTTATCTCCATCGCCCTAAATCAGAAAGAATATTTGACTATGAAAGCAGCCATGAACCTGTACAGGTTATCCTAAATTGCTTGATTTTGACGATTTTTGGTCTTTCTGGTCTAGATAGGGAAAAATTTTGAAAGGAGTCCTGGGCTGGATTTTCGCGAAAACATCATAAATGGAAACCATTTCGCAATATCTTCATTTGTTTCAGGATATAACTAAATTTTTATATTTGGTCGATTTCGAAAGTGTGCCATAACATTTTTATTTACGAAAATATGTGACGACGATTGAAATTTTTACAGGCTATTTTCATAGGAAATAAAACACTATATAGTCCACTGAAATTAGACTTTTGCTTCGGACCAATTCATACAAAAGCAAATGAAGGCTTTTCGGGTAGGTCTCGGTGTCCCAAATGATATTCCAAAAGTCCCCTAGGCGGAAGTGACCGCATAAAATTTGGCAACGCTGTAAAGGGCTAAAATCCTGCCCCAATGTGATTTTTCGTGAATATCTCGGTCCCTATGGAACTTACGACAAAAATACATCAGTGCAAATAGAAAGCTGATGAAATATCCTAGAAAAAAGGTTCTGGGTCGTTTTTTGATATAACCAATGGTTTCGTCCCAATCTTGCCTTCAATTTGAACGTATGTGATATTCTGGATAATAGAGGTACACTAATCCACACCACTTTTGAGGATGACTACATGGTTCGTTTTTCTCGAAGTTGTATCCCCTAATAGGCCTAATCCATGCCTTTTTTGATTTTTGGAAAGGTATTCGAACGCTAATTTTCTTCTCCTTCGTCTTCTCCTTGCTATGAATGCATGTATATTTTCTTCAATGACATCCGTGGAGTCAATCTCAGAGTTTCGGATTCCTGCATCGGTCACATTTTATTTTTCTGAGGAATCTTCAAATGGTTCGGCATTCAGGCAGGATTTTCCATGACAATTGCCAAAAACCGGTGAGCAACGAAGTCTCAAACTCCGACGGCCACACATTGATCCACAAACTTTCGTACAGTTGCAAAAAACATTTTTGAAAGACAATCAGGCGCAGGAAGTTGGGATGTCGTTTTTGGTTACAATAAATTGTCTTTCAATATGCATCCCCACTCCTCAGGATTCAAATTGTTACCCAGCCATTGTTGTACTTGATAGTACACCCGAAACAGATGTTCTCACAGATGTTGTTGTGCTGCGTCAAGGGTTGGAGGTAAAAGATTCAATCTCACTGGTCTGCTTCTGCTCACAGCTCTAATCAAGTAAGAATACCGGTATTTATTGATGCGGCAACGGGGCTGACGAGGAGAAAGAGAAAAGAGCAAAAAAGGACAAGCGTAAAATAATTTGTCATGTTTCAACCCTCATTTTAAAGAAAATATTATAGCACTTGCCGGAGATGATTGGGCAAAATCTTTTAAAAACCGTGTAACGTTTGACACAGATGTAGTTGCAGCTGAAGCTGAATATCATCAAATTTGTTTCAACAAATTCAACTTGCCAGTCTCCGAGAAAATGAAGGCTGGTCATCTATGTTCTCAACGCAATGAAGGACATTTTTTCTTTCATTGAAAATCTCAGTTTAAATTGACTGGATGGAGAGCAATACTGACAGAAAACATACCTGATGACAAGAAAATCAATAGAAAACTCGAAGAGAAGTATGGAAACCGTATTGTTATCACCTCAAAGGAAAACAGGATATCTTGAATCAAGCTTGGTACAATAGGAAAGATTCTGAGGCAGAATTATCGGACTTCTGCAGCACCAAGCGACACAACATCTGCTCTGTTCAATAAATGAAAGATCGCAGATTTGAAAATGGTTAAGGAACGGCAGGACTTGAAAGAGGCAGCTGAAATCTTCAACAAAAATAATACTGCACATAACCTTTAAGCGGAATGAAGTTTTTCCTCTCAATATATGTTGCCCCCATTAAAAAACTCTCCATAAATCACTACCGATATTCTTCCTTGATTAAAGCTGTAAGCAGAAGCAGACCAGTGAGACTGAATCTTTTACCTCCAACTCTTGACGCAGCAAAATAACATCTGTGAACATCTGTGAACATCTGTTCACAGTGTAATATCAAGTACAACAATGGCTTGGTAACAATTCGAATCCTGAGGAGTGAGGGTAGATGTTAAAGACAATATATTGTAACAAAAAATGACATCCCAACTTCCTGCGCCTGATTGTCTTTCAAAAATGATATTTTGCAACTGTACGAAAGGTTGTGGACCAATGTGTGGCCGTCGGGATTTGAGACTTCGTTGCTCACCGGTTTGTGGCAATTGCCATGGAAAATCCTGCCTGAATGCCGAACCACTTGAAGTTTCCTGAGAAAAATGAAATGTGACAAAAGCAGAAATCCAAATTCTTATATTGACTCTACGAATGTCATCGAAGAAAGTATACATGCATTCATAGAAGGAGAAAATTAGCGTTGGAACGCCTTTCCAAAAAACAAAAAAGTCGTGGATTAGGCCTATTAGGGGATACAACTTTGAGAAAAACACACCCTGTAGTCATCCTTAAAGGTGTTGTGGAATAGAGTACCCCCATTATCCAGAATATCACATACGTTCAAATTGAAGGCGAGATTGTGACGAAACCGTTAGTTATATCAAAAAACGACCCGATACCTTTTTTCTAGGAAATTTCATTAGCTTTCTTTTTGCTCTGATGTATTTTTGTCGAAAGTTCCATAGGGACCGAGATATTCACGAAAATTCACATTGGGGCAGGATTTTAGCCCTTTACAGCGTTGCCAAATGTTATGCGGTCACTCCCGTCTTGGGGACTTTTGGGATATCATTTGGGACACCGGGACCTACCCAAAAAGCCTTCATTTGCTTTTGTATGAATTGGTCCGAAGTTTGGGCCTATTTCGACCTAAATGCAGTGGACTAATATTCTTTTTTGTCTCGTCTACTAAGGGTGGAAAAAAGAACTTTTTTCTATTAAAAACGAACGCATTTTTTTTCATCTTGTATCATAAAAAAATTAGCGATGAAAACTATAACAAAGAGTCTTAGTCTCAGTAAAAAAGTGTTTTTAAAAAGTTTCAATCGTTTTCAAATAAGGAAAAATTCTTTGCTTTTACGGAGGCCACACCGAGAACATTTTTGAAACATTGAAGAATTATGAGGTGTATGAGATACTGATGATGCCAAACAAGGATGAAACCGGTATATCTCTCCTCTCAGTGACAAAATCTTATATCATTTCTCCAACCTCATGATAAAAAGATCTGTGAGCCTGGAACCAATTTTGAATTCTTCTATGTTCCATAAACGTTCTCAGATATTTTGGAGAATAAAAAGTTATGGCACATCTTCGAAATCGATAAAATATCAAAATTTTATTATGTCTATTATGTCTTTGAAACAAATGAAGGTGAATCGATTTTCACGAAAATCGAGCCCAAGACTCCTTTCAACGTTTTTATCTATCTAGTACCAGAAACAGCCAACATCAAGCAATTTGGAATACCCTGTACGGTTGTAAAGTCTTCATTGAATATGTGAGTCAGCTTTTCCAATATATAGCAAAAAACAGCATGCAAGAAATTTGTCCATTCAATTTTATTGACTGTGCCGCCGGTGAGTTTCTTAAAATCAAAGCTGGAAACAAATAATCTGCGAAATACAATGTATTAGGAAAGACTTTCTGCTTTGGCAACCCTCTTTATCGAAACAGATTTAACATCCGAGCTGGACTATGATGGCATAATTAAGCAGTTAAGTGAGGCTAGAAGCCGACATTTTTCATTTGACTTCAACTTCATAATTCGTCACATATAATTTATTAAATGATAAACAATTTCAATTGTTTCTTATGAAAATCCTTTTTCATCAAGAGGCCTCGCAAATTTTATCTCGCCCACATATAATTGAGGTCTTGTTCCGCCACTGAATAAGGCATAGTACTATGATTTTTTGAGATGGAACAAACCTATCATTTTCAATTATTAACGCGTAAGTAAAAAGAGAACAATAATAATATGGAATTTGATTTTCTGTTATTGAAGGTACATCATGAAATTTTAAGAAAGGTATTCAATATTCTAATAATATTCATGAAAGTGTCAACCGAATTTTTAATGAGTTGAGCACTTTCGCATGGAAAAGCACCTTAATCAAATTAATTCCTCCTAAAGAAAAGCTTCTGCCGAAGAGTATATTGTGTATCTTGTACAATAGTGAATGTGCCTGTTTTCAAAATAAATACAAAAAATATTTGAGATTATATTATACCCTAGCAACATTTTCTTCGCCTATCGCACTTTATAGAGTTAGGAAATCTGAAAAATGATAGGAGTTCTTGGCAGTGCAGAAAATTCTTCCATGATATTATGGATTATGACGATTGGACGTCGGATAATTTCTAAGTGGAATTTTCTTTTACTTCATATTTTCCGCATTCGAAGGAATAACAATTTGTTCAGAAGTGATATTTTCACTTGATTTTTTTAATCTCCTGATATCCGATGAAGAGTATTTCGAAAATTACACTGAACTCAATAGTCTACTTAACTCTACAAGCGAAAAGTTTCAATGATTCCACACGCAATGCTTATACCACCCAGACTACTCTGAGCCAAGAATTGATATTTTTTAGCTGTTATACTCGGAGACAAAAGATGCAGTAAGAACAGGAACGAACGGTAATTCAACCATCTACGTGCGACCATGACAATCATAAAAATCAATTCGGTTGGAACGACTACACCCAAGGAATAACAAAATTATTCGTGACCTCGAAATTGTTGGGACTTTATACATTTAATTCGTTTTTCATGCCACGAAAATAACTCGATCATTCTTTTCGAAAACTTCTTTTAGTCAATCCGATAGTAGTATTATTCTTCTTAATTCAAATCAATAATATATTAGGTACTTGAATCTTGAAAGATACAAATAACAAATTAATGTATACTTCCACATGAGATAATACCAGTGGAATTAATTTTTGGGTAAGATAAAAATGAGTAGAAATAGTATTCAAAACAAAAATTACAAATGGTCACGTTTCAAAGTTAATATCAGACTACCTAATCAGATCAAAATTTAAGAACTATGAAAATCGTAGATTTGTCAAATTACATTTGACATTTGTTAACACAAATTTCAGAGTTTGTTCCAGAGACAACCAGAAAAAGATTATGCTGATATTCCACAACATTATTATATATATAACATATACAAATGGGTGGGCAAATCACGAAGCTATGTCTTCCTGCCAACTCCTAACATATAATTCGATAATACCAAATAATGTACAGGGTGGCTATTGAAAACGAAACAGAGCCAACTACGGTCAAATGTCCCACATTCGTTGAAAATGTCAGGGGTCACCACAGGTCGATTTTTGTTTGTAGGGGGGGGCAGTTTTTTACGCATATTTCATTATTAAAATAGCCACCTCCTAAACGGGGTGGCTCCCACCCTCAAATATGTAATAGATTAGATGTTATATGATACTTCATAAGAGAGCTTATGCCATCAGATTTCCATTTTTGTACATTTTTCGAAAAATGGATTGAATTTGACTAATATTATGATAATATTATATGAAAATATTTTCTAATTCGTGATAAAACATGAATATTTTCTCAAAATTGAGATTATTGTTTCATTCTAAAACTATGGGTTCTTAGTAATTGTCTTTTAGGGAAGGCTACTCCTCTTGAATTTTTAATTTGATAGATGATACAATGAACAACCATAAATTATTCAAATTCAATTCAGTTGTACGAGAAGCTGCGAATTATGAAAAGTTGAAAAAATTTACTTCTCAATTTATGGCCAATCAATTTTCCCTATTAAAAATTCGAGAGGAATATCAACCCCGATTAGGGAGGGTCATTTCAATTTGGAAAAACAATTCTTGAAAACCCGTAGTTTTAATATGAAGAAATAATCACAATTTGAAGAAAATATTCATGTCTCACCACGAATCTGGCATATGTAGAAATGCATCCACATCAGCGATACCTTATTATTCGCGTGTCTTTCTGAACGACTATGAACTTAAAGTCAATTTGAAAAAATAATTACAACACAGAACAACCTGATACAGTCGAAACCGTAAATTCGAAGTCACAGAATGTTACTCGGGCTCCTGGGTATCGACCATGTGATGAGTGATTTTACTTAAAATTTTTCCTTCGAAACCACTGAAATTGCGAGAAAAATGCAAAAAATGTGACAAAAAATTTTTAAATTAAAATTTCCTTCGATAAAGCATTCATGAATATCTGATTAGTTATGGAATAATTCATGGAAGGGGTTTATGTTCAAACCCCATGTAAATATCATAGGAGGTTGATACAATAGTTGTTGTACTCTTGGTATATTGAAATTTTAAAAATCTATGTGTCTATGTACTAGGTGATTGTTTATAATTCACTGAATAGCTATTTCAGTTAATATTCGTCGTACAAAAACGTTTAAATGGCCAAATTTAAAGTGTTTTCCATGTGCATTTAGAATTTATTTATTTATTTATTTACAATATGAATGCACACAGGTGAGCAAACACCCAAAACAGCATTCACTAAGACTTAAACAGATAGTGTACTAAATTATATAAATAAGTGTCATTAGAAAAAATAAATTGAATTCAAATATACAATCAATAACTACATTCTCACATACAGTGAACGATAAACATGAGTACAATTTCAAGAAAGACAGCTCTTAAGTTTCTTTTGAAGCGATACAAGGTCACATCTGAGAATAAATCCAGACTTGTCTCGTAAGCATTCAGTATGTACTAGGAACATAGTAAACCTGAAAATTCTACGTGAACTGTTATTTTTCAAATCGTATGCGCTGTATTTTATTTTTCTAATAGGTAGATTTCTTTCTGCTGATTTCAAATATACATATATACTTTATTGAGATTATCTTTGGCAGTTTTCTAAAAATATAGATATTTTCGTCTGAATCCAAATCAGCTGTGGAATGCCACACAATAATGATGCGATTTCTTTATATCGGAGGAAACGTGAATAATAAGTGATATTTTTTCATCTATTTATCAACTGAATGTAAAATATATTGTTTAAATGCACCCCATTCACTTCTACATGCAGTCGATATGTTTTTATCGTATTTTTGAGGCGTTTTCCTTACTATTTATGGAATATATTGAAGTTCTCAGTTTCTTCCTCTGTTCCTTATTTGAGCTGTATTTTGGCATGCACATTTTTCAGAAATATTTCGAAAAATACGTATTCTAATGTTGAACACAGAAATGTTTGAGAATAATTTGTGATACTCGAAAGCATCATAGTTCTGCGCTGATTTTCGTTTTCATTACTTTGTCGCAGTCAAGCTTATTTTCGTCAGAGTAATGAAAACGAAAATCAGCGCAGGACTATGACAGAATTCCTTATTTGGCTTTCGAATATCACGAAACATTTCTGTGTTCGACGTCTCCGTTGCATAAACAGAATACTTATCTTTCGAAATATTTTTGAAAGACTTGCACGCCAAAATACAGCTTTAATGTTCTCAATATTTTGTGGACGGGCCATGTACACTTTAGATTTTAAATATTCATATAAAAAAGTGTCAAATAGGATCGGGAATGTCAGGAGGCCATAGAATGGGACATCGCATTCTCGCATTGGTGTTCTACAACTGCCTTAGATTCAGACGGAAAATCCTATATTTTCAATAAACTGCCGAAAATAGCTCAATAAAGTATAAATAGGTATTTGAAATCAGATGAAAGAGCTTTATCGAATAGGATAATAGGGTATACCAATTAAAAAATAACAGTTCACGAACAAATATATCTTGGCCAAGGAATCACCTCCTGAAGTATTTCGGTGTTGTTTTTCAACACTCTGTACATTGAAGTGGGTCATTCTGTTGGTTTAGGTGAAATAAAAGTGATCAAGATAACCATGACATTTAGGGCCCATCTACCATTCGTCACATTCTCATTTCTGCGCCCAAATCTAGACATTATTTTGTAAATCAAATAGGATTTGAAGAAATGGCAAAACTATTTTAGTATAAGGTCCTAGAAAACGAAAAAATATTTTCTAAAAACAAGTGTGAAATACTGTGCGTTCCTCATCTCATCGGAATAAGAACATGTAAATCGATTTCAATATTATATAGGTGGGTTCTCATATCACTATATCAAGAAGATCGAAAGGTACATAATTATTATTCTTAAAGGATGGCCTTTTGACAGTTGATTTCCAACTCATTCACCAATAAATTTTTTTGCTTGTGATGTCCTATAATAGCGTTTGTTGTTCAAATCCCATTACGAATTTTTATTCGATTTTAAGTCGATTATTTGCCAATAATCATCAGAAAATACTCATTCTTTTTCTTTTTCACAAGCCTACATAAAGAGGAAAAAATCACTAAGATGAAATTGCAGTCCTATTCTTCAATATCTACGGAGCCTTCAACATTTTTTTAACACAAATTTTCTAAAATTTGCTTTTGTAGTAGAATTTCCGTTCGTATCAAAATAATCAAATAAATGATTATTTGCTCGGCAATCTTCAAAGACGTAATAGGCGTTACGTCCCCAATAAATCCTCCCATTGATTACGGAAATTAAGAAAAATTGTTGAGAAACAATAGAAAAAAATTAAAATTAAAAGATTTTACGAACTGGTAGAGGATTCATCTCTCCCCCCCTGATTCTTTAGTTAAGCCAAAGGAAATCCCGTTAGTTCTTGGATAGCAATAAAAAATTAATGAATAGGTATATCACATGACGCATAAATCATTACGAAGTAATTTTTCCCCCTCAATAGTCATTAGAATGATTCAAAGAAAACATTACAATCGATTGATCTAACTTGTGGAGTGGTAGAGTAATAAAGAAATGATGAATACATCAATATCTTCAGTGAAATATACCCGATCTATAAAAAACATGATGAAATGAGATTGGGAAATCAAGGAATGTTACAGAGAAGATGGAACAAAACCACCCACCATATCCTTTTTTTCTCCAATATGAAATAGTTCTTTAAAATATGTGAAAATTCATTCAATTTGTATTACATAGGAAAGAACACCTTGACTAATATGTTTCATATTTCCGTTCTCGAGCATTGGAATAGATAAAATTGGATTGAAATTTCTATTTTTTTCATTAGAAACATCTGAAAATAATTGTATGTTCATTTTCAGGTTTTCCAGATGAAAATTCCTGAAAATATTTCCCTAAATTTCAAGCTTCTAGGTGAATTTATTTTTCAAGCCATCATGTACCGAGCTTGAAATTCGTTAATTATATCGTTATTCACATCATTGGACTTATTCTTGTGAGGAATTCAAGAAAATGGATGCAGCATGAAAGAGTATTGAAGGAGTAACTTAAAATAGCTAGCGATCATTGATACTATTCGAAGATGAACGTGCATGAAAATTGCTAGCACAACGAGAATTATTCGAAAGGGAATAATGCTGACTGGCATTAAACCACAAAAAAACCTACCCGTTTTTGAATTCCGTTTAATCGTTGTCTGAACTGGTTCGCGCCATATCATCTGAAGACAAGTTCCCGTACAAATTGAAAAAATCAAGTTGAACCAACTTGGGGACGTCAGGAAATTACGGTACACATATAAATCCACGGGCACAACCGATTTCAAGCAGTAACGCAGACCTCCTCCAAGATGTTGAAACTGGTGGTGTTTTTCGCCTTCGCAACTTTGGTTGCTTCCAAACCCAGCACCCTGATCAGTTCAGGAACTTCGTCGTCTGTAACCACCGAAGAGAAAACTGAAATTCGTCATCATGTTCCTTTGACCGGAGTTCATCTAGAAGCAGTTCCAGCCCTAAGAACTACAGAAATACTGACACCAACTGCTGAAATAATTCAACCAGCAGCTGTGAGCCATCAGTTCAGGAGCGAAATTCACAAGCCAATCATCAAGACAACCGAATACATAGCCCCTGCAACTAAAATTGTTCAGCCGTATTTGAACATCATCCCAGGAACTGTGAGTCATCAATTCAGAAGTGATGTTTATAGCAGTCCCATACTCAAAACTGCTGAAATTGTTACCCCAATCAAGACGGAAAAAATTGAAAACAAACCTTCGATTGAAATCAAGAGTGTCGAAAATCCGGTACTCAAGGCATCAAAAATTATTGATCGTCCAATTGCTGAGGCTCATATCATCGGCGGTTCTCCCCTGATCCAAAGAACCCAAATTTTGGAACATACGCCACTGTTGAAGAAGTCAGAGATTTCCCATTCTTACGTTGAAACCACCAAGAGGGATTATCTAGGTGCACCTCATGCTGTTGTTGGATATTCACCGCTTTCAAATGTGGCGATCGCACCTTATTCCAGATTAGGTGCCGAACCTTTACTGATCCCTTCAGTTGGAGCTACTGAATATTTGATTCATCAACCTTTGAGATACTTGTGAAGAACTTGAGATTGGGAACTGGATATTGTAAATACATTTTTCGAGATTGAACTTTACTCTTATTGCAACAATTTTAGAATACTTATTATTATTGTGATGGGAATTTCAATTTGAATTTTTTCTTGTATTTCAACCTGGAATATTCACTTTTCACGCTTAAACTTGTAGTTTATTTTCGAGATCAACCAAGGACAGAGCTACTTGCCAAATCAATCATTTTAATTTCTTCACAAATTATTGTCCTCATTTCTGAGACCAAAAAATGTATTATTCGAGAATTGATATATTTACAATTCAAAATCTACATTAGCGTATGTGTCTGGTGCATGAAAGTACAAAGTGGACAGTTCTTGAAAAACTGACCCTCCATTAAAATATGAAGTTACCTTAAAGGTTCAATCCTCCTTCTAACGGAATATCCATGGCTATACCGTCTATGGAATATATGATTCAAATTATAATGGAGCATTGAAGAAATTTCCCAAATTAATCTCAAGCTTTGTGATTAAACTGTAGGGGATAATTTCCCTCTATTAGGGTCCTGTATCGGTTTTTGTACATCTAAAATGCTTAGAAATCATCTCTTGGATGGCCGAATCTGGTTTGAAAATACTCTTTCGGTCCAGAGCAGATTGATCATCCCGTTGAAGGATTCTCTAAGAAAAAAATTGATTAGATTTCGAAATTTGCCAACGAGCATGGTGTACGTGTAAAGGGGATTCAAGAGACTCGCTCAGAAACGGTGAAAATCTTCGGGGAAAAGGACATATAAAAGATTATAATACTAGTTGCTTTTCTTCTCAGTAAGATTCACAATCTAGCATTATTAATGTTGAGTTAGTTCAAAAGTTTCAGATTGTTTTTTGAAATGGGTGATCAATTTTGAATCGATTTGATCAAATCTATGTCCCGAATGTTGAATAATATTTTCAGTGGCTCTCGTATCATTTCTCTCTTCAGATTCTGATTTTTGGGCCCGTACGAGGAGCAAATATGTCATTGCGGTGTGATTTTTGAATTACGTGAACTTTGAAAAAGTGTCATTGTGTTTTCTAAACGGATGTCAAAAAATGTATGCACATTTTACATTTCGAACAAATTCATATATCCTAACAGTGGGAAGGCCAGGATCTACGATTTTTTCTGACTGGGGCAAAAATTCAAATTTTGGTATGAAAATTAAAACCTTTAAAAATTTATATCTACACTACTGGAATGAATTAGGGGATTTTCTAATCCCCTAATTGATGTTCCTAATTGATTCTTCAAACTGAAATCGAAATTTTTTAATCAATTTTCAACAGGCCATAACTCCGAGAGAAATGGTCTTACAAGAAAAAATAAAGAAAGATATTGCAGCCCCGAGAATCTTGTTTTTGGATTATTATTTTGAAATCTTGTAACGTCATATGTTTTTGAGTAATATTAGAAAAACCAACATCAACAAAATTTTCAATTAAATTCTTTGCTTAACCGCTATAAAGTTCGGATACTTCGTCAATTAAGCTTTAATATCTTTTTTTTTAGATCTTGATACGTCTACTCATCATGGAGATATCGACCCTCAAATAAAATAGGATCCTTTTGTCTATCGATATCACAGCAATCAATAATCACACAAAAAGTAAACGGTGGGTTTCGAGAACCTGAATGATTTCACCTCAAAGGCTTTTCTTTACTTTAAAAAATCTTTTTTTCTCCTTGTCACATGAATTTGAAAATGCATCGAAAAGAGGGCTTCTGGTTTTGGAACATCAAGCTTAGAATGTTAAGTATGCCTCTTACAGTTCAATATGTAACCCTACCAAAAGCCAAATCAATCAAGCCAGCGGGTTTTTTGTTTCGATCGATCGAGTTTTTGAAATAATTTCAGGATCACGTTTGTTGCTCTGAAAAACTCATTACTTTTTAAACATGAGAAAGAAAGTTTTTCCGAGCTTTTCCACGATTTTATTATAGATGTTGCTCAAATATTCGAAAAAGAAATATTTTTAAAAAAATTCAAAGTTTTTTCTCTTTTCATTTTTTTTTCCGAAAAAAATTCAGAAAATTTGAAAAATCACTTTTGATCAGATTACTCGTTAATTAATTTTTATACAAAAATTAATACCCCGAATCTCATAATTAAATCGATTTTTTTTTCAAAATCTTCATGCTTCTAACAAAAACGCATAAAAAAAAAACTAAGAACCTAAAATCCGACCGCCCAACCTCTATGTGGATATCGCTGATGCCGGCGGTTATTATTTTCTCAAACTTTTGAAAATTTTTACTTTTTTGAAAATAAAAGCAATATATTCAATCAAAGTCTGGAAAAAGTCCGGCAAAATTTTGAAGTTTCCCTAACAATAAATGTTGTAACTTATTACACGTTCACACAAATAAACAGAAAGACATACAAAGAGTTATCGTAATTCGAATGAAACCGCAATTATTGCCAAGGGCCCTTAGTTCCAGATGTGATTAAGACTCGGATTAAGATGAGTCGGTAATTTCCCCGGCAAAGAAATTACGGGGTCTATACTTGCGTTGCATGAGCATCCGCAGAATTTTTTGTCCGGGGGGCGAGAGGATCATAACTAAAATTTTCGAAAAACAATAAGGTGCAGGCGACATCAGTTTTTCGTTTCTTTCTATTGCTTTTTTTAATATTTATGCATCGGCGCCAGCAGAATTTGTTCTCAGGTAGGAGAGGGAAAATTAAAAATGATAAAGTTTTCCACGGCAACTGTTTTCGAAACCAACCACATTACATGAAACAACATTAATAGAAAAATGAAATAAAAATATTATGGAGAAAGGAGTGAAATAAATATTATAATTGCTAATAAACGAAGACGAATTAACGAGAAATAACGAAATGAAAACGAATATACACATACGCTTGATAAAAGAAATTCATAAAAATAAAATATGAATAATAATAGACCTTGAAATTCGAATTCGAATTCGAATCTCTATCTACTATCTCTGAATGGGAATACAAATTGGAAGATTCTATATTTATCCTCATCTCGAAAAAAATATCCTTGTTGGAGAATGGATAATTATTATTGAAATATGAGAGTACCTGCACTTACCACATGAAGAAACCGAAATCAAAGAAAGTGCTCAACGTGCCACAGGAAGTTATCAATTCATAAAAAACCTCTGCCGATTACATAAAAGCTAAGTCCAATGGAATCCCAAAATTGTTGTGAATCCAACTCTTCCCCTTTTTTCCTTGGATTTTGGATTACGAAAGTTAAATTGAGGGTGTTGTGCTGAAAAACGATAGGGGGAGTGAAATGTCAGGGGGGCCATAAATTAATTTTAAAGATTTTTGGCATAGTGATGGTTTATCATGTTTTCATTCTACGTTTCGATTTTAGCACTAGGAAATTAATTTCTTTCAAGAAAATCAAAAATAAAAACATTTAACCGCCGGTTGATTTTGGCGCCCCCTCAAGCTGTCGCCCGGGGCAAACGCCCCGCTTGCCCCCCCACCCCTAGATCCGGGCCAGGCAGTGGGCAATTAGGTGAAAACAAAAAATAAACAATAATTGAACATTAATAAAAGACCGTGTCATCTATCATCATCTCAATAAATAAATGGAGAATAGAAAGCTCTCTGCGCTAAAAAGTTCATGAGTTTGGTCTGAAGCTATTTAGTTAAGTACTTTGATCTACTTTGTGTGAATTTGGGAGATAAACGAAATAATATGACAAAAAAATGAACTATCTAACTGAACTAGCCAAATGAAAGATTACAGAATTACAGACCGCGAGGAAGACACAGGTTTTGACTTGACTATCTGTTGAGTCGGCAACCCATAATTACAATGCAAATATTTCCGGTTGCCCATTCAAATTATGTTTTTGGAAACCTGATGCGTTGCATCCAAGGAAGGTTTAAAAGATGAGAAAATATAAGAATTATTATTTATTTAATATGGTTTTTCCTCAGAAATAGAAGTGAACGATTATCATTGGTTTTCGATGATCATCGATGTTTGACAATTAAACATCGATGTTTTTAAATTGATTTTGCATTATTTATAACATCATAACATCTATTTCTGGATTTTTGCACAAAACACCAATGTTATCAATTAATAATAAATAATTAATTAATAGTTGGATGAACATCGAGTATCATTATCAGCTTCGGTGAACATTTGTGAATTTCAAGTTACGTCCTCTTTTTGCAGTTGATCTTTTGTGATAGATGATACAACTAACCTGAGAGTGTGCGAGAACTTTTTTGTCAATTTGGTTAATTTCAATTTGCGATGCCGAGAAGAGGAAAATCTGACATAGGACGTCGCAGTCATTTAAGTTCTGTTTACCATTCGATCTTAAACGTCCAAAATTTCCCGTGCGTCTGGCCTTTGCGATGACCATAAATAAATCGCAAGGCCAGTCGTTGGAAGTTTGCGGAATCAACTTAGAATTTCCCTGTTTCGCGCCTGGACAATTATACGTAACGTGTTCGCACGTTGGAAAACCGTCATCTTTGTTCATTTACTCACCACAAAACAAAACAAAAAATATAGTTTATCAGAAAGCTTTGAATTAATTACCAGAGTATTTCCTTTTTGTTTGTTTTAAATATATTTTATACAAAAGTTTTGCATATTTAGGTATTTATCGATGAGGTCTGCCGGGTCAGCAAAAAAAAAACACAAAACTTGAGATGTCACTATCACGAAGGATCACCGAAGTAAAGAAAGTTCTCGCTCACGTATAGGTAACCGTCACTCACAAAGATAAAAAGATGAACTCTTTGTCATAAGAGGAATTGATCGACATAAACGAACGACCTATTTTTTGGTTGTCAAATTTCAAATATTATGTTTGCGTTCAGAAATTTAATTTGTGACAAAACATAATATTCATTAATCTAAATAGAAATAATCTGCTTTTTTATTCATCAATTGAGGCAGTATGAAGTCTGCCGGGTCAGCTAGTTCGCAAATGAAATGGCTATTCACCCCTGTGCACAATAATCGCCCTCCCTAATAGAGACAAAAAGTTAATTTTAGTTATAGTGTAAGTGCTGGACCCAAAGTGGCCGCAGTAAGAAACATACACGAAAATACATGCCTTTCAGACATCAAAGCAAGAAAACCAGCCCAAGCAGCCCCTCGAAGTCTGAACACCATTAAGGACGGGTGAGACATTCTTTGGATAGATCAAGTTACCTTGTACTCTGTAATTTTGAGTTTGCCGTTTATACGCAATATCCCAACCAGAAAGAAATACAGTTCATAGTTGAATAAGCTGGGTTTTTTGGACCTTCAAGCCGGATGCCCGTATGCCGCGCTGAATTAAATTTTTGAGAAAAAAGGTCACAGGACCAAAAAAACCAATAGGATCATAAATCCTGGGTAACTCCTGGGTAATGGAAAATGAAATGCATCCAATGAAGGATGCCACTGCATGCCTAGAATTCTTACAGATGCATCTTCATCAATATTTTCAACTCTTTCGTTCTAGGAAAGATGTGAACCAGGGAGATCAGCTAGGATGGACACATCATTTAAAGAGAATTTCCTCAATTCAAAGCCTCCCCCTCCCCTTTGTAAGAGAGATGTCAACTGTGATCGCAAGGTTTTGGTTTCCTGAAAGTTGAGCAACAACTCACGATATGTTTCCTTTTCAAGAGCCTGTACAGCTGAAGGAAAATCAGTACCTTCATCTAAAATTAGCTGTTTTAATGTCCGAAGAACGAGAAATGGCTCACTCAAAATTCCATATAAAAGAGTGCATAATTCGTTATCTTGAAGATCTTCATCGGGGGAAAATCTCCAAATGATTCTTTGTTAACGAATAAGACAAAATGAATTGTTTTTCAATTTTCTTCAATTTTATTTCTATAAAATCAACTATGCACAACGGCATTACTGAATGCAGATTTCAAATCAAATACGATTTTGAAACTGATTAAAGCAAGAATAAATAGTTTAAATAAACCTACAAACATATAAATTATCAGTTATGAACAAGAATTTCCTTAAAATTTACAGATTTTTCTATCACAATCTCAGTAGATCTGAGTTACTTGTCGAATCCAGTCCAGGTAGTGGCTGACTCTAACGTAGACACCAGGTACTCCGTATTGACCACACCCGATGCCCCAACTTACAACACCGACCAGCTGCATTGTTCCACCCCTTTCACATACCAATGGGCCGCCACCGTCTCCTTTGCAGGCGTCTTTTCCTTCTTCGCCACCGGCACAAATGAAACCAGGATGGAGTTTGAACTCGTAACCTAATCGCGTTTGCTGTAACTGCCTATGGCACTGAGCTTGACCGACGATTGGGACATCAACTTCCTTCAGGATATTTTGGTATTTACCAAAATCGCCGAAAGCGTCTTTTCCCCAACCAGTCGTCCAGCATCTAGTACCGGTGTAGTCATCTCTAGGATTAGGGAGACAAGCTGGACTGATGTGGGGGTACTTATTGTAATCTACAGGTTTGTCCATCCGCAGTATGGCAACATCATTGTAAAGAGTGCCAGCGTAGAACTCTGGGTGAACAGTAACTGCAGCGATGTCTCTCTCGATATAGGGATAGAATTCAACATCGTGGTTCACATCCCATTCTCCAAGTCTCACTCTCAAATCATAATTCGAATATCTAAAAGAAAATGAGAAATTTTAGTAAAGTGAATTCATATAAACATGAGCTAGAAAAACTAGATCATGAAGTGAACTGCGGGAACGTGCTGTCATCGAACCAGCGTAGCAACTTGACCTGTTTTTGAGTTGTTACTCGTCATCAGTATGGCTTAACGCATTCGTCGATGACAATCAAAATGAGCCGCAGAACTTTATTCAATGCTGTTAGGAACTTCCCAGCTTTAACTGCCATCTGGCAGAGAAATGTCTGCACCTCATTTAAACAGAATCTTTTCTTGAAATAGATCCATCCATATTTATTCACAAATGTCATGAATATTGAACAGAAGATACTAGACTTGTCTAGTATTCCAGAATGAATATCGATAAAATGACAGTAAAAATAATTAATACTCACGTTTTCACACAATGTGCTGCCGTTATGATATGAAGAGCATCAATGAGAGTTCCACCACATACGTAGACACTCTCCTTAGGATCTTTCTTCAGGATGGCAACTTGCCATGGGTATTCGCCAAATTCACTATCACCATCGACGTAGACTGGAGTTTTGATTCTACCATTTATACCTGTCGAGTGTCTCGTACCACACTGTCTAGAACCGAAACTATTGATCTGATTCTGTTGTCGTGGTTTTCTGCAGCAAACATGTCTTGGTCCGCAGATTTGTTGACTACCGAAGTATCCTTGACGCTGAAAAATATGATTTTGTTCATACTGCTAATAGCCAAGAAATTTGAAAATAAATCGCTATAGTTCGGTGAGAGAACGTCATTACCTACTTCACCTATTTAAAAAATTATATTCGAAATAATAAAATGAACAATTTGTATTATATTAATAATTTTTTTTAAGTTCAACATATAGGATATATCGTTTTCGGCATTGGAGTGGTGAGCGATTTGAACATAACAAAGACCCTCTCAGGTTGTCGTCAAGAACTTACAAACTATTCTGACCGTCCAAAGCACGACGTGCCCTGGTGCTATGCTCCAAGAGAAGTGCTACTATTCTGAACCTATTTGTGCATCATTTACTCTACTACTTCTGCATGATTCTTTCAGTTGAAGGAAATCTCGATGTACCCTGAATTTTTTAAAAAGCCTTGCAATATTATCTATTGGGCAGTAATTTCATAAAAATCTGTGCAAACGATCAAATTTCAACAGAATTTTCATCAATTTTTGAGATAAAGGTATTCATGAAAATCGGATACATGAAAAATATCATGTTGTGAAGATGTGTTCTCTGGATTTTTAACTTGTTGATGAATAAAGCATCAAGTTCCGATTTCCTGATTGATGATTTATTCAAAACCTTAAGCTGCAACAGAAAAACAAACATTCTGAAAAATTTTCTACGCATCTTGAATATTTTCCTCATTCATCTCTAAACTGTGGGAGATATATATCATGAAAATTCGTCCATACTGATTTTTATGAAAATACTGCTGACCAGACGGTATTGTAAGAATGTGCCGAAAATGGCAAGGTTGACATCCAGATTGGCGTCTCTCAACTATAGTTGGAAGAATCAATACTTCACATGAAAAATCACGAGAGTAAATAGTGGATTAGTTAGAACTCTTTTCGAGCTCCAAGTATCTGGCATTCTCTATCTTTGTGGGAGTTGTTTTCGACCTATTCGTTCGTTAGTGTCAACTTATTGTCAAAACGTAATATTGAACTCATTCGGAATGAGAAAGATACAATTGTAATAAAAACGTTTTTTTGTAAACACAGTCATTTAAGTTTTAGTTGGTGTTGTTTGTTTTGAGCCTACCTTTTGTATGTTTCTTTCAGTTTTATGAGTAGTGTCTCGTCGTCTTCTACTTGTCGGAAATTTCACTGTATTCGTTGTGTGTAAAGATTTACCACGTCTCGATGTGTTCGATAAACTGAATAATCTGTCAGGATTGTTCTCAGTTCCCAACCCATTCGATGAAAATTGAGTGTGTTCATTATGAATGCCATAGTTTTTCTGCCTCTCGTAATAATTTCTGAAATATTGATCCTGGATGTCTTTTCCTTGAACAATATTCAGATTACTATCATTTGCGGCTGTTCTGCCATAGAAATCATCATATCCAGAGTAGCCTCCACCGTAATTCGAAGGATCATCGTAGTAAGAACCAAGATTATGACCTTCGTATGGGTGTGGAGCCGGATACTCATCCACAATAGGTGGCCTGTCGAATCCAGGATGTTCCGGTATGAATTCAGGATGGTGTGGACCATCATATACTGGCCCTGCTTCGAAATTATGGGGGTATGGCCTGTATATTTCTGGGTGCGGCTGGTAAGGATATCCATGAGGCTTATAAAGAGGTTTATGATAATGAATGTGCTTATGCTTGTTGTAAATATATCCCTTTTTGTAATGTATCAAATCCTCGAATTTATGAAGAAGATAGTCATTAGGAGTGACGTGTAGGTTTATGAAAGGTTTTATTTCTTTTTGTCCATAATCGTCCTTAGTTACTTGAAGTGAAAGTAAAGGATTCACAGAAACTAAACCCAAATTGATTCCACCCCCGCCAACAACCCCCCCATAAGGATTCACCAATGGGTTAGGACCATAAGGGCTTATTGGGTAACCCCCCGCTCCTTGATGTGGTAAACCGAAGGAAATTCCGAAAGTCGGCTTGATTTTCTTGTTCATAAAATCACTCATGATATTTTGTCCATATTGGCGCTGAAATATGAACCATGGTGAATTAAAGATTTCGATCAATGAAATCCATCACCATAACTTTTATATTTTTTATGACGCATTGGTATTTTGTGCTGGTTAAAACAATTTCCCCTTTTGTGAATGACAATCAAGCATATTATCTGTAGTATATTATATGATCCGCGATGATGTACGATTAGTTCCAAAGCAATATTTTCAGAATTAATGAATTTCCGTGTAGGGTCATCGATGATGTTAATCTATTATTATTCAATCTAATAAGAGTTATCATCTCGATAGACTCGAGTTAGAATGCGAATTAATAGTAATGTTATGTTGAATAATTATACTTACAGCTTCTGGTTTGACTGAGGTTTTATTAGCGCTACTCTTATAAACTGGAGCTTCCCTTTTAGATATTTTCTTGGCTTCCTCGGTATTGTTGTTTTTAGATGTAAGTTCTGTTATATTAAGGCTAGATCCTGCTGGAACAGTAACTACTGTCATTGTACCATTTGCATCTGTGATAACTCGTTCTTCTTCAGCTTCTATGTCACTCTTGATGTTTCTTGGATCAATAGCAAGATACAAATCATCTTTGCGTCCGATAACGTCTTGATTTTGACATTGGCTTATTGGGACACAAACGCATTCATCAGAATTTCCAAACTGATTGTTGTATTTGTCAGTGTAGCCTCCTTGCAGGTAGTTGGTTGTTAATGAATTTCCATTTAAATTCAATTCTTTCTTGTAAAAATCATTGGTGTTATATTGTCCAAATGAAGACCCATAGTTACTTGATCCATATTGATTAGAACCAAAGTTGTGTGCTCCAAAGTTTTCTGCTACGGGTTTAAGATTACTACTACTTCCGCCATAACTAGCAAGAGTTTGACCTCCATATGATCCTGAACTGAAACCAGATCCGCCAATCGTTAGACCACCTGAGGATTGTCCACCATATGAACCCGAATTCAGACCAGATCCGCCGATAGTTAGGCCTCCAGAAGATTGACTTCCATACAGACCGGAGTTCAGGCCAGAACTACCAATCTGAACCGATGGTTTAAACGCAAGATGAGTTCCCGAATTTGTGTTGAAGCTTTCATAGGAATTTGATGAAGATGATACTGGTACAGGAACGGGAACAGGTTTAACAATTACGGTTTTCTCGCCAGTCTCAGAGTTATGGTGGTAGTGATGGTGAACATGTTGAACAGGGGCACCGAATGAGTCGCTCTTCGATCCTGCCTTATCTCCGGGGAATATTTTGTCCTTATGGAAAGAAGACTGGAAATGGGATTCAGAATGACTTGTCTGGCTTCCTATTTCGAAAGGATATGGAGTGTCTGGCTCTATTGGTTGAACATATTCGTCATCGGGTTTGTAAACTGGACCTGGAGGCTTATTTCCGTAGAAGGGTTTGCTTGGTGTACCATAGCCACGACGGGGTGGTTTATTTGGATTCGTATTCAAATTAGGACCAAATCTATTGGGTGGTACAAAATTCGGCGGAGGGTATCTCCCGCCATTTTGTGATGAATGAACCGGTCGTGGAGGACCATATGTTCCCCGTTTGGGGCCCCTAATAGGAATTGTAGGTATGGGTTGTCCAATAGGGTTGATTGCTACGGGTTGAGCATATTGCAAATCTTCAGGAGCAATGAATGGACGTTTTCCTTCGATGTCTTCTTCGCACTACAAAAAAACGAAATAAGTTATTTTATTGTTTGAAATTATATGATTCTTATCTGGAAAAGGTGAAATTTGAAATTCATTTTTTTTTTAATTTGATCCGCATTTTCAAATATTTACCTGCATGAGTCCAAGGTAACAAAGCCTTTCCTTAATAATATTCCTTGCTTCACCGTCATCTTCCTTCTGAAGAGCGTTTTGAACATTTGGGTCGGCATAAACTTCATCGAACCCATCCAAGCTCCTTCCCTGGCGACCAGTATCAAGGATTTCATCAATTATTTGACCAATTTGAGTTTCGTTCAAGTTTACTAGACTCTCTTTTCTTTCGCTAGCCGCCTGATGTTCATCTTGATCGAATTGCTCGTTAATATTCATGGCACCTTGATTCTTGTCGTCAGCCCAAGACCATGATGCCTCTTCGGCCTTACTCCCGAATATCATGAATAGTGCCCAGAGGGCTATCTTGAGATTATAGCGCATTTCTGTAAAAAAAATTCCGATTGAACGTAATACATTACGATGAATATAATCATATAAGGACTTGAGTTTCGTTATTTCCAAAGTTACTCGATGGAAATTGATTAAGCATTGGTAAAATTGATTCACTCCATAGAGGAAACAACTTTTCTATTCGTCCAGAATTGCGATTATATAAATAATCAATAATGACACATTTAGTCCGAATGTTCCATAAATACAGCCAGAAGTTGGACCCTTTTTTGTTAGATATCTTCCGAATGTATATGTTCCATATATTGAAGTCCTTGCGAATGCTGAGTGAATTATTTCCAATTCGCAAAAAGATTGATAAAATTATAGAATGTTGGTTTACTGGAGAAAAAAACCTCAATAATTGTAACTAAGTTCCTTCTTTATTTTTTTCTCACAAACCCTCAGGTTGGTACTGTTAAATTACACTCATATACAATGGCACCAGACGGACGTCCGAGATATTAACGCCGATGCTTCTGTATGTGCGAGTGAGCCTACTTAATCAGTTTATTAAGTAACCTGTTGATATGACATCATACGCTCGAAGGAACTCCGAAGAAAGTTGTTTATATTACTCGCGTGACAAAGAAGAAAGTAAAAGCGACGATGAACAAAGGTGTACTCCTAACATTATCTACCCACAAGATATCTTACATGTTCTTCTGTGGGAGTCACTTCACAAATTTCACTTTCTCAGGAAAAAAGAATCGCCGTTCCATATCAATTAATTAATCGAAGCAGTCAGAAATCTGTGGAACATTAGATCATAGCTCGTTCTCGTATGATATTTTGGAAAAACTTCATTTTACTGGTCAAAGTATTTTTCAGGACATGATTGATTCTTGCAGTTGTTTGAAATCGTCTGGGTAAAAACAAATTAGGGAAAAAACCAAGAAGGAAAGTCAACAGACGCATCTTTTCTTGAAATCAGGAATACGTTACATTTCGATAAATTATAGGGAAAGAGAAAATACGAGCGGGCCGACCAAATTCATGTTTTTTTTTCTGAAATGACAGTTCAAGAATCGAAACCCACTATTAGAAAAAAAATTCAATAACTGAAAATAATTCTCTTTTTTTAAATATATGAGGATAATAAACTAAACGCTTCTATCGATGATTTAATTTTCAACATAAATATCAGTTTCCCTTATTCATGAATTATGATTGAAATTCAATCACCTTGAGATGAAAACTATCTGCTCCACACGCATAACAAGAATATTTCTTATTATATTCTGTTATCTTCACTGAATTAGTAGTACTTTTAGAAAAGAGGAGGATAAATGATTTGCCACAGAAACCTAGGACGAATTGAAAAAAAATAAAACTAGATGAAATTTACATCAAACATACTCTTCTGTTGTCTAAGTAGTACATGCCAATAAAAAAAGTCGGAAATAATTAATCCATTTGTTCGCTAATTAGATGTTGATCCTTTTGTTACGATAATGAGCGAAAGCAGAAGATCGATGTTATAATTCAAGCAGGTACAGATAATGAACCGTCACTTTTTAGAGCTTGAGTGAATATACTTTCGCTTGAGGTCATGGTCTTAGACAACAAGTAACCAACCTTACAATACATAATAAAACGTTGTTCCGAACTTTCATTTCAAGAACAGAAAAGATTTTCTGAAAATTTAGCAAAATAATAATGCTATAAATTTCATTTGCTCTCTAAAATTTCTTCAGATAGGTAAGCGGATTAAACTCATTTGTGAGACAACTATAGTCAAATAATAATGACATCGAGAGATTTATCTCAAAAGTATAGACAGAAAAAGGTATCACGAAAACACATAGTTTCAAAAATATCTCCCGATGATTCTTGAAGGGTAGGTACTGATCACATCATGAGGCATGAAAATGAATTATTTTTTGCCTCTATAAGCACCATATCAATCCTGTTTCATATAGTAATAAAATTTTAAGAAATTTTTCATCGAAGTTAATTCTATAAATCAAATTTCACAGCCAATTAACATAAAAAACTAACCTGACCACTGGACCTATAACCCAATAGATGAACTGCACTGTCGTTCAAGAACTAAAAGTTTATCTCTCTGGAGAGAGTTATATAAATGTCTTCGAGGAGTGGGTTGATAAACACTTTCTACGCTTGTTGTGCACTCACTGACTGTAGAATATCCATTTCTTCTGGCTTATATAGAAGTTACAATAAACTTGCGAGCAGGGGTAAATGTCTTGGGTTTTTCAGGATTCGGAGGTTACAAAATGCCGGATTTTAGAAGTACGGATTCATTCCATTGGCCATGGATAGAAAGAAACTATAATCTTAGGACAAGGAAAAATCACCCTGTAGATTATAACACTCTTAGAAATTGAGCTAATAGTTTGATCCTTCCCTTATAAATGTGAAACTTAAGACAATTTAATTTATTCCTGATGTGGGTTGATGAAAGATTTTCAGATAAATACTTTATTGTTATTATGGCACTATTATCATGTCAAACCTTCCCAGTGAGCGAAAGTTGCCTTTAAATGATCCCTCCCGAAAACATGTTTATATGAAAAAATTTCTGAAAATTTATTATTTTATATGTTTAAGTGGATCTTTAAAAATATTTTTGCTTGTTTCTGATATTCATGATATCCCGCATAAGATGGGAAACATTTTAATGGGGGATAGAAGACCCCTATATGTAGAATCTTTAAATTCCAGATTCTGATTTGGTCCAGGGTGTTTTTGAAATTTGAATGGAAATTAAAACCTGAACAGGATCACCGATTTATATGAAAAAATCGCTCCCATGAAGTTCAAGAAAACTACAATCAAATATCATTCGATTTGCAGGACGGTATCACTCTTTTTTATATTTTTGTATTTTCCATGCTTTCTGGCTTTCTGTGAACCCCTCATAACCTACTTAAAGCTTGTGCGAATTAGAATAATGGGTGTGTTCTGTGTAGGCTTTGTTACTGTGTCCCGACGCCACCTTAGGCAGAGCACTGTTAATTGTTTACCCAACAGTGAATGGTTCAGCGAGTTCTCCATACCAGAAAATTTCTGCCTAGCGGAGACTCGAACCCCGACTTGCCGGGTCGGAGTCCAGAGCCATATCCACTAGACTACCCGCTACTCTATATACCCTATATACAATAAATTTAGTGATTTCTTTGATATCTGCGTAAACCGGAGGATTAATTCATTCGCCGAATAGTATTGCATGACACCATCCATGTTGTCGAGGAATGATTTTTTTTCTTTATTGTGAAAATATTTTTTTCTTTTGTGTCGATATTTAACATAAATTTTTATCTCTTAATGAAGTAAATTTCGAATCTTTATAATTTTAACTAACTGAGTATACATTATTGAATTTAAATATCAGTTTTCATTCGATAGAAGATGAAATGCATCAGTTTTTTGAAGCGTTACCCAAGAATAGGTCCTAAACAATTACATATTTATTTAATGTCATTTAATTAGCAAGAATGAACTATAAAGTAATGAATAAGAAATAGGTTAGATAAAACAAATATTGAAGGGCTCCCATTGTCTTTTCGAAATAAATCCCTCTGATTAGAATCCATAATTATTTATAACTTTCTATATCATTCTAGGCTCATTCTTCATTTTTTTCACATAAACTCTGAATTTTAAGAACGATGAACTCTCGGATATTCATTTCTCCTTTATAAACTTTGCTCTTCATTTAACCTCATAAGTCGATATCGATCTTTCCCAAGTCAAGGGATCTAGCAGGCGAAACAACTAGACAATTACCTACTAGATCATTCTGATTCATTCGCCCTGAGTTGCAGCAACGTTCGTCAAATTTAAAATTCCCTTAATTCTGCTTAGAACGAAGTAACCATGGTTATCGTCTATGGATATTCCGTTTAATGGAGAATCAAGGGAGCATTAAATTTTAATGGATGTTACGGCAACTCAGTGTATATCTATCCTAATAAGTGTCAGCAACGCCAAAGTAGGAAAAAATCAAGCGCCTACTATACGAAATGATAGATATAAAATAAAATGTTATCTAATTATGTGTTAAATCCGTTCATTCTTCTATATCTCGTAGAACAAAACAATGTAACAATTTTTCATTCTAGCATTGTTTTCACTAATATTTATTGATGACATGTTGGTCTGATGTCACGAAGTCATTTACCGTCAAATTTATGAAATAGTAAACAGTTCTGCCAATCAATATTTTTCAATGCGAAAATCACTATACGATATTTACGGCAATACCTCATTAATTTCGATAAAACTTCAGCGAAGTAGAGTAAATAATGTATGTATGATACTCGTTATGTACACTCGTACGAATATCAATGCCTTCTGCACTTGTATCATAAATAACTAATCTCTACTATCAAATATAGCTAGTACGGTTATTTCATTGATGAAATTCATTAAAGTTTTCAATTCACTTCGTTATGAGATGAATAAAATGTTGAATATCAATACAAGCAATGATGATTATTGTCACTGTCAAGAAATCAGTTCTAGGCAACCTTGATGCTATGCAATATTAATTGGTGAATTGAATAAATGAGCCTTACAGTTCACGAAAATACAGAGAAATCATGAAATTCTTTGTAATGGGTTAGTTCGCAACTTTTCAGAACTGTCCAAATTCATGCAATGATATTTGATTGAAGTTTTCTTGAACCCTATGGAATCTATCATCATTCTAAACTTCAGATTAATCGGTGATTCGGTTCAGGATAGTTGTAGATACTCTACAAAAATGTCTAGTAGGATATTTCGATAAAACGGCTCGTTCAAAAGTTATTCGATTCGATACCTACTAATATTGAGGTATTTGTGAAGAAAAAGCTGTTTTGAGGGGTATCTAATTCCCTATACGAAAATGTATCACACAGTGGAATCCCTCTATTGGTTCGTGAACAAAAAACTTTTTATTGAGAAAACATTTTTTTTTTCTGTTATTAGCAACGAAAATAGAAATCATCGATGAGTGACCTCTAAATATTAATATTCAAAGATAATATTTTCACAGACGCCTTTTTTCGATACCGTGAATATAATTAGAAGGCGAGTTTCGTAAAAAAAACAAAGTCGATTTTTTTGAATCATTTTATTGTTCAAAAATACCTAAATATTCGAATAACTTTCGAAAGAGCCGTTTTATCGAAATATCGTTCCAGACATTTTTATAGAGTGTCTAATTGCCTACACGAAAATGTATCGCACAATAAATTACACGAATTTTTTAATGAAAAAAGAAAGTTTTCGCCTGCTCTTAGTAGGGAAAATAGAAATAATCGATGATTCTCTTGATTCAGAGAGCTAAAATAATATAATACATATTGAAACAAAAAGGTACCTTTCTGAGGTTGGTGCAACACAGGAAAACCATACAGGTCTGCAGTATGATCAAATGAGGAAAGGGAAAAAACCTCAGCTGAAAAAAACCCTTACCCGCCCGTGAAAAAAAAATAACTTATGCCCACTTGCACCGTCAAATATATGTCTGACTTACGTCCAACTCAAATTTTAAGTTAGGTTTGAGACGCCGATTCTCTTGCACCGCAGTTTAAGTGCCACATAAGTTGTGACTATTTTGAGCCGCGAATATTCATGGCTTAAACAAGACTTTAGCCCGTCTCAAATATTCAAACGTCAAAAACGAACTTCATATTGACGTGTTGTTTTTGATTACGTGAATTTAATAATTATTATGGATAGATTTTTATTAAATGAAATTGCTGATCTATATGAGGATGATTTCGACATATTAGATATCTTTGACTTTGGATTTCCTAGAAGTCTAGAATTTAATAGCACCGATCACCACCATGATACGGACGAATTCGCATTTTTTCGGCGATTTCGTTTGACAGAAAAAAAACTACTCTGCAACTGCTGAGATTAATTGAGGATGATTCAGAATTGCCAAGTGATATGTAAGTACATATGATATATGTATGTATGTATATATGTATGATGTATTTCCATGCATTCCGGGTTTCTGTGAAACCTCTCATAAGCTACTTAAAGCTTGTGCGAGTTAGAATGATGGGTGTGTTCTGTGTAGGCAACTTCATGTCCGGTGCACAGCTTTGCCGATGATAGTACCCTCCATACCGCTTTCTCTTCCAGGGCCCCTATATCAGCCCGTGAGACCAGGAATGAACGAGGAAGGAGTGTTGACAATATGAATATGGACTTGGCAACGATTCTTGAATGGGATTCTGATAACTTGGTAGAATTCAATGCGGGCAAAACACAAGCATGTCTTTTCTCTAGAAAAGCCGATCTCACTGTGCCTAACATAACTTTGTCAGGAGTAACCATACCACTGAAGTCATCCATATCGATGCTTGGTATTACTATCAGCAATAACCTTTTCTGGGAAAATCACGTGAGGTCCATTGCCAAAAGTGCATCCCAGAAACTTGGTTTTTTGTTTCGTACCAAGAGCTATTTCACCTCCAGTCAGCTGCTTATGATCTATAAGGCACAGATCCGACCTGTCCTGGAATACTGTTCCCACATTTGGAGTGCGGCACCTAAACATATCCTGAAGCTGTTGGACTCTGTCCAAAAAAGGGCAATTCGTCTCGTCGGTGATGCCTCGCTTACAAACTCGCTCACTTGTCTGGAACACCGTAGAAGAGTCGGCGATTTGTCTCTATTTTATAGATATTTTCATGGGCGATGCTCTTCTGAAATATCGTCAACGGTTGTTCCTCCTTTGGCGGTCTCTTCGAGATTAACCCGTCAAGCTCAGTCTTCACACCCCTTCGTGGTCACTTTGGAGACCTGCAGAACATCACTTTTCAAAGACTCGTTCATCCAACGAACAGCGAGGCTTTGGAACTCATTGCCTAGGGAGGTGTTCCCCGAGGCATACAACCTCCAGAAATTTAAGAAGAACACCAACTCCTACCTTCTTTCCCTTGGTTCCCACGATGTTCTCTGAACATTGCAGGATATCCCTTTTCGTGGGAACCAGAACATAAAAAAAAAGGCTTTGTTACTGTGTCCCAACGACACCTTAGGCACAGCACTGTTAATTGTTCACCCAACAGTGAATGGTTCGGCGAGTTCTCCATACCAGAAAATTACTTCCCTGGCGGTGACTCGAACCCCGAGGTCGGAGTCCAGAGCCATATCCACTAGGCTACCCGCACTATATCCTATTATATCTTATGTATGATGATGTCAAACCTCAAAGAAGGGAGTTTAAGCCTTGATGATTGAAGAAATCAGAGTGTATCACCGATAAGTCAACTCCTTACGTGCCTCCGACTCTACGCATGAGCAGCAGCCGATTTGTTGAAAATCCACGAATCTACAGTATCAAGAATAGTTTCAGTATTCATAAAAATGCCTCAGACAGAAGCAGAATTATGTTCCACCCTAACCAAATTTTTACCAAATTGCTGGATTTCCTCGTGTTATTGGAGCAATTGATTGTACCCATGTAATTATTAATTCTGCAGGTACTATTCACTGTTGTGAGTATGAAAAATAATACTTCTATGATATTCACAGGTGCAGAGTTATATCATTCAAGTTACGAATAAATAATTGTTGAAATCAAATCAAATCAAATCATTTGCTTCAAATAAAAAAAATTGGTTGTACTATGCCAGTTCGTCAGCGGCCCAAAGTATATGTCGTTCTGTGAATCAGAATACTGAAAAGGAAAATGCATAGACAAATTATCTTGTTCGTCTATGAATTCGCGTGTTCTTCTTACTTCGCTGTGCTCAGTGCCGACACAAAACCATATGGTCATGTCGAATTTCTATGTCAAAGCATTTGGCATTACTTAGCGCGTGCTTACCAAAGTCATTTCTATTAGATATGCGGTGCAAGATCTGATCCGTTAAGGCGGGGAAAAGCATGACTCAAAATTTGAGGGCGCCTTAGATAAGGGTGCCTTAACCAGAAAACGGTGCAAGTGGGAATAAATATTAGATATCAGGAAAATCTTCAAAGACATCAGTGTAATCTAAAAAAACATCTTCGTGTTATCCGTCGATGGGCTCAGATAAACAGATTCTTCATAAAAGGACTCGCAATTCTTGGTCTGAAAATGAAAAAAGGCAAAAGCAGAAGAGAAACCAATTATTTAGAATAAATTAAATTATTTTGAAATTGACCAAAGTAATAAAAATTATGTAAAAAAAAATAATTCTTTTAATTTATATATTTTTGAGCTTCCCGATCAAATTTTTAGAATATTTTCAATTAGGAGAGCTAATACAATAATCTAGGATTAATATGGGCTAAAATCGCTATCCTTAACCACATACTGGCACTGTTATTAAAAAAAATTAGTTCGAAAATCGGTAATTCAAGGTAAATTCATAAAATTCTAATTATTTTGGAAACGGTACCTACATTTTCGATTAACTAATTTTGGCGCCATTCGATAGTGGTTGGTCTTCTCTATCGTGATACAAAACTATTGTGTCTACAGAGACAATTCTGGTTGATACCAGAATATGATTATTGTAAGAAATGTGGTCTACTTCGAAAACGCCCTTATGAAGTTTTTTCAAGAACCAATCCTTTAGGGTGATAATCCATTCACATGGTGAAGTCGGCTCTGGATCCTCATGAGGTAACATCTAGAGCTTCTAAGGATGTCGTTCTATTTATCAATGCCATTGACGGCCTCCTTGGGATTGAAATGAACGAGTTGGGTAAAGGACGAAAGATCCTTGCGGACGAAGTTCCCGGAAGGCTGAACGTAGCCTCAACAACCTATGTTCAGAATAAATTAATAGGGCGATAATCGCCAAACCTTGCAAAAAAAACATTTTTCCGTTTTTGCGATTTTTTCACATAGTTGTGTTCACCCCTCGAGGCCATAAACCTGAATTTTTCATCAAGCCAACATCATAAACAAGTCTTTAAAAAATCAGAACAACCGAATTTGAAACATGCTGTCATGTGTGAAGTTACTGAACTGTATTTATAGAATCCCTCCAGAATGAATTTCAATCGGTGAGCATTAGTAAAGATATATCATCCGACCCAAAACATTTATCAGGGATGGTCAAAGAATTATAACAATCATAGACCTTTACGTCGAAATAAAAATACTACTAATGATCGAACCATATTTACCTACAAAAACAAAACCGATTATTCGATTAAACTAAATGAAAACGAAAAAAAGTTTGTTTTGAATTTCACTTCTCTTCACCAAAAATTTCAGAGCATCCATTGATATCCTGTTCAATAGTGGAAAATGATCTCACTCTTCCTTACAATTCGAGGAAATGAGATGTAGGTCAAAGACATTATGACATTGAGTCATGCGCCAACAGCGAATTAACAAGTGGATCTGGGCTTTTCGGTTATGTAAGTATCTTCAGTATTGGTACCAGACGGTTATTAATATTCAATAGACATACGCACGACAGCAGTTATGTGAGCATTATATTCCTAAGAAGTCGCGAATACTGGTAGTCCAGAAAGATGAAAATAAAATTCGAAGAAAAAACTAGCAACTTCAGTACGAAATATTGTTATTTTATGGTTGTGACGGCTGCATAAATACTATATTAAACACGAAAATTAAAGAAATTTAAGGTATTCAGTACTCTAACCTGAATAACAAAGAACTAAGGAAAATTAGATTAGTGATCTATTGTACATCTCCGCCCTGTTAGGCAAGAAAGTGTACCATTTCGATAGTTAAATGTGAAATTTTCAAGATACAATTCCCAGCCAATAGAAAGGATAATGTTATGAGACAAATCAGTAGTAGAGATATGGTCAGTGAAGGCGGTCTGGAAAACACATCACGATTTACATTCGAAACACGCTGATTGACTTCAAAATTATTCATTGAATGTTGAAAATCGGTCCAAATTTTTTCTTTCGGTTTCAACTTACTTCGGTCTCTAAAGACCTTTCAGAGCTATCACAAGTCATTAGGAGAGAATATTCAGTAATTGTCCTATATCCATTGCTTGAAATGTTATTGTAAAATCCACACCTATTATTTTCAACCAATAAAAACGAGTATTTCGACAGAGCACCATAGCAACGAATTAATTTCAGTGGAAATTGTTTCCTCGTGGGTACCCAACAGCGAATTATACTGAAAATTTTTTGACGTTTATAATTACTGAATATTTTTACGACAATCTAGTTTTTATTTGTTTACATGATTATCTTGGTGTACCTTGGTACTTGGTGTGCCTCCTGAAGCACAGACACCAAAAAAATCCTTGCTCATTTCTGGATAGAAAGGTATTTGAGTTCCTTATTTCGAAGTACGTTTGAGATCCAGCTCAATCAATTGACTCAATGGGACTCGTAGTGAGGAATTCATGGTTTCTGAGCCTATCGGATATAAGGGACGGATTGTTTAGTAAAGAAGTTGAAACCCTAAAAAATTCTACTTCCATATCTAGAGCTGCGAGGAACTGAATATATTCTCCCCCTCCAGCGGTTGTTTTATAGAGGAAACAAATCAGAGCGAGGTTAAAAATCGAACTGGTCCGTTTTTTCTTATTTTAACTATGATCCCGATTGTTTGATGGCACTAATACTATTCCAGATAATTCAATTATCAATCAGAGTTTCTGCATCATCATAGGATGCAGATAAATGAAGGTAGAAATCTGTGCTTGTCGGAAAACCTGCGGGAAGGAGCTCAGACAAGGTACCAATTTGAAAAGTGCTCACTAGAATCACATGTGTAGTCCTGCTACTTCATAGCAACCCCAATCGAGGTTCGAGTTGTGTTATACTGAAGAGCTCTAATAAAAAAAACGCTATTTTCTTTCAATGATCACTGTAATCCGTTTTCTATTTTCAGTATTGCCTGTTCCTCACGATGAGATTAATTAAAAATATCTTTCTCTGTTTTTCTTGAAAATTTAAAGCGAGTTATCAGCTTATCCCTACATGAGATCTGATAACTATTTGAATATTTGAGCCATATGGTCTAGTCTCGACAACATCAGTCCTCTTTTTTGATTTCACTTCTATTTTTAAGTTACTTAACAATATTATTTAATTTTATTCTTAATTTTTCTTTAGTAATAAATGAATATGATATAATAATAATAATAAACTACTTTCATAGTTGAAAGGAATTTATCAAATAGTCATCGATGTAGGGTCTTTCAGCCCTCATTTTAATATATTATAATAATTAATAAATAAGGTATGAACTTGATGCAATTCTAAGATTGAGCAATGTAAGGTATATCATAATACATTTTCTAGGCTAGAGTATTGAAGCCAAATGGGCATAAACAATTTCACGGGCACTACTGAATTAAATGTACAGAGTTTCCCAAATTAACTGAAAGCATGTCGAAAATTATAGGACAAAGAGAAAAAATATCCATGGACCATCTCTTTTTTCGAAAAAATATCAGATCGTAAATATCCTCTCGTTACGAGTTTCTTCAAATTACTTTCATATATATCTTGGTTTCTGTTTAAGATATTCGAAAAATTTCAAAAAAGGCATCAACGTTAACACTCACCTCGGTGCAACTTATGTTGCCTTTCAATTTATGTGTATTCTTCATGAAGACCTATTCCTATTCATTCTTCCGAGTGTTGGTAGAGTAGGTATATATATATATATAAATATATATACATATATATATATATATATATATATATAAAAATATATATACATATATATATATATATATATATATATATATAAATATATATATAAATTTTTGAAATGGGATATCAAGTTTCTTATATAATAGATAGATTAAGCGGACTTTTTATATGTTTTATAATCTACGACGCGTTCTCTCGGTGAAATTACTCTATTGGGTACATGTTGCCATAGTCGGATCGATAATCAGATATGGAATAACTATATGAGGGGGTATGTTCAAAATTCGTGAAAAAAGTTTGGAAATTGTACACAAAACATAAAAAAATGTTCGAAACATAGATGAATTCAAAATAGTAATCATCGAAATGAATACCATTTTCAATTCCCAGGCTCACAGATATTTTATCATGAGGTTGGAAAAATGATATTAGATTCTGTCACTGAGATGAGAGTTATACTGGCTTCAGCCTCATTTGGCATCATCAGTATCCCATACACCTCAGGAACAAAATCTTCATTAACAAACTTAACGATATTAAAAGCAATTAAGTGTGATGTACTGAGTAGAAATTACAGAGCAGTTGCATCCAATTGCGTCAAAATGAAGTTACAAATCTCCAATCACATGCTAAAAAAACTGGGTACGCCCAGTTTCACTCAATGAAAATTTAGCAGTGGCCCTAATTCAGATTATTAATGAATTGGTTTGGATAGGCTTGAAGGTTACAAACAAGAAAAAACACTTGTAAACGATGTTTCGTTTACTGTAAACGATGTTTCGTTTACTGTAAACGATGTTTCATTTACTATATAAACGAGATTATTAATGAGGTATAAGTGTTCACAACCAATTTCATTGGAACAAGAATAGTACTTGAGTGATTTCTTGCAGCACGTCTCAAGTATTTTCTCCCCCTTTTTGTTTTTGTCGCCATTTTAAGAAAAAGGAAAAATGAAATCACTCTCTATCTATGCCTTCATTCATTGTTGTTTTACTAATGATATTAATCGATAGAACAGTACGAAACTTGACTATTAGACGATTATATTTGACCTCTAGCAACAAAATTTGCTCATACAAACTATTACATCCTCTGACTTGAAGGGTTTGGGAGTAAAAGTTCCCAGTTTGAGAATTTTCCCGTTATTTGTGTACTAACTCACATATCAAGTTTCAGCTTTATAGGACTTAGGGCACTGCCCTAACAGTTTTTATGATAATGAAGTGCATCAGTGACGAACTTGGTGTTTTTGAGTTATCAATAAAATCTAGAGTGAAGATGCTCTGCAATTGAAACTTTGTATGTTTGATGAGTCTTTGGCATCGTTTCCAGAATTTTTTTTCATTTTGTAGGTAAAAAAAAAACGACGTACTTCGAGAATAAGTAGGTGTTGTCTCAGCGCTTTGCTTGGCTAGTCCTGAGGAGGGCATTACAAGTGCCCCTGGATTTCATGCAGTTTTTTCACCTTTGCAATGTCCTACCTAAAACGAACCTTTAGTCCTAGATAGTTTTGATGGTATGAGTTGCTGTTGAAAATTTTTTATCTGATTGACAACATACTTGTATGTCTCTATGTTTTGTGTTTATTAGTAGGTACCAAAACAACAGTAGGTATAGTTTCATTATTCCTACGGTTTTACCCTTTATTTTTTCTCATTCAATTTGTATAATTCAGGCTATTTTGAATACCCACCTACATTTTCATGTTATCGTAGATTCCGAGATGGTATAGATAGTTACATACAAATATTTTTCATACTGTGATGATTGGTTCTTCAACAGAATCTATTAATTTTTCTAGATATTATCAAACAATAACATGGAATCGTTATACTGATGAACCGTTAGCAGTACTGTATACTGTACTCGAAGACATCCACTTTCGTTTTCACTGAATAACTTGTTCCTTCAAGCGATAGGTATATTACTTCAGCGGCTGCATGTTGGATAACCTTGGCATAACGCAACTTCTAGGGATTCCCGAAAACAATTTCTGAAGCGGTCGCGATATGGTTTCGATTTCGTTCACCAGTTCCTTGAACTCGTGTGGTATTGATTCATTGCCATTTTCTGCTTAACGTTAGTACCTTTAACATTTTCTCTCTAATTTTTTCATCCATGAACGCCGCAGACATTATAGAATATTGGTCTCCGTTTGAGGAACAGACTTCTCGTTTCTTTTTCCCTGATTTTTTCCTGTCCTTAGAAAAGCTGGCCCGTCTAATCTGCCTAATGGTTAATCCGGATCTGGTCTGAATCAATGTTCGAAATGTGTCCTTACTATATTCGTTCAAAATATACAGGATGGGTTATATATTTAATCAAAAATTGTTAATCAGAAAAACTCTCGAACGCCTTAATGGATTTTCAGGAAAATTCCAGGAAATTGGTGTCGGACAATGACTTATATTCTCTTTTAATGATTTGTACATATCGTAAGTCCGGACTGAGAAAATTATGTTTCTTATTCCACATCCTGCAGACCACCCTGAAAACCAAATGGAACCAAAAGCTCGAAAAAACATTGATCATTGAAGTAGACTCATTATAAAATAGACTCAAGAAATGAAAATGAATCTGAAAACATGTACCTTATTATTTGAAATAAAAATTTGACATCAAATAAAAGCAAGAATTACAGTTTTCTTTCGAAAATTCCCCTCCATACTTCTAAACACTTTCTAGCTTTTAAATCAAGTGTTTTCAGCTGTCTTTATTATTTCTGCTCGATTCGATATCTTCTCACAACATGCAGCTTGTATTCGATAAATCAGTTTCTCTATGATTCTATGTTTTGTTCGGAGTAAACTGTATTTGTCGAGTATCCCCATAGTAAATAATCTAAGCATGTAAGATCTCGGGATCTTGCAAGCCAATCATAAGGTTTCGGTTTCCAAAACAAAACCAAAGATTTTGATCAACTCTATTCAAATGAGCTACAATTTCACGCCTGAAATGTGCCGAAGCCTCATCATGTTGGAAGTATGTACTTCCATCCAGCATTCCAACTTCTGGCATTCAAAATCACTGGGAAATGCTCTATCAAAAATTTCAAATAGTTCACATCGTTGTGCACTGAATATTGACTGAGAAGCGATGTTTAAAATTGCGTTTCCTAATCTTTTTCGGTTTTTCTCTGAACCAACCATGTGCATTTCGATAATTCAAAATGTCATTTCTTGTAAATGTCGCATCATCAGTAAAAAGCGATTTGAAGAGAGGTCGCTGGTTCCGCAATTTTTTTTTTAATTCCTATGAATAATTTAAGCAGAAACTCCTGGATTTGTGTATTTCGGCGAAATAAAATGCAGCACATTCCGGAAGACATGTTTTCGGGAAATTCAATTGAATTCATTCAAACTGAACTAACTCAGTACCTAAACGGAGATTAACTGTTCCGTGTTTTGAAATTTTCCGATATACAGGGTGTCCACCAGGAACTTTACATACACCTACCTTATATAGGGTCTACCATCAACATCACGAAATTTCCACTTACAAATATCTCTTATCTCTCCTTGCCAATATACAGATGATCTATTCATTTTGAACGAAATTTCATTCAACTATGTTCTGATACTGTATATCGGAATTGAATGATTTTTGCAGAATTTGTATCACTTTTTAGCATCTGTTGGATTATGTATAACGAATAACATATTTCCAGTTTCTTACTCAGAAAATCAATGTTGACTGCTGATGTGAAAATGACTACCCTATAGGCCACTCTTTGAATTTTTTTTACATTTATTTCACATCTATAACCACAGGATCGAAGTTTTTATGAAACTTTCCGTTTTCGAGAAAAAATCAAAAAACCTAAAATTTTTACTTTTGCCCCCGAATTAGTTTTGTCGCACCCATAGGATCGATGGGGACTCTTAAAATTGCCGGGTAGCCAAATTTCAAATGTCTATTATTTGACCGGACCACCTGGAAAGATTTACATGCATGAACTACAGAAATTCGAAGATTCACTCTCAATCTCGAATAACAACACGTATCACGGGCGACCAAACACATGATGATCTTGAATCATTCACGCAATTTGTTAGGCGCAGTGTTGTAACTCCGAGTGCACCAGAGTTCAAGAAGAATCCGGATCCGGGAGAAAGTGAAAGAAATGGATCTCGAACAGCTAGGTAATTCTTATTATTCCCGCCCAATTCAACCGGTGGATAACGATTACGAAATGGAACCGTCACTAAGCGTAGACATACCGTTTTTGTTTTTTTTTATTCCCAATCATGAAGCTTTCAGGTTGTAAATTGTAACCCCTCGACAACCATCACTCAATTTGTTTCGAATGAAATATAAGATCAAGTGATTCCTAATTTTTGGGTCTCTATACACAAAAACCCAGTGGCGTAACGTACACCCGCCAGCCACCCCGTTGAGGGGGCCCGGTTGTTGAACTTTTTATTTAATTTTTTCTTTATTTTTTAAGAACCAATTGATAGTAAAATTTAATAATTTTCTTATTAATTAGAATTATTAAAGAAATTGTTGATGTATTAGGCTTATCAGACAGCAAAAACTTTTAAATATTTTATATGATTACTCATATTGAGTCTAGCGCGAAGTCTAAAAATTGAATTCAAATAACAATCAAAATGATGAATTAGATGATCTCATAAATGTGATTTATAACGAAATCTTTAAAATATATATATAGGTTCAAATCAATGCAGTTCATGAATTGGTTGAGGCTTTCGCGGCCATCGTTCAATGTAACCTATTCTTTCGAGCATTTCGGCCGTCGTCGTTGATTAGTTCTCGACGTTTCGCCAGTTCGAGTGTCTGGCATCTTCAGGAGTTATATTTCAGGAGATGTTCTCACTGGACTGAACTGGCTGAGAAACGTTACGCCCCTGCAAAAACCTATCGTTGCATTTTTCGTAATAGCTTGGATGATATAAAAAACTGAAAAAATGGAGAAAAGGGTAGTCATTATTACGCTCGTTATTCTTATTCCCAATATCTAAAGCATGAAACTGTTTCCACCTTCCCGAAGTAGAAGAACGTAGGAATATTGTGAAATTCCAGAAAAATCATCGTTGCGTTTCAAATATTGTGTCAAAATTTTGTGATCATTATTTGTCGTACTTTTGTTTTTCAAATTGAAATTCTATCCTACTTCCTATCTATCCTACTAATATTATAAATGCGAAAGTTGTGAGATGTTGGTTACTCGTTCACGTGAGAACTACAGAACGGATTCAGATGAAACTTCACATCAATATAGTTCATCTATTCGAATAACATAATTTATGAAAAATTTGTTGTATGTCAACATGAAACAACGACAAAATATCAAGCGAATCGGAAAAATGCATAGGTTTGGTTGCTATTTGGGCGATTCCATTATGTCGATACGACGCGTAGTCGCGAATCACCCATGTTATTCTTACGGTTATATGCAAGAATGACCCTTATGCTTGATTTACAATGGACGCAACCCAGCACATACGTAAACAGCGAAAATTTAAACGATAGAAATCATACCTAACGAGAATAGAAATGTTCACAATATGTTGCGTAATTTCTACCTTTACTTATGAAATTCAAACGCCAAATTGAACCAATTGTGAATATTTTCGTATGAATTTTAGTAGTTTCAATTTTGATTTTCAAGAATGAACTGAGTTACTTTTATTGTCATCAAGCATTAGCCGCTGTCTCGATTGTCGGCAAAGCGGCGAAACTGAAAATTTCGAAGTACAGCCAAGCCATTATCAGCTGTAATACCGATCTGTGCGAAGATGCGCATCACTCCTGGAATGTGGAAAACACTCCTGTTATTCAAAATTGTGCTTGATTTGTGCTGCTTTGTGCCGTTGAAATTTTCTCCTCATTCCCTGTGGTCCATGAAGACCGAAAAATTCTGCCCGCCCAACACTTTTCGATAAATTAGATTCCAATGACTGAAGAAAAATTGTAGTTAGTGGTGCTTTTTTTCAAATGTTCATCTGATTTATCGAAAAATTGAAATTGAGCAAAAACAGATAGCCAAACACTTTCGTTCATTCGTCTAACGAATGAATAGGAGAATTTGTGCTAAAGGTGTGCTGTTTTGTGCCATGAATATTTTCCCGGAAATTGTTCAGGAAAATCAAGAAATTGAAAAAAAGTCAGTCCAGCGCGTTTCTTTTTTTCTACGAGAACTATTTGATATGATTACGCCAACTTTCGACGTCAGTTTTCAGAAAAAAAAATCAACAAGTTTTCTCTTATAATGAGAAAATAAGAAAAAAAGTATATTGTAGGAAAATCGGTATACGTGGCCACAGGTTTACATATTTAATCCAAAAGTATTTGGCCAACATCGTACACATCAGTTTGACAGCTGATAATACTTTTGCTCTGCCGATTCACGGTTTTTTTTTGTTTTTGGAAAATGCAAAAGTGATCACGATATCACGCTTTTAATAACTGGTGAGGAACTATGAATACCTTGAATTCTAAACATCAGTGATCGAATCACAGTTCGCGATATATTGCTTACCCATAAGCAAGGGCGTCGCTAGGATTTTTTTTTTTTTATTAAAAAATTTGAGGACCAGGAAATTGTCATGATATGTTCCTATGTAATGATTGTATAGTTTATTTTTCGAAAGTAAATATTTTCCTGGGGGGGGGGGGGGTAATTACCCTCATAACCCCTCCCTCCCCCGTAGCGACGCCAGTGTCTATAAGCGCAGTGGGCGATTCGAGACAAAATGAATGAAGATATTCACAAAGATCTGTCGTTGCTCCTCAAAAAACCGTACTTTCGATTTCAGGCGACATACACGATAGAAGCCACAATGAAAACATCAATTTCCAACGTTTGCCATTTCAGTATTACCCTACGTGCCGGTTTTACGAGTTGGTAGAAAATAATGGTTCGTTTGATCTAAATAGTAGGTCAGACGCATTCAATTTATAAGACGTCAAAGGAATATTAAAATTTCAAAATCAATTATTGAAATGTACAAGTTTAATTTAATTAATTTTTATATTTTATTCAAATAAATATTTCCTTAGTTTGTTTATTGTACATGTATACACAAGATCAATTATTTCTCTAATTTACAATCTATGCATTATATTATGCCTTTGATCAGGAAATTCTAAAATATTAATATTACTAGTAAATTCTACAATATGCTATATTATGAAGAATGACTGAGGCCACTAACATAGCCTGGGCTATGCATTCCCATGACAAGGGCTAGAAAACGACGTTTCTCCCAACGAGATTTCGTGTACAAATGTGTGATTTGTTAAATGAGACTTCAGAAGATTTTCTTGTATTAGATGAAGGTGTGATCATATAAGGCTCAATTCCATAGCCACTATCTCCTGCTAACACACTGTGAGGGAAATTCCTTTTTTCAAAAATGATCCGCACAGCATAGAATTCTGAAAAAGATCATGTGCTGAACCTGACCATTTTGCATCAATATTTGTAATTTTCAGAGATGGATCAGCTACAGTTTGTATATTCAGGGAAAAAACTGGATAAACCAAAAACTGTTAATGGTTTCTGAATAGTTCGGCTTGATCACCTCCTGGCAATTGAATTTTTATATGTGTGCAGTCGATAGCACCTATCCACCTCGGACACCGGGCATTTTAATAACCTTCTGGTTGGTCGAGCTATCCAAAATGTTCTATTTGGTTTAGAATATTCAGCATACGCTGAATAAATAATAATAAATCGCAGCTTTTCGATTATCTGAATCTTTAAAAAAATCATAATCGTCGTTAATTTCGAAAAATATTTTATCTAAGACGCATCACTTCAGGGCTATAACATTCCTCTCCATCACTGCTAAAAGCGTTGATATGAAATTCCATCAAATCCATATGAACAAATCTCTAGTGACGAATCAATTTCTTCAAAACAATAATTTTCGAATCAGACAAACATTTAAGGTTTATATATATATATATATATATATATATATATATATATATATATATATATATATATATATATATATATATATATATTTAAGGTTTATATTATATATATATATATAAATATATATATAATATGATTCTATGGTTCTTGAATTAACTTCAGGTTTACCCATACATTCGGTGTTGGTTAAGTTAACTGGTAGTTTACCACGTTTCGCGGGATTGTAAAACGCCTAACCTATAAAATTTCCTTAACCAAAAGTTAACCTTCGATTGTAAAACCGGGCCTAAATGTGATTAGGCTGACAAAATATAAAATATATTAGCTGATTTGGAAACTTTGAGCACTTTCTTGTCAATACTGCAATGATCTGAGATATCGATATAAAACATTAAATTCATGTTGTTTGAACCATTCACATGAAGAAGTCGATTCTGAATTCTCATGTATCCTCAGGTATCAGCTAAAGCTCCTAAGGATGTCGTTGTATTAATCAACGCCATTGACGGCCTGCTTGGGATTTGAACGAATAAGTTGGGTGAAGAAAAAAAGATCATCGCATTCGAAGTTCCCGGAAGTTTGAACCTAGCTATCCATTTTATCTTTATTGTACCGTTCTGGAAACCCTGTCATAGCATGTCGAATCAGAGTATCCAAATTGAACCCGTATCCATGGCTCCACATCGTGAGAAGTTTCACGGAGTGCAAGGATATGCAAAAGTTTGTGAGGATCTTAGTGTGGATGTTAGTTACTCTTTCAGGTAAGAACTGCCTAAAAGATTTGGAAGAAACATCACATCAACATAGTTTATATAGCAGAATAACGCATAAAGGGTTTATAAAGATTTTGTGTAATTGGCCATAATACAACGAAAAACTATCAAGAGAATCGAAAAATATTCTTCCCTTTCAAAGCGCTGCCTAAACCCTTGATGATACATGAGCATAATGTACCATAGGTTTTTTTCCCCTCAAAAAGTTCTGAATAAAAATCTACGACGACATAGTTATCTTTTTCGTGTGGAAGCCATCATAACCAGAATATTGAGCTATAACTACTGATAGATAGATAGATAGATAGATAGATAAATTTCTTTATTTCAAAATATGTACAACATAGAGTGAAACAGTGTCAGAAGAATATACACTTATAAACTACCAAACCTAAAATTAAAGTACTCTGACAATGAGTATGGTTCTAAACTACATCTCCTTAACTTTTTTCTTGAATAATCTAAAATTATTAATTACCCTTAAACTATTCGGTAAATGATTATAAATCCTTATACAATTATAAGAAGGATGTCTCTCACTCAAGCTCAGTCTATGCTTTGGATAGTGTAAGTCCAGAGTTCTTGTCTGGTAATTATGAGCAGTTGTGTGCTGTATCATTTCATCTTTGTTTTTGAAAAAAAATATCAAGCATTCGAATAGTTAAATACCATATACTGTTAAAATTCTATTCTCCCTAAATATTCCCCTACATGTCTCTAAAAATTTCAACCTGAACATTACTCTTACAATTCTTTTTTGTACAATAACTATGTCATTTACTCTTGCACTAGTTCCCCAGAATATAATGCCATATCTTAAAAGTGACTCGAAATTTGCAAAATAGACCACTTTCATGCAAGGCTCACTTAAATAGTCAAATAGAGCTCTGATCCCATAACCTACTTTACTCAAATTTGTTGACAGATATTCTATATGGGCTGTCCATTTCAAGACTCTATCTATGTAGATACCCAAAAATTTGGTGGAATCTTCCAGTTCTATACTATTTTCACCAATCTCAATAACGTCTTTATTGATTCCTGTTCTAGAACTGAATAGTACTGCAGCTGTTTTTTCCTTATTTGAATTGAGTTTGTTATTGTTGAACCATAATTTAATTTTCCTGAAACAATCACGTGCAGCAATTTCTAGATGTTGTAGGTCCTTAGATTGTATTATAATGTTTATATCATCCGCAAAACCAGTTATGAACTCTGAGATTGAAGTATACAAATCATTTATAAAAATTAAAAAGAGAATAGGTCCCAGAATGCTGCCCTGTGAAACACAAAATTTTGATTCTAATGTATCAGATTTAATTTGCTTTCCATTCTTTATTACACTAACTCTTTGTTGACGTTCGGTTAGATATGAACGAAACCATTTTCCTGCTGTATTCTTTATACCTAATCGGTATAATTTTGTTAATAAAAGTTCCCTAACTAAACAATCATAAGCACTTGACTGATCCAAAAACAACCCTAGAGCCAGTTCATGTCCCTCAAGTAACCTAATAATTTCTTCAGTGAATTGGTATATAGCAGACTGTGTAGATTTTCCCTTAAGATAGCCATGTTGAGAGCTACTTATGATATTACAATCTTCGATAAATTTCAATAGTCTTTTAGACATGGCTTGTTCAAAAATTTCAGAAAAGGACGACAGCAAGCTAATTGGTCTATAATTTTCCATAGATGTTGCTTCTCCTTTTTTATAAATAGGCCTAATAAGTGACATTTTCAACTGTTTTGGAAATATTCCATACTGAAAGGAGTTGTTCACTATATAAGAGAGAATATTTTTGATCTCATTCACACAATTCTTAATTACACTGGGGGGTACACCATCCTCTCCGCTTGTGAATTTATTTTTCAGTTTATTTATAATTTCTTCTATTTCTTCTGGCGTTGTTTGTTCTAATTGAAATGTTCTACTGTTAAAAGGAATATTGTGAGAGGATGGTGTATCCACCAGGTCACCTAGCAATCTAGGTATTTTCTCTATAAGGAAAGTATTGTACTCATTTGCTTTCTCCCTTGCATCACCCAAGAAAATATGTTCATTGTTATTTCTCTTTTTAGTATTTCCCCTTATTTCGCTACAAATTGACCACATGGTTTTGTTCTGATTTTTTGATTTCTTAATTCTATCATTGTAATGATTTTCCCTAGCCTTTCTCAACAATTCTTGATATTTTACTCTTTCATTGTTATATTCTCTTCTGAAAGTATTATTTTTTGATTTTAATGTTAAAAGTATATCCAGTCTTTTCTTACAGTTTATAACTTCTTGTGTATTATAATAATTTTTTGGCCTATTGATCTTTTTAACACATTTTAAAGGAAAACATTGTCCAAAAATGGGCATAAATGTTTGCATAAACATAATCCACTGCATATCAACATCACCTTTTTCTACATCGAGTACTAGTTTCCAATCCTGAGCACCTAGAGCTATTTTGAAATCATTTATTGCATTTTCATTAAATTGTCTTCTATAAACTGATTCATTCAGATAATTAATAGGTAATTCAATTACAATTTTTTGTCCAGTATGATCAGAAATATTTGTTGTCAGAATTTCAGCTTTTGCAATATGCATATTACTAAATATATTGTCTATACAGGTTTTTGTACAATGAGTTATCCTGGTAGGTTCCGTAATAGAAGGGTCCAGTTGAAATGACCTCATAAGTGTTAAAAAATCAGTTCTATGCTTACAGGTATTATCCAACAGGTCGATATTGAAATCACCAGCAACTATCATGAATTTATTTTCCGCGAACACCACATTCAAAGCCTTTTCCATTTGCCGCAGAAAGATGTCCACATCACTATCACTACCATTTGGCCTGTAGACAGATAGCACCACTATGCTTCTTTTGCCCACAAACACCTCTGCTGCTGCACACTCAAACTGCCCAATTATTGATAGTTCTTCTAATTGTTTTCGCCTTTTACTTCTAATACTGGGATGAATATAAACAGCAGCTCCTCCATGCCTGCCATGATCTCGACATAAACTAGAAACAAGCTTCAAATTTCCCAGAGTTTCTCTTAGTTCCATTGCTGACATCCAGTGCTCTGTTACACATAGCATTTTACAATCTGTTTGATTCCCTAACAAACCCTGTATCATGTCAACACAATTTCCCATTGATTGAAGATTGTGATGTATAATGCTGCACGTAGATGCTGTTCGATTGGGAGGTTGATCATCCGCAACAATTAATTGCTCTTTTTTTGGTGTTTTCCTTACAGAAAATTTCCTGCAGGCTTATTTTTTTCATAAACCTGAGAATTGAAACGTTTAATACCAACATTTTCGGGCCAGAACTCGGGATTGTAAAGTTCATCCTTTTTAAGGAATGCCACCTTTACTAAAAAACTTTTCAAGGCGCCCTTTTTTCTCTCAAATTCTAGTTCTTTTACCTCAATTTCTTCTTCTTTGAAACCAGGTTTATTTCTTATGTACTCTTCTATAATAGTCTCGGTTACATGACTCTTCACTCGATTAATGAAGAACCATGCTTTTTTTTCTTGTCCTGTGAATTTATTTTCACTATTCTGCTCCATTTTGTTAGTTCCCAACCTTATTCTTCGAGATCGCTTATTACGTTTTACTTGCCACTCTTCATTTTTGGAGGTTCGGTTTTCGGTTTGCAAATCCTCAAGCTGTGTTTTGTCCAAACCTCTTTTGTTCATCTCGCTGACTGCTGAAGATGATTGATTGTTTAAGTTTATTACCTCAGTCATTTTCTTTGCTTGAATCATTTTTATGTTATCACCGGAATTCTTTGTTACAGCCTTCAAATATCCGATATTTATTTCATGATCATTTGTTGAAGTATTCTGTACCTCCTTTATTATTCCGACGTTTTTGAATGTGCGATTTCCACTCGCTTGATTGTTTGTTTCGATTTTTTTTTCTATGTTTGAATTTGTTATCTGTTTCTTCAGACGATGAATTTCGATATTCTTAACTGAGATATCGTTTTCAAGCTTGTATATTTTCTCTTGTAGAAGGTCCTTGTTTTCCATCAACAATTTATTCGATTCTTCCATTTTTTGTATTATATTGATAAGTAGATCGTATTTTGAAGACTCAACATTGATTGAAACCTTCGAACGAGTAAGCATAACTGGATCATTGGTACTATTTTCTGAAAAATTTTCAATGTTTTCGTTTCCGCAGCAAATAAGTGCGGATTCACTCAAAATTTTGATGCCTTTTTGGCGTTGAGCACATGATGGATGATACGTACAACAACATTTTTCATATTTTATAGATTTCACTACGTATTTTCGGCAATAATTGCAGAGCGCATCGGTAGATTCATGTTCACTCTCCGACATCTTACGATGTTGAATCTTACTGTTGAATTGTTTACACTCTTTTAAAATGCACATTTATAGTATTCACCCAATGTCTTTCAGAACAAATACTTTTGTCGGCCTAATTCATTAACCTGCTAAGTCCATTGTTTCAAAATGGCAGGTTTACGAATTAGGCCGATGCTTTGTCTTTCACACGAATCAATAAGAATGAATAGTTATTACGATTTAAGTTTGATATTAGTTAAGAATGATTCAGCACTAATACAGCGAACTGTACGTAGACGAGATATCGTTGTCGACTGCATTCATTTTGCGTTTCATGGGGGGGAGGTCATCCGTTGAATGGGTTGTCTGATTACTGGATTGTACTTTCAAGTATGGGTTAGACGTATATTTACTAAAACTTGGGAAAATATAATTGGATCTGGCAGGTGATGTTGCAATCAGAATCTAGGGTTCTACAAGATGTTTTGTTTTTGAAGATAATAGTGGAAAAATAATGATAACAATGATTTTAATAGCCGATTTGCAGACGAAGTTGCGTGGGCCAGCTAGTTTACTTTATAAATGCAGAAAAAATTAATGTTACTATTGTAACATGTTTAAGTTTCTAAATTCAATAAGTAAGGTATTTATTACAATTGTTGTTAATTATTTCTTGGTGTTAGGTCATGCGTAGAGTCAAATTCTTGAAATCTGTTCCATAACAATAATCTGTTTTCATGGAAGGTGAATTAGCCCAGTGATTAACAAGTGACAGATCAAATCATTAGTTGTAATAACTTCGTTTTTCCTCTCGCTATTGTAAGCAACTTATTTTGACACTGCTTTGACAAACGTAAGAAAAAGTTAATCAACAAGGTAGGTATACGTTGTCCTTGACGACAGGATGTAAGACACCCGACATCCCTACATATCTGCTTATTAAATAGCGATATAGATAGCAGTTTCTTCGATGATAGTGGCCTTCGAAATGAACTGATAATAGTGCAACCAATTCAGAAAGGGGAATTTCTAGAAGGGTCCATTCAGCTCTCAACCCTGTGAGAGAGAAAATTGAATAATTGTGAATAAATATTTTCCAAAAAATTTAAATTTTTTTCTTTTCCACCTTTTTCAGATGATTAATCGTTGTATCAATTAATTACTTGTCAAACCTTAACCATGAATAGGGAGTATGACATACTCCGCTCAATCTTTGGCGTAGCTCTGATGATATTTGATAGCTTAGTTAATAAGCACACTCATTACATTCAAAATGATATTACTGGTATATTTCTCCATAAATCTAAAAAATGTTGATGTATAATTATCAATTCCTGATTTATTTCCCAATACTAGTACATCGAGAAATGGTAATGTATTATTATCAATTCCTGATATAATTCCCAATAATCCCAATAAATCGAAAAAATGTATACAAAATTCCGTTTTTAATATTTTCAATCAAATACTTTTGGAACGGGATCTGACAGACTCCGCCACATTGTTTGTATGAGAATAATAGGTGTCCGTAGTTTAGAGTTAATCGATGTTTTTTAGTTTGATACCCATCCCTAGTTAAGGCATCGAAAGAAAATATTTATTAAAAACAAAAAAAAACTCAAAACTGAATATATACTACAAAATCAGGTATGATAACAAAATATGTACAAGTATATGAAAAAATATACGAATAATAATGTAATAAAACAGAAAAAAGTCTAATATAAGTATATCACATAAAATATGTATGTACTTACATGTTCATAAACAAAAATCACGTGGTTACATTAAGCTAAATTCACACACATCGGTTTTTGGTCGGTCGGTCGTCCAAATCGCACGTTGATTGGTGCCGGTATGCAGCCTTTTAAATATAAAAAATTCAGAAAACAACAAGGCACAGAATATTATTCATTTTTTCCAGCAACTGGGTAAAAAGAGTATTAAACTGAGTCATGGCCTCCTGTAGATCTGCTGCATTAATTCCCTATGCCTCCTTCCTCTTTCCCTCTAGTTGGAAGTAGCGAGTTCTCCAAGAAACTCTAAACAGGTTCTTTTTTTTTCCTCTTGGCGACTATAATGCAACCAGAAACTTCTACATCTTATACCACTTCAGGAACCTCGATTGGCTCCAGAGAGGAAGCAATTTGAACGTATTCTGATATGTTTGATCATTTCGAAAAATCTCGTTCATCTCATCGTTCGCCTTAGCCCCTGATTGTGCACTTGACATATTATCTTTCGTTCTAAGGTATTTAGACTTCAGATATTTAAATTTGCTGCAACATTGATCACCGCTAAAGTGGCCATTCATTTCCCGACTGAACATATTCCATACCTTCTCATTTCTAATGGTACTGGATCTAAAAAGGGCTTTCTTCTCCTTATGCAGGTGAATGAGCTTGAGTATATCATCTCATGACCAGTTCTTCTCAAGTGCTAAAACAATGGAATAATATTATCCCACCATGATTAAGTTAACCCAGAAGAAGATTTAGGAATATATTTCTCTGAAGAACCTACCTCCTGATATTGTGTACCCTGTTTTGTTCCGCATTGTTGTTCTGAAATACCTAATGAAATTTTTTCACAAAATTCAAAAGCAACATTGTACATACGGTGTTTAAATTTGCTTCTCCAGCTTCTATATTCACCGTCGAAAGAGGCGGCAAATTAAATATTCTTTTCACTGCCTCAAATTTTACGATGATGAAGCTTCCATCTAAGGATAGAAAATCGTGAATGATTTACGCAGATAATGAATAATAAAATTATCACCATCTCATTTTTCTATAATATTTACCTAGAATATTTTGGAGCTGTATTTTACTTCCATCGTGAATAGCTATGCTATTCAGATCATCCTTAACTATCACATGTGTTCGTGTTGAAATAGATATTGAACTCATCTTAAAAAATAAAAGAAACTACTCTCAACTAAAACTCAACAAAACAAATTCCGGCGTAAAATGTGTGAATACTCGTAATGAACAATGGGCGCATTCAGCAGAGAAAACAGTTACGGAACTGTTACCGAATTTCTATGATCTTCTGCTGAACGTTGAGCTACCTATGTAACATGTTGGGTAGCGGTCGCCATTTTTAGTAGCGTACTTGGCTTGCGCTCCTTTTCGGTAACGTGTTGTGTGACTGACAGTTGTGACAGTTTGCTACCGCTCTTTCTGCTGAATGCGCCCGATGTCAACAGAATTCCGCTATCGGTACCTATCAGTAGCGCAAACAGTTTTGTTAGCGCTCTTTCTGCTGAATGCGCCCATTATCTGCGCAGGTCGAGTAATTGTTACCCACCTAATTTCTCGGTAATAGAATTGTACACCCCGACGAACGTCCGGAGTGATTCCGAATTCCGATTATTCCTAAAGCCCTGTTCTCAGAGCTTCGTCGTGTCGCTGGCGACAGTTGTTCAGCCAATCAGAGCATGTAAACAAAACTTCCCCTGACCCCTACCTTTTCATTTCTGGTTGTCAAAATCTGTCGCGACACGCCCCGTTTGTAGTTGAAATATTTCAACTACACATTGGATTTCTGCTACGATCTCATGAAACAAGGAAGGAGTGGGGATCGTCGCCAGCGACACGACGAAGCTCTGAGAACGAGGCTTAACGAGTAAAAATTTACCAGGCGTCAATTCTGAACAGCTTCGGCGCACACCCGACAACGTTCGACGTTGATTCCGAACGCAACCTAGGGAAATAATAATCTAAATTGTTATACGTAACTTAACCTAATTTTCAATTTCATCAACATATTTCAAAAATTATCATCAAATTTTGGAAACTCGATGTGTATTACCATTTTTGATTCCTTATATCCTTAATGGTCATCCTCTTACCTCTTGTTCTTCTTCCAGAGGTAGTCGAATTTCCAATTTCGTAAGATTCGATGAACTCAATCATCTGGTGAAGTACACAGAAGACAAAAAGAGAATAAAGTGCGCTGAACGTGGATGCAAGTCGATCATGAGAAAAATGTGTTCAAAATGCGATGTTGGATTTTGCATAGATTGTTTTGTTCCGTTTCATACCCCATGATATTATTTGTATTATGACATTGTAAATATTTCATAAATGAATAAAATGTTATGAAACTATTAAAGTGTCAAAAATTTTCATGTATCTTTTCTTTTTTTATTTTCAGGTTGGAGTTTGTGTTTGGAAATCCTTCCTCAGAAGAGCCGTCCCGCTGATCGTGATGTCCTTCTATATAGAATATTCAGATACAACAATTTTATTTTATTTTTTTAACGGGGAGACAGGTTTTTTCGGCTGAGGTTTTTTCCCCTGGCTCTATAGTATCGTATGATACTGGTGATGAAAGTATCGTATGATACTATAGTATCATACGAAGAATGTTGTGGTACCCCGTTCCTTTTTTTTACCTCAGCTTAGGTTCTTTTTGTTTCAACATTTATTGTATTATTTTAGCTCTCTTATTCAAAAGAATATATATATATATTGTTATGTAAGCTAGCCTTAGGAATTCCACAAAGTAATGTGAGTAACCTCAGACGACGTCCGAGGCATCAACAGGATGTATGGAGTCAGCACATTCCGACTTCAGATTTCAGAACGACGGAATGAGCTAGTTAGATATAATTCATTATTATTCAGACCTTCTTCAAATAAACTTGCTTCTAGAAATAAAGTTGTTTTTTTAAAAAAGTGATCTCAGAGTGTAAAAACATAATTGGCGACGAGGATGGGATTTTACTAGTGCTTCCCAAGAAAAGTAGATGCACGTGAATACCAATTCTTTGAGTAAAATCCAAGAACCGAGATTTTGTTAGTGCGACGTTACCTTCGACAGAATAACCGAGTACGAAAAGAACAATCTCCAACGATACTGGTGTGATCGATCTAATCAAGTGGCGTTGCTGAATCCCTTAGCAGACAAGGAGTACCAACCCGGACTGGATCCACACCTGGTTACCCTCGAAGATTACCCTTAGGAGTTTGGTGGTAGCATCCCAGACACGAGGTTGAAAACAGAAGTCAAGTAAGTTAGGCTGTTTAATAATCCCAGTTTTTTCCTATCCCTGGACCAAAAGATAGAGACCACATTTTTATTTATTTTATTATTTTTTCTATAATCATTGAGTCTTTAATAGAACAATTTAACTCTTTGAATATCAATTCAAATAAAACATTGAAAATGGAATCTGTAATAGATCTTAGTACAGTAAAATACTTTGGAGAATTATTACCTAGATTTAATGGTAACCCAAATGAGTTACAAACGTTTCTTTTAGAAGCAGAAAATTTTATGAGTCAATTCGGAAACACAGACAATGAGTTGATAAATAAATATAGTTTCGCAACTATCAAATCTAAATTGATAGACCAAGCGAAGACAATAATATATTCAGGACCATCCTGCAATTCATGGACTGAATTAAAACATATTTTAAATAGTAAATTTGGTTTCAAAATAAATTTTGATGTGCTACAAAGCGAATATCAATATATGAAGAGAAAACCAAAAGAGTCATTATCAGACTTCATTGAAAGAGTGAAAGCAATTAAATTACAATACGATTATCAAATTCAACTACAAGGACTTTCCGCTCTTGAAGTTAATGTTTATAGAAACCTCTCAGACAAAATTGGAAACACTGTTTTATACAATAACGTGGACGAAAATTCCAGAAATTTAATAGATCTACAACCAAAATCATTTGACGACACATGCAATTTATTGGAGAATAGAGAAATTAAACGACAGCAGCTCTATTTACCGACAATTTCAAAGACAACCATATTTAACCCTTCCGTGGTAGCAAACGTACAACCAACTCAAAATAATTTTCAACAACCTTCGACCAGTAGAGTATTCCCCTCTCAACAGATACCGTTAAGATTCAACAAAGTACCGGAACCTAAATTTGCTACTAACAATCAAGTTTTCGGAAAACCACGCGATGTCTTTAAACCTAACCCAAATCAACAAATAAATCGACCAAAACCAGAGCCTATGTCCATAAGAACTAGAGTATACCCTATGAAACGACCCGCGAGTAGTCAAATTCGCCAAGAACCCCCAAATAACAGACATTATTTCAGAAAAACCGGACCTCCAGAATTCGTGTCCGAAGAAATTAATACTAATACGGAAACCCTAGAACCTGAAGAACTTGCAGTATTTAGAGAACTAGACGGTCAAGATGAAATAGTTTATGAGAACGAAATTGATGACGAACAAGACGAACAAGAAAATCAAAATTTTCAAACAATAGCCTACCAGCAACCCATGACTTAAATTTTACAAGAGAACATCTAGCCTCATTACCATATATTAAACTTGAAAATCCACCTTGCAAACTATTGATTGATAGTGGTAGTTCTATGAGTATAATCGACCCAGCTGTAGCTTACAGTTTATTTCCTGAAAACATTTATGAAGAACATTCATATTTCAGAACAGCTGTAGGTAAAGATTATAGTAAATACAAAGTAGCTTTTCCTCTTTATTCATTTGGCCTCGAAGAAACATACCCCTTTGTGATTTATAAATTCCACACTCAATATGACGGCGTTATAGGAGCCAATCTATTGAAAGACTTAAAATTGAAAATCGATTGGAAAAATCATGAACTAGGAAATGATATAAAAATTCAAAAATTTTATCTTCAACAGACCAGCCAGCATGAAATTATTCCTATAAATTTAGACCATTTAGATAAAAATATTCGAAACCAATTGACAAAAATCTTACAAAGTCATAAACAAACCTTTCAGTTACCAAATCAACCGTTGAAATTCACTCATCGAGTTAAACATAACATCCGAACTATTGATGAAAATCCAGTGTACGTAAAAAGGTATAGATACCCGGAGATCCATAAACAAGAAGTTAAAAATCAAATTCAAGATATGTTGAATAAGAATATTATTAGACCAAGTATTTCTCCTTGGTCATTTCCTATAGTAATCGTACCCAAGAAAACTGATCAGTCTGGCAATAAGAAATGGCGGATAGCCATAGACTATCGAAAATTAAATGAAAAAACGATTGACGACAAATTCCCTATCCCTAACATCGATGAATTGTTAGATCAACTGAAAAATGCAAAATACTTTAGTGCCCTAGACTTGGCTAGCGGCTTTCATCAAATCGAATTAGATAAGGAATCGATTGAAAAAACAGCATTTGCTACAGATGAAGGACATTTTGAATTTTTAAGAATGCCCTTTGGTTTAAAAAACGCACCATCAACTTTTCAGCGTGTCATGAATCAAATCCTGAAAGCAGTAATTAATAAAATATGTGTAGTATACATGGATGATATACTTATTTTCTCAGAAACTCCAGAAAAACATCTAGCGGATATCCAAACTGTTTTACAGCTTTTAGAAAAAGAAAATCTCAAAATTCAATTAGACAAGTCTTACTTTTTCCAAAAAGAAATCGTATTCTTAGGATTCAAAATTTCGGAAAAGGGAATCGAACCAAATCCTGAAAAAATTGATATAATCAAGAATTTTCCTCTTCCTAAATCAACTAAAGAAATAAAATCGTATCTAGGAATGATAGGATACTATCGGAAATTTATCCCGAACTTTTCTAAATTGACAAAACCTATGACTAAATACCTGAAAAAGGATAGCAAGCTTAATATTCACGATCAGGAATACATAGATGCATTTCACTCAAGCAGAAATCTGCTTATAAATTATCCGATTCTGCAGCTCCCAGATTTCAACAGACCTTTTGTCCTTACAACTGATGCATCCCAGTACGCTATAGGCGCTATCCTATCCCAAGGAACACCCCCAAATGACCTACCTATTGCTTACACGAGTCGAACCTTAAATGAAGCAGAAATCAAATATTCGACAATAGAGAAAGAACTTTTAGCAGTAGTATGGGCCACGAAATATTTTAGACCCTACCTATTCGGTCGTAAATTTACCATCTATACCGATCATAGACCTTTGACTTGGTTATTTTCTCTAAAAGATGCATCTTCACGATTGATGAGATGGAGAATAAAATTAGAAGAATTCAACTTCGAAATTAAATATCGAAAAGGAGCCAACAATAACGCAGATGCAATCTCTCGCATAAAAATAAATGAAGTGAACATAAACGAACTCTCGGATGATGATGACATAGATGCTGAATCGCTCATTCCGCAGATAACGCATGAAGACCTCGAATTATCGCAGAAAGAACTTGACGAAATCACTAAAGCATGTACGGGAGATACCCAAGAAGAACAATCTTCTCCTGAAACTATTCATAGTAATGCAGAAAATCCAATTTTAGAAATACCATACACTGAACGATCTCTTAACGCGTCAATGAACCAAATTATATTTCAGAAAGCCAAATCTTACCAAGTTGAGAAATTGAAATTACACGAAAATACTCGCATTAGACTTATTGCATCTATTAACATACCGGACGACTTCACCAAATTTCTTAAGGAATATGTCAGTCCGAATAAACAGTACAGTTTATACTTCAAGTCCAAAGAATTAGAAGAAACATTTTTGACGATGACACAAAAGACATTCAAAGCTAACGCTTTTTCTTTCAAAATATCTAATATACTTCTAGAAGATGTAGAGGAAGAAGAAATTCAGCAAGAAAAAATTAAATTATTTCATGAAACCAAAACCACGCATAGAGGATTTCAAGAAAATTTGGAAAGTATGAAAAGACGTTTCTATTGGCCTAAAATGGACAAAGATATCAGAGCTTATATCAACTCTTGCGAAATTTGTCAAACCCAAAAATACGAAAGACAACCAAACAAATTAATTTTCAAAAGCAACCCAATAGGAGAAAAACCATTTTCTCATCTATACATTGATACTATTGTCATGAACAGAACACCCTGTTTGACGATAATTGATTCGTTTTCGCGACATGGTCAATGCTATATTCTAAATTGCAAGACTGCAACTGAAATTGCCAATCAACTTATCAGTTACTTTTCCAACCACGGTGTCCCAGAAAAAATAACGTTCGATAACGGAACAGAGTTCAAAAACCAAATCATTCAAGATCTAGCCGAGACACATAAAATATCTCTCCACTATATAACGAATTACAACCCCACATCCAACGCCATAGTTGAGCGGTTTCACTCTACGCTAATTGAACAAATTAGAGTATTAGATGAAAAGAATATGTCTTTGACAGAAAAAATGAATCGAGCACTTTTAAGTTATAACAATTCAATACACTCCTCGACATATTACACACCCCTACAAATTGTCAAATCAGACCTTAATTATAGCACGCCCGTTGAAAAATCAACACACGAAAAGATTTCCGAATACATTCAGCAATATCGTGAGAATATGAGAGAAATTTCAGATCATTTGAACTCACGTAAAGAAAAACAAAAATCCAAATTAGATCAAATCAATCAGAACCGACAACAGAATACAGACCTAGATGAGTCAAAGCCAGCGTATTTAACTATACCAAGAAAGGCAAAGCTAGATCCAAAATTTAAGAACACCAAGATTAAAATCCTAGACGATATTCGTATCAAGAATCCTGACTCTCAGAAAATATACCACAAGAATAAAATAAAGCAGAGAAAGTAATAATTCCTTTTTTTCTCTCTTTCAGAGCTGAAAGAAAATGAAAACCTCACTTTTCCTTATTCTATTCTTCTGTTCTACTCCTCAATCATTGAAATTTGAAGAGATCAAACATAACGTCATTCCTTTCTTTGTTGACAAAACTTATATCAGTGAGTCGAAACACACACTGATGTACCACTACAACTTGAATAATATAAGTAAAATATTAAATGATCATTATGTTTTGGTTGACCAGCTAAATTCAATCAGTTCTAATATGATGGTCTCGAACTATGTAGAATCGATTAAGATCCAAATAAAACAAAATAAGATCCTTCTTAATAACCTATATACTCCCCGGCAAAAACGAGGTTTAGTAAATGTTGGAGGACATATAGCCAAAATTCTATTTGGTACACTTGACACAGATGATGAATCCTTGTATTTGAATTATTTTCACTCCTTTGAAAACAAAATTCAGTCATTAAAAACGGAACAAAATCAAATCATAAGTGTTGTGAGATCTATGACAACCAAATATTCCAATGCAACGAATCAAATAATACAAAATTATAATCATTATCGACTAGTTCAAAACGACATAAATCGACTCATTCTTACACAGTTCGAAGAGTTGACTATAAATAGGATTCTGACAGAAATCAACACAGCTATCAGCTTTGCGAGACTTCATCTCCTACACGAGAGTATTCTACCCTCAGATCTATTTTTCGATTTTGTCAACTCAACCGATTTCATGAAACATCTCTACTATTTTAAAGATTTCTATTCTGTTTGTTATACTTCAGTAAAAATAAGAAATAAAGATGTGATCTTTATAATTGAAGTACCATTGACCTCTCCTAATCCCTTGGATACATATTACCTCCAATATGTCCCATACCAAAATGTTACCCTTACCGAACAGCCCAAATACTTATTGGCCAAGGAAGAACAACTCTTATGGTCCATCAACGAAGAATGCCCCAAGGTAGAAGATTGGTGGATATGCCCACAGAATATGCTGCAACCAGTTCCCAGCTGCATGAAAGACTTAATTTATCGCAAAACAGAAAATTGCAAAAGACAACGTTCGCAGTGCCGTGGCGATTTATTGAAGTTATCATCGGGAAAATTCCTTTCTACTGGTGATGTGCAAATCAGTGAAGTTTGTAATCAACATACGGAATATTACAAATTGAATGGAATTTATCTGATAGAAACCACATGTAACATAACAAATAATTTTAAGTTTTTCTATAATGAAGAAGTCTCAACTATTTTCCACAATGTACCCCTTCCAAGTATGAAAACTGAAACAATTGAAAATCTAACTATAACTGATTTATCCATTGACAATCCAACTATTCAAGAAACTGTTTTTAATTGGAAAATCCATCCCAATCATGTATCTTCAATTTATTTCACTTTTAATTTGATTATTATCTTTGTAACAGCATATTTTTTGTACAAGATCTTTATAGCAAGATTTACCAATATTGTGAAAACACATAAAAATAACTCAGCCATTAACGCTGAAGTCATTTCTTAAAAAGAGGGGACATGTTATGTAAGCTAGCCTTAGGAATTCCACAAAGTAATGTGAGTAACCTCAGACGACGTCCGAGGCATCAACAGGATGTATGGAGTCAGCACATTCCGACTTCAGATTTCAGAACGACGGAATGAGCTAGTTAGATATAATTCATTATTATTCAGACCTTCTTCAAATAAACTTGCTTCTAGAAATAAAGTTGTTTTTTTAAAAAAGTGATCTCAGAGTGTAAAAACATAATTATATATATATATCTATATATATATATATATATATATATATATATATATATATATATATATATATATATATACTGACAAGATTTACTAAATAGTATTTCCTCTAAAATGAGAATATTCCCGAACAGTGATCACAAGTTCCCAGGGTTGCCATATGGCAACCACCAATTTTGAAAAAACTAGAGAGCGAATAACACTTTCATATAATTTTTTCATATCTACAGAGCGTTTCAGACCAGCTTTTAACAACAAAAAATCAAAAATCGAAAAAAAATTAATTCCGGCACTAATAGCCGGTTAATATTTGAATCTTTAAGGTAGGAATTCTTTCAAGTCGTATATAGTATTTTCCAGCAACAGATCTTTTACCTTTCTCTTAAATAGAGCGCCATTGGAAGTTCTTTCAAATCTAAGGGTATTCTTTTGTAGAGCTCAACAGCGCTATAGTTTGGACCTTTTTGTGTTTTTGTTCATCCTGGAGTAAGGTATTTTTCCTCGAGTGTTGTGGTCTTGATAGCCGGATACCGCTCTAGATGTTGGTGCACGTAATTTAAAGAGGCAAGTATACAGGGTTCTGCAATAGTGCGTTAGGCTTCCATAGCTGCCGAACCAGACGTTTCAGGAATTTAGTTGAAAAGCATTCCCTTTGTACTTTCAATTCTGCATCTCAGGAAATTATTTTCTGAAACACAGGGTGTTCCCAAATCAAATTATTCAACAAATGAGTGATTTTATAAATGGAACACCCTTTATATTTTTGCATATTTTCAAGGCTCTTCAATACCTCTATCATGATGCGAAATTTTAGGGATGTTTCCAAAGGTATGGATCTTATTCAGAAAAAAACTGCAAAATTTCGACGAAACAGTAGTTCGGTAAAAGCCCTTTACCAATTTCCAAAAGCGATAGAAACATGAAATTGATCAGAATTTCCTTTAACTTAAGAATTTGCCTAGTCATCGTTCCTAAATGATCAACCTCTCTTATACAGGGTGTCTATTATCAATGTCCAGATATGAAGAATTTCAAATTGTTTTTTTCTTGATTTTTTCAAATTTAACACCCTGTATTTTTTTCCATGATGATTTACACAATTTGAAACTTTACATTTTTTCAGAAGTAACCAAAGGGCTGCGTCCAGCAGGCACGAGAAATGAAATCAGAACTGAAAATTTTATTCAAATATTGGATATAAAAACAAACGGGCGTTGAAAAAGACAAAGACAAATTGTGTTAATAATCCGAGAGATGTTCAAAGTGTCGTCCGTCTTCTCAGGAACACAAAGCGATCCGATCGTTGAATGACCCACTCCCCCTCATCAGCATGGCTGGAGTAATGCTCGGAAAGCAGTCACAATCCTCTCTCGCATATTGGAAGCTGTTGTTGGAACTTCATCATACACGATTCTCTTTATGTATCCCCACAAAAAAATCTATTTTGGTGAGATCAGGTGATCTAGCAGGCCATCTTGTCAGTCCGCCCCTACCAATCCATCTATTTGGAGATATAATGAGAGGGTCCTCCATCATGCTGAAACTATATTTCATTTCGTATTTCCGTAGGTAACACTGCTAACATTCCGGGAAGAATGTTCTGAATGAAATTCAAATATGCAGCGCCATAAATTTCTTTCGAAAAAATGAGGGACTATCACATGATTACTGCTCTCCAGACAATCAATGACCACCTGTGTTGATTGTCTATTTCCTTTATAATTCTTAGATTTTCTACAGTGTAATAATGAAAATTGTGCCTATTGACAGCTCCGGAATTGTGGAAGGTTGCTTTATCACTGAATAAAACAAATTCAAAAAATGTAGGGTTCTGTTAAATTTGAAAACTTGCCCAGTTACATAAATTCATATGGTTTTCAAAATCGCTTGTATGTGCAGTAAAGCCTCGAGCTCCTTGCCTTCGTTAGTGGCCATTTTTATCCTCTCTTGTTTTTTATACTTGACATCTCCTCTCTACAAATCTGTTTAAAAGCCTCCGAAAACTCGACTCATGTGGATGTCTTCTTTCGGGATATTCGACAGCATAGGATCTACTGGCTAATGAACAGTTTCTGTAGCACTGCTCCGACATGAAAATCATATGAACCATTTCATGAATAATTAATTTTTCGGATGCCGATAAAACTCTTCAAGTTATCAATAATACCTTTGTATGTCTTACTTATTCGGACAAACATTATCATTTCCAAGTTGAACTTCAAGGATTATGATTTTGGAAGGGTTTTAAAGTTTTCGAAAAATTGGTCATTTAGTTTGTTTTCATTATGTGACTCATTTAAAATATCAGTTAGTTATTATGTTCATTATTCCTGAAATTTTTGGTTGAAATGTCATTTTTCGTGTCTGCTGGACACAGGAGTGAAAATAATCCTAAGGTTACTTCTGAAATAATGTAAGGTCTTAGACTGTGTACATTATCATAGAAAAAAATACAAAGTTTGAAAAAATCGAGAAAAAACAATTTGAAACTCTTCATATTTGGACATCGATAACGGACACCCTGTATAAAAGAGGTCGATCATTTAGGAACAATGACTAGGCAAATTCTTAGGTTAAAAGAAATTTTGATCAAATTCATGTTTATATCGCTTCTAGAAATCGGTAGAGGGCTTGTACCGAACTACTGTTTCGTAAAAATTCTGCAGTTATTTCTTAATCAAATCAGCACCGTTTGGAAACTATTGCCTATATATTGCGTCAAGATAAAGGTATTGAAAAGCATTCAAAATATGCTCATTTGTTGAATAATTTTATTTGGGAACTCCCAGTATATTAGAAAATAATCTCTGGAGATGCAGAATTGACCTCCGGCTTAGGAGGCCTCCAGAAGCAAAAAAAATTATGTAAAGAAAATTTTTCTAAAAACTTAATTTGGGTTTTCTCTCCCAGTCTCTGAAACAAGAAACAATTCGAAAAATTTTTTTAATAATCTAAGAAAGGCCCCTGCGTAAAAATTTGAGCATTAATTTGTCAGGGGCCAAAACTTTACGAGATGAAATTCTTGCCTAACAATGAACAAAAAGAAAACACTTTGAACTCTTAACCGTAACGTTTCGGAGTCTAAATCAGACTCCTTCGTCAGACAATAACTATATAGTTTTCATTCATCTTCGTAGAATCGTGCCAATTTTTTTATTTTGGGATTGACATTTGTCAATATAATAATAATAATAATAACATAGATTAATATTGATTACTAGGATGTTGTTATCGTTATTTTATTTCAAAATTCCCTGAAATCAGTTTTTTTTTCAATAAATGCATCCAAATTCGATCTATTCCTACTGAACAATTGGCGAGATTATTAGCCTCATCCAACAAAATACAAGCTGACTCCTTGATTTTTCTTTTATAACCATCAGGTTCCGTCATTAGAATTTTTGTTTCATTCCAATCCATCATGTGATTGCCGGTATTGGAACACACATGATCTGCTATCTGCGATCTACCAATATCTCTATTTTTTATGTTATTCTTATGTTCACGTTTTCTGATTTCTAATGGTCTTGATGTTTCTCCTGTATAAGGTTTTCCACAAATACAGGGAATATTGTAAATACAATTTCTTGATTTTTGGTTCTCATTCAAAGGTTTAGTTTTTGTAAATAAAGATCGTAAATCATTTTTTGTTTTGAAAACTGTTCTTATGTTGAATTCAGAACCAATTCTCTTAATTTTTTCTGAAAGTTCATGAACATATGGAATCAAATTTATTAAAATTGGTTGTTCTCGACGGTTTGTTGTGTGTTTAGAAAAAAGACATATCGATATCTAAATTTTTATTTCAAGTTCGTCAATTCAATATGCCATGCATCAAGACATTTGAATATCAGTTGTTGTTAAATTCAGGGGTTTTGATTTTGAAAACTAATAAATCTCATTATTATAATATTGAAAACGTTCAATCCCTGTCTATAGTTCATTTTGAAAGAAGATAAAATTTCATAGCTCGATTTTTAGTGGCATATTGAATGATGATTTAATGTATTTATCATAATAGTCGGTATATATAAAACATATGATTTGAAATGTTTCGTTCATTATTAAAAAATTTGTTTATTGTTATGAAATATAATATTTAATGAATTTAATGAAGGAGAAATATACTGTTCCACAAGAATTAGGGTTATCGTATTCAATCGTTTTGAAAATAGCTATAAAACCATTCAACACACAATAACAACATGATTCGATCCAATAAAAATCAGTATGAGTTATTTTCATCAATCTGGTCGCCTTTTTTCTGAAGTTTGGTCCTTTGCATATGCTTCATGAATGTTCTTATCTTGAAATGGAGTCAGTTTACAACGGCTTCGATTTGAAATGAGGCTTCTTACTCATACTAGAGGAAGGTCTAGTGGTTCATGCCATTTTCAGTTTTTTCCACTTCTAGAGATTGCACAAAACTAGTATTGGTGATAATTGATATTTAATATTCTCACAGGGAACAAAGTATGTTGTCATAAAGGTCAATGACGAACGATAGTTTCAATTTTTAAAACAACTACATTTATATAATCAATTCTAGTATACAAGATAGCCCATCTAATAGCATAAATTCAATCATAAAATTCACAAATTAAACTTGGATACCTTGTCCAGCATATATATAGTCAGATTGAGTGTAGAAGGATTTTTGATCAATCAAGACATCTCATAACGGGGACTTTAAAATACATTTTGATGGAAAAGTGTGAAGTTAAAAATATTATGAACTTTCTCAACAGCGTACATTTGACAAAAATGATTTAATTTATAGTGTTAATATATTATGTATCATTATTATTCCATCGCTAATAACCCTTGTGGTTGAAGCGAATTTTATAAATAAAAAAATAACACTCAGTCAGATTCTTGATTCTTACTCTGCCTGTGACTGATGTAGCCCAACCAGAATGGTCCTTCAGCCATCTTTCAAAAATAAATATTTTATTCGATCTACGACGATTGAGTGCTCTAGATTTCCTACTAATCCAGTCAAGATTAGATCAAAACTGCGGCTTTTCTTGAAAATTGTGCAGGATTTCACTAATGAAAAATGCCGAAGGACTCTTTCAAAATCATAGGCGTAATGAGGGGGTCATGATTAGGTCGTAACCCCCTCCCATTGATTGAAAGACTTGAAAATAATTATAGGTAACAATTGTAAAAAAAATTTAGACTGAAAGATGTTCTTCACTGATGGGGATTATGCGGTTATGAATAGCTGTCTTCGAAGTAGCAGATATATTTCATTTGTACTGTTTCATGTGTCATACTCTCATGAATGGATCATAAAAAAAAGATTTGAATAAGCTTTTTCACCTGTGAGTGTAGGTGTGTTTCGTAATTGTAAATAATTTGCCAATTTTTGTTTAATCTCAAATCGAACACATCTTTATCGTTATAAATAGTATGCATAAATACATATATATCTATCGAATGAAATTTGTTAAAATAAAAGAATTAACAACGTGGTTTTGAAGGGATCCAAATGAATAGAATCTTTCATAAAGTCCCATTGAGTCCATGTTAAAAAATTATGATCCATTCTTATTTGTTCTGTCCCAATTTCTCAACAGATTCCAGTGAATACTTCTATATTCAAAATATCAAAATCCATTAAATTTTTTGTGGAAGAAATATACCCGTATTTTATTATACGAATATCTTGCACCATCTGGGTATGTTCGGTATGTCCCATGGCCCGCCAAAGCTCTCGACGGCCCTGGGAGTGACAAATCGTCCGTCGTGCTTAAAAGATGAGATATTCTCTCTTGTATCCCAGACATATAATAAGTTTAAGAAATATTGATAGTGTTTTTTACCAAAGTTTAAGAAATATTGATAATGTTTTTAACCAATTTTGAATCTTGCGAAAATGGGGAAGTTTTTAAAACTGTTTGAAAAAAAATTGTATGATTTTTTTAAAGTAGAGAGAGTTTATTCAGAGTAATAAAAAATGTAGAAGAAGGAATTGTTTTGATTTACATTCATTGAGAATTTCGATAAAAAATTGAGAATAACTTTAATAAGGAGTGATAAAACAATAATCTAGGATTAATATGGGCTGAAATCGCTATATCCTTAATCACAAACTGGCCTAGTGAATGAAAAAAATAGTTCAAAAATCGGCAATTCTAGGTATATTCATAAAATTCTAACTATAATTTTTGGAAACGGTACATTTTCGCTAGACTGATGTTGGTGTCATTCGATAGTATTTGGGCTACTCTGTCGTGGTGTGACGTTTGATTCACTATTTTTGGGACACCCTGTATTTGATACCAAACATGTTTCTTGTATCTCTATTTTTTTTTACAAACAGGTCTTAAGTGTTTGTACTATGTCCTCAGAAAATAATACCATATATTCTAGAATTGACTGAAAATTAGCATGTTATATGATTTTCATTCAAAAAATTTGGTGATACCTATACAGGACGAGTCTTTGACTTGTACATATATTTTAACGGTAGGTTCCTGAGGTCAAAAGAAGGATATTTTGTCTCTTCATTTTTTTCCGATTCGGCTCGGCTGTTGAAAATGCATAAAAAAAATTAATTTTCGAATATATTCGCGATTGATTTTATCGAATGAAATGATTTTCAGAATGTAGGTTTTTATTAATGTGGCAAATCTTCTACGAACACGAAATTTCACTCACATGTTATATTTTTTTCATTACAATATATTCCTCAAACATTCCATAATTATACCAGAAACTTTATTGTCTCAAGTTTTGAAAGTAAGTTGGATGCTATTTAATGAATATTCGGCTATTTTGAAAAATAAAAGTATTCTTCATGAAATCTCGTGAAATGCGCATTCTTCGAGTTATTTATCATTTAAAGAAATCTATATCAGCGAAATTAAAAAAATTGGTTACATTGCCTGGATGCAACTCTGATCAAAAGATTCAGGGGATTAAATTTCTGATACATTTTCTCGAAGGTTCAGGTGGTAGATCTAATGTTCAGAAAAACTTTATTGTCATGTTGGCTATATCTTTTTATGTAGGCTGAATCGGAAAAAATGGTATACGAAAAAAGTATTTCTTTTGACTTGAGGAATCTATGGTTTGAATATATGTACAAGTCAAAGACTCACCCTGTATATATATATATATATATATATATATATATATATATACAGGGTGAGTCGGGAGGAACGGACCAAACTTCAGGTGTGTATTCTATAGCTCGAAATAATATAAAAAAACTCATATGTTGTTATCCGATTTTCATTTGTTCTCAAACTACAGCGTCATTATAAAAAACAAAATTTTCTATATTAAAATAGTTTCATTTATAGCATTATTTTATTAAATGCACGAAAATCCCGCCATTAACCTCGAAACACATTCGTCTGCGAAGGGCTCTCGATGCTTTTCTGATTGATTCGTGATTTTCTTTAAAAAGAAATGCCGTATTTCTAATGCGTCGAATTAGAGCATCCCGAGTGTCAACTTTAACTTTGTTTACCTCGTTCTTGAAGCAGCCCCACAAACAATAGTTCAATGGTGTGAGGTTTGGAGATCTTGGAGGTCAACTAATACGACCACAGCGACCAATCCATAGTTCGAGAAACTCTTGATCTGAATATTGGTTGACCTTATTTAAATATTCTAATTACCCTAGTTTGAAAACAAATGAGAATCGGATAACAACATATGAGTTTTTTGGAATTATTTCGACCTGCAGAATACACACCTGAAGTTTGGTCCGTTCCTCCCGACTCACCCTGTATATATATATATATATATATATATATATATATAGGGTGGCAGTATGCCATCGGGGAGTGACGCCCCCGCGTACCCGAGTCGCCCAATACTTACAGGTTAGCACCCTCAAGTATTGGAGAATTTAATGCAGCTGTTAATACAAGAAGCGGTAGACAGGGCGGTGAGGGGCAGCGAGCTGGCCCCTCTCGGAGCCGTCCGGAGGCAGAGCTCGGTGGGGGCCACTGTGGACCGAGCGGCGCAGACCCCCGAGATGGCCCCGCAGGACCAAATTCCCCCCAGTTTCTAACTGATGGAGCACTCAGCTTGACCGAAACACATGTACGGCCCGCTGAAGAGACTCGAAGGCGGGATGGAAGAACACGATGGACTGACGAAGAGAATGTCCTTCTAATGCGTGTTCATTATATCGCTAAAGATTTGGAACAGAGAACGGATGACACATACAGAAATTTGCTTACCAAAACCTGGAATGAAATAAGACCTGAAAAGAAATCATATGCTGGGCTATTGGCCAACAGAGTGAGATGGCTACTGGAAAAGGAAAAGTTCACCGTCATAGAACTTGAGACAATCAAAGCCAGCTGCTATCCTACTTGTAAGACCCCTGATCACAGTACTGACTATCATGAAAACGTCACAACTCACAGGCCGGAAGGGAGTGTTAGCATCAGCGGATTCGAGAGCGGGTTCATGAGAGCCCACATGATGTATGCAGGCATACCACCACAAAACAGACCCAGACTACCAAAAATAAGAGGATCAAAGAAAATGCTGGAAAGGGTGAAACAACTTGATAAGATAATGCAACGTCATATAAACGACACTCATACCCTCCAAGATATAACAGATTACGTCTACGCCGGTGCGATAACTATTTGCACTGAGATGGGTCTAAAGATCCAAGCAACACAAGCACGTAAAGATGGTTTACCTCCGCCGTGGAAACTTCGCCTGGAAAAGAATATCACTGATATTAGAAAAAAATTGGTATCTTACAACCTTACCTTGATACCGAGACACCATCTCCGAGAGTACGAAAATTAACTTACCGTATAACAACGAAACTCAGGATGAAAACTCGGAATGAACCTTACAGGCAGCAACTAACAATCCTGAATGACAAGCTGAAACAAAAAATAAAAATATTGGGTAACCGCATCAACCGTTACAATGAAAGAGTAAAAAGGTATAAAAACAACAGACTGTACCATAACAATCAACAGCAATTCTTCAGGAGTCTTGAGGCAGATCCCATGCTGGAAGGAAAACCACCAACGAAGGAAAGCATGCATACGTTCTGGAAGGGAATATGGGAGGTAAGAAAAACGTATGATAACCAAGCCCAGTGGATAAGGGAGGCCGAAGAGGAATCTTCCAAATACTACATGGAAGATTTAAGTATCTCGGAAGAAGACATAAAAGCGATCTTGAAAAAAACAAACAACTGGTCGACCCCAGGTGTTGACAAAATACACAACTACTGGTGGAAGTATTTCACAGCAACACACAAAAATCTAGCTGACAGATTCCGAGAGGCCCTGAACGACCCAACAGTAATACCACAGTTTCTAACCCTTGGAACCACGATCATGTTTCCTAAAAACAAAAATACAACAGACCCCAGCCAATATAGACCGATCACCTGCCTGCCAACGCTGTACAAAATACTTACATCAGTATTGACACACTACATTTGGAAACACGTGAACAAAAACAAAATATTAGCACGTGAACAAAATGGATGCCGAGGAAACTCCAAGGGATCTAAGGAGCTGTTAATCATAGATAACATCATCACCAAACAAGTTAAAAAGAAGCAAAGGAGTATATCGGTTGCTTGGGTGGATTACCGCAAAGCATTCGACTCGGTACCACACGCATGGCTAATGAAAGTACTGAAACTCTACGGAATATCGAAACCGATCGTTGGGCTTCTTGAACATCTCATGGCGACCTGGCGCACCAATCTGATCGTGAAGACAAAGGATGAAAGCTACACAACAGACACAATCAACATCAAAGCTGGAATCTTTCAGGGAGACGCACTTAGCCCTCTGTGGTTCTGCTTGGCAATGAACTTTCTGAGCTGGCTTATCGCGCGAAAGAGTTATGGATACATCGTAGATAGAAGGGAAAACATCAAAATAAATCATCAAATGTACATAGACGACCTGAAATTGTATGCCGCCAACAAAGAACAAATGGAGAAACTACTGAAGATTGTCGCATCCTTCACAAAAACTATTGGTATGAAAATAGGTGAGGACAAGTGTGCGGTAATCCATGTTAAGAGAGGGCAAATACAGGAGGGTGAAGATATTCTGGTGTCGGAAGAAGTAAAAATACCAGGACTGAGCGAACAAGATCAATATAAATATCTAGGAGTACAACAAGCCTTAGACATCAAAACCAAAGAAATGAAGAACATCTTCCGTGAAAAATATTTTTCTAGGCTTAAAAAAATTCTTCAATCAAAACTCAGCTCGAAGGCTATGTTCACATCAATCAACATATGGGCCCTTCCATGCATAGCTTACTCGTTTGGAGTAATCAGATGGACAACCTCGGAATTAAAAGATCTCGACATAAGAACCCGCGCTCTTCTTACCAAACACGGTATTCATCATCCGCACGCATCATGCAACAGACTGTACGTCCAGAGGCAAGAAGGAGGACGAGGAATGCACAATATCGAAATCACGCACAACAAAACCATTAGCAGCATGCGACAGTATTTCAGGTACAGTGACTCACCGTTCATCCAGGCCGTGTGCAGAGAAGATGATAACCTCAGTCCACTAAATTTAGGAGGTGAACTAGAGCCAAATCAGGGAGTGACACCCGAACAGGTTACTCAGGAATGGCACAGCAAAGCTCTTCACGGACGTTACCCTGGAAGTTTAGAAAAGAGTAATGTAGACAAGAAGGAGTCACTTACTTACCTTAGGGCGGGATATTTATTCCCGGAGACGGAAGGCCGACTTGTAGCCATACAGGACCAGGTGATTCCTACAAGAGCATATATAAAAAACATCACTGGTAGAAACATACTCACCGATAAATGTCGAAGATGCTCACAAGAAAACAGAGTCTGTCCAACACGTCACGTCATCTTGCCCCATTCTAGCACCAACAGATTATACGGAGAGACATAACGCAATGGCAAAAGTGTATCACCAAGCCATTGCAGCGAAGGCGGGTCTCATAAATAAGATCCGGAAGCCATTCGAGTACAGGCCGTGCAGAGTACTTGAAAACGACAACTACAGGCTTTACTGGGACACGACTGTTGAAACGAATAGGCCAATACCGCACAATAGACCAGATTTGGTGTTGATCAACAAGAAGGAAAGACAGGTCATAATCATGGATGTATCGGTCCCGGCTGATGATAACATGGCGAGAGCATTCACCGAAAAAATATCAAAATATCAGGAACTGGCTTTCGAAATAAAGAGCATGCAAAATCTCAGAACCGCGATTATTCATCCTCTCATAATTTCCTCCAATGGGCTGGTTGAGCAGCACCTGAAAGAGATCACCCTCAGCCTTGGCCTAGAAAAAGAAATTATAAGTACTGCACAGAAGGAGGTTATACTTGGAACTACAAGAATCGTCCGGAAGTTCCTAGCAACATGCTGAAACTACCTTGGCCTCACAGGCCTCACGGTGGTTCACAGAAGCCGTCCCTTTTATGGTGATTGAATAAAAAAAAAATAAAAAAAAAATTTAAAAAAAAAATATATATATATATATATATATATTCCATTCCATGTTCATATCTATATAGACACCCAGGAATGTTGTTCTTTTTTTATTTCCATAGCTGTTTCATTCAGATTGATGTGTGATATGCCGATAATTGATTTATCGGTGTGAAACACCAAACATGGTTGCATTCAGCGGGCGAAACCGTTTACAACTATTGCGGAATCGTTCGGTGGCACATGCGCCACAAACTCAACACGTTCTGGAGAGGTCGCCATTTTTTGAAACGTTTTTTTTTTTGTACCAAAGATTATAAAGTATATCTAACTGTATAATATATAATCTTGATTTGTACTAGGTAGCTGCTGTGGAAACTGAGCAGAAAATTGTAGTGTAAAAACCAGACAGATAGTCGTTTAAAGTTTGACGAAAAATGATTCGGTTTGTGCTTGAGAATGAGAATTATTTTCCTTTCGTTGCAAACTAACAATTGACAGAAAATAAAAATGGGTTGACAGCGAACGTTCAACACGTTATCGACCGCTATCGATAAGTAGCAGTGACGCTTTGCGCTTCTTCCGCTAAATCCGACCATTTGTTTTCGCAGCATTTACATAGTTGTAGTTATAGTGAGTTCTTTATGGCTGGTCTTATAAATGTAAATATTAGTATCCAAGGACACTGCCTTAGGGAACCCCTACAATCACCAGAAAGTCATCTGAGGTAATTGATCCTCATTGTGTTCTTAAATCAACCCTTTGTTTGCGATTCATTAGATAACTTTTATCAGCCAAAGTTGATTGTTTCTTACTTCAGATTTCTCTGATTTAATATGTATCAATATGTCATGGTTCACGACGTTTACGTAATCAAATACTTCAATTAGATCTGGAAAAAGACCTATGGGAAATTCTTCATTCTCAATACGTTCTGCGTCAATGTGACATGTTCTTTCGAGCATTTAGGCCGTCGTCGTAGATTAGTTCTCGACGTTTCGCCAGTTCGAGTGTCTGGCATCTTCAGGAGTTATATTTCAGGAGATGTTCTCACTGGACTGAACTGCCTGAGTGTGACGGGGACGCAGATTGTACTTCCTTATATAACCTCGGTCGGGGGGCGTGGCAGCGCTTGACCGGTCTCGTCCCAATAACGAACGCGCGCCGGTGTCCGACCGGTTCACAACTGGTTCCCGATCTTCATTCACTTCATGAACCCGGTTATTATTATAGGGAAGTGGTTTTGTGTTTTTGAGTACTGGCACCCATGTTCTATTGATTTTCAAAGATTCCTCCGATTTATTGAAATTCGTTGGGTGTTTATGAATTTCGATTGCTTCCCTGTAGAGCCTGGGGTAGTATGCGGTAGTGGTGCACAACACTTGGGTTTTGTCGAATTCTATTGCATGATTCGTGTTGTTCAGTGTGTGCTCTGCGACGGCGGATTTCTCTGAATGACCCAGTCTACAGTTGGCCTTGTGTTCCTTGATCCTCGTATTGATGGATCGCTTCGTTGTACCGATGTATACACTTCCACAGCTGCACGGAATTCGGTATACACCTGGTGTACTGAGTGTATCCCTTCTGTCTTTGGGGGAGTTGAGATGGTCCTTGATCTTCTTCGACGGTTTGAATATTGTCTTAATGTTATGTTTCCCCAGAATTCGTCCGATTCTATCTGTCACCCGTGGGATAAACGGCAAGAATGCTTTTGTTTCCGATTCTTGGCGACGTGATACATTGTCGTTGTTGTGATCAGGCCTTTGTTTGATGTATCTATCGATGTCGTTTTTCGTGTAGCCGTTAGCCATGAGAGCGCGCTTCAAGTGTTCTAACTCGGTTGCTAGTTGTTCTGGCTCACAAATTCTTCTCGCTCTTTCGACTAGCGTTTTGATTATCCCTTTACGTTGGCATGGATGATGATTTGAGGTGTTGTGTAGATATCTGTCCGTGTGTGTAGGTTTTCGGTATACAGTGTGTCCTAGAGTAGTTTCCTTCCGTGTGACAAGTACATCAAGGAAAGCCAAATTTCTGTTTTGGTCTTCTAATTCCATTGTGAACTGTATACTTGGGTGCATGTTATTTATGTGTGTCAGAAATTCATTGAGCTTTTCTCTTCCATGACTCCATATGACGAATGTGTCATCTACATATCTAAACCATACTTTCGGTTTGAGAGGTGCGGTATTCAGAGTTTTCTCTTCTAATTTTTCCATGAAGTAGTTCGCTACCACTGGGGCCAGTGGATTACCCATTGATATGCCATCGGTTTGTTCGTATATTTCCTGGTTGAAGGTGAAATAGGATGATGTGAGGCATATTTTAAACAGCTCGCTGATGTCCCTTGGAAATTTCTGTTCTATCTCTACCACTGCTTCATTCAGTGGGACTTTTGTGAATAGTGAAACCACATCGAAACTGACCAGAATATCATTGGTGTCGACTTCGATATTTTTGATCTTCTCTATGAAGTGAGCGGAGTCTCTTATGTACGTGGTTGTTTTTCCGACGTGTGGCTGCAGGATTGTGACAAGATGTTTTGCTAGGTTGTATGTTGGAGAACCTATTGTGCTGACAATTGGACGAAGAGGTATGTCTTTTTTGTGGATTTTAGGTAATCCATAAAAGGATCATCTCAACTCCCCCAAAGACAGAAGGGATACACTCAGTACACCAGGTGTATACCGAATTCCGTGCAGCTGTGGAAGTGTATACATCGGTACAACGAAGCGATCCATCAATACGAGGATCAAGGAACACAAGGCCAACTGTAGACTGGGTCATTCAGAGAAATCCGCCGTCGCAGAGCACACACTGAACAACACGAATCATGCAATAGAATTCGACAAAACCCAAGTGTTGTGCACCACTACCGCATACTACCCCAGGCTCTACAGGGAAGCAATCGAAATTCATAAACACCCAACGAATTTCAATAAATCGGAGGAATCTTTGAAAATCAATAGAACATGGGTGCCAGTACTCAAAAACACAAAACCACTTCCCTATAATAATAACCGGGTTCATGAAGTGAATGAAGATCGGGAACCAGTTGTGAACCGGTCGGACACCGGCGCGCGTTCGTTATTGGGACGAGACCGGTCAAGCGCTGCCACGCCCCCCGACCGAGGTTATATAAGGAAGTACAATCTGCGTCCCCGTCACACTCAGGCAGTTCAGTCCAGTGAGAACATCTCCTGAAATATAACTCCTGAAGATGCCAGACACTCGAACTGGCGAAACGTCGAGAACTAATCTACGACGACGGCCTAAATGCTCGAAAGAACATGTCACATTGAACGATGGCCGCGAAAGCCTCAACCAATACGTTCTGCGTCAATTTGGAAATAGGTGTGCTCTGCTTTTTAACAAAGAAACCAATAAAACCATGTTTAGATGAATTAAAAATGTTGTGTTTGTTGAGGAACTGCAATAAGCGGTTAGCAAGGATCCTTTCAATTGTTATTAGATTTATAGATTGGTAATTTCCAGTCTTCCATGCATCCCTGCTTCTTATGTAATAATGAGAAATGTTCACATTTTTCAATTTCTACATATTCCTAATCTCCGCAGAAAATGAAAATATTGTGTCCAAAAATTATTTGAATACGTCAAATAGCGCCTGAGATATCGAGTTATAAACATGAGTTTCCGTGTGACGTCACGTTACATACAACGACTAGCGAAGTTCAGTACGTAGCCGGGTCCAATATAAAGAGTCCAGTACACATTGGGCCATGCTGGCCCACTGCCGGCCATCACCAATGTGTACAGGGGTACTTGGCGTAGGATGGCTCATGCTGGCGTATGAGATGGCCAGCGATTTGTGAGTAGTGGCGCGCAATGGTCATGCTGTCTACCAGCCATCGCCAGTGTGTACAGGGGTACATGGCGTATGTTGGCCAGTGGAACATGGCTAGTGGCTCGCAATGGCTAGGTTGTCGGTTTTTGCGATACACATCAAAGGAATCGTGGCGTAGCCTGGCCTGTGGTGTTCGCACACTGGGATGGTGGCCCAATTCTCAGTTCGTAAACCACCGCTAGCGGGGTAGGTGTACCTTGCTTGCGGAATTCACGTTTGTTTATTATTATTTTAATCGTTGAGTGAATTGATTGGAAAATCTCTAGAAATAATGAAGAAACTCTCAAGTTTCAATTTATACTAATCCGAGGGTATTTAGGACCGATAAATGAAAGACAAAAAAGCAAAATTAATTTCCAAAGACCTAGTTGCCACTCATAATTCTATAGTACTAATGTGGACAGTAGAAAGCGGGCAAAAGTCGTTGGCTACTGAGGGGATCTCCAGTAGCTAGAAGAAAATGGATGACACACTTTTCTCGACAAATTCAAATTTAAAAACAGAACCGTCTTATTATATCTAGATTTTGAGTTATCAAAAAATTATATTTCATAAAGACAAAATTTGTACATTTGTACTGGGTGGGCGAAATTCGTCCTTCTGAGGGTATCTCGAAAACTATAACTGCAAGAAAAAAAACTGATCAATCTCTAGCTCTTGTTTTCCCGAATAATGAAAATCTGTCAACAGAAACAACCCCTCATTTCTAAATTTTGAGTTGTGAACTAAAATTCAGTGAATTCCATTTTCAATAATGCTTGATAATTAAGCAGAATTATTACTCGCTTGACCTGACTCGTAATTGGAAATTATGTTACATTCTACAAGCACTTTTCAGGAGTAATTTGAATATGATATATTTGAATTTTTGTATCCAGCCAATATCAAGATATAAAATATAGATTCCTGATTTTTTGAATGTGGATCATAATTGAAAGTTCTCCCATCTATACATTCATTCGATGCTTCGATAAATCTATCATATGAAACTGTTGATCTGAATATTTCATGAGAAAAAAAATTAACCTTTTACTGTATCCAATTTACCTTCTGATTAATAAGTGGGTAGGCGTTACCATAGGGACCGTTAAATATGGTTTTATTATTTATTTATTTGCTGTTCTGTCTTTTTCTATTTTCAGGTTGGAGTTTTTGTTTGGAAATCCTTCCTCAGAAGAGTCGTTTCGATAATCCTTATGTCATTCGATATAAAATATTCAGATACAACAATTTTATTTTATTTTTTTTTACGGGGAGTCAGGTTTTTTCGGCTGAGGTTTTTGCCCCTGGCTCTATAGTATCGTATGATAATAGTGATGATAGTATCGTATGATACTATAATATCATACGAAGAATGTTACCCCGAAGAACGGTACCCCGTTCTTTTTTTACCTCAGCTTAGGTACATTTATTGTATTATTTTAGCTCTCTAATTCATAAGAATTCATCATCTGAACTCGAAAGATAAAATCAGATTTTGTCACTGAGAAGGGGGATAGACCAGTTGGACCACATTTGGCCTCGTTAGTATCGCATATCTCTCAGAAAAGAATTATTCATAAAATCCCCCAGCTTTAAATTTACTACAGAAGGTCTTTCGAGTAATTCGATACGATAGATAACATCTAGTAGCGTCCAAAGTGAGTTCTATCTTTCCAGTTCTCAAGCTGAAAAGAACTGCTTATATACTCTTTGAAATATCAGCAATGAACCTGAATCAGGGCTCTCATACAAGTTTGTCCGATGGAGACTCAAAATTTTTTGCGAGAGCACCTATGTATAGGATTTTTTGTAATTTAGAATATTTCAGGCCATTGATAATAATGAACAAATGAGTATTACTCCTCGAGAACAACAGAAAATAAATTAGCCACGCATGAATTAAATCGGCAATAGGCGATTCTCATCACAGGATATTGAGTTCACGAATAATTTGATAATTTGAATGCATTTTGAAGGTGGCATCTACTAACTCATTATTTAAAAGTGAAATGAAAAGGCGGTATATCATATTCGAATTACTCCTGATAAAGTGCTTGTGAAATGTAACAATCGTTTTCAACTAAGAGGGGAAACAAACGATTGAAAATGACGATTACTGTATTTTTGTTCATAACTCAAAACCATAAATGAGAGTTTTTTCATTATCTATGTGGTTGGTTTTTTACCGACGTTTCGGCACGCATTCGCCTGCCGTCTTCAGGGTGTTGGTCCTGAGAAGGACCGGTTTTTGCAAAACTTGTTCTGTCTGGACTTGTTCCATACTTCTTCAATTTCGCGATTATAGTGTGGGGATTCGAACACGAGATATCAGAGGTGCAATTTCCGAAATTCCACTCACTCTAACCACTAGTCTACCGAAGCAGGAACAAGTCCAGACATAACAACTTTGGCAAAAACCGGTCCTTCTCAGGACCAACACCCTGAAGACGGTAGACAAATGCGTGCCGAAACGTCGGTAAAAAACCAACCACATAGAATAGAATAGAATAGAATAGAATAGAATAGAATAACTTTATTCGCTCTGAAATATACATAGTATATAATTACCCGTATAGTGGGCTTAGAGCCCGTCAAAAAATAACCTTAATAATAACACATTAGAAACCTAATCATATAACAATTATGTAAAACTTAATTTGAACATGAACATGAGATTAACAGAACAATTAAAAAACTATTTCATCATGAATTCATGAATAGTATAATAGGCTTTGGAAATTAGAAACGTTTTTTTGTAAATAGGAGAAATTAATTTTTGGTGGTTTCAAATCAAGTTTACGCCTTGTGTTGTGTTCATGATCCCTTTGAAAATTAAAAAACAAATTTCTGTTATCGAGTACAAAAGAGATCGCTTCCAATATGTATATTGAAGGAAAGGTGAGTATATTGTATCTTATGAAAAATGGTTTACATGACGTAGTTCTCTGCAGTGCAAATATGTTACGTAAACATCTCTTTTGTAGAATAAAAATGCGGTAGGCCTTTACTGAATTTCCCCAGAAAATAACACCGTATTTCATCCTGGAATACCCATACCCATAGTACACAGAGAGAGCAGTTGCCTCATCAACTAGTTGTGACAGAACTCTGGCAACATAACAACCACCTCCGAGTGATTTTGCGACTGAATCGACATGATTTCTCCCATCTAATCTGGAATCAGATAATGGAAACAGCCCAAATAATATTTCACCAAATACACCATTATCATAACATAAATGAGAGGGTGGTTCTGTTCAGAGATTTCGTTTATTCTGGAAAAAAGCTCGAGAATGAGTAATCAGTTTTCTTCTGTCTGCTAAGGTTCTCAGCCTCAGTAGACAACGAATTTTTCCCACCCATTACAATTTTTTTTTTCTGAAAAATATAATATATGCTGTTTATGGATTTCAATTGAACCGAATGTAGTTTTTCGAGAACAACTCGCTGAAATGCAGAATTATCAGGTCATTTTGATGGATGAGTATAATTCGGGGGAATATTTCCCGAAATCGCTATGGATACGAACAGTGCAGGGGATCGCAGGGATCTTCCGCTTTCCACAATGCAATTACCGCTGTAATGTTTCGAAAACTGCATTCTATTATACATTTGAACTTTTTGACAGGAGGGAAATATTCGAACATAGACACTTGGTCTCTGTTCTCAACCAATATGCGTCATTCTGTCGATCGGTCAAGCTAGCCGATGGTGGCTCAGGACCAAGCATGGACCAATGTGTACTGGCACCTGTACAAATTGGCGATGGCCGGCAGTGGGCCAGCATGGCCCAATGTGTACTGGAGCCATAAGGGCCTTTCCACTCACGGAGTTCAATGCGCGAATGTAGTATGACGTCACATAGCGGCTGTCCATCGTCGCGAGGAATTAAATATTCACGGGGTTGTAAAATCCGAACTACTAGGTCTTTTCGACTGAAACAGAAACTAGTGATTTCATATACATATACGATCGATTTTGCATACCTGTGAACATTCCTCATTGTATGATAATCGTTTTTCGATGGTTGATGCTTTCCGGAAAGAATCCACGACAAAAGCTCTGTATGATCTTATATCTTCAAAAACTTAGAAAGACTGTGTGAATCTGTTTTTAATTTTAGTTCATCTTTATTGCATTGCGATACTACTCTAAATATTATGCTCCAATGCAGTAAACGAAATATCAATATCATTTTTAGACTTTTTACTGCAGGATACAGGATTTTTCTATATATATATGTTCATATATGTAATGAAGAATCTTTTGTTATAGCTTTTCACAGTAATTTCAAGAAATGATTCTTCAAATATAGCTTCAGTTTGTAGTCAGAAGTAGCTCCACATATCATTAAAATTTTCGAGATCTATCTGAAAGAGTGCATGGTACCAGTCAAAGTCACTTAGTCTTTGCTTGAAGTTCTTAATATTTTGGTCTGTGTAAGATTGCTTGTGTTGATTCACTATGTCAAATTAAAGTAATAGCGTCATAAGGTCAGATAAGAAGTGGTGAATCACCTTAGTTGAGCATTCTTTTAATATTTGTAAATGTGTATTCTGCAAGGCTGAACATTCACATGAAATTGCATGTTTATTGAGGGGGCAACCTACCCTTGAATCGCGAAATGCTTAAATAACCTCAAAATATGACAAAAGAGATAAATAATATCTCAAGAAAAATTCTTTCGGATATGAATGTGTTCTGATCGTAAAATCACTCAAGTTCCATCAGCTGAATCAGTACGAAGAAATACTAATATTATTGAACAGTTAAAGCAGAACCTCAGAAATCAGTCACTAGCGGTCAAAATTATATCAACACTAGCTCAAACCCGCGGCTACGCTAGCGTAATATTTCAATTTAAAACGGTACTGATAGGTCTGTAACCCCACATCGAAGGAGAGACAGTCACGAAGCGATCTCGCGTATTTTCAATAATTTCTTGCTCAAATTCGCATTCGTTCAACCTGCGCTAACTTTTAAAGTGTCCATTAGAAAACTGTGCTGTAAAAAGCATTTGTCGTCAGGAATAAATGCCGCAGAAAACAATCGCATTAATTTTTTCACGATTTCATTCCATTCTAGTCGGGAGCCCTCTTCAAATTGAACATTATTTTGAATTGAACTAAAAATGTTAAAAACTGTTATCGTGTTGTTGTCCTCAGCAGTTAGACATATGCCGTCGCGGACTTTTTCATAGGATTTTTTGGGTACTACAAAATTGTCTCTGACCATGTCTGACTATCTCTTATAGTTTAATCAGCGTCAGCCGGGTAAACATTGAATTCTCCTTATTCGGGAGGGTCCCTTTTCAAGAATTCAATATTCCATTTGCATGCCAATAATTTCACATCTCTCTACACATAAAGCGGAAGTTCTACAAGTCTTCATCAACTTTTGGGTGATTTCTAAAATACAAAGGCGCCATAAATACAATGAGGAATTTTTTCAGATTTAAAAAGGGAATTTTAGTTCATTTTATAATGATAAAATATATAACTTTGGAGATAATAATTAATGTTCATTCTTTATAAAAATCATATATTCAAAAGCACAGGTGTGAGCTCTAAATGCATAATCTCTTCAGGAAGATGTGTCTTGAAAGATTTAGCAGATGATTCACTGAATTTTGAATAAGATTCCAGGAAATTCATAGCACTGATCGCTTCCACACACACATCAGGATTTTTGGCTCTGAAAAATTTCAGTAATCATATCAAGTCTCAAAAGCGTGATCTGTAAGTGTTTTATGGTTCAGAATCAAGCTGAAAATAATATATACCTTTTGTGATTTGACAGCAAATCTATAGTATACTTCGAGACTAATTTGATGAAATTATCATTCAATGAATTGTGAAACTGTTTCAGAACAGTGTGAATACCAAGGCTGAAACAATATCCATCTAATTGGTCTGCAGTTCTTCTACCCATATTCCCTACAATTGAAGAAATAATACCAAGTGACATCTAACTGTGTACTCATAATCATTACCTATTATCCCAGGATGAAATAATTTCATATTATGTGACATAAAGAATACAAATAATGTAATCGTATAGTCCAAATGAGAAGGAGAAGTAATGTATATTTTTTTATAGGGGTTGTTGATTCCAGCATAATCAAAGTAATAAGATAAATTGTGGAGATATTTTTCTTCTGGCTTCCAATCTTCATTATATTTAATATCCCATAAGAGTGCTCTGAAACAATTAAGCAGTAACTAATTCTCAATTAAGAATAATATGAAGGGCAAGTTAATTTGATCATGTGTATTTGTCCTTATCTAGAAAATGCTTCCATGAGTCCCCATTGTATGACAACCTCTCCTTTTCAAAGGTTGATGATTCAAATAACTAACATTGTTTTAGATGCTGCCACATACATATATGGAAATTGCCAAGCAAAGAGAATCCAAAGCATCTCCGGATGTCTTCAAACCAATAATTATGGCGACTGCTGACAGATCTTCTGCCCTGAACTTTACTCTCAATTATTTCCAGCGCATTCGCGCAGCGGCATTCGCCTGCCGAAACGTCGGTAAAAGCCAACCACATAGATAATGGAAACAGCCCAAATAATATTTCAACAAATACACCATTATCAAGAATATCTCGTTCACAATTAAACTATTGAAACATTAAAAAGTCGTTTTGGAAGAAGTGATTTACTTATCAAAACCTTAGAGACCCAAAGTGTCTTGCAGAAACTATCACTAATATGGTGAAAACATTCGAAATTTTTAAGATGAGGGATTATTTCAGATGTCCACAAATTAGGGAAGATTTTACATAAATTTACTCCAAATTTATAACTACTCACTTGCTGAGAGATTGAAGTGCAGCTTCCAGATTTCTAGCATTGAATTTGGCTAAGAGATTGAGATGAAATGCTATTAGTTGCCTTGATAACTGCAGTTGACCTATAATTAGAATGCAGTCAAGGAACTCAGGCCAAAGTCTTGTTGTTCGATTAACACAATTCTGATAGAATTTTGTTGTATTTGAATCTTCTCCAGCTGATTTAATATCTTTCTGTACAGTAGAGATTATTGAATACCAAGTTGGCTGCATTTCATTCTTGTTCTGAAGGAAGCCTGGGAAAAGTACAAAGGATAAATTTAAGTTAGAATATCAGTTTCAGTTTGCAATTCATTACAGAAGTAAAGAAACATAATTCACCAATTATTTTCTGCAGATTGGTAACAATCATAAATGAAAACAATCTATCTAATCCTACCATCCCAGAAATTTCAATAGCCTTTGTGAGTGAACCAAAAATCTGTCTATTCAATAATGGTTTATGAGTTTTTATATCATACCAAGTAGTACTTTGATCAAGGTATACAGTATTCCTGAAAGAACAAGAGATAAGTTAATCGTTAACATCGAAATTATGATACAATGAAATTAAATAAATAAAAAGTTGTTTATTATAGAATATTTTTGAAACATAGATGAATTCAAAATAGAGAGATATACCAGTTTCGGCCTTGTTTCAACAACAAGGCCGAAACCGGTATATCTCTCATCTCAGTGACAAAATCTAATATCATTTCTCCAACCTCATGATGAAAGATCTCTGAGCCTGGGAATTGAAAATGGTATTCATTTCGATGATTACTATTTTGAATTCATCTATGTTTCAAAAATGTTCTCCATGTGGCCTCCGTAAAGGCAAAAAATTTTCTTTTTCTTATTATAGAATAGTTAACAAAAAATCAATAATACACATTTTATCATGGAACTTGTGAATTTGGGAGTAATTATTCCCATTTATGTAAATTCTGATTCTGAGAGTGAAAGTCAGTTTGGAGTAAAATTGAATTGCAATGAATTGCATTATTTTACAACATTCATAGATTCAATCAAATGTGATTTCATTCTCTTCATTATTCAGGAGAATCATTTTCTAAAATATCTATTCAACTAAAAGTAAATATAAGGTATCATAGAATTTGGGAATTTAGGAGTGAATATTCAAAATTATGTGAATTCTGATTGTGAGAGTGAAAGTTAATTAGTAGTAAAATTATTATTTTACAACATTGATAGCTTCAAAAAATATCTCGATTTCATTATCTTCAACATTAAAAAAAATCATATTCTTAAAATATTCTCCCGATGTAGCTTCGCCTTAGCAACCAAAGGGCAATTCAATGTTGGTACTGGATGTTTGCATGTCCACAAACAAATTTTTAATCTTGATTAATAAATATTCAACATTTTAAGTGAAGTAAGAGAAGAGATTGAATATAGAATATAGGTCTGTGCCTGTGAATGTATAATATAAGTAATAATAATCGTCTTTATTGGGCGAAAGTTTAGCTTACGCTATTCTTACACTTTAACCCAAATAGTAGATCCGAACCCACATCAACCTTCACAGAATCAATAATAGAATAAAACCTATTTCTTATTAATATAAGAAATAGGTTTTTTTAATATATTTTCTAATGAAAATATATTAAAAAAATAGGTCCTCTAAAAAAATCTTGGAGAGAATATTTTTAATTATTTTTTATAAAATTTTGCATCATGATGATGAGAAAATATTATTTATAATCCGCTCCATAGTTCACGTACCGAGCATTCGCACTGTTTTAAATTCAGGGTCCCATCAGATACGACTGTATGCTCTTTCCTTCATTATTACACGGTTTACACACTTTGTACCTCTCTGTCGCTCATTTCCTCACGCGTCGAAATTTTAGTCTTTAAAACTCGCAAGCCTCTATTAGGACCAAATTTTTTTGCAGACAAACCTATACAATAAAACAGCGCTTATGCTGATATAAAATTGTTTCTATTATTACACAAGGAAAGTAGCTACACCATTGCCAATTGTAATTCACAAATCGTCAATTTACATTCAGAAAACATCACTTGTATTTCAGATTAGTCAATTGTATTTCAGAAAACATCAAATGTTATTCAGATTTGTCAATTGAATTTCAGAAAATATCCAATGAAATTCAATTGAGTTATCTGAAATACATTTGATGTTTTCTGAAATTCAGTTGAATAATCTGAAATTCAATTGACACTTTCTGAAATTAAAGTGACTAATCTGAAATACACTTGACAATTTCTGAATTACACTTGGAAATGGTGTAGTTTCGACATACCTGTTTATACCTGGCAACCCAGTAGTTCGTCCAGGTAAATAATAGACAACCCTATGTCTGCACATTCTATATGTTTCAAACATCAAGTCTAGTATAAAATTTTCTTATTATCATGATGTTGCAAAATTCCATGAAAAATCATCTTTCAGAAAATAATTAAAAATATTTCGTCCAGGACTTTTTTAGACAACCTATATTTAACATATTTTCTAATGTAAAAAATTTATCATAAAATAGGTTTTATTTCATTATCAGCTCGGTGAAGGTCGATATAGTTTCGGTTCTTAGACTAATTAGCTTAGTCGCGTACGGGACAAATGAGCCACCTCTTATAAGAGGTACCCAACACTATCACACCAACTAACTAGGTAAATACAAAAAGAAGTCAAACAGAAATAATATAATGATGATCATTGGTGACTTTAATGCCAAGCTCAGGCAGAACTTAGGGAAGATCTGGTGGGTGAATTTGGTCTAGGCTCTAGGCTATAATGACAATGCTAGGGGAGACAGAGTGTTTGCATTCTGTCAGGAAAATGAAATAATCATCTTGAATACCTGGTTAAAAATTTCGACTAGAAGGCTTTTCAACATGGATACCGCCTGCCGGGAGGAACGTTCGAAGATTTGTATAAAAAGGGTCACAGCACTCATAGCTTACCCTGGTGCAGATATTGATTCTGATCATGTTCCACTTGTAACAGGTACAGACGTTGAGAGTAATATGATCAAGAATAAAACGAAAACACAAAGAATAGAAATATGTACTGTTAGAAAACTCATAAATAAGAGAAAGAGGAAAGATAGAACTGAAAGAGAAATTGGTTGACTTTGGAGAGAATCTGAATAGAGAAGTGAAAACATCATGGGAAGAACTTGAAACTATTTTGACCATGGTTTGTGAAAACAACTTGAATCCAAGAAAGAGATAAGAGAATAAAAACAGATTATAGACGAAATTCTGGACTTAATGGGAGGAACAAAGAATTAATAAAAACAACAAGGAAGAATATAAAAACGAAAATAAACTTAGATAAGGAATGGTGGATGAAAGAAAGATGAGTGGAATTGAAAAAACTTAAGAATAAGCATACATAAACATTGGAAGGTCAGAGAAATAGCTGTAATCTATAAAAGAAGACATCAAAAAGATTCAACACATCAATATCACCTAAAATAGAAGAGGATGGGCATAGTATATCAAAGATCTATCCAATGATTAAAGACCAGATATTCTGAACAACAATGAGTATCTGGAAGGACACCTAGAATATTAAAAGAACAGGGTTTCCATGCTTTAAATGTAGCAGAAAAAAAACAAGTAACAGGACGCGATGGCATCCCTTTTGAAATTCTAGAACTGATCTAAGATATAAAGGTTGATCACAAGGTTGTCCAATTTGATATATTGAACCCGTATAATACCAGAAAAAATAAAAGGTTTTCATTCTGGTTCCTCTTGCTGTTAAAGAGATATGACTGTTGTTTATGGGACACAAAAATTGACTTATTGAAAGAAGCCCTTGAACACATGCAGTATGAAAATAAAATAAATAATAATAAATAAATGAGGTGGTGGATCTTAACATATAAAATATATATAATATATTAATACAGGGCGTTTCAGAAAGAAGGTGATTCCCTCTCTATGATAGGTAGAAAACTGAAAAATAATAGGGTTTTGTTCAGTAAAAAAATTTTGTATCGTCATTCGTATTCAAGATACAGGGCGTTGAAGAAATAAAAAAAAATGAAATTTCTTACGAATATGTTTTGTCAGCTGATACATCCAATGAATTTGTTTTTATGTCTGACTCTCATAGAGGGCGCTAGTTATACGGTTTGTATAATATTGAACATAACATTTTTGATATAAGGCTAATAGGATAAAAAAGAATTCGATTAGAGTAGGGGTTCAAAATGTCCTCCGGTTTCACAAATACAAAATTTTATCCTTTCTTCTGAAAAATCCATTAATCTTCATAACATTTTGAAGTCAGCTATGAGGTCATAGAAGTGACGTTGAATTCTGTCCTTCAATTCTTGAGGTGACCTTACCCCTGTTGCATATTTTTTTCAAATCCAAGGGATTGAAATCGCATAACCGAGGAGGCCAATGAATCGGAGCTTCTGCACCTCTACCAATCCATCTATTCGGAAAATGGTTACTCAACCGATTACGACACCTTCTATCATTGTGGGGTGGAGCTCCATCGTGCTTACTAATTAATAATAATAATAATCAATGACTTTATCAATATCTTATACCAGCATCGTGAATGTCCGTTTGTTTGTTTTTCCTCTATGGACTCAGGAACCAGATGTCCGATTTTGATGAAACTTTCACTATATTGTAGAGATTTTTTTTTGGGAGGTTTTCATGTGGGGTTCATCTCTATATAACGAAGAAATAAGAAAAATATCGATTTTTCATGAAAAATCCCGGTACTTTCCGGCTTTTACGGGCGACGCTGCGTAAACTACAAGAGATAGAGAAACATGGTCAAGACAACCCACAATAGCCATTTTTTAAATTTTAAATTCAATCCAAAATAATGGTCAATTTTGAGAGGGCATTTGACTGGCATGAAATGAATCAATATAAAAATGAATGTGACTGTTATCTGCGGCATTTATTCCTGATGAAAAATGCTTTTCACAGTACAGTTTTCTTATGGATACTTTGAAAGTTGCAGAAGGTTGAACCTGTGTGAATTTGAGCAAAAAATTATTGAATTTACGCGACATCGTTTTGTCATGTAACACGTGCCTGTTTCTCCTTCGATACGAGGTTATGAATGTGGGGTTGCGGACCTATCAGTACCGTTTTAAATTGAAATAAAACGCGAGCGGAGCCGCGAGTATGAGCTTGTACAGTAGGGGTTCGATAATCCGGCATCCGATTTTTTCCCTTCATGCCGGATTATCGAATTTGTACAGGAAAAGAAAGCTAACTTCATATGATTTTCACCACTATCAAACTTTGGCGAAATTTGACCGCCGGATTATAGAGCGGGTTACCCGAGTCCCAAAGTGCCGGACCACCGAGCGTGCCGGATTGGCGAGCGCCGGATTATCGAGTGCCTACTGTACTTCATAATTTTCAAATCAAAATATTCCGAAAACGGTACACAGTATCGAGTTTTATTAAGAGTACTTTTTTGGTGTAAAATTGAATGATGTTTAGGATCGCTAAAAATTTATCTTAATAAATCTAATATATAAAAAGTTATGTTCAAAACAACTTGGTACCAACCGTATAACTAGCGCCCTCTATGAGGGTCAGACATAAAAACAAATTCATTGGATGTATCAGCTTCCAAAACATATTCATATAAAAGTTCATTACAATGTTGCCAGCAGTTTCGGCTGTGTATATTTTTTTCTTTTTCAACGCCCTGCCCTGTATCTTGATACAGTCCTAATGGCGTTACGAAAATTTTTTGCTGAACAGATCACTATTATTTTTCAGTTTTCTATCTATTCTAGAGAGGGGATCACCTTCTTTTTGAAACACCCTTTATATAATATATAAAAACGGTATTCAGTCGAGAAAAACATGAAAATGCAACACTGATTCTAAATGGTGAAACAATAAAACTATTTGTACACCTAGGCAGTATTATTATTCATTTATCATATAGCGTAGTAACAACAGTATACAAGTATAAATGTGACCATGAATATATTCATAACAAAGTTATCTAACATAAAAAAAGAAAGACACACATGTAGATATAAGTAGAAAGAAAGGTAAATTTGTGTTTAAATTTTGCGACGAAAGATGTGATAAGGACTTCAATGAGAGCTCCACATCCAGAGAACGTAACCAGTCCAGTGCAGAAGGTGTCGCATAAAATAATGTATGTAAATGGTTCCAAGTACTTCCTTAAAAAGGAAGGCATCATTGAATGCCATCTGAACTTCGCCCTGAGATTGAAGTTCAATTTTTTTTTATTTGTAATAATGGTTTTTGTAATGCCTCAATTCAATAAAGTCCCATTTTTATTATTATTATTTTTATTATTATTATCATTCATATTAAATGGCATTCCCGGGCTGATCAGCAAACTGTGCAGCATGCACAGTTTGCTGCTCAGCTCCGCAGACACGAGCTGGGAAGTAGTGGAATCCCCGTTTATACATCATGGCATTACATTTTGCATGACCTATCCTAATTTTATTGATTCTACTCCAGATGCTTCTCTTCAGATCAAATCCTGTTAGAGCAAGTGTGGGGTCAACCAGGGCCGTTCCTACTGGGGGTGCAGCGCGTGCCCCCCACGCGGGCGGCAGTCAGTAGGGGCGGCAGCCAGTACCGCCGCCAGACATTTTGCCGCCCCGGAAAAACAAAATTTCGCCGCCTCTGTTTTTTTTAATATTGCTAATTCCTGCTCTTGTATGTAAGAAAAATCAAAAACATCCGGATTACATGCAAATTTTTTTACTGTTCTCGTTTTTCGATTTGATATTTGACTCGATATTTGAACTAATAACATTTTTTCCCGGTGCGGTGGTCGTATTCTTGACTTGAACATTCGAACAAGCTAATGTAAGATTTCAATATAAATATTGAATCGAATGAAAAGATGGGTTTGCATTTGAAATTTCAAAGTTTGGCCTGATATCTCAGATAAGGGTCTTTCGAGTCAGAATTTCGATTTTCCACCTGTGTGCGAAATGAATTCACCGTTTCCAGACTTTTAAACCACCCGGTATATCCTTCTTCTATGACTATTATCAAATTACATTTGGGCATCCTTTTACTCATTCAAAGGCCCGTTTTCGAATTGTTAAAACGACGGCGCTTTATCATCAACATGCGTACTTGAGACGTTCGAAAAAAAAACAGAAAGAATCACCTACTTTCGTATCAATTAGCGAATAGAGCAATATACGGATCTTCGTTCGAATGTAAAATTCCGCGGTTGAAATTGAAAAATTTTGGAATTATAGACTTTACCTTCAATTCAGGTAATTCAGTTTAATAAAGTGACGACACTGACGAGTTCATAGTGTTGATGCTCTTTTTTTTTCAGGTTTTTTAAACCCCTCCTAGAAATAAAAATTTTTAAATTCTGGTCCCTTTTCGTACATAGTAAAAAAAGGCGGCAAAATCTTAACTTGACGCGGGCGGCATATACCCTAGGAACGGCTCTGGGGTCAACTATGTAGTGTTTTTGTATTTGTACCATGTTCCATTAATGGCCCTCTTTGATCTGGGAGTTATGATCCGCCTCAGCTCATAGAGGGACCCGGGATTTGAGGCGGGATGGTGGAGGATTGTTTAGGTTTAGGGTATTGTGAATTGGGAGGTCCTTTGGGTGGTTTGGATGTTGTAGTTTAGGCCGTTCTCTTAGAGCGACATCCTTTCGTCTTAGTTCTGGTGGTGGTATGTTACTGATAGTATGCAGCCAGGGAATAGGTGTACATTTTAGTGTACCCGTGACGATTCTCACACAGTCGTTCAGCTGACCAAACATCTATCTTTCAGATATTGACACTCCGGTGCCACACCGAGGCACAATAGTGCCACACCGAGGCACAATATTCAGCCATGGGATACACCAAAGTCAGAGCAGCAGTACGTAGGATCGATGCGTCGCCTCCCTATGAGGTCCCAGCCAATTTCCTGATAATATTATTTCGAGTCTTTACTTTATGGCTTATATTTTCCAGATGTTTTTTATACGTAAGTGAGCGGTCCAGTGTAACGCTGGGGGGTCTTACACTTTTTTGGCAAAAGCTAATGTTAAGCTGTTGGTTAGCTAATCGGTTTTTTGGTGGAACGCACATGCCGTTGTCTTAGATGGATTCAGGCAGAGTCTCCACTTTCTGTAATATCGGATCAGTGCTTCCAAGTCTCTGGTAAAGATAGCTTCTCCTTCTTCCAATGCTTTAGATTGAGTGGCTAATGCTAGATCATCTGCATAGCAAAACTTCTTACTGGTTTTATTAGGTAGATCGGTGGTGTACGAGTTAAAGAGTATTGGGGCTAGTACAAATCCTTGTGGAGTTCCATTTTTCATGGTAAATGATTTGCTTATTCTATGTCGAATGCTAACATTAAAACTTTGATTAGTTAACATGTTTTTGATGAGTGTTGTCAATTTCTTACTTTGCACAATTTTCTTCAGTTTGGGTGATAATTCTTCCAGCCACACAGTGCCATACGCTGCCGTCAGGTCAACAAAAACTACCGATGTTTTCTTTTTCTTCTGGAATCCAGCCTCTATGTAGCGTGTTAAAGCCAGTTCCTGTTCACAGTAGTTTCGTTCATTTCTGAAGCCAGCCTGGTATGTAGAATTTACTTTGTCTATTGCGTCTCGCATTCCCATTCAAAATTAGGAGCTCAAGTATTTTAAAGCTGACAATCAGGAGTTCGATTAGGCGATAGCTGAAAGCCTCTTCTGGAGGCTTCGCGGGTTTGCGAATTTGATAGCGTGTTTGCCATTTTGAACTGAGGGGGAATTCGCCCGGTGTTCAGTGCATCTAAATAAAATTCTTTTAGCCAAGTCCTTCCCTGATTCCCTGAATGTTGAATGAATTCTGGGAATACGCCATCCAGTCATGCTGCCTTTCTGCTTTTTAGTGTTTTTATGACTTCATTTAACTCCAGTGCGCTGAAGGCGTTTGATAGGGTGGTATAAAAACTAATTACTGATAACTTAAACATTCAACCCTGAAATTGAAATAAAAAGTAGTATTGAGATGATCTTCCAGATCATGAGGACAATTTTCTGTAACAACATCTCAAACCTAAATTTGCGACAACATATGGCTATGTGTGTCAGTGTTGTTTTATGCAGTAGAAATCTTGACCTTGAATAACTATAAAATGCCGTGAGATATCGTACATCGGGCATTTATTACCGGTACTGAAAAGTACCGTTATACACTCTACTCAACTTATGATGAAGGGCAAAATAGAACGTATGCACTGTTAGCAGAAGGAAGATGCCTTAACTGAGGAACTTCAGGAATTGCACGGACTTCCAAAGTGCTGCACGATTCTTCAGATTGGGAGATGATAGAGATGTACTCTCCACAGTAATCATCAACGTTCGGGAGACTGAATAGGGCACACAAATGTTATCTTAGGTTAGTGACGTGGTACCTAACCCCCCCCCCCCCCCATATACAGTTCGGTATATGATCAAATCTAAACAAATTGTGAATAAAAGTTGACAACCAATAAATTCAATGAAAGTCAAATACCTTGGATCAGTAACTCTAATTAATTCTCGAGCCAACCTCCCAATAAAATTTTCACTTATCGAATCTGTTTGCTGATAAAAGGGTATAGGAATTATTCTGCTCTGATACTGGCTTTCCCAAGCATGTACTTTCGATCTCAAAAACCTGTTGCATTCCTGTTCTACATTGTAATTGATTATTCTGGTTATTTCTTCCTGCCATATTTTCAGACCATTTATGTTAATATAGTCCTAAAATTCCAAAAATTCACTTATGCCTATTTTTTCTCAGGCTTTAAATACCTGAATGTACTCAAAAGATCTTTTGTATCCATCCATGATATTTCCTAATATGTTCAATTTCTGTTCTAATTCAGTTTTAGATTTTGGGCCAAAAACCAATTCTTCATGCAAGGCTTTTGAAATGTGTTGAACCAATTCATTCCTTATGCCATCCTCTAATATTTTTTTCGGATCTAAACAAACTACACCAACCAATGTTTTCTTCATCATACGCATGCCTTGAAACAAAAAGAAAAATTATATTATCTACTGTAAATCGATTGAAAATACAATGAGAATTTTCTAAAATTCTACTGAGTTCAATATAAGTACAGGGAAATTATTTGTAACATATACATCACTGAAAATTTTCTCGTAAGCAGTGGAACCGACTCCAGAGTATCCATTGGGGGAGGGAGAAATTCCTCAATAAAAAATTGAGCAAACAATTCAGAAATCTCACTCTCTACTCCATTGAAAGACATCTTGTTGGGAATGTTGGTAGTACATGAAGTTTCTTTTTAGATTTGGACAATTGCAACATCCCTGTACCGTATCAATGAGGAAATGCATCAAGTCATAGTAATAGTTTAGAAACAAATATTTCAATCGCGAAATATACTACAGTTAAAACATGCGATGGCTATATTAACAACTTAATCTGTACAAAAAATCCAATCTGAAGAGTGAATATAATTCTAAAGCGAAGAAACATGAAATGTGAAACATGAAAGTTTAAACTTTCATGAATTATGACATACAAAACAGCTACTGTTATATGCACACCGAAGAAACCAATTTCAAAGCAGATCCACCTTATTTTTAAGAGATGTTGCCTCTTCTTTAAGTTCTTCACAACAACATAAGAAACCCTTCCTAATGCAACGTTGCATTAATCTCTTCTCTTTCAAGTTCATCACTCTGAATTCTCCGTCCTCATTAGTGAACACCTGCTTTGCGAAACTCCACTGCAAGTATCACAACACCCAGATGAATCATTAACAGAGGATTTAATAAACCTAAAGTCCATCCATCGAGAAGCGATAGCGCCAGTAAACAATTAAATGTACGCCAATAGGGTTATGAATATTTTCATTGGCTGCCGTTTAGTGCTTTCTCCGTCTTCTCCAGATCTGTATTACGATAATCAAGTGATTCATCTGAAATTCTCAGTTGCTTACGGCGTCGGTTGCGCGGTCGGTACATTAAATTCGGTCCTGATCAATCTGGCCACGCCTTGTTGTTTTGACGCGCTATCTCTCCTCGTTAGATGGAGTATAGCATGCGACCAACTTGTCTTGATCTACGATGACACACGAACACCAGAAAATGATCGATCAATGTAAAACGAGAAAAAAATCAGAAATTGGTCCAAAAGTTTACTGAATAATGGAATATGGTTTATTGAATAAGGGTTATATCCACAAAAGGTATCAGACATAGTTTTATAAAGTACTTTCATATAAATCATATTCAGTAACCAACTTTTATTCAGATAAAATAATGTAATTATGGGAATCATGTTGAATAACTGATAACAGCATTACCTTGGCTAAAAACCGAAATGGAATGAGTAAGTTCAGCAAACTCAAATCTCTCATCCAATTGCGCATAATCCTTCAATTTATCTTTGTCGAGCCTTGTTGGTAACTCTTTCAAGACCTTCGTTTGCATTTCAATTATTCTAGACATTTTCTCAAACATCATCATGGGTATTATTTGTAAAACTTTCCTTACATATATCTCAAGTTCTCCACTATAATACTCGGAAACCGATATCAAATCTTTACTATGAGCCTGATTTATCCTCAATAAAGGAATTTCCATGGCAGAGGCAAGTTTAAGGAAAATAGCTCGCAATTTATTCACCTAATTGACAAAGAGAAATATATTTAGTTGGTAATCATCAGCAACAGTTAATCTAAGGCTAGGTATGAGAACTACATGATGTATACATCTGAATGATGTTCTGAATAATCATAAATCTAATGATCATAAGTTCAAAATTGAAAATACTTTGTATTTAACTTAACATACAGGATGATTCACAAAGACCATCCGTTAAAATATTTCAAAGAAAGAGTAGAGATAAACACTTGAAATTTTTATGTTTGTAATACCCAGTTTTTTCATTGATAATCAGATTACCCATTGAATTCTATATTATTATCATGTGTCACTAACATATTATTCTCAGAAAATTCGTGTGAAATCTGAAAAAAACCCTGAAAATTTGCTTAAATAGGGCTTCATTTCAATAATAACTTGTAGATTTTTGCAAGGAAATTACTAATTTTGCAGCTTCTATCATAAGACATAGCAATGCTCCTCCTTCGTTCAATGTCAAGGTCAGTCATGACAAAAACATCCAAACGCCTTTTTTTTTCAAATGAGACCAATTTTTTATTAATATTTGTTAATCTGATGAAATTAAATTGTGCAAAATGTAAGGTTTTGCCTATAGTAAGAAGTAGGGATGGAAAACTTGTTTTTAGCTACTTTATCAATGGGCAAATTCTTGAGAGTGGAAGTAGTATTAGTGATCTAGATGTTATTCACCAAAATAACATCGATTTTGATTTGCATTTGAATGCCACTATTTCTAAAGCCTACAGGTTTTTGGGCTTTATTATCAGAACAACAAAAGAATTCAAACCCTGTGAGACTATCATTCACCTTTATAAAACTCTTGTAAGACCTATCTTGCTATATGGTTCTATTACTTGGTCTCCTTCTAAGGTCACCCACATACCTATTCTTGAATGTGTTCAACATAAATTTTTCAGATGGGTCGGAGATTTCTATATAATGAGCATGATTTTTCAGTATCTACCTCATCAGTTTAACTTAGAGTCTATAAAATGATTACACATTTACCATGATATTTACTTTGTTGAAAAAATCCTATTAGGTCTTGTAAAGCGTGAGTTTGATGAGGCTATTAGATAAGAGGGAGGTCCCATGAGCTCAGATGTGCGAGAGTGCTTCTTGAGTTTGGTAGTCATAGAAATGATGTCTATAATTCAGCTGTTTTCAGGTTGAGGAGGAAATGGAATACAGTTATTGTTTCCTCAGTAACGCTGAATGAATCTGGGGCTGTTTGGAAGAGAGCTGAAACTAGTTGTCAACCGATATTTTTAGAGACATTTTTTATTGCTGGTGCTACTCTCATTGTTTAATTATTATTATTGTTTTTTTGTTGCTTGGTAAAGCTAGTACATTTGTTATTGCCACATTTGTAACACTGTTTTGTATGAAAAGAATCCTTGATCCGTTGACCTTGAAATAAAATTAGAGAATCCTCAAGCAGTAATGGAAGTTGAGAACCAATTTCAATTCGGAATTAATGTGTTTCGTTATGAAAAATCAGGCTTATTATTCTATTTACGATGAAAACTTGAATAGTGGAAAAATTGTTGAATGATTTGCCATTCCATGGTATTAATAATCTTTGATTTCAAATGGATGGAGCGCCAGAATTTTTGGTGGGGAAAAAAGAGGTACTTTTTTTGGCCAGCTCGATCCTCTAGATATTTAATGAGGTCGGATCATTTTATGAATTACCAGGATCTGAAAATTAAAATTGTTGCGGCTTCCGATAGTTTAGACCCTGACGAAATTAGTACAGCAACGCAATCCATTAGAGAACATTTTTTGAAAAGCCAAGATGAAAATGGTAAACATATCGAACATTTGTATTTAAAAACTTTTCATTATACAATTGTTTTATTTTTCACCCTTATTCTATGAGGAATTGATGAAAAGGAAATTAGACTTCACCAAATATCTAGGGAAACGAGCATTATAGAGTAGTAGTATGTATTACACTATTTTTTAACATAGATTCCTGTTGAGCAATAGAAAACTGGGTTCTCATTTGAAAAAAATGATTTTTTTAATTTTTGTCTTAACTGAGTTTAAAATTGAAACACCCTGTATGTTCAATGAAATTTTTGAAAACGAAGTAAAAGCATTGCTATGTTTTCTAATAGAACCAAAAAAATAGGAATTTGCATGCAAAAATTAACAAGTTCTTAACATAGGCATGAAGCCCTATTGGAGAAAATTTTGAGGGTTTTTTCAGAATTCAGACAAATTTTCTGAGAATAATATGCTAGTGACACATTAAAATAATGTAGAATTAAATTGGTACTGATTATCATTGAAAAAATTGGTTATTAGGGCCGCTTACCACTACACTAAATTGAGCCCGAAGTCACAAATGGGATGCGCACGAACAATTACTGCAAGATCTTATAATGCGCACGCATCTGATTTGTGACTCAGGACCCATTTGAGTTCTAAATATAGTGTAGTGGCAAGCGGCCCTTACATTTGAAAAACGAAAAAACGAAAGTTGCTATCATTTCCAGTGAAATCAGAAGTTGAACGAACCCTAATTTGTTTCCATGAATTCTCTCCTTACAAAGTTTAACTATAGAATTTCAACTATTTATCTTGTGCCTTTTTTTCACATATTCGAACAGTCTTTGTGAATCCCATATACAGGGTGTCCCTAAAAGACCACGTCAAACAAGAACTGAATGTAGAACAGAATGTGCAATACCTGATGTGAAAAAATCGTTTTTATGAAAATCTCACAGTTTTCGAGATATTTGATGTTTTTATGAAAATCTCACAGTTTTCGAGATATTTGATGTTTTTATGAAAATCTCACAGATTTCGAGATATTTGATGTTTTATGAAAAATTTCAATTTGTCACTTTCTTCCTAACATGCCATAGGTACAATTAAATACTTTTCGAATAAATTTTTTTCCAAAATATTGTTGAATGATTGTTTCAATTTATGCACTGAAAAATTGCACAAAACACCATACAGAGATTCTGACAAAAATGTTTAAAATTTCACGTTTTGGAGAAAGTGTTTTTCTTTACTCAATTCGATCTGAGGTGGTGTAAAGGAAACTTTAATTGTAGTAAAAATGATCTTTTTCTCACCACTGTAGGTTCTTTTTTTATTCCAAGCTGCATTATGGGAGTATAAGAGTCGATTAACTCCCAAGCAAAACTTAAGTCTCCCAAAATTTGTAGTGTTATCAAATTATCCTCCTTTATACTCATAGTTTGAATCATTTGATTCAGACATTGCCGGATTTCTCCTAAAATTTGTATTACTTGCATGTTTGATTCTAACTGATGAAATGTTTGAACTTCCTCTAGAGCTTGAATTAACTGAACGATTTTTCTTGACGAGTTTGTATTTTCAATCATCAAAGAGTCAATTTGTTTTGAAATTTCCAGGAACCATTTCTCCAAATTCTTATTCTTAGGTATTCGAGATAATGGCTTATTTCCACTGAAGACTTCTGATAATTCTAATACGTCTTTGAAACTTTCATTTTTCAGTTCATTCCATTGATTCTCTTTTTCATTTAAGATGTTTTTAAAGACTTCTTTCACAGATAATTCCAACTGAGCAGTATTCAATAACAATCTGAAAGTTTGAACTTGGTCATACTTGGTTTCAGAAATAATCATATCTCTAATTTGTTTGGATCTTTTATTTCTTTCAACTTTTCCTGGTTTTGTGTAGGTGTGTAGCATGAGCCATCTAAGTATGATATTACATTCACGTAACAAATTTATTATAAGATTTATATCCTTTAGTATCATTTCTTTGGTTATATTACCTTCTGTTAACATTTTCATGCATTTTTTCAACACAACTGGAGTATTTGTAGCATAATCTTTGCAGACATTTTTCACGTTCACTGTTTCTAAAGTGTTGTTCAAAGCCATTTTCGCAGCTTTAAATGCATCCCAGGATTCAATTAAATCGACAATGTAACCCATATAAATAGATATAACCCAATTGTCTGGAAAATACTTATCAACGATTTCTCTCATCACTGCTGTATGAGAATGCAATATTTCAGGTGAAAAATATAAGCAAACATAAAGCATGGCAGCTTGATTACTCAATGCACTGCTACGATGTTTAGGAAGAGGATATAAAGGTAATTGTCCATATATATCATCAGTTCTCAAACGACCGATGACCATATCTACAAATGTTGAGTTTATTTTGATCCTCCTGAAAGAAAAATCAGAATATATAGTTTTATGAAAAAAAAATTCAAAGTCAATACTTGAATTCTTTTTTCTTTTCACAATAGAAATTAGATTAGATTAGAAAGTAGATTAACAATAAGCGTTTTCGAAAACCTACCCATGGTTACTAACTCGATCCATTGAGGTCACGTGATGGGTCACAGACCCGGTTCAGAGTTTACGAACATGTCAGGTTTGGAAATGTCAGTCGTAACAATAACATAACCAAGTAATATCATATTGTTTCTGATAATATGACTTTATTTACAAGAATCCTAGTTAAACAGGGTTGATAGGACTGATGATGATTGAAACTGTTAAATTAGGATACTTATTTACAAGAATATATATATATATATATATATATATATATTTACCTTAATTTTATTTTATTTACAACGAACATTTTATTCTTGGCAAATGAAACCATATATTTCACATATATATATATATATATATATATATATTAGACTGTTTTAAAAAATTCGACATTTTTTGTTTTCACGAAATCCCCCCCCTAATAATCTTCAGAGTATCGAAAAAGGATCTCTGTGAAAATATCAGCAGCCTATAATAATATTTAGAGGTCGCTCATCGATTTTTTCTATTTTCCCTACTAATAGCAGGATAAAAATTTCTTTTTTCAATAAAAAATTCCTAGAGCACAAACCAATGGACGGATTTCATTGTGTGTTACATTTTCGTGTAGGCAATTAGATACTCTACAAAAATGTTCCCCACGATATTTCGATAAAAGGGCCCGTTCAAAAGTAATTCGATTCAATGCTGATATTGAGGTATTTTTGAAGAAAAAAATTATTTAAAAAAATGGACTTTGTTTGTATTCACGAAACTCGACTCCTAATTATCTTCAGGGTGTCGAAAAAAGGCGTCTGTGAAAATATTAGCTTTGAATATTAATATTTGGAGGTCGCTCATCGATGATTTCTATTTTCGCTGCTGATAGCAGAAAGAAATTTTCTTTTTTCGATAAAAAGTTTTTTGTTCACGAACCAATTGACGGATTCCACTGTATGATACAGTTTCGTGTAGGGAACTAGATACTCTACAAAAATGTCTCATACTTTCGATAAAACCGCTCGTTTTAAAGTTATTCGAACTTTTTCGTCACAAATACCTCAATATTAATACCTTATATGGAGGTATTTTAGAAAAAAAAGTTCGAATAAGTTTTGAACGAGCGGTTTTATCGAAATATCGTATGGCACATTTTCGTAGAGTAACTAGTTCCTTATATCATAAATTGGAATCCGTCCATTCGTTCATGAACAAAAAACCTTTTATTGAATAATGAAATTTTTTTCCAGCAGAGAAAATAGAAATCATCGATGAGCGACCTCTAAATATTAATATTTAAAGCTAATATTTTCACCGACGCCTTTTTTCGATAATCTGAAGATGATTAGAAGGCGCGTTTTGTGAAAACAATGTAAGTCGATTTTTTTGAATAATTTTTTTCTTCAAAAATGCCTCAATATTAGCATCGAATCGTATAACACGTATACACCATGAAATCCGTCTATTGGTTTGTGCTCTAGGAATTTTTTATTGAAAAAAGAAATTTTTCCCTTGCTATTAGTAGGGAAAATGGAAATAATTGATGAGCGACCTCTAAATATTATTATCTGAAGCTGATATTTTCTCAGCAGCCTTTTTTCGATACCCTGAAGATAATTAGGGGGGGGGTCTCGTGAAAACAAAAAATTTTGATTTTTTTGAATCAGTCTAATATATATATATATATATATATATATATATATATATATATATATATATTGAGAGAGCTAAAATAATACTTTACATATTGAAACAAAAAAGTACCTAGCTGGGGTTAGTGCAACATAGGAAAACCATATAGGTCTGTAGTATGATAAAATGAGGAAAGGGAAATAACCCCAGAGAAAAAAACCCTGACCTCACCCGTGTTAGAAAGAAATGTACTGAAAATATCATATCAGAGGATCTTGAAGGACATCTATGTGATCAGAAGAACATCTTCATGTAGTTCTTCTATGGGCAGCAGAGAAAAACAGACTCTTCACCAATCTACCCGAAATTCAATATCTGAAATAAAAAAAGACAAAAGCAGAAAAAACTAGCTATTTATAAACAATTAAATGGTTTTTGAATTAACCACCCGTTGCAGAAATTCTTTCTTCATAAATTAGTTATGACAGAAATGTCACAATGTTTGAAAGAAATGAAAAAACCTAATCAATTTCCCCTTTTCGAATTGCTGAACATGAGAAAACTTATAACACAACAAGCTAAACCGTAATTTGGACTTAGTGAAAAATCAATGAGTACATAACTTTCAATTGTCCTCCTTCACGAAGAACTTCTAGTTCCCCTGTTGCCATGTGGGTTTCTTAGAAGATCTCAACACCATATTCAGTGGCTAATTTCGGAACGTAATCACTCTTGTCCTTCGAATTCCTCCAATATTCAAATTTAAATTCTCAGTCTTGCCCTCTAATAGTGAGGGTTCTTTCGAACCAGGTACGAGCATCCTACAGTTCATCCAACGAGGAGAGATAGCGCGACAAAACAACAAGGCGTGGCCAAATTCATCAGGACCGGATTTAATGTACCGATCGCGCAACCCACGCCGTCGCAAGCAACTGAGAATTTCAGATGAATCACTTGATTTTCGTAATACAGATCTGGAGAAGACGGAGATAGCACTAAACGGCAGCCAATGAAAATATTCATATCCCTATGGGCGTCTGGTTGGATGGACTATAGTGATGATTTTTCGGAACTTCAGATGTTTGAAGACCACTACGGGACCCTAATGAAAGGAAATCATCTCCCATAGTACAAAATCTTATAACAAAAAAATAGAATATGAACAAGTTTTTATGTGCTCCTGTATATATAGATGCAATTTGGTGCATTTATATATACGTATACCTTTTAGTTTTAGTTTTCATTCATTAATACGTGTAATTACGTGTAATACGTAAATTTTTCTTTTCATTTCTCGTTGGTTTTTACGGGTGACTGGGAATTTTTATTTTTTGGGTTTTTTGTTTTCATTCTCGCGTAAAAGAAAAATAAAGGTGCGACATTCCGCTGAGGAGGAACATAGCACATATGGACAACATCAGTATCGCCTCAGATGTTGAAAAGAGTGTTCGTGCTCCGCTTAATTTCCTAGTGAAAATTGACTATTTAGAAAACCGCTGAAATCTACTTAAACATCGCTACCGTCCAAGTATTTTTCTCGCTGACAAAACGAAGAATCACGTTGGGAACAAATAGGATATCCATCACGCTGGCCAGCGCAAGTCTTCACATTGTGTAGATATAAGGTAAGTCGTACCTTTATTGTCGAACTGTATATTGTGATTTTCATTCACCCCATAATACTTCCCATAGCCCGACCATGGATTCAATTACAGTCAATTAGCTCTTCTCGAGTAATCGAGTGGTCCTTCAAAATCTATAAGTTTCAAGTCTCTCATTTGAATAAAAAACAAAATAGAGAGACCATTGAAAAATTATACAGAATATTTTTCAGGACCAAAAATTACGACATATTCCGAGAATTGTCAAAGATAATTATTAAGAATAGAGTATATCAAATTATTAAGAATAGAGTAGAAACCTCATTCTCGTTTTAAAATTCAAGACTAAACTGCAGTGCGCATGCGGTGACCGAACGACTTTTGTGTAGGGTTACGGTGAATCAACCAGAGAAAACATACTTACAATGGAATCAACCCGAGTCAGTAATCGAGTCAACCGCCCCGTACTTTCTGAACATGGGTTAGATGTTCGGGTTAGGGATCGGATGAACCCGGGTAAGTTTCCGAAAACGCTTAATGAAATTCTATATTTTGATAGTCTGTGATTGATTTGTAGATATCTCTTGAAGTTTCTTCTCCAGTATCAATATAAATATATTCTATGTTATATAGAAAGATAATTATAAAATCAAGCAACGGAAATTTAAAGAAAGCACTTTTTATAATGGCAAAAGATTCGAAAATTCAATTTTTTAGTTCTGTCGGCACACCAGAAGCACAATACAAATACACAATTAAAACACAGATGTAAAATATCACATATAATGTATATTTGTTACTGTGCTTTTGGTATACAAATATGTTTTTAGTAGCCCTTGATCCAAAAGTACCATTAAGTACACATCTATTGATTGTCTGGTTGTATAGATTTCAACAACTCTCACGACATACACATTGAGTTATCAAAAGCTATCACAAAAAGTCCGGTTTTGAATTAATTGTTCCTCAATCCCAAAGAAACTCACATTTCAATCTTATTAAACACTTACCTGAAATAATCTTCTGGGTAGTTATTAACTTTTTTAGTATGAATACCTGTATCTCGAAAAAGCTTACAGACATCATCAATATTACTGCGAGCATTACTGCTTTGTGGAGTATAGCGATAATAAGATACCAGTAGTTTTTCTCTCACAATTCCTCTTATATGTGTATCAACAAATAACAACATCAATCCATACAAGAATAAGGATTCACACTGTAAAATGAGAAGTCAATAATGAGGTATTGCTTCAGTATCAAAGGTCAAAAATAAGTCTGCTACATCATCCTTTGGGAATTAAATAGAAACTTTTTTATACTAGATATAAAAGACGACTTTTACTTTGAATGAAAAAACTCTAAGAATATAAATCTAACACTCCAGACATACTATTGGGAGTAATTCAACGAGGCATAGGCAGTTCGAGGTACGTTTTGTTAACTTTTGTGTGTTTGAAACCTACTTCACACAAGTGTGGGGGAAGTCTGTTATCCTACCTAATATTCTTAAGTGAAGAATTATGGGGATTTGCATCTCATATTCTTCACACTATGTCGAAAATTTTGTAAAAAGTGTTGGTTGTACAGATGCAGGAACAATTGGACAAATATGGGGTTATTGTGTTAGAGCAATCGGGTTTAAGATGACCCTATATTTGTGGAACCGCTTTACTCAATGTAACTGACAACATCTTGCTCGCTTTGGATTATTTGAGAGAATTTCATACCCTTGGTTTTTTCCAAGATCAAGTTGATATGGAGTGGATGTGATTGGGCAATAACCTTCGCGCACTTTTGCTCTTTACATTCTCCAGCCATTAACTGGGGTATAAATAACACCTCCGGATCAAACCCGTCAGAAATTCAGTGGTTGAGTTACAACCTCAAACCAAGAACCTCTGAAGGGATGCCTACCACAGATGTAGCGAAACGTTAGATAAAATAATTCCTAATAGACCACGACCAATAAGCCCGGAAGACTCTATCAATGTTAATATATCCAGGTGTGAAAGCCTGGAACTATTTATTAAGGCACTCTTGCTATAAAATCAAAATGGTTGAAGGTGAATATTTCTGTTGACTTTCTGTTGAAGTATATTTCCTATTGTTGCTAGATTGTTAGGGATTAAGTAACTAAAATTCGCCTCCTTATATTTTATACAATACAAAATGAAGGCCCTTTATCGTCATTATTTAATATTTGTTTTTTGTTCTTGTTAAAATGGTAAACAACATTTTTTCCATTGTTATACTCACCAACAACTGTTTTCCTTCAATATCAGCAAAAATTGTTTCTAACGTTTGATGAATATAAATTCCTTCTTCCAAATCATCCAAAAATTGATTCAAATCATTAACATAGGAATGAATACTTTCAAAAAGTTCATAAAAACGCGTTATTATGACAATGTGGTTATCCCTGAACTCATCATCTAAATCCCTTAATGTCTGAAAAAACAAAAATCAAAAATAAGTCATTCACTTTCATTATTGTTTCCTTCTAAATACAGGGTGTCTCAGAACGAATCAACAATTTTTAGAGCTTACAAAACATATGAAGTGGGTAGATTTGAGCGCGCAACGCTTGCTAGACTGAAACTTAAATTTATAGTTATTATCACGTCTTATAATAATAATAATAATAATAATAATAATAATAACCTTTATTCACCAAAAATCAACAGTATACATAATATTGAAGTTGGGAAACGTCAAATACAAAATGAATCAAACCTAATCCGGGAAAAACATAAATTCATTTATAGTATATGGTTCCCGTTGTAGCAGAAGCTTGTGGATCTCTCCTCGGAAAGATTTGAAATCTTTTATGATTTTTATATTCGCCGGTAAAGAATTATATAATTTTATACACATGTATGTGCCAGATTTCTCGGTTGATGATAAGTGATGTTTAGGATAAATAAAGAAATCGTTTCTTGTGGAATAAGACCCTGTTTTCTTAAATTTTAGGAAAAATTCAGGATGTTTGAATACAAACTGTAAACATTTAAATATGTAGAGTGCTGGTAGCGTCAAGATATTATTTTTCTTAAAAACCCCTCGACAACTTTCACGAAATTTCAGATTGTATATGCATCTCAAAGCCAATTTTTGAAGTTTAAAAACCGAAATCGCCTGGCTACTATTACCCCAGATCACTAGACCATACGCCATAAGCGCCTGGAAGTTGGAAAAATAAATAAGATTTAGGAATTCAGTACCCAGTTCAGATCTTAGAACTCTCAGAGTGTAGATAACTTGATTCAGCTTCTTACACAGTTGTTTTATATGCTCATTCCAATCAAGATATTGGTCCACAATTACTCCCAAGAACTTCGTGGAAGGTTTTAAATTAACTTCTTCATCAAAGAATAAGACACTCTCACCGAAGTCAATATTCCGTAATTTATGAGTGAACAGGACAAATTCAGTCTTTTTCGCATTCAATGTCAAGTTGTGTGGAAAGCACTAGTTATTAATTGCTAGTGCCATTGTATTCAATTGAGTAGTGATTCCATTCTGATCCCCAGCACGAATGAGAATATTCGTATCATCTGCATAGTTTATAAATGAATCACTATTGTTTGGTAGGATGTTAGGTAAGTCATTGACATATATCAAAAACAGCAGTGGTCCGAGGTGACTACCTTGAGGAACCCCCTCAAAAATTTTCGATTCCGACGATATGTGTTCTCTATATGTATACGAGGAAGCAACGAGTTTTTTGCACCTATTTACAATCGGTCACTTATTCGTGGTCACCAGTTATTTCGACTTCATTATCGGTTGCGCAATACCTATTGGAGAAACTCCAAGTAATACAACCCTCTCAAAGGGATCAGAACTTTCGACATTGCTGGAAATATTGTCGGTAATATCCATCAACGTCTTCTAAGAACCATAAGAGTCCCATACAACATTGGGTTGGTTGTGAATGCTGTTGACAACAGCCTTGGGTGAGCATCAGGAACCTTGAAGCTCAGTTGAAATTGAGATTATCTACCGCATAATGCGGTATGATTTGCATCTTAAGGGTAATGAGATTCAGATTGTGCACGCTCTAAACCTAGCTGATTATGCCACGAAAATTAATTGCGTAAATTTTTTCTTCTTAGGAACATTGTTTACGATAATAATCCCAGAACTGTGGCTGATTTGAGAAAAAATTACAGATTGAAAAAAATGGGATCATATGGAGGATTTAGAATTTTTCTATTATTATTATGGTTATTATTAGCCACAGAAACTAATAAAAAGAACAAATGACACAATGTGCTCAACTTCTAACCCTAATCGGAGATAAAGGTATGATAATTTATACTATTCTCACTTTTCAGGACGACGAGAAAAATACAATCAATCAGGTCTTCTACTTTGTGCAGTGCCTTCTTTAGGCTGAACCAAGGCCTAGTGGCCCATTGTTAATTGCAATCAGGAATAGAGACTCAAACCCTAAGACACGCCGACAAAAAATTCGAGAGTAGGCAACGAGAAGTCCTTCTCACCATAGGAATAGTGAGGTGTGATGTTCCTAACTCATTGAGGTTACTACAGGTGATCAGAATATGTTCAACAGTTTCACTTTGTTTCTTCCTCAGCGCCACAAGGAGCAGCCTCATAGTCCCAGTTATTTCAAATGTTTATTAAATAGATGGTCAGTCAATACACCAGTCCCTAGACTCAGCTGTTTTTCTCTAGGGCCAGGAGTTCTTTCACCTCAGTCCCAGAGTAAGGCCGTCGAAACCTTGACGGCCTAAGACCACTTCCTGTGCTCCATTCAGAGGAAAATTTCCTGCCTAGCCATCTCTGCCAGAAATTCCTGACAAATGTATGACAGATGTGAAGCGCCGACTCCGGACCAACGAAACCTAATTGTGCCTCTTGCTTAGCTAATGCATCTGACCTCTCATTGCTGGGGATCTCCATGTGAGCCAGACACCAAATAACTCTCAAGTAGGACTTTTCTGCATTTTTCTACTGAGAAGGAGTTGACTTTTATCTCAGCGACCCTCTATGAATATCCTCCAGCTTTAACAGTACCTGCACACTATCTTAATTAAGCAAAAGTAAGAGTTTACGAAGACATCATCGGAGAAATTTAGATAAGCGGATGTCACTTTCCATACCATTGATTTTTTTGTCGATGATCAGTCAATTATTATTATTATATTATTATTAAAATATTACGTATTAAGAACAGTCCTTCTCTAAGAGGATCGACAGTTTGAAAAGAGGCCCCCACAATTGTAACACCAGTCACTGTGGACCTCACAGAGGTGGACCAAGTGGACCTTCAGGTACAAGTAGCCTATTTGGATTAGACCATAGGTCTCTATGAAGAACACCCTGTAGGGCTGATTAAGAAACTAAAGTGATTGACACCCTCCTAGGGGGCCGTTCAAGTATTACTTAAGCACTATGGGGGGGTGGGGGAGTCTTTGTTTTGCTTATTTTGGATGACATGGGGGTAGGGGAGTCTAGATGATGATTACCTCATCGGTAGTTATTTACTTTTTACAGGAATGGCAACCCTCACATTGTCTATGCTTGAAAACGAAACGCATTTTCGGGGATTCCCGCACGCATACGTTTAGGCACTCGCTTTAGAACCGATTCGGGGAATTACCAAGCGCTGTTCACTTGTCTGAATTTCGTCTCGTCAGTGTATTGTTTTGTTTGGATACTATAGCAAGTAGACGTACGTGTTGTAAGCATGGCAAAGCAACTTAACATTTGTGTTACCGTTGATTCCATTAGCCAAAGTTTAACGTTTAATTAAATAAGATGTCGTTTCAAATAGACAAATCCAAGTTATACCAAAAATAGTTTGAAAGTTTTAAAAAATCTCATACAAGTACGAAAGTACAAAATGTACATTTTTATCTGAAAAATGTTCACGTAAGCATGGGGGCATGCTTACTTTTGCTGACAAGGGGGACGGGGGGGTAAATAATTGTAATAAATCTGCTTACGTAATATTTGAACAGCCCTTAGACAATACTCACTGACGTGGTGTCAATCAATGTTTTATTCATCCGGAAGAAAGGGAATACAATTAAAATCTAATAAGTTACATGCTAACTATTTAAATGAGCTCAAACATCAAAACGTCATGCTTCTAGACAGTAATAGAAACCCCATGTCTATCACTTTTCCAATGTAATATAAACAAATATATACAATTTAATTTGGACATTAACATCATTAAAGTGTGTGATTACATCAATACCTAGTCTTTGAAACCTTCCAAACACACAAAAAACTTCTTCCATATAATATGAGATATTTCAATAAAAACAAATTAAGGCATATGTGAGCTTGAGACTTGAACCGAATGAGAGTTGAACCATCTAGCTTATATCGGGAGAAATAAAAAGTAATGTGTCAATCATAAAAAGAATTGTCAATGACTATAACTTTTATCCTAAAATGTATATTCATATTTAGATAGGTAAGGGTGTAAGAATATCTACAGCTAAAGAGGTCCTGTTTGTAAATCCCTGAACGATCAATATTTACACCACGGGAAATCGAAAGCTAGTCTGTTTAAATAAATAGGAAAAAATTACCTCATTATTACGTATCTTAACTTCCTGTGATTCGGTTATATCGAAATAAGAAAAATCCCAAATAACATCTTGATATTTTTGTATCTCTGCCTTTGACTCTGTTCTGTATAATGAAGAGAAAATTAATGGTGTTAATTAAGTAATTGACAATATTAAATTAAAATCTTACATATAAAGTTTTGGAATGTTATCTTTTAAACGAAGCAGTTCTGCTATTATTGCATTTCCTCCAGATACTAAATTAAGAATAGTTTGCCCACAGAGATTATTCTCTGCTAAAAATTCGGGCATTATGAAATACCAAATCAATAATTCGTACAATACAAAATTCAAATCAGATTGTTTGTTTTCTTTCGTAGACGTAGGATATTAGGTTATGTCTGGATATGTTAACTTCTTCTTCTTCTATCTTTTACACCTGTGTGAAGATAGCTGCCAGCACATAGCAGGTATCTTTTACAATGTGCTGTGGCAAATACTAACTAACTAACTACACATGAAACAATCTTCTTCTGCCTTTTCTACATGTTAAGCTGAATTCATTGTAATTTACACACACACACACCGGTTTTTGGTCGGCCGGTTTCATGCCGGTGTTCAATTCAAATTGCACGCTGATTGGTGAATGGGATCTTGCATTCACGCCGGCACCAATCAGCGTGCGATATGGACGACCGGCATGAAACCGGCTTACCAAAAACCAAAAACCGGAAATCGGTGTGTGTGTGGATTTAGCGGTATGCTGCCCACAGACTTCGTTCATTTTCATCCGTTCGTATCGCCGCGATTCGAATCGGCGCTTGATATTTGGAACGACGATTCATCGGTTCAAAAGCGATGTATGGCAAAACAGTACGGCGATCAGAATCGCATGCTTTTTTTACTTATGATAGAAAGTCTCAATTTTTCTTTGACAAAAATGAATCTCGATGGGAAGGTGGGGGGGGGCTGCAGCCCCTTGACTGCCCCTCTGGGTGCGCTACTGCGCCCAACAAACGAATGTACTGATCGAAGGTAAGTTTAAGCTTAATTCCAGAGCTGAGCAAGACATTAATTTATTAAGTCATAGAGAACCATTCACATGGGGAAGTCGGTTCTGGATCCACATGAAATAACCGCCAAGGCTCCTAAGGAGGTCGCTGGGTTCATCAACACCATTGATGGCCTCCTTGGGATTTAAATGAACGAGTTGGGTAAAGAACAAAAGATCCTTGCGGTCGAAGTTCCCGAAAGGCTGAATGAAGCCACAACGACCCCTGTTCATTATAATAATAATAATAATAATAAGTCATAGAGATTAATTGGGAAGTCTTTCATATATCTACATCAATAGAGATAGGATAGATTATAAGATAGATGGAACATCCATTATATCAGTAATGTTAAAAACCGACTACGATTTCCCGTTGTTAGGAACTCTGAAAGTTTAGATGGCGCTGAAATCATTCTTACTGAAATTGAATTTCCACTTTGTCGAGCCTAGAAAATAACAACAAAACCAAAGTATTGTTGACTGAAAATTTTTACACTAGCCCGGAATTGAACTCGGATCTCGCGGTCCCAAATCTACTCTAACAGCTACAGCTACACCACGTGTTTGTTAATCATCATTATATCGCATATTAATATCTGGCGCATTAGGATATTTCCTGAATGAGCTCTGAATAACAAGATAGCGCTGACGTAAGTGTAGTTGCTTGATTTCCAATCTTTCTTCTCTATAATCTTTATTCTACATTTTATCAAATCTCAGTTAAGCTTCATACATTAATTTTCTTTATTGCTTTGCCATGCAAAGAAGAGGTTTAGCGAAGCACCGTAGATGCCAAAGGTGATTTAATTGGTCTACAGTGAGTAATTTCGAGCAAGCTGTAACATGGTTGCGTGTATGTTTATGCAGATATTACACATCATATATATATATATATATATATATATATATATACATGATCATATATAGTATAGCAGTCATATTTATATGAAAAACCTATGACAGTGTAATTTCAACCTATGATCATAGATGAATCATAGGTAGGTATTACCATAGACTTAGGATAAAAGGTCTTTGGATATTACACTGTCATAGGTGCATCATATAAATATGAGTTTTCTAAGCTGTTCATGGCCATTTTAGTTCCTTCTTGTAGATGATGCGTGAATTCAGGCAATGCACATTTTCTGACATGTCCTTTGTTGCTGCATAAAATTGGTTGAATTCTCCTCTCACGTTTTGAAATTGTCAGATTAAGCGAATCCCTCAAGGTCATCGTCAGATTAAGATATAGCACATTCAGGGCAAGAAGATGAACCATACATATCTTAATCTGACGCGCCCGAGTATATCAAAATGACGATTTTTTTTCAACTTCAAAATATCGCCGTGAGCTTTCATCACATCCAAATTGTCAGATTATTGGTCCACTATATATCCCCTTAGAAACCTGAGAACATTTTTTTTTGTATTTTCAAAATCTACCTACGCCCAACCCATCATTAAAAGTACGCGTAGGCCTTGGACGCTATCTCATTTAATCTGATCGATAATCTCCCTGCACCGATGAAAAAGTAAGAATTATATAAAATGTTTTCCACTTTTATCATCTAATCTTTGCAACCCAATAAGTTTGTATGACGTTCGAGTAAATCCAAATTTAGCATCGTGGGCTCCTCTACTACTAGATTACTGCAGATCTACATATAGTGTCGTGGAAAAACCGGCCTATTGTATTCTTTCTTCTTATACGATAGTCTTTGGCAGTTTTCTTCATTTCGAACGGGTAATTTGCATGCCTTGGTGATGGGTCGTTTGAGTTTCTTTTTATCCGCCGTTGTTACTGTTACTACTCGTATCAATCCTTCGTTTCCGAGCCAAAAGCCACTTATTGGGGCTGAATTTTTCAGACATCCTTCGAAATATATCAGGTTCCTATTGTAGATGAAATGATTGAGACTTTTTATTCAGGGTTTTCGTGAATACTCTTCATATTGAATTTTTCTGATAAGCATTTGTGTGGCTTGTTGTAGTTCGTTGGCATTTGGCGGTGAAACGCAGGCAGTAGGCTGTTCCTCTGATAGTTTTTTCCCATAATTCAAATTTCTGCTGTAGGATATTCAGAGTGTCTTGTTTTTCTTCAATAGTGGTGGCAGTCAATGCTTTTTGAAGTACTGATATGATTGGATAAGGAGTTTGGCATTGGTTTTTGAAGATGAGTATTCTGCAGTAGTTGGTCTGGACCATTCCACCATAGGTTGTCCTTAATTAGTTTTGAGATCGTTGTTCTCCGCGTTATCAAACCGACAAGATTATTATTGCTGATCGGACGTGATACCACTTTGCATCGCCTATTAAATCGCGACTAAAAAACTACCCGTTTATTTGCAATACAACTTTTGCAGTAAAAACAAGGGCGTAAAACTAAACTTTGAATATTTACAAGAGGTGAAACCCGGTAATTGAGTTCCGATTTCGGCCGAGTTCTTTACAATACTAAGTAGGTCAAAAAAGGAGAAACACATAAGTTTCCCATACATCCCTTCTTAGACCTGGATTCCATAAAAACAGACCCAAAATGGGATCGGATATATTACCCGGACTATTACATTATAATTACTCAATGGGTCTAAAACCCCATGACGACAATAAAATAAACAAAATATGAGAACCTATTCACTCTTGACAACGAGTTATTGGTTCATCTGGTTCGAGAGTTTCTACAAAATATAAATATTGTCCGGGTAAGAATGATCAATGACGCCAGTGTCGATGGGGTGACGAAAATGATAAAGCGTTAGATTCTGCTTTCGCACCATATGTTTTCACTGACGCCAACATCGCCAATAAATTGTTTTATTTCTCAAACTTTACTTTCAACAAGCGACAAAAATGTTCATATTTTTTTCGTATTCTTCCCGGAAAGTTGCATAGGCTTCTTCGAAGATATCGTCTGGGCTTGTGTCAGTTTGAGTTCCCTTTATTTCTTGATAGGTCTCATAGATGGGTTTCCACATGTATTTGACCACTTTCCTTTTGGCAGTGGCTTCTGGGTACTGGTCCGAAATTCTGGCTAGTTGATGATGAAATTCAGTGATTTGAAGCTCCTGTCTGGTTCCGGGAGGGACTGCATTCTCGGGGGGCAATTCTGTGGCTTCTGGACGACATTGGTCTAGGTGCTCCATGGTATCATCGCGGATTCTTGTGGCCTGATCGTAGAATTTCTCCATGTGATATTCGTGGATCCAGGTAGGTAAGTCATAAAATTGTTGTTCGTGGTTTGCTTCAAATATGCTCCATAGTTGATCTAGCTGGTCGAATTTCCCTTTCATCACATACTCTTGGGTTGACATTTTCTTGGAATCCTTCCGTATGGGTGAGTGTATCTTCTTGATCTGCTCCGGGATCCGTAGTTGTTGGCTCAGGGTTTCTTCCATCTTAGTGAGTTTTTTATTGGATTTGAAGTTTGTAGATGGATCTTTATGTGGTTGATATCTTCTTCTGGGTCGTTGCATAAGTAAAAGGCTCGAAGGACCAAGTAGCTTGGCTGGCCGCGGCTGATATCTTCTTCTGAGTTGTTGAATTAGTGAAAGGCGCGAAGGACCATGTTTCTTTTGAGATTAAATCTTCATTATGTTGTTTCTGCTTTCTTCAGTGGGGTGTAAATCCGTGAAAGTAGCAGTTTAGAATTCGGTAGTTTGTAAAACTACTTCAGTGAGATTTTAATTTTTCAGGGTCGTAGATTCACTTCAATTGAAGTAAAACACGCAGTGGTGTTTGAAGGTGTTTATTGTGCATCCCCTCAGGAATGTGAACTTGACTTTCTATTAAATGGAATTTGGTATAGTATTTAAATATTATATCTATTATGACAATGCAGACATTTCATCATGTGCTACTCAAGTGTATTGCTGAAATATGAGAGTTAGCAAAACTAGTAATTCTGTTGTACATTGACCTTATTATTTGAGAATTTTCCAATAAAATAATACGCTGATTAATTGCTACCAAATATTCCAATATGCTCAAGTTGAATTAAACAAAAGATGCAAAAGGTTCTTTGGCCAAAAACCACCACATCAACCAAATGTAGATGGTTGCCACCAAAGGGACCACTAAGTTTTTTTCATCTAAACGAAGAATATTCAAAACTATCAGAAATTCGAATTATGTATTGCAGCCACCCTGTAAAACCCTTGCCGTATATCAATTCTAATTTTTTTCTATTATCTGCGCTTAAAATCAACATATTATTGTAGGTATATTACATTGACCTATTATACAGTATAGTATAATTATAGTATAATTATATAGTATAATAGGTCAATGGTATATTACTACCCAAATCTATGACTATGGTAAGTAAAGTAATTTTTTTTAACAATTAGTATTTATTGAAGTCTGAATGAAAAAAACATTCTGTATTTTTATATAACTATGAAGTAACACAAATACTAAATTTATTTATTCAGCAAAGATTTGTTGGGAAATTGGTTTATTAATCTTTATATTCAGTATTCCTTTGAGTCCTTTATGAAGAATAAATTTCGAATCCAAAATAGTCTGATTCATAAATACATTTTCCATAGAGGACTCTTTTTTTGCCAATTCCAAAACTTCTTCCAATGTCATTTGATCTAATAATGATCGTTGCAATTTTATTTCACATTTATCAGAACCATTAACTTGACACAAAATGTCTAATTTATAGTCATCATCAATTTCGGGCCATTTTTGTTCAAGAACTGATTTCTCCCAACAAATCTCATTCGAATTATTCAAACGCTCAGGTGCTTGCAAAAATCCGCTCCACAATTCTGATGCAAAATGAGGTGCCATGGGAGATAATAAAATAATTTGTGCAGCTAAGGCACGTTCAAATTGTAAACTTCTGGCAAAAACATTTGGAGGCATTTTCCTCAAACTATTTGTAAGACCTTGCTGTTTAGAAACAGCAACACTTAGTTGTTGGGAAATATAATAGTTAAAAGTTGTTCCTTTAATGTAAAAATTTCTAGAATCAAACATGTATTCTTCAAACTCCTTTTCTTTCTCCTTATCCATTGCAGGTGGCAGATTTCTCCTATGTCTAAGGAAATCCTGGACTGTTAACCACAATCTTCTCTGCCAATTAATTATCCCTGGGAATGTACTGCTATTCCAGTTTCTATGAGAAGTGGGCGCAACATCTGACAAAATGAGTAACCTTGTTGTATCCACCCCATACTCTTTAAACATATCAGAGGGTTCTACCCCATTCAATTTTGATTTACTCATTTTTTCCCAAGTCATCACAACTGGAGCTCCAGTTTTCTTTTCTATTACCTTATTCTTTTTAGAATCTAAAACTTCAACTTCTTCAGGTCGCAAATATTCACCAGTACCTTTCAACCTATAACTTTTACCCATTACCATTCCCTGCACTAAGAGTCTTTTGAATGGTTCTTTTTCTGGTATAAGTCCAAGATCATGTAAGAAATAACTTATGAATCTGGCATAATATAAATGAAGAACAGCATGCTCTTTACCTCCAATATATAAATCCACAGGGCTTATTTTTTTTGCTTTTTCCTTATTGAATATTTCCTCTGTATTGTGTGGATCTATATACCTTAAATAATACCATGAGCTATCCACAAAAGTGTCCATTGTATCAGTTTCCCTTTTAGCTCTAGCTTTACACTTTGGACATATAACATTGACCCAATCCTCACATTCTGCTAAATGTAACCCTCCCCTTTTAACCTGGAAAGGGAGTAATGGCAATTTAATAGGTAACTCTTCTATAGGAACTGGTTGTGGCCCGCATTTATCACAATGTATAATAGGAATAGGTGTTCCCCAGTATCTTTGACGAGAAATTAGCCAATCTCTCAACTTAGCACTGCTCCAATATCCTCCAAATTTCCTTGAATGGGCTTCATCACATATAGATTTTCGTATAGAATCTATACTCTCATCATGAAATTTTTCGATTTCATCATATGGAATATTGTTTTTTTCAGCGAATATTCTAGCTTTGTTACAGATAGCTGGAATTCCTGTAAAAGAATCACTACCTTGTAAGTATTCTATATCATCACTAACAAATATTGGAACCTTTTCCCTAGTGAACGGATTGATTAATGTCAAATCTAATTTGAAAGTTCTATTTTTCTCAGTTGATTTATTGATTGTACTTAAAATAGAATGCTCATGGCTTACTGTTATAAACCTCACATGATGAATGTACTCAGGGTATGGAGTCCATAAAGTGATAAAATCACCACTATCAGAAACTTGGAAGTCAAAAATTACACCATCACACTCTCCGATCCAATGCTTTTGTAGTTTAATAATGTCCCTCCAGTCACATAGTGAGGAACTATCGAGTCCCTCCAAAAGATCTTTTGCATACTTTGTAGTTCTCACAAACCACTGCTTGAATACCCTCTTTTCAACTTTAGCACCTGACCGCCAAGAGCACCCATTTTCATTAACTTGTTCATCTGCTAACACTGTACAATCTACAGGATCCCAATTGACTGATGCTTTTTTTTGGTAGACTAATCCTTTTTCAAATAGTTTCAAAAAGAGTTCCTGGGTCCAACGGTAATATTCAGGAGCAGATGTATTTATTTCTCTATCCCAGTCAAAGCAACATCCTAGATGTTGCAGTTGTGATTTCATTTGAGATATATTGTGTTTTGTCCAATCTTGAGGACTTATTTGATTACTTATAGCTGCATTCTCTGCAGGTAGTCCAAATGCATCCCATCCTATGGGATGCACGACATTTTTCCCATTCATTCTTTGAAATTGTGCAACAGTATCACTTATTGTGTAAACTCTTACATGACCCATGTGCAAATTACCAGAAGGATAAGGGAACATGGACAAAACATAAAATTTATCCTTTGAACTATGTTCTTCGAAAGTTTTACGAGACAATTTATTTCGCCAAAATTTTTCTATTTTATGTTTGACATCATTGGATAATTCGTTATTCCACAAATTGACTCCAGAAACAAACCGACAAAATAATTTCTGAGATAATTTATGATGTGATTCCAGCAATTCAGGTGATAGTATTTTGAACAAGTTCATTTTGGAGTGTCTACACTAACCTTTTAATTCAAAATAAGGATTATTTTATAATTTATTGAAAACTGAAGATTTTTTACATTCCAATTAATTCCTGTTCGAAATTATTCAAGTAAATCACCTTCAAATTTAAAATTTATTATATACATTATTAATATTTATTTATGTTTTCATTCCAAATTGTATATTTTTTTTAATATTCTAGTTTTTTTTACTTTTCACCATAGAGGACTTACAACCACAGATGAGTATTCTATAATATTTGATTTTTCTATCGCTTCATCAATTTCAATTTAAATTCAATGAAATTATGCGCTATTCTCGCTAAGCGTAAGCGCTCTGAAAACTGAAAACATTCGGGAAGTCTGTTTAAAGAATTCATTCATTCATTTTCTTTGTTTGAGATCTATGGTAAACTACTTGTTCTGTTCTGTGGGTGTTGTTAGATTGAGGTTAAATTATGTTATTAATGTTCTATGGTTAATGGTTACACTGATAAATTGTTTATTTTTTTATAAAAACTTGAAAATGATGAATTTATATAGCTTTAAAAATTGAACACGTTCGATTCAAAATGTCGAAGCAAGAACAAGAAGAAGAAAACATTCATATTTTAGAAGGTAGCAATAATCAGAAAGGAGGTCTTATCATAAAAAAAAGTAATACTACCCCAATATTTAAAGTTCCTCAAAGGTCATTATTAGGCCTTGATAAGCTTGCAGCAGCTAAAAGGAAAGAAAAGGAAAAAAATGCAATAGCTATAGGTGAAGTCTCTGAAAGCTCTCACTCAGCAAGTTTGAAAAAAGCTTCAGGAGATGGTAGAAATTTCAGAGTACCCCAATCAGAAACTCCAACATACACAGGAGGTGTAACTGAACAGGCTAGAAAGAGGTTATTGGATAGATTAGATACGAGTAAATGGAAAGAGAGGGGTGTTTTTGCTTCTTCAAAGGAGTCAAAACACAGATATAGTAAAAACAATGAAAAAAAGGAGAGACAAAACGATTCTAGACCTGGAGACTGGGGAAGAGGAAAGTATAGGGATAGTGAAAGAGGAGAAAGTTATGATAATAGGGAACATTCTGAACACAGGAGTTCTCGCAGAGAATTCAGATTCAAAGATGAACCAAGTACTCCTGACTTGAGGTTAGTGTTCTAAAATTCAAGTGTTTCTAGGCATCAGTTTCTTCAGCCGTCGTCGTGCGTGGATTAGCTCTCGCCGTTTCGCCAGTTCTAGTGTCTGGCATTTTCAGGAGTACTCAGGCAGCTCAATTCAGCGGAAACATCTCCTGAAATATAGTTCCTGAAGATGCCAGACACTCGAAGTAGTGAAATGTTGAGAACTAATCCATGACAACGGCCGAAATGCTTGAAGGAACAGATGACATTGACTGATGGCCGCAAAAGCCTCAACCAATTCCTCAAGTGTTTATATTCGAAGTCTACACACTAGACTAGTTTAAAAAGCTGCTCTTATGTCAAGAGCTAATAGAATGACATGCTTGAATAATTTGTAGGGTCAAAAGTGATGTTTCCAAAACAGCATGGGAAGAAGAAGACACAGGATATCAATTAAGAAAATCTTCTTGGGATTACCCGACACCTTCTCTTTATAAAAAGCAGAATAGTGATTGGTCAGAAAGAAGCCATCAATCTAGAAAGCAAGATTATAGTGAAAGAGATTATGATAGAAAAAGTAAAAGATCAAAATATGAAAATGATACACCCAGGCCTACTCCAGCTCATCGTTATAATTCTTGGATGAAAGATAGAAAAAGGTCTGGAGCAACTCCTGGTGTTTCTAAAGACGAGAAAGTGAAGTGGGATGCAACAGTAGATAGAGAAGCTTGGGAAGAAGAGCAGAGGAGAATTGATAGAGAATGGTACAACATAGATGAAGGTAAAAAGCTAATTTTTATGATTGTGCTACTTAGATGGTTCCAACTTTGAGTAATTCATTTTTAAGGATTGGATCTTAAACATGTAATTGGGGATGTGGATTTCTCTTCTGACGCTAGTAGATGTCACTACTTCTTATATTTAACGCAGTAGGCTTCAACTATTTGCTTCAAATATTGGCCAGGCACTTCCAGTTATACAAGGATTAAAGATAAATTTGTTCACAAAATATTTCTGAAATGATTGAGCTTTCAATGCTGAAAATATTTCTATTAAAACCATTCAAATGGTTCCAAAATATCAACAAAAAACAGAAAAAAAGTCAAATATTCGTAGTCAGTATTCTGTTCATTTTCCTGATGGTAGACTGTGTTCATTACATAAAAGTAGAAGAATATGAAAGGGTCATGTATATTTTGAATTGCAGAATTATCATCATATCATTCAAGTTTTGTGTTGAAAACTGTTATCGAAAATTGGCTATAACTTCTGTTCTTCAAATAAGAACCCTATTGTGTTGGATTTTGTAAAGAGAAAAAATGATAGTACTTAAAGATGCTCTTGCTCATAAATTCAGTAATTTCTTAATTATTTGAGAATATTATTGTCTCCGCAATAGATTGACCACTGAAGTACCATTTTATGATTGGAATTTTCTCTTTCACCGTGAACATTTTTATTTACGCGAATCTAATTTATTTTCAAACCGTCCAGCTATCACATCTGACGTTCCGATGCAACTAATGTGCATTGAAATTCGTGACAGCCGAGATCACTTCCTCCTGCCAAGAGTTGTCATTCCAATAGTCCAGTCCCTTATTTGTTATCGAATCGCAATGAGATTTCGATTCTTCCACTGTTCTACCAGACTCGGAGCTCATTCGAATTTGGCATTCATATTCCTATGTTTCCATAAGGATTTTCTTTATCTGTATATGCTTGTTGCTGACTATTTTGATGAATAAAAACACTGTTTTGGCACTGGCCATACATGTGAACATACTGTCTACCTTCAGACAGACCGTCTTTAAGTGCAAGAAAAATATGCCTTTTCATTAGTGTTTAAAAAATTCTACGCCCAGTTTCAGGACTGTCCATTATAATTTAATTGTTCATTGAGAATTCTATCATCCATTGAACGAAGTATCCATGGCTATCGCCAATGAAATTTTCTGTTTAATGTGAGATTAAAAGTTTAATGAATCATTAAATTAATTCCTGGAACTGAGTGTTGGACTAATTCTGTCCATATTAATGTGAAAAAACTGATTTCAATGAATTTACAGGGTATGATGATGAAAATAATCCATTCTCTAGCATAAGTGAAGAATATACCAAAAAGAAGGAAGAACAGTTAGAACAAAGGAAAAAGAAAAGATTGTCTGCACAACAAAGACAGATAAATAAAGATAATGAATTATGGGAGAGAAATAGAATGCTTACCTCTGGTGTCGTTCAATCAATAGATTTCAGTGAAGATTATGATGAAGAGACTTTGGATCGAGTTCATTTACTTGTACATAACATAGTACCACCATTTCTTGATGGAAGAATTGTATTCACTAAGCAGCCGGAACCTGTTATCCCAGTTAGGTAAGAAAAATGTACTTATTGGATAATTTGTATTTTCAGATAAATAAATCCAAAGTTTTTTCATGTAATATGTCGGGGTAACAACAATAGACTGGAAGTCAGAGAATTGCTATTTTGAGAATATCCTTTCATTTGTGGCATATCATAGAATTTTTTCAGAGTACTCTGAATAGTGAATGAAGTGTTTTCCGAAATGAATTCTCAATTTTATAGTACTAGAGCAAGTTCAGGTTTGAAAAATATTTCTGTTCCTAGGTATGCCTACATTATGCCTATTCTATAAATCTACCCCACGTAGTAATGTTTCTCATTATATTTATATATAAAGATGATATTTTTTAAGGGATCCAACATCTGATATGGCGTTGGTTGCAAGGAAAGGAAGCCATTTAGTGAGAGTCTACAGGGAACAAAAAGAAAAACGAAAAGCACAGAAAAAGCACTGGGAACTTGGAGGCACTAAGATAGGTACCAACACTTTGAAAACTATTTGCACAGAATGTTATTTACTATATCCATTTCTGTTACAGGGAATATTATGGGCATCAAGAAAAAAGAAGATGAGGAAGATAAAAGATACAACAAAGAGGATGACACAGCTGATTACAAAACTGATCAAAAATTTGCAGAACATATGAAGAGCCAGGAAGGAACAAGTGATTTTTCAAGGAAGAAGACCATAACTGAACAGAGAAGATTCTTGCCAGTTTTTGCAGTAAGACAAGAACTTCTCAATGTCATCAGAGAAAATTCTGTGGTTATTATTGTAGGTGAGTTTTGCATATTTTTAGAACCTTTTTTTATTCACATGTAAGGTATTTTTTTTGAGAACATTCAGCAATTATAGATAGATAGATAGATATCAGTACTTTATTGACATCATCAAATGGCCATCGACCTAAGTCCTTCAGCCTACATAGTATTCAAATTATTTCAGGAATTTTTAGGAAAAAAAATGATAACAATTCTGCAATTATAATATCTGGGATAAAATATATCTATCATCCTGTCAAATAAATTTCTAACATTTTCCATATTGTTAATCTAAACAGAATTCTGAAAATCTTACATAGTTATTGTAGGGTGGTGGACACCACAGTTTCAAATTTTGAGGTGAACTAGTTGAAGCAAATTTTCAGAAGTATTTAGTAAACATGAAAAAAACTTGGGTGTGACAAAAAATTTCTGATAACTGCTGTCTTTTTATAGTATGCATTCTTGGAGGCGTTTACCGAATATACTTATCTTTTTTTCTATAACATCAAACTCAATTGATTAATTCTACTTGAAATTGAATCTCATGTATGAGTTTCTCTGCTTCCTAACATACATTTTTTTTCCCCCATTGAAAATAAGTAGCAGTAAGTGAGGCGATTTTTTTTCAATCTTCAACCGCAAATATTCAAATTATGTCGTTAATTTCAATCTGTCATTCTTTCTCCGCCCCTGTATATATTATTTTTACTGATATTCAGGACTGATGAGATGATTTTGGACTTGATCTTAAGTATCTCGTATTTTATTTTCAAATTCGTCGCTAAATGTTATTTTTCCGGAAAAAAATGGCCCGGACAAGTACCGGTACAAATACCGATACAGTAACTTGTACGCTTGAATCAAACATTTGTGAAAGGCAAGTTTTCGACATACACCGACTTAAGCAGGACTCAAGTATTTCAATCTTCCGACACTAACTCCCCCTTTTTAGAGAAACTGATAATGCCATCAACTGCATTCCTCTCTTTTCTTTTGTTTTCGAGTTATAGGCCAAAATTGAAATTTGGGCGATTTCAACTTTGGCCATTCTCTCCGTTTCTGTTTGTGCTAGGATGTTGAAATGAAAACATTATACAGGCACTTTTCTCATAGCAATCCAGTAGCATACTTTATTTTTTCCCAAGAGGTTTCCTTGCTGTTGTTGTGTTTTTTCTTATGAAAAAAATAGTTTGAAATGGCTTAGAAAGAATCGCCATTTTTTTCCGTTTCAGAAATATATCATACGTCATACATGTTTAGGGCGAATTCTTTACTAATTTTGGGTACTTTGAAATTTCCCAGGAGAAACTTATTTGAAATAAAATGAGGTGTTGAAAAAAACATTTGTTTGGTGATGTATTACAAAAATTAAAAAAAAAAGTATTAATATTATATTACTCTTTACCTTTCATATTTTTGTGGTAGAATTTAAAACAAAGAACAGTGCTTTTAGATATCTATTGAAAATTTTATAAAATGCCTCTGCATTTTTCAAAATTTTTTTTAGTGTTTTCTCTTTCATTCTCTGAAACAAAAATGAATAAGAAAAAATTTTGCTTTTGTACAATCGCATATACAAGGTGTCTTATAACTAGTGAATGAAATAACACACCACAATAGAGTGGAACAAATACTATCGAAGGGCATCAATATTATTAGTTCAGCAAAAATGTATCGTTTTCGAAATAATTAGAATTTTATGAATATGCCTGATATTGCCAATTTTAGAACAATTTTTTTCAATTGCAGGGCTAGTTTGTGATTAAGGTTAACGATTTTACCCCATTTCTAGACTATTGTATTATCACTCCTAATAAAAATTCTAAATACATAGTTACTCGAAAACCTCAATAATAGTGAATTAAAAGACGTTTTTTTCTACATAATTTTTATTACTCTGAATAAACCCTCTCTAGTTTGAGATGATCATAAATTTTTTTTTTGCTAACAGTTTTGAATATTTCCCCATTTTCTGGAGATTAAAAATTGTTAAAAAACATTAACATTATTACAATATTTCTTCAACTTATTATCTGTCTTGGAATCAAGAGAGATTTATGTGGCAATCTTTCCGGCACAACGATTCATTACTCCATAATATGGTGTCAGAAAAATTGGGATTTTCGGTTATTTTTGCTATCATGGTGGACAGAATCGCACATGTGTTGCGTTATTCTGGGGTTCTAATTTATGTACCCGCTGAACATTCATTTTAAATATTCTATGGGTTGTCGATCATGGAATACCAGTTCACCGCTCAATGTTGTGAGTAGAGGTGTCAGGCTCTTCTCCAATTATTTCCATGACGGTGTCTTCGTTTGACATTTGTAGTCTCCCCAAGTTGATGACCATGGTCTACTCCCAGGCACGGATCTAGAGGATGCAAGCATGGCGCTTGCCTCGGGCGCCAGCTTAAGGAGGCGCCAAAATCAACCAGAGGTTAAAAATTTTTCATTTTTGATTTTCTCGGAAAACATTAGTTTCCTAGTGCTAAAATCGAAACATGATTAACCCTCACTATGCCGAAAATCCTAAAAATCAATGAGGGATCAAGTAACTGTATATTATTCAGTGAATTCAGTCATCTACCAGTGACCGCCACACTTGGGTGAAATAGTTTAAGACACATTATAGACGTATTACAACGTGTCGCAACGCAAGCCAAGAGCCAGTAATTTCTTTGCCAGGGGAATTACCGACTTATTCCCATCACAACTGAAACTAAGGGCGTTGGCAATAATTGCCATTTCATTCGAATGACAAGTGGAAAGTGAGATAACTCTTTGTATGTCTTTCTGGTTGTTTGTGTGAACTTGTAATCAGTGTTAGGAAATTTATTGTTGGTGAAACTTCAACATTTTTCCGAACTTCTTCCTGAATTTCATTGCAGATAGTGCTTTCATTTTCAAAAAATATTTTTTTTTTATGTTTATGAAAATAATTACCGCCGGTATTAGCGTTATCCAAAGCGAACCTACCACGTGGAGGTTGGGCGGTCGGATTTTTGCTTCTTTGTTTGTGTGTGTCTGTGTTTGTTCAATATATTATGAGTTTGAAAAAAAATTAATTAAGTGATTTCCTATGTATTCACGAAAAGTATACAAAAGCAATCTCCGAAAAGCGAGTGAAAAAGGACGTAATTCAGTTAGAATTACATCGACGAAAGGTCAGTATAAAAAATTAATGAATTTAAAAAGATTGGGTTGGTATTTTGAATATTCATAGGTTTTTCCGAAAAACAAAATTAAAATTTTTTTTTTTAATACATATTTATTTTTTGAATATTCGAGCAACATCTGCAATAAAATTGTGGAAAAGCTCAGAACACTTTTTTGTCATGTTTTGAAGGTAATGAGCTTTTCAGAGCAACAAACGTGATCCTTCAATTATTTCAAAAAGTAGATCGAGTGAAGCAAAAAAAAAACGGCTGACTGGATTGATTTGGTTTTTGTTTGATAGGGTTTATGTGAACATATTAAGTTGTAAGAGGCACACTTAACATTATTGCTTTTCTCAATATGTTTGATCCAGCGCTTGATTTTCCAAAAGAACTCCAGAAGCCCTCTTTTGGTTGCATTTGGAAATTCATGTGACAAGGAGAAAAAAAATATTCGAAAAAGCAAGCCTTTGAAGGGAAATTGTTCAGTTTCTCGAAACCCACCGTTAACTTTTTGTGGGATTAATGGTTGCTGAGATATCGTTAGTAAAACACATAAGGATCCTTTTTCATTTGATGGTCGATATCTCCATGATAAGTACACGTATCAAGATATAAAAGAAGGAAGTTAAAGCTTATTGAACGAAGTATTCGAACATTACAGCGGTTAAGCAAAAAAAATTATCCACCCCCGTGTACTAAACAACGAAACTTCAGAGATTTTGAAAATTTTGTTGTTGTTGGTTTTTCTAATATTGCTCAAATACTACAAAATTCTAATAATATGTAATCTTCTTCTTCTTCGTCTGACTAGGATTACTCCTGTTTGTCTGCCTCTCATTCTGTTTCTGTTGTTGTTGATGTAAGTAAGTTGTCCTTCCACATTTTCTTCTGTCTTCCTACGGGTCTTTTGCTATAGGGTTGTAATCCAATAACAAAAAACCCGGGACTACAATTTCCTTTTTGATTATTCTTTTACAATAATTCCTCTCAGAGTTATGGCCTGTTGAAAATTTCTCGAAATTTAGTTGCTCAAAACGGGTTTCTGCGTGAATGAGATGCATATCTGCATACTTTGAATCACTCGCTCCATTGCTAATAATAGTATATTTTTAAAAAAGTTGCAGAATGAGGTTCTATTCCAACGCGAATGTGATAGCATGAGTGTTGGAATTGCTTTCTGCAACTAGTAGACGATATTTTCTCCATTTAGTCAAGTTTTCTGAAATACTGTCGAAGTTCAAATTAACATTAATATTGTATCTTGGCAGTTGGTGTGACTTACGAAATTTAACAGATGACGAAAGTTGAATTGATTTGATTTGAAAATTGATAGGATCGCACTGACAACCACAAAACGAAAACAATGCTGTAATGAGTTCATTACAACACTACTTTTAGTACATTAATGAACTCATTACGATACTATTGAGAAACACTAATCCCACACGCAATTAATCAGAATTCAAGTTAATGCCGAGTCCTTATCCACAGTTAATCGCCTAATCGTTTGGTATCGAAAAGTCCGGTGGTCATAAAAAAAATTACGCTCAGCGTTATCCAAGCTACCTATACACATAAAAAAATATCTCGTAATTTAATGAAACAATGATGATGTCAAGCTCAAATCTATATCATAACTCCTTATGAGTTTACTCGAGTTTAGTTTAGAACTGCAACGGTTAAGTTATAGGATCTTTAGATGTAGGATTGAGGAATAACTTAGATTTGATGCATTGATCTTCAGTATTTGCATTTTCTATCAAATCTATATTATTTGTTTCACAAATTTTTCATAGGTGAAACTGGTAGTGGCAAAACAACACAGTTGACCCAATATCTGCATGAAGATGGGTACAGTAAATTTGGTATGATTGGTTGCACTCAACCAAGAAGAGTTGCTGCCATGTCTGTAGCCAAACGTGTAAGTGATGAAATGGGTACGCAATTAGGAGATGAAGTTGGTTATGCCATTCGTTTTGAGGATTGTACATCTGAAAATACTGTAATAAAATATATGACTGATGGTATATTGTTGAGAGAAAGTTTGAGAGAAGCAGAATTGGACCATTATAGCGTCATAATTATGGATGAAGCTCATGAAAGATCTCTCAGTACAGATGTACTTTTTGGACTGCTCAGAGAGGTAAGTTTCAAACAACTTTATTTCAATAGCATTGATAATATTTTGCATGACCATAGTTGATGTGATCGCTGGACTTGAACGCCTGTTCCCATGCATATTTCAACTATTATTTTTTCCAATAATAAACTTCATACAACAGAATGTAGGACTTTTCAAGAATTTTTTTTAAGACTGCAAGGTGTCGAAATCTTGGATTTGGACTTATTTTCTAATATTAAACATCAGACAGCAAATCCCAATAAATTTTATTTCAAAAAACTGTTGAAAAGGACACAAATTTGAAGCGAATCGAATTATATAATAATATATTTTGTTTGAAAATATCCGGCCTGAGAAACATTTTTATGCCCTGTAATTATAAAATGAGATGAAATTCTCAAAATAGACCAATTTTTTGGATTTTAAAACTAATCACACAAGATGTCCCCTCCATGTCTAACTCCAGGATAACCCACGATAATCTAATTCAAAATTCTCAATTCAATACAAAATAAAGTTCGATTTGGAGAGGGCTCTTCGTTGGCATGGAATGAATAAATATTAATTTTAATGTAACCCTTATCTGCGGCATTTATTCCTGATGAAAAATGCTCTTTACAGCATAGTTTTTAACAGATATTTTGCCAAATATGAAAGGTTGAAGAAATGCGAATTTGAGCAAGAAATTATAAAATCTATGTGAGATTGCTTTGTCACAAGCCTCTCTCTACTTCGAGAGTATTTGAGACGAGGTCATTGAAGGTAGCGCGATTGAATTACAATCAATTATTTGTAGAGTTTTTTTCAGGAATCTTTCGATAACTTGAGTTTGTTTCTAGTTTTCTTCATCGTGCGAGTTTAATTTTTTGATGTTTGATTTGGTGAATATTTCGTAATTACCTTTTGATTTCATTTTTCTTATTGAAGTTTTTTGATTTTCTGTTCTCTCATGTACCTAAATGAACAGAATCTGCATATTATGGCACCAAATGGAAAACGCATTATATATAATATAGTGTAGGTACAGTAACGTTTTACATTGAAATATTATGTGAGCGGGGCCGCGGTTTTATGCTAGTCTTCACATAAAAATGAAATAAATTATTTATATAAATATTTTATACATAAAATAGAAGTACTAAATATCTGAAACATATCTATAAACATAAACTTCATAACCATGAGCATAGGTGCTGGTTGCACCAACAAAGCATGCTACGTAATATGAAGAGAATTCGATTTGTGTTGTCTGCTATTGATTTTGGTTTATATCCCAATACAAATTATGAAATCATCTGTGAAAAAAAAATGTTCGAGATTTTCACAGTTGAAATCTAGGAATTGCAGAATTCAATGTCATCTGGATGATTCATTTTTTGGGTGAGTGTAAAAAATTGAATATTTGTTGATATCACGCAGCTTTTTCGTGAATCATAAATTTTGAATAGCAGTTTCGAGCCAGGACATGCAGTGAACAGTGATATTCGAATAAGGTTTGAAGCTAAGTTGGTTGAGATGCTAAAATCCCATTCAGATGGAATGATATAATTATAATATACAATATAAAATTATTCTACGTCCTGAACTAAGGCTGATGTGATATTTGTAACAATAAAGGCGGATGGATAAAAGATTTTTGTTGTTACTCTTCGTTTGATGAAGTTGAACCTATTTTTTTTGACTGGAATACAAGACTATTGGTGTAATCTGTCAACTTGTTTGCTGAAAAAAATGAGAAAATTCTTAGAAAAATGAGTGGTTCGTTGACACTAATTGAGTTGACTGTTGAAAAAATATTCTGCTTCAAAATACCTCTAGCAGAGGCTAGATCTATTTAGCGATACCATCTGCTCCGAGATAGTCCGAATGATCGGACCAAAACATGGAAAATTATGATTAATGGGTGAAGAACTTCGGTCGATGGCCTTTGACTGCAGTCAATAAAAAACTGTTATTATTATTATGATTAATGAAGTAAATGAATCCTATTAGTTCTGATTTAATTTTCATATTTCTAACTACTGAATTAAATAGCATTGATGGTCATGAAACACAATAATATTTCTTGCCACTCATTTTGTCAAATTTTAATAAATGTCAATTCCTCATTTTTGCGATTAATTGAAGAAAACCAATTATTTCAATAAAAAATTCCTTTATTATTTTTTATTTAATATTGAGTTCAGTTTTTCATTTCTGTTGGCTTCACCACAGGTAAAAAATCTAACAGGAATGATAATTTCCTGCAGATAAAAAATTAATTATTTCAGGTACATAAAAATGCTAATATCTAATTACCTTTAATTTGATAAATTGAAGTCAAATCAGTACCTACCTAATTTGCTTTCAATTTTTATTCACGTCATTTTCATTTCTATATTTTCTATTTCTAGAATAAATTTCAACCACAGTTTAGAGACATCATTCAATTATTCGCCTCTTTCGGCTTTATCTAAACCAAATTAATATAATAGATATTTTTCTGAATTTTTTAGGGTTTTCTCTCTAAGTCGGAACAAAAATCAATTAGAATTTATTTAATAAAAATAAATAGATTTAACATTGTTTAGGTATTATAAACTCAATTATTAATATTCAAAACAAAAAAAAAATCCATACCTTTCTCGGTTCTAATCGTTATGCGTTTTATTAATTTTTGGATGCATTCTTTATCTGAATTAAAAAATTAATAAATATGAAATTACTATAGGTATAGGTAAAGAATTCATTTGGATTCCCTTTTCAGCCTTTTAGAGTTTCTTGTTGATATGATGAAATACTACTAGAAATTTCGGAAATAATTACCTGAATTCACTCTTCAACATTTTTAAGGTATTATGAACTCAATCATCAATATTCAAAAAAAAAAAAACTTCCCCTTCCGTTCTGGGTAATTATATTCTCCAGTCTTCATGCTTTTCATTCATCAGTCACAATGATTTCTTTATCTGAATTTTTATAAGAAGTTATATATCGAATGATTATATAATTGAATAACATAACATTTTATATTATATTGAAAAGATAATTTACAAATTTTTTAAATAATTATCACCATTTTGCAGAGAATGCTCTGAACCTTGCTATTATGTTACTCAGGCTCCAACCATCGGACATCTAAAAAAATGAATGATGTTATCATTCATAAATTAACAAAATATAAATTCAAGTATTCAATATTTTTGTTAAATTATGATCTTGAGGAAGCATTGTATTAGAAAATAGGTTTATCATTCTCAAATTATTAACTCACCCTTCTTGGCTTTCCATATCTGCAAAAACACACAAACCGTTTATATCCATCAAATTTCATCTTCTCTGCACATGTGATTTGTGATCTAATTGTTTCTTCATCATTGACTGGATAATATCTGTCTCCACCGTTGGAAATTTTAATTTGAGTTCTTATTGTCCAAAATTGCTTCAGGTTGAATGCATGTACAATCTCATCATCATTCAAGGAGTAAATTTTCAAATGTTTGGGATCGCCGCTTTTTTCTTTAGAAAAATAGATCGAATTAATAAAACTTTTTTGATTGATATATACAAGATTTTTCTTAGTAATATTCTTTTAAATTTTTGGCTATTTTAGATGGTACTATTGTCTGATCAGGAAAATTAGGTTACCATCAATGAAGTAGGCCGTCACAAATCGAAAGATCTTTTAAAATTCCCATCTACAGATTTTATATTAGATTTATCAGTTATTTGTTTGTGAATTTGTCTGTATAATCTTTCAAAGCGAAACTCAGGACAGTAGTTCATAGAGATCAGTTCGGGTTGAGTAATCAGTAATCAGTCTTTTTTTTCTTGAATAGACACTTTGAAAGTCTGAAGCTGAAAAGATATTCTAATTTCTTGTTTTTGTCTCCAGGTTTATAATCAGATTTTTTATGCACTTTTCGGCAGGGTTTGAGTGGAAGAGCAGGCAGGAGTATATGGCTGCTTCATCACCATCTGATCTCCGCTCACTTTGATTATACATTGATAGTTTCTGATGTTTTTCGAAATGTAATATATATTTTTTTTTCATATAAGCATTATTATTATTATTTTTTTTAAAGAGCTATCAAGGAAAGCCGGTAATTTCAAATGAGGTAGCGGGTAGCCTATATTTTTCATCATAGTTTTTTAGCCCCAAATTTGCCGAATATCCACATGTTTCATGTAATCCGTTCTTCGAAAGTGCCTTCTCCATATAATAAAGAGTTCTATTTGAAATCTGAAAATTGATATAATGATTTTGTTCGGCATTCTATACAGAGATGAATTATTCTTGGAGCCTGAGCACTTTCAGTTACCCAATTCTGAATATCTTTTCATTCGAATCGTTGCATTCGTCACAAAAAGTTTCAAGATATCGAAAAAAATGAATATATATTCTTAGTCCGCGTTACGTTCGATATTCGTATTCCTAACCGTTTAAACATTTTGGAAGTATAAGAGTGTAGAAATATTGTGCATCTCCGTCAAAAGGTGTTTCAAATATTGTGCCCAAAATTGTGATCAGTATTTGTCAATAATTTTTGTTTTCCGAATTAGAAACCTTCTTTATATAATTGCGTTAGATTCAACTGAGAAAAGTAATGATAGTGTTCTCACATGTTTATGCTCCTAAATTCAATAATTCATAAGTTAATAAGGTTTTTTGGATTTATATCGTTGAATTAGTTGAATTAATGAAATCTATTCCATAATAATAATCTGTGTTCATAGATCATAAATTATCGGAAATAATTGCACAAGTGCATCAAAATTACCGATAATTTTGCATGACAGCGTGTTGTCTAAAAACCGCATGAGTTCATTCTCCAAAAACGAAAATGACCGAATCCATTTTTTCAAAGACAACACGCTGGAATGCAGAATTATCAGGTCATTTTGATGCACGAGTGTAATTCGGGGGAATATTTCCCGAAATTGCTATGGATACGAGCAGTGCAATTATCGCAGGAATCTTTCGCTCTCTACAATGCAATTATCGGAAGTAATTGCACAAGTGCATCAAAATTACCGATAATTTTGCATGACAGCGTGTTGTCTAAAAACTGCATGAGTTCATTTTCATTTTTGGAGAAAGAGCCCGACACCGAAGGTGGAGGGCTCTTTCTCCAAAAATGAAAATGACCGAATGCAGTTTTTCAAAGACAACACGCTGGAATGCAGAATTATCAGGTCATTTTGATGCACAAGTATAATTCGGGGGAATATTTCCCGAAATTGCTATGGATACGAGCAGTGCAATTATCGCAGGGATCTTTCGCTCTCTACAATGCAATTATCGCTGTAATTTTCGATAATTGCATTCTATCAACATGAAGTTGCTTACATTTTGTTTCGCCAATTTCAGAATAAGAGGAATTTTTCGTTTAATCAATTGTAGGTGGCGCTATTCACAAATTATGACAGATTCTTGGTAACTTATTCAAATAGTTTAATTTATTCTGGTGTCAATAGTTTTTCAAGCAATAATTATAATTAATGGTATTCTTCACAGTTTTGTTCTCATGCGATTGGCGGAAAGGTATCACCCATTCATTCTGCCAGAATAACGCTTTGGATTAGATTCGAAATGGCACTTTAGGCCCGATTTTATAGATACTCTAGCAAACTTAAGTGACACTTTGAATCTAATAAAATAGTATACATTTGGCGCTCTTACACTTCCAAAATGTAAATAGTTAGAATATCGAGGATTCATTTTGTGAAATCCAAAGGTAACTGTAACGACTCGTGATAAGATTGGTAAATCTAAGTGGTACATAAGTGGTAACTTATGAACTTCTGGGATAATTTATTTTCTATGAACACAGCACATATGATTGTTATGGAACAGACAGGGTTGGAAAAAAACCCGGGTTTTTTTAAAAAAAGGCCAACCCGAAAGGTTTTTATGGATTTTTTTGTTGATATTTTCAGTTTTTTTTTTACATCTGATATATATATATATATATATATATATATATATATATATATATATATATATATATAAGCTTGAGACATTCAGAATAGGAATTACGAACGTAGTAAGAACTACGCTTTTTTGTATTTTTTGATATCTTGAAAATTTCCATTCGAATGGAAAGATAGTGATAATTGAATACTCTGTAATATCAGAAGCGACGAAAAAAATGTTTCCAGAATTTTTTTCATTGTATAAGTCGAAGTGTTCAGGCTCCAAGAATATTCGAGCTCAGTAGAGTATATAATCCTAATTTTCAGAATATTTGGAACGAGCACATCTCTGTAATTTGGTGATAAAAATTATCGAATCGCGGAAAATATTAGAGAATCTTTCGCTGAAGTCAAAAATGAATTTTAATATACAGGTGTCAAAGTTAGTCATGACGAAAATGTGAGAAGTCGATTTTTCTAATTTGCAACCCTATTCTCTATGATGTTCATGAAATATACATTAAAAAAATAATCTGAGCGAATGTGCTATACAAGTTATCTAAAATGATTACTCACTGAGATTCTGGGGAGTTTATGTATTTTCGCAACTACATATTCTGTCTGAATACAGATATTAGAAATGTCGATTTCTGTCAACTTCTCATTCAACCTGGACTTACAATATAATTTAGGAATATTCTCATGGTCTTTATGGTGATTGATCATTTCAATCATTCTTTCAATATAAGGATAATTCAGTGAATAATTCAAGTAATAATAACTTACCATAACCCTGATCCCATAAAGCAATACCGAATATATTTAGCGAATCATTTCCCATTATATATCGTCTTTCCACAATAAATCCAGTTTCAACTACTGAACATACAATAGAGATCTCGTCATGATTGAACCACTTCGATGTACGTAACTTGTGAACTTTACGATCCATAGTCATCACAGGATGATTCAGAAGCTCAATCAAGACTTTTCTCCTTTCTTCTCTCTCATCTTCCTCCCTGTTGGCTTTCTGTGTTGCTCGGATTTGAACCAATGTATCGACCATCATCTTGACTGAGAAATTCAATTCTTACATAAATTTTTCTTGAAACACTTCCGAAAACTTATTCAATAAATATTTGGAAAACTAACACAAGCTATTAACGCAGAAAATATTTGATCGAAATTTTCACTTTATGAAGAATTCACGATGAAAATATTTTTAAATGTATGGTCTGCTTCATACTGTAGATTCCGCCATTAGGATAATAGATAAGTTTATTATTTTTAAAGTACCCATTTAACACTCATTAACAACAACGAAAATTTGATAAAGACTTATCGAAAATTAAATGTAGATGTTTCAGTTGAATAACAACCCGTATAGAATACCAATAACGAATCCAGATGGTTAGATCAATATGTTTGTATTTTCTTTCTGTGATAAATATTGTCATGATGAAATGATTCCAATAAATGAAAACATTAAACATATTTCTCTGGGAATTGTCAGTTCCAAGGTGATTAAAAAATAAATAAAACAAATTGTACCAGAGACAAGTTTCCCATTCTGAACGTTATTTGAAAACGAGGTTCATATTGGATCAAATTTTTCTCACAATAGAAAGGTACAAAAATCCGTAATAAAATTGATGTCCTTGTTCCTTTTTGTACTTTTCTTCACCTTTTTCATAAAGTGAAATTATACAGAATTATTCGATTTCAGAGATTATAATGCAAGATTATGTTTTTATTTCAGTGAGGACAGTTTTCTAAAAGTAATAATATTTATTAAGAGTTTTGGTCAAAACTCGTAGGAAAGCATCCTCATGGATTGAGATGCGGTCCAATCGAATTCGAAAATAAAAAGAAGAAATCCCGTGTTTTATTGGACTTTTTTTTAATCATTCACCAAAAAGGTCATATAGACAACTTTACTTCTACAAAAAATAGCTATCAAAATTAATTTCCGCAGCTAACATCAATGACGACGAATATACGCCGACAAAAAAAACGTATTTGAAAAATGAGAAATGAGGTTATTCAAGACTTAAACTTTACAACCAACTTCCCATGGACAAGAGAATAATCAAGACCAAAGAGTGTATTTCACAAATTTGAAGTAATATAAAATCACATACATAATTACCAATTATAGTCAGACTTAGCATAAGTTTGGAATAAAAATCATCGACCATAACGCTATAACGCATAATAAAAACGCTGAAACGTGTCATTGATTTTTAACTTTCCGCACTTTTTAGCGATGAAGCGGAATATTACCAACTTTAATTTTTCAATTTTAAAACTTGCCGTACGTGCCATATGTTTGAATAATTCAAGTTAAATAGTTGCAGCTGAGGTGATGAAGGGAAATATTTCATTTTATTGCCGAAACATGCGAAACACTAATAATCGATTGACCCCTTTTTGAATTATTCGTTGGAGAAATATTAATTTCATTACAGATTTATGCAAACCATGTATATTCACTGTTGATAGACTATTCATTCTTGGAATCAAATTCATACGTAAAAAATGCAATCGTATCGGCAAATTCAAATCTACTTCAGGTAATTTATTCATACAATATAAGGTGTTGAAGTGAAAAATTATAAAAAAATAAATCCCGATTCAAGGTATGATGAAAAATAACATTCATATTCACCTTTTTGGTTTCCAAAATTTTGCTTTCCACACCAAAGATTTATGTCGACTTCTAGATTCTTCTTGTGATTTTGATTTCGTAGCTTTATTTGAAAGAACAAACTCCAATTATTTTCAACCAAAGAAACTTCAGACCTGCCATTAGGGCCTTTATTGTTTATATTATCTAGCGTTTACTTTGATTACAATGTGATTATTATGCTGTTATCTGTTAGTCATGAGCGTTGGTAGTTTGGAAAGATTTAAAAAATAATGGATTTTGCTTTGACTTCTAAGAAATTTATTAGAAATAATAAAATTATTCCTGTTTTTTGTCATATAACCGCGATTCAAACCGTGAATATATATCATGAACAGGAATAGATGCATCAACAAGTCATAACAACCAATAGAACTTTTCCCTATTACAATAATATACGCTAAAAAGATTTGGTATGAATTATGGGAAGAAATTTGTGAAGATGGTCAGTGAAATAATTTATAATTTTTCAAAATTTAACGCATTATTCATCTGGAATTTAATTTCCATACGAACGGAAAAGTGTATTGAAGGTTTCATAAATGGCCTGAATTAAGAAAGAACAACATAATGATCTCGTACAAAACATGTTGATCGTGCTGGTCTCGTTGCATCATTTGTGAAATTTCTAAGAGCACCGGGTTCGCAGTCCTATTAGATCGAAAACTTCGATTAACATCGTCAGTTCACGAACTTCACCAACTTTCTGAATTATTGTCGGAAAAATACTCCCTCATACCATAGTAACAATTTTTTAACAAAATTCTGGAACTTCTTCACACTAAAGAGATTGGATACACTTTGGTGAATGATAAAATAATTTAGTACACTGCTAATATGAGTTCTTTTGCTGTTTGTTCAGAAAGTTAATTATATTACATGGATTTTGAAATTCGTACTGTTTAAACATTTTGGAGACTCTTCAAATTTGGTCGTTTTATGTTTGGGTTCAAATAAAGTTCTTCAATTTCTGGTCTGTCTGTGATAGACAGATACCTAACCTGGAAAAGTGCAATTAATTTTTCTTTTCATATACCAGCTATCTCAAGATGAAAATAGATGGTACATGTAGATTACCATTATTTAAAAAAGAGGTGTTGTTGAAACCTTAATTAATTTGTATAATTTCGATAGGATCGTTGTTACCTTATGTTTTTTGATTGACAAGAGAAAAAGAGTGACTGTCAAATTACTTTGAGAGAAAAGTCGTCAATAAACTCTGAGAGACGAAAAATCGAGTTTTATTGGCGAAACCAAGACAAAAAGGTAGCTTGGCAATAACATTGGTGACCCCGACGCGATCACGATATGGAGAAAGGTGCGTTAAGCAACAGTTCTTTGAGAAAATCGAAACGCTCAGAAACAATCATTGGTTCGCGTAACTCACAATTGAGCATAGAGAGAATGAAACTGGCACTGGAAACAGAAAAGAAGAAACAGGAATTGGAGAAGAAGAAGCAGGAATTAGAGAAAAAACAGAAAGAAATAGAAAACAGTATCAAACTATTAGAATTAGAACGAAAACTGAAAGAAGCTGAGTTGGAGGCTCGAAAAGAAATAATCGATAATCAGTTCGAAACAAGGCGAAAACTACCATCGCACCTTCCCAGTACTGTAGACGAAAAACAGGGGGAAGTGCATGAATGGGTAAATAGTTTACCTGACGAATATGCCTATGAAGAAAGAAAACAATGTGACAAGATAGACACTCAGAGTGAAATAAAGTTATTATGTGAAACTATCGCAAATGCCATCCAATCAGTTTGGACACCGACCAAAAACAATTGTAAGTTCCTAGCAAGGAATACAATTGAAAACGACTTTCCCTTTCATGATGGCAATCCACAAGAATGGCCACTTTTTTATAAACAGTTCATCCCGAACGATAGGAAAAGATGCGAATTTCTTCATACCATTCAACATATTTCTGATGAAGTCAATGATGAAAATTCGGACAGGGATGAAGTGAATTCACCGAGTTTTCCAGAAAAATGGAAATATGATCCGTCTTCTGCATCTAGTCATTTAAAATCGAATAATTATGTTCAAGAAAATAGGAGACATCAAGAAACCAGCAATTTGACCTTGGTAGAGAATGAAGAACCCCTAGAAATTAGGGAAGTACCCAAGTTATCCTCAAAATTTCCAAAATTAGATTCCTACTCAAAACAGGAACCTGATGAAAAAGACTTGAGCGATATACAGGAAATGAAAGTGGATCAGATCGAAAGTGAATATGAATTTTCAACACCAACAGAAAAGCCAGCAGAGAACATTTCATACGAGAGTCCCATTCAATTAGCAGGATTTGATAGAATGGTGGATTCCGAATTAGAGCAACCCTTTGATGAGTTCGATCTGAAGATATTGCTGCAAGAAATCTTGATGGCCACTGAACCTTTTTGTGTATATGGCTATCATACTAGAAGAACTGCTGTGAGTTGTAATCAATTGGGTACTCATGCCAATGTCCAGCACAGATATTCTGCATTTGTCAAAAGTATAACGAAAGAACAATTGATCCCAGAAAGTTTCGTCAACAGACTAAAGGAATCCCTAGATGATATAGACAACATTTATTTCAACCTGGAATCTAACCTGACCGAAGAGGTAGCCGAATGTTTCCAATTCCGAAATTCTACTGATGTAATCCAGTACCGGTGCTACATGTCTATGAGCGACGATATACCGTCAGCATTCAGGTTCATGGTACACCTTGAAGAAAGACATCAAATGTGTTACGTATTCCTGAAGATATGTCACGAAAAATACAAGTGGTCCTATCACGTATGGAAGCACAAACAGCATCACTTTTGCTACCGGTGCAGTATCGCATACAGAAACAAGCCGGACTTAACAAGACATCTCTTCTGGAAAAACGGAAAGACGACTGTGCTATGCAAGAAATGTCTGCAAAAGAAATGGCCGTACGTCTTCTACTCTTGCATACTTCTGAAGATGTTCACCTGCGATGAATGTGGATTGATCTTGACCAAAGCTGTCTACTTAAAGGTCCGCAAGAAAATCCACTCCGAAGAAAAGTCCAACTATTGCTCCTTTGAGGGATGTGTGCAGAGTTTTATATGGAAAAGATTGCTGCGGAAACACGTACAACTCCTGGAAGAGTCAACAGAAGAGGACTGCGAAGAAAAGAATAATGTGGATAATGTCGAGGACGTGACTGTCTACATTATAGCCGTAGTGGACCAGCCGAAGCCTAAGGTAGACGTGTACGATTTACCTCAACTTAATCTAGCAGAGAGTAGCAACAACAGCAGGGACAACAATCTCCCAAGATATTTTTGGAAATTTGCTCGAGTATATTCACTCCACGAACAGATGGGAACGTTTGTCAGGTGGTCAAGAAATGCCTGGAAGCTAGGACAAGTGACTTCAATCCAGGACCGAATAGGATGTTGAAATGCAAACTGCTGACTGCCCAGTCACGAAAATTTGTAGATTAGAGCTAGGAGAAAAATAGTTTCTCTAGCTGGGGGGAGGATGTTGAAACCTTAATTAATTTGTATAATTTCGATAGGATCGTTGTTACCTTATGTTTTTTGATTGACAAGAGAAAAAGAGTGACTGTCAAATTACTTTTAGAAAAAGGACGTCAATAAACTCTGAGAGACGAAAAATCGAGTTTTATTGGCGAAACCAAGACAAAAAGGTAGCTTGGCAATAACAGGTGTCTACAGGAAGAGCGAACTGGGATATTGAATATCATCCGGAAAATCCGGTTTTGGAGTTTGATAATTCTAATAACATCTGAAGAGTTTCCCCATGATAAAATGTTACAAGACAGATGACTGCAGACAAGGCTGTGATAAACGTTCAGCAACGTACCCATTGTTACCGCATTTCTGACCTTGGTGATTGCATAGTAGGAGTGCTATGATGAAATTTATTAATTATTATTAAATTTATTATTATTGTCAATGACTTCTTCAGGAGCATGAACAAAATTAAACGACGCTTCTGTCGGGCGAAGGTTCTTTCGGGATAGCATAAATAATTGCTATGAGGAACGTGTAGGGTCTTCAAAAAATCCTCACGCTTTTGAAAGAAGGGGATTCTAACAAGGATTCTACATTAATGAATGGGGCGAAGTCTTTAACGGAAATTACTTTTTATTCAAGTCTTTCGTAGTTGTAGAAAACGATCTTGCGATTTTGCTAGAAGATGTTCCTGTGGATTTGGTGTAGAATCGTATCAGCACGATGGAACACCACCTCATGTTTGATGAAATTTTATCGCCTGGTTGAAACAAACTTTCAGTAAGAGATGTATTGATCTGACCACGCCGGGTCAGATGATATGGCCTGCGAGATCACCTGACTTGAATTCTTTAGATTAGTTCAATTTGTGGAAATTACAATTAATGAAACGAATTATTCATGCAGTCGAATCTATTCAGAATAGGCGAAACATATCTCTCGAAATATTTTATGAAAGGTCTTTGCATTTTTCTTAGGGTATTCTCTCTCAGTCTCTGAAAAAACAAATTTCAATTTGATTTTTGTTTCAAAGACTGGGGGAGAAAACCCTATAAAACTTTCAGAAAATTATACGAAACATGCAATAATAATAGTAATAATAAAGGTAATACATTTCTATAACAATGATACGAATGAAATTATAACATTTTACTCTAGGCGAGTTTCAGTTCAGTCGAATTTTGAACGGCAGGCGTCCAAAATCACAACTGTCTGTTCAGCTAACCTAGGGATAACCAAAAATAAGCCTCTTTATAAAAAGGCAACCGAAAAAGGGAAGAAATGAATTGTCAGACAAAATATAGGTACATTGGGGCATTGCAGAGTTGTCTACATAACTATTCACAACCATTATATTTCTATATATATTTTTTTATTTCTGGAGGAAAGGTGATGTGTTGATGCACGGCCTACTAAATCTAACAGGCCGGAAGGTTAGACGTTGCCGTTGTTACCAGCAACGGGCCTGGTGGTAGGCGTAGATATAGAAATTATACGGTTTTCTTGGGCAATTCGCACTGTTTTAGATATAATTTCGAATTTATTTCAATTCATAATTAAATAAAGAACTGTAGGGAGGAAAACAAAACAGCATTTCGTTTATCTGCGAATAATTTCTTAATATTTTATCGCAAATAATCCAGAACTCACCACGAGGAGGTAGCTGTTGTATTGAGTTCCACAAGATCACAATCAGAATGAAAATTATTTTACTTTCTGAGGCTAATAAAGTAGGTGAATGAACTGAAAAAGAGAAAAAAAGTATTATTTCGCTGTCGAAAACGATTACATTCTGACTGCTGATCTTTAAACTTAAAATAAATCCTATAAAACAGAAATTCAACAAGAATAAACCCTGCATAAATGAGAACTCTAAATTCAAATTTAGAATAGGATATATAAAACTAAAAATAAACTCTGAATAAACAAAAACAATTCTGATATCTAACGGCTAAAAGTAAGTAATTTCCTATCGGAAAGTGCAGTTCTTGGGATTCTATCACTAACCATTTTAGAATAATTATTAAGGAAAATATTACTTAAAATTTGGGAAAATCAGCTGTGGATTCTAATTCTAAATCGGTCCTATTCAATTTAGGTTTTCAAATTTAGACCACCTGTCACAAATATACCTGTCACCTAATAACCACTTGAAATTAGAAACTCAAGATCTTAAACCCCGATGATATTTTTGGAAATGCCCCCTCGAAATTCATATTATAGAACTGAACAAAGTCATTTTCTTTAACGTTGGAGAAGAAGTTGAAAATTGCCTTGTTTTTGAAATGACAACAAAAGTCGAAAAATGAATCAATCTGATCTTGTTTGTCCCAATCCGGTCTAAACATTGTCATAATGGACAACTAATTTTTGTCTCCGCTCTTCAGGATCTGTTCTTTTCGGAGTAACTGAAGACGTCATGTAACTCGGTTGATTTGGAAAAATTGAAGGAAATGCATCATCAGTTAATTTAGAAATTTTTCGGGGTATAGAATAGAATAGAATAGAATTTTATTAAGTTACATAGTAACAACGTCATGTAAATACAACATACATATTAACAACAAATCATTAAATTCTGAATTCCATCAGGTTATACGGTGGGTTCTCTATAAGATGATTTTTCAATTCCTTCTTCAAGAGGTTTGCTTTAAGTTTTCTCCATGTTAATGGGAGTTTGTTGTATAGACGAAGGCCTTCATATTTACGATCAGTAACTTGTAATCTAGTTCCCATTATCCTCAGATCTTCCCTTCTTCTGGTATTATATGGATGGTAGTCACACCTCCTGTCAAACTCTTCTACTCTTACCACAACATCCATTATCAACTTTATTATTAATTCAGCTATGACTGTAAGAATCTTGTACTTCACAAAGATTGGTTTGCAATGTGTCCTTTGATTTACGCCCTCTATTGCTCTAACAGCTTCCTTTTGAGTTATTAGTATTTCTTGAATATGTCTTGAATTGCCCCATATTTCTAACCCATAGATCATGCGGGAGTGAAACAGAGTGTAGTATGTCTGGAGAGCTGTTGACTGATTAATAACTTGCCTTACTCTTCTTATGGCATATATTGCAGGTTGTAATTTTTGTTTTAGATGTAGAATGTGTTCTTTCCATGTTAGATGTGTGTCGAAATATATACCTAGGAACAATGCATCAGTTGTAGGGGCTGAAGTTGAGGGTGAGAAGAGTAACATTTTAGTTTTCTCCTTATATTAATAACTGAACCTGCCGCGGTTGGATAAGAGTTATTTCTCAAAATATGGTAATCTACAAAATGTTTTATACAAACTGCACTGTTATCGTTGACTTTAATAACTACTTTCTCTATGAATTGCGTTAAGCCATTTTCTTCTCCTCGCGGGATCTTTCGGGAATCTAAATACCGACACCTTCTCAGTAGTAGATTTATAATTGCCTTTGCAACCGGGTACTGCACAAGTAAGAGGCATAGTGCTCAAAACGAAGATTTCCAAATGAAATTTCAATAAATATTACAATGAAAAACCTTATTGCTGAATATCCTTCCCTCGATCCTTCCTGATATGAACACTGAACGAAAAATTCGATCACAAACACGAGTCCTGCAACTGCAACACTTATTTTCACTTTAGGGATTTTTCCTCGAGCTAACTACAACAGTGTAGTTTTAGTCAACTTCATGACGTCATGGTTATCTTCGTGCCCTGTGTGGTAAGTTATGGCGGATGAGTGCAAAGGAAAGTGTCAGTCCCTCTCTCTCCGTTTTCAAGTAACTACACAACAAACCAGATTGATCTATTGGTTTGCTGGCGTAGTTAACTGTGACGTCATGGTTCTAACTACGCCGCGAAGAAATTCGTGTAGTTAACTATGGTATGCTCTGGTTTGGTGTGGTAAGCTCGAGGAAAAATCCCTTTTATTTATAGATTGAAAAACCGATCACACGAACACGAAAAAAACACACACACCTTTTTACACGAATTTCTGATGCGAACTATATCACGCTTGAAACCGAACTGCAAGTGCAAGGTGTCTATGGCAAGCTCGTACCACTCTGAGCGTAGTACGACCCGTTAAGGGGGTTCCGGCAACGTCGCATTTTAAAGCAACATTCTGGCCTGTTGAATATCGTAGGCCGCGGTTGATGTTTTAATCTATCAGATTATTCAGAATAAACTTCCTGAATTTGCTCGGTGGTAAAGATAATTGCTTCATAAACCTGTTCATTAAATTTGCAATGTTGTATGAGAATGATCTCTGAAGTAAATCTGTAAAATGTCGCGGAACAGAGATGGCATGTTTGCGTCTAATATTAATATGATGTACATCAGTCCTGAAAGTTATTTTCCCTAATTATGTGTCAACTCTGTTCATTCTGCCACATCTCGTAGAACAAAACAATGTTAGAATATTTCATTCTAACTTTGTTTTCAGTAATATTCATTCATGGCATGTTGGCCTTCTGTCACGGATTTATTCAACATCTGCCAAATTTTATGAGATAGACAACAATACTGCCAATCAATATTTTTCGATGCAAAAATCACCAAAAGATATTTACGGCAATATTTCATTAATTTCGAATAATTTTCAGCGAATTAGAAACTTAATGTATGATACTCGTACAGAAGGCTCATTCTAACACTCGTTCATTCCATTGATTGAATTTTGAACACGTGTAAGAATATCAATTATCAATGCCTTCTGCAATTCCATCATAAATAACTGTTATCATACAAGGAATAAGGGGGTGATCTGTCTGAATTAACTTATGAAAGAGACTTATCGAATGGAGATACCGTCTTTGTTTCATATTTATCCAGTTTGTCTCCTTTATTTTATGACTGATTGCTTCATATTTTCTTGTTCCATTAATTAGCCTGAAGCAGGAATTCTGTACTCTTTGTATTCGAGCACTGCCCGCAGCAGTACAAGGATCTTAGACGGAGTCCCAAAAATTAAAATGCGCAAGTACGAGACTGTCACAAAGCATGACTTTCACCGAACTGGAAAGAACACTCCGATTCTAGAAAATGGTTTTTAGATTAATAAAAGCCTTCCGAATACATTCCGAGATATGAGTGGAGAACCGCATTTCACTACCAATGATTAGTCCAAGATTCCTAACCTCCGTTTCAAACTTGACCGCAGAACTATCTACACATATTTGAGATGCAAATTCATTCATGAACTGTGCCCTCTGAGATTTGTTACTCAAAACGTGGATCCCCGCGTATATTCATCGTGGCTTTTCGCATTAACCTGATATTCGGATCCAAATGCATGTCGCCCCGGGAAGATCCAATGTAAGTTATAATAATGCGAAATGAGTTCACGCTATATGGAAAAGCATACCATGAAAATTTTCACAATTCGGAAAAATAAATCTCCGAACTGCGACCGTGGACTGGCGGAGATCCATATTGAGAGTAAAACCAATGATGAGGGGGAGGGAGTGACAGATTATATAAAACCAATGATATAGTGCCGTTGTAGAGTAGAGAATAGATTCATACCGGTTTCGGGGTTGTTACCCCTCATCAGTACAACATAATTCTTTGAAGAACGAACGTAAATAGCAAACTGGTGCAGGGGTCGAAGTAATGAATTAATAAAGTGTCACCTAGTGATGCTCGTCCGAACTCTATCCCACGTGGTTTCATCAAGAAATTGGAAATTGTTTAAAAAAAAATGGCATTTCTGATTTCATATTCATCAAAGTCTCGCAGAATTCTATTAATCAGTCAAAGTCGTTTTTCATCAGTTCTTGCACCAGGTGCACCGTGAGAATAAAGTTTTGATTAATGTGAGACTCTAAGAACTGTTGATGCCCAATAGTCATTGCTGTTGATATAGTTTTGATTTAAAAAACTGTTCGTTAGCCAGACAGTTGCATGTTGCGAATAAGAAAGAACAAAAGAATCGTGCACTTGAGCAATTTTTTTCATCACATCTTCTTTGTGAGTTTTTTGTGCTTATTTTTAATCAGTATAACTCGTAGCCGTAGAACTGACCAAAATGAGTATATAGCTAAAAACAATCAATTAAATATTTGTATTTCTCCTGTCTCATGATGTGAGCAGTTTTTGTTTTTTTAACTGTGGTAAATAATTCACGTTGCTTGTGTACTCTTCGGAGTACTTTGTCATTTGCCATTCTAAAAATTCAGGGGTTTTCATTATTCTGCAGTATGTCCACATCTCGAACGCTTCAGGTTTGTTTACTGTATTCATTTTCAAGGTCACCCTTCTACTTCATACAGCAGTATTGACCACACATATCGTTTAACAAACCTCAATCTTAATTTTAGATCGAAGTCTGAGGAGTCCTGCATATCTTAAAATTTCTCGTTATAAAGGAATTTTAATTTTTTCAGATTGTTGCCAAGAGACATGATCTCAAGCTTATAGTGACTTCTGCAACCATGGATTCCACAAAGTTTTCAACATTTTTTGGAAATGTTCCCACATTCACAATTCCTGGACGTACTTTCCCAGTTGAAACCCTATTTAGTAAGAATCCAGTGGAAGATTATGTAGATGCTGCAGTGAAGCAAGCCTTGCAGATACATCTTCAACCTCCATCAGGGGATATTCTTATATTCATGCCTGGTCAGGAAGATATTGAAGTAACTTGTGAGGTGAGTTTTGTTAGTTTAGTTGTAAATATTGGGATATATTATTGGGAACTGAGATAAAATATTGAAAATCACAATGTGATACTAGCTACTTTTCAAGAAATTGAAGGGAACAAAGTCAAATAATTTTGTAACCTGTTCTTTCGAGCATTTCGGCCGTCGTCGTGGATTAGTTCTTGACGTCCAGTGAGAACATCTCCTGAAATATAACTCTTGAAGATGCCAGACACTCGAACTGGCGAAACGTCGAGAACTAATCTACGACGAAGGCCGAATTGCTCGAAAGAACAAGTTACATTGAACGATGACCGCGAAAGCCTCCACCAATTCATCAAATAATTTTGTTTGCAAGCTTCAAAATATCAGACAGAGATTCCAGCCGAGGGAATTGAGTAAACTATATTATTTATGCAAGCCCTCAATGTTGGAAAGAAAATATTGAGTTATAGGAAATATCTATAATATAATAAATCATTTATATTCTAATTTTCATTGTCTTACAATTAATTTCATGGGTGCCAAGAAAAACACTTATTAAAGAAGCAAGTCTTTTAACAGTGGCAGTATTCAGTATCGAAACAAAGTAAATCTCAGTGTTCAGAAAATAATGAAATATGAGCATAATGCCGCCTTACCAGCGTAGCTATTCATTTGAGGAACAAATAAAAAAATCCTATTCAGAACGATTTTTAGCTGTATCATGAAAAATTGTTCACAATAATGTCGAAATTATTTGATTGCAATTGAATACCCATCGAAAAATTTTCTTAATATTCAATATAGTATAGTATAATTCATATACATAACAGTCAGATATTTCTGGAGAGTTTGATAGCAGTTTCGAGATAATATGATGAAAAATCACCTCATATCACAAAACAATAACTTTGATTTTTTAATTATCTTCTAAACTTTCGAATTTTCCTATCACTTTCTCCACTCATTTATTACATTGACTTTATTTTATAAGGTTCTTGCGGAAAGATTGGCCGAAATCGACAATGCTCCCGAATTATCCATTCTACCAATATACTCGCAGCTACCATCGGATCTTCAAGCAAAAATCTTCCAGAGATCGCCAGATGGCATTAGAAAATGTGTGGTGGCAACAAATATTGCTGAAACTTCCCTCACTGTGGATGGAATTATATTTGTCATTGATTCAGGATTTTGCAAATTAAAAGTATATAATCCAAGGATTGGTATGGACGCCCTGCAGGTAAAAGAAATTAAAATTTAAACAGTTTTGTGGCTAAATAGTATTACATAATATGTAAAGAGTAATAATATATGTATATATTTCAATTTCTTCAGATGTAAAAGTCAGTTATTGGCTGACAAGAAATTATTATTATTTCAATCAAACATCTTGTCAGAGTACTGACCAAATCCAGCTTGTTTGTGGAATTTTCGGTCCCAGTGAAAATGTGTATAAATATATAATGCTTACTTTTATAGATATATCCCATAAGTCAAGCTAATGCCAATCAAAGGTCTGGCAGAGCAGGTCGTACAGGTCCGGGCCAAGCATTCCGTCTATATACTGAGAGACAATACAAAGAAGAACTTCTCATTACAACTGTTCCTGAAATTCAGAGAACAAATCTTGCGAATACTGTATTACTACTGAAATCTCTTGGTGTGCAAGATTTACTGCAATTTCACTTCATGGACCCGCCCCCCCAGGTGAGTGCCTAAAATTTAGATTTTTTTCTCTGAAACTAACAGAAATATTTTTATTGAAAGCAACTTGTGATAGGTTTATTCAAAAGAGCGACTCATTAATTAACAAAACAATAGTATGAAATGATTCACTGTGTTTCCACCTTGATTAAAAATTTCAGGATTTTCTTCCAGAAGCCATTGAACTCTAAAATTTCCAGGTTCTGGAAAATTTTCAATGCCGATATCTAGGCATTTCGCTTTTTTTTTTTAAATAGGAAAATTACATTTTAATATCCCCCATACTGCCACTTGCTTTCTCTATAGTTTTTTAATAGCTGACAGAACAATAAAAACGCCCTATATTATTATATTGATTAGCAAATCAAATTAGTACACAATTCTGAAAATCAACTGAAGATTTCCATTTGAGTGAGCCATATTCCATGGAATATAAATATACTGACATGGATGAGTAAAGTGAATTTGGATTACCATCTACATCTACGTATACTAACTATCATTTTTATTTTTTCGATACTATCCAGAAAAAGATGCTCGAAATGTCTTCCCTCCATCTGAATGCAGGTTCTAGCCTGAACATAATATGCATTGATTTACTTGTCACTTCCGGGTTATTTCTGATCTTGTCAGAAGCCGCTTCTGCTTAAAAAAAAGTTTGTGAATAAAACTTAATTCAATCTGATAATGAGATATTAGGTTGATATTGATAGGAGTACTTTAAATTGTTCACATCCTACTAATAGATATTGTTTACTTGGTAACGGGATTGGAACTAGGTGAAAAGAAAGATTTTCTGACTTTCTCAAGGTTCAATGTAGAAGTCACATTGTTAAAATTGTAAAAACAGAAATAAACAAAAGGAATTCATTACAATAATTGAGAAACATAATCAATTATTGTAATAAACTCCTTTATGATAGTGTTTATTGTTGTTTTTACCATTTTAACTTGAAGTGACTTCTAAATTGAATCTTGAGAAAGTCTGAAAACGAAACGTTGGCGAAACTTTAAAGTTTACTTGTCACTTGTCCTTAATCCCAGTACCAACTATACAATGTTGATAGGAGTGTTCCATGGAAATCGGTGCATATGAATGGACAACTTTAAATGAATTTCGGATTTGTGTGTTAATTTGTATCGGTAGCAAAATTCGTTTGTCTAATAAGGGGACCTCGAGAATTTAAATAGCTAGAAAATGGATGATACATTTTCTAGAGCTCATTTTTCGTGACGATCCAAATCTGAAATCAGAATAAGCTTATCATTTCAAGATTTTGTGTTATGAACGAAAATTGAGAAATTTCAACGAATCTGAATAACTTGTTTCAACTTGTACTCGAAAATGATTGCTACATTCTAGAGTTATTCGAATATGATATTATTCATTTAGCCATTTTAGATATATAACAGGGATTTCTGATTTTCCAAATGTAAACTATATTTGAAAGTTCTTTGATCTTGATGTTGTATTTCTCGAAATCCCTCCACTGGACAACAAGTTTTGTCGACCCTGCATTACTAGGCAAATAAAAAGTTCTGAAAAAACAAAACTGGATTCGCTCTATATAATTCAAACAAATGGTTAAAGACTCTTTATGTAGGGGATTTTTTGAACCGTCTGAGCGATATTTAAAAAAAATAATTACGTTATTTCTTTGTCTCCAACACGATAAATTTGGAATGTTATTTCATCATTAGTTATTTTTTTAAATATTCTGTCCCATTTTAGGATAATATCCTGAATTCTTTATACCAACTGTGGATATTGAGAGCTTTAGACCATACAGGAATGTTAACAAAATTAGGAAGGCAAATGGCTGAATTCCCTCTTGATCCACCACAATGCCAAATGTTGATAGTATCTAGTCAAATGGGTTGTACAGCAGAAATATTGATTATAGGTAAGAAATTCGAGTTCATAAAATTGTACTAAAATACATATATAATTCTATAGATCAGAATACCAATAGATTTTTTTCTTCAAAAATACCAGTGGTTCATTTGAAAATGATATCAGCTACAATTGACTATATGTTAGTCAGTCTCCTTACTTCATCCTCAGGAATGATGCCATCCTAAAAGTCAAGAATCTCTAATCAGCTGATAAGATATGGTGATACACTTCTACATAATTATCAGCAGAAAAAGTTATAGTTCAAGAATTCAAAGCGCACAAAGTCAGACTAGCTTTTCATACTGAATAGGAAAAGTTCTTACAGCAACTCTCACTTCAAACATTGTTGACGGACGGCTTAAGCAATACAGAAACCCAGCAGCCGATATGTTTGGCTTGACCTAGGGCATTAGAATATTCTTCGATTCATGAATTGGAATATGAAGTGGTTAAAACAGGTACAAAATAAAAGTACCAACTAAATCAATCATAGAATTTAAATTATTACACCTCAAGGTGAGAGGGCAATGAAACCCCTTTCTGAGTACTGCCAACAAACCGAATGGTGGGTTATTTTTAAAGTCAGGAAATTTCTTCCTTCACAGGAGATTCCAACCTGGGACTTTACTTAAATCCTAGTTTCAGTTTATGCTACCAAAGAAACAGACTGATTAAAATAATTACTTTCTTCTTGGAACAATTTTCATTCTGATATATATTTTTTGTCGCAGTTTCCATGTTATCAGTGCCGTCCATATTTTTTCGACCGAAAGGAAGGGAAGAAGAAGCAGATGGTGTTAGGGAGAAGTTCCAAGTTCCTGAAAGTGATCATTTAACATTTCTGAATGTTTATAACCAATGGAAACAAAATGGGTAAGTTTTCAAATGTTTGGCTAATTCCAAACTAATGAAATCTATTTTTTGCAGTTATTCATCTCATTGGTGCAATGAGCATTTTATCCACATAAAGGCAATGAGAAAGGTTAGGGAAGTAAGACAACAACTCAAAGATATATTGATTCAACAAAAATTGGATATACAGTCCTGTGGAACTGATTGGGATATCATAAGAAAATGCATCTGTTCAGGTATTGATCCCTTTATGTACAAGCACTTATTGAAAATTTTTTACACACAATTTCAAGAAGAAAACAGTGTTAGCTTCGATGAGAATTGAATTTCAACAGAAAATATAAGTTTTTTATTTCAAATTGATGATTGTCAACAATATTTAGCAATCCCTGAATTGCAGCAATGACCAAGTTGGCCCTAGACGGTATCATGGATACTCTGTTCAATTCTCCTTTGAACAGAGTATCCATACACAGCCATAAATACTCCGTTTAAGGGCCGCTTGCCACTACACTAAATTCAGAATCAAATTGAGTCCTGAGTCAAAAGTCAGATGCGCACGCATCTGATTTTTGACCCAGTACTCTCTGAGCCTAAATCAGATGCGCACGCATAATAAATGCGAGATATCATTATGCGCACGCACTGATTTGCCACTCAGTACTCAATGCAGTTCCGAATTTAGTGTGGAGAATTATGGGACTAAAACAAATCAACATGTTAGTATTCACTCTGTATATAAATGTATCTTGGAATAATTTGTGTCATTGAAAAGGTAGAAAGATCTTCAAATCAAGGTGTCATATATCTCCATTAAAATACATTGATAACATCCTCACGGCCACGCCAATGATGTAATCTTTTCCGCATTGAAGGCAGGAGTTCTATAATCAAAAACAATGTTTTCAGCTTACTTCCACCAAGCAGCTCGCCTAAAAGGTATTGGCGAGTATGTTAACTGTAGGACAGGTATGCCTTGCCATTTGCATCCTACATCTGCCCTATTTGGTCTAGGAAACACGCCAGATTATGTCGTTTACCATGAATTGGTGATGACAGCAAAGGAATACATGCAGTGTGTTACATCTGTTGATGGACACTGGCTAGCAGAATTGGGTCCTATGTTCTTTTCAGTGAAAGAGAGTGGAAAGTCTGGACGGGCTAAGAAGAAGCAAGCAGCTGAACATTTGCAAGAAATGGAGAACCAAATGCAAATGGCCCAAGAAGAAATGAGAGCAAGAAAAGAAGCAGCAGATAAAAAAGAAGCTGCTATGCAAAAAGGACAGGAAATAGTTACTGCTGGTGTAACACCAAAAAGAACGCCGTCTCGATTAGGATTGTAATTTGTATTGGAGTTTCCCAAATAATGAATAAATTTTGTATGATTGCCAACTGTTTCAATTCTTAAATTTTTTGTTTGATATCACTTTAAAATTCGCAGTTGAATTTCCGATTTTATACCCCAACTCACTCACTCCAGAAAATACTTTGTGGAAACAGGTTCTCATTTATGAACCCTCAGGCTCATTTACATTTTAGATGTTTCATTTCAATTCTTATGAACATCATTGATTAACAGATGCCATTCTAACATTTTTTGCAATACACTTTTTACCAGTGTAAGATACCCATTCCTAATAAAGCACCTTTTGAAATCAGCTTACCCTAAAATTAATTATCGATTTAAATTCAAATTTGACCTCAAAGAGGCAAATAACATTTACAAACTGCTAACTGTTAGTCCAGTAAACGAAGGTCTGAAATCACATTTTTGCGAAAAGTAGGAACTCATGTTCAAAAATGCAGGTTCCCCAATTTTCAGGAACCTTGGAAAATTCGTGAAAATGTCGAAAAAATTACCTTTTCTCGGAAACTAGGAGGTTTATCGAAAAAAGTTTCAGACAAAAGTTGTAACGGAAAATTCTAGTACACATGATGGCTTTTCGCATTCTCGTGGTGTTCATATTGACTAATTAGAGGAGCATTTATGTATTGCCCATCTCAGTTGCTAGTTTCATTACATTCGGATAGCAGAAGACAGAGCCTAAGATGCTCCAAGAGAGCTTGTGGTTTTACCGAGGGTTTTATTATTCCCTTTTATGATGTATATGTTTATGAACAGCAAGGCGAAATGCTATAGTTCGAGAATAAAGACAACTTTCGTTAAGGCAGCATTTCCTTTCAAATATGCCCGAAAACTGCAACTACACTATTAATAATAATAATAATAATAAATTGTATTCATCCTGAGAGACATTTTACAATGTATAGGACAAGTCAGATTCATTAACATAAGCGAATATAACAAAATTCAGATATAAACGAAATTATACATCTAAAATTGCATCACCCAAGTACTCCCCAACACTATAATAACATTTTCTCAACATCAATGCCTTAACCTCTCCGCGGAAATTCTGTCTATTCAGACTTTTGAACGAAACCGGAAGTTTGTTGAATAAGGTGATGCATTGAAATAAGGTAGATGTCTCGAATTTGCTAGTATTATGCCTTGGAACAGAAAGAACTTCATTGTTTCTTGTACAATAATTATGGAAACTTGAAAGTTTGACATAAGTTGTTTCGGCGAAACAGCTGATTCGAGACGTCACCAATTTGTCATTCGAATGCGATTGGTCCAAAACTGACGGACCAATCTATGAACCAACCAAGAACCAAAGTCAATCGAAATCGCCTTATGTCTTTTGTATATAAAAGACATCTATAGATATATATACATGGGGCGGTCAGTATTCTGTGTTCAACAAAATATGGTCTACAAGAAGCCTGAGAATTGAGCCCAAAAATCAAACGCAAAATACGTTTCTGTAATACGAAAACTCTATTAAAGTCAATAGAGCTTCCCCAGACCTCAATGTTATGTGAAATGTGACTATACACTAAACTATAGTAAACATTGAGCAATCCATTGAGTGGAAGCAGACATTTCAGCCTACTGATAGCGTAATAAGAAGAACTGAGTTTCTTGCTTAAATACGCGATATGCTCACACCACCTTAAATTACTATCTACTATGACACCCAAGAACTTAGTTGTGTGCGTAGATACTAGAACATCATAATTATTTTTCAGAGTTAAAATATTGCTCCCCCTCAACTCAAATTTAATACACTCTGTTTTATTTACATTGAGTATGAGTGCATTAGCTCGGCACCATGCCTTAAATTTATTAATGAGCAATTCACATTGATCCGTAAGTTCAGTTAAACTCTTAGCGGTAACGATAAAGGAAGTGTCATCCGCGAACATAATAATTTTATTAGTTTTAATATGCTTTGGCAAATCATTTATAAACAAAATGAAGAGTAGTGGTCCCAAAACGGATCCTTGCGGGACTCCAAGATCCATCTCATGCTCGATAGAACATGAGTGTCCAACCTTAACTGAAATTTTTCGGTTGGACACAAAACTACATATCCACTTCAGAAACACTCCTCTAAATCCCAGATTAAAAAGTTTGCTTTCGAGGAAGTTCGGAGCAATACTGTCAAAAGCTCGCGACATGTCGAAAAACAACCCGGCAACAAGACATCCGTCATCCAAAGAACACTGAACAAATTGAAAAAATTCAATTACAGCCGATCTTGTTGAGCGTCCAATCCTAAATCCATGCTGGCTTTCAGTTATGATATTAAACTTTTCCAAATATTTCATCATACGATTGAAAATGATTCTTTCCATAACCTTAGAAAAAACGCTCAATATTGAAATTGGGCGATAATTAGCTACATCACTCGTGTCATTTTTTTTATGAACAGGAATCACTCTCGAGAGTTTAAAACAATCAGGAAAAACTCCTGCACTAATAGACTCATTAATGAGATGAGCAAGATGATCAATTATGTGATCCGCTAAAAGTTTCAGAATTCTGACTGAGACAAAATCTGCACCAGTTGACTTTTTATTTTTCAATTGAGTAATTGCACTCATGACCTCGCTTCTGTCTACTGGATGAAAATAAAAACTATTATTTGAAATAGGCGATGTAGTACAAGATTGATAAGATGATCTGCCATAGTGCAACTCCAAACTCAACTTCGCGATACTCGAAAAGTAGCCAGCAAAAGCATTTGCTACCTCAGTTGACTCGGAATAAACTACCTCGCCCACCTGCAGGATAATTTTATTTTCTTTTTTAGTTTTTCTTCCTATCTCCTGATTGACAATATTCCAATTAAATCATCCTACACTCATTATCAGATGTTCTGATGAGATTTTCATGAAAGTTAAATTTACTTGATTTCACTAAATTATTGAACCGAGTCTTTGCCCTCCTATATAAATCAAAAGACTGATCTGTTTTCAGATTTTTATGAACCCAATATAAGTTCTTCAACTCCTCTCTAGCATATTTAATTTCAGGCGTTATCCAACTATTTGTTACTCTTGTGATTTCACACCTGATTTTTTTTTTCAAATCGGATGTTACCAGAAATCAGAGATTACCATTCCATGCAAGACTACAAAATTTTCATCGAAATATCTGTCATTTGTAATTTTCGAAAATGAAAGAAGAATCGTTGATGGCACACCCTCAAGAATTTTTCAGAAATTATGCACAATATATAAAACTCATACAAGTTCTACAATCACTGAAGTTCAATCTAATTTTTTTTTTTTTTTGAAAAATAGATGAATGTTAGTCCAAGAAGCTCAAATTTTTTTTTCGAATTTTTACCAAGGTTAACATTGTAAAATTAAAAATATTAATTTTTGGAAAATTTCAAAAGGGTCTGCTCTAAAATGAGCTGTTTTAACTGTTCAAGCGACGACAGGCGAAAGCACTGGCGTCGATACAGGGGGTAATGAATCCCCCACCCTTCCAGAAAATATTTGCTTTTAAACAAAGGTCATACAATCATTACATATTATTATGACGATACCTATACTACATCCTAAATTTTTTTTTCACCTCCCCCCAGAAAAAATTTCTAATGACGCCTTTGTGCGAAAGTTGGCAGAAACAAAAATGAATCGATTTTGCATAAAAACCTAATGCAAATGGATATAAATATTTCAACGGATTGAAAAAGTCGGCTAATGATTCAGATGTGGAAATCTCGCTAATTTTGTAGAAGTTTGAGTTGTTTCATTCCTTGATGATGTAATTTATTTTTTTATTAGGACTTCAATCTCCTCCTAAATCTACCGAAAACGTCATTGTTCCTGTAGCACTGGATTAATATTAACATTCTACATTACGACATGCTACCTAAATTGAATGCATTATCATTTTCTTCGACAGGATTTTTAGTTTGGGTCCTAGTCCTATTAGATTTGAATATACATAATGACTTGCAGTATTATAAGAACGATGTCAAAGATGACTTGCACTTTCGGCAATAATCTCACTTTTATTTCTATAAATTGATTTTGTAAATTGACATTTTGATAACAGGGAAAACTTCAAATCTCAGCATGATCGAAGTGACTGATTATTGACACTTATATTTCGAAATAAAAAGAGTCAATGCAATATTTTTCGACCAAATAAGAGATCGAACTGGATACCATTCTGCGGACCTACACAAAGCAATAAGATAAATGGGGAATAATCCGAAAAACAGAATCTCGATCAGCTGGAAATTTTAATTCAAGAAACATTTCAAAAAAGTGTTTAATCAAACTTCGAAGAAATTTTTGAAAGCCAAAAAAGTTCTGAGTATTGCTGAGTTAGTGCAGCGAAGGTTTTTGATCGATTTCGATCGAAAAACCAGTCGTTTGTCAAATATTAGCTGTTGTTATGTAATGGTTGAACTAATAATTATTCGAGTTGGAAACAATCTATCTCTGGACCATCCTGATGGAAGTTCTGAGATTCTCTTGACGAGTTGTACGAAATATGATTGCAAAAGCGAATCTATAATCGCTATGCTATTATTATTATTATTATAATGAACAGGGGTCGTTGTGGCTTCGTTCAGCCTTCCGGGAACTTCGACCGCAAGGATCTTTTGTTCTTTACCCAACTCGTTCATTTAAATCCCAAGGAGGCCATCAATGGTGTTGATGAACCCAGCGACCTCCTTAGGAGCCTTGGCGGTTATTTCATGTGGATCCAGAACCGACTTCCCCATGTGAATGGTTCTTAGTTCCGCCAGTTCTGGACACTTGCATACCATGTGTTCAGCCGTTTCCTTCTCTGATCCACAGAGCCTACAGGTTTCATCTGCTGCTATGCTAAGTTTCATACTTTCATACCACAGTTCGAATGAGGGGTCGTTCTTCTGTTTAGAGGAAAAACCAAAAGTTCAGCACTCCTTTCACATTTCCAATTAAATTAATTTCAGTTCCAACAGTTGTTCTGGGTAGCATTCGATTAGGAAGCTTTACAAAATTTTCAATCTGCGCTTATCGAATAAATCCAAACTATTTCATTTGATCCTTAATTCAAGGTTCGGTTCGCATTACGCAAACTTCAACCTTTCGATAAAAAAAAACAAGACAATTCAGATATAGCCAAATTGAATGCACACGAAACGCAAAATGCAACTACAAAAATGATTAATTCTCCCAACATATTCTCTTGCACTCGAAAAAATTCGAGAGAAGATGAATTTCTCTCTTCCACTGCTGTATTAAAGAGCCTTGTTATTTTTGTTTACAAATATGAACGTTATAAAATGGGAATGGTAAAACTACCTGCTCCCTTGCCGCTTCTTCGGCAATTCGTACGTAATAAAGTTAGCAACTGAGAATGCCACTACAGAAATGCATCTCTAATTAGTCAATATTAACACTACCAAATCGCGAAAAGCCATCATGTGTACTAGAATTTTCCACTTCACAACTTTTGTTTTAAACTTTTTTCGATAAACCTTCCAGTTTTCGAGAAAACGTAATTTTTTCGACATTTTCACGAATTTTCAAAGGTTCCTGAAAATTTGAGATCCTGCATTATATCAAAAATGCAGCTCTTTCCGCAAAAAAGTGATTTCAGAACTTCGTTTGCTGGACTATGTATGATGGGTATCTTGAAAATAATATTATGTATTAAGAACATGCATAAAATTTAATGAACAGTTTCGTTAATCGTTAGATATACTTCACATATTCATTGACAGAGATGTATTACAAATAACTTAATTTGTTTTGAAGACAACACAACCATAGCATAACATAAGTAAAAATAAATTGAAGAAATTATCAAATAACGAATAAATATCATTAAAGCACTTCTAAAATTAACAACGTCATTCTTCATCAAGAGATTCACTCAAAAATCTGATGCAAGACTCTGACTCTATCCTGGTCCAGCTCAGAAATAATAGCATTGAACTCCGTGGAAAAGTAGTCATGGATTGACCTGATTAAATTAGTTAACATGACTTTAGTATCTGAAAATAAATTCACTATTATTATTTTTACCCTCACATTGAAAAAATATTTACCATCATTAGGAGTTTGATTGTTTATAAAAATTTGTACAAGAATCTGTGAAACTTTTTTTATATTCATTTTCAAGATTTCTGATCCATTCTGATATAGCACGAACAGTGATTTGACAACAGCTTCATTTTCTTCAAAGTCAACTCTTAGTGGTAAACGATCTAAGAAGACAGGGAACACCTGAAATTATTTTTGTATAGAAGAATCCATTGAGTCAGAAAATTGTGAATAAAGTGCACCTACTTGATCTAATGGAATGCCATTGGAATTAACAACAATCATTTTGGCAATAGCCCCACAAATATTATCCAAAGTACCTTCATGACGTTCCTTGTTGACTAATGAGGAAAGAGCTTGCAAAATATTTGGATAATAACTGAAAACAAAATATTCTAAATAGTTTCATCATCATAAAAACAATTGTAAGAATTTGGCCAATTGAATAAAAATGTGTTCGTTTGCAAACGGTTTTGTTTCTGTTCCATCTTACTTCGGAACACTGAGTAGAAAGGTTCTGTGAACGTCAATTCGATCCACTTGGAACAAGTTTGTTCCAACTTGTGACTATTGTATCGTAATTTGATGATCATGAAAGATCAGACCTCTTTCTTTTGTCTAAGGTTCAGACCAAGAATCGAATTGACAGTAACAGAAGCGTTTCACACAATATCCCAAAGTAGGGTGAAACAGAAACTAAACCGTTTCCAAACAATGAAATATCAGTTGAAACATATTTTTATTCACTGCGCCGAATCCTGACAATACAATGCACGATATTTTCTTGAATTGGAACAAACCTATAGGAAACTATAGGAAGAGTTGCAACTGGTCAGAAGCAAAGTGCATGACTACTACTTGTATTGCTTCTGCAGATACGGTGTAGGTGATGGCCAGGTTCCCATTGATAGATTTAATGATTGGTGAGGCATGTGGAATGTTGAAAGAGAGGAATTAATGCAACTAATAGTACCCCAAAAACAGTTTGAAAACTCTATTAGATGCTGAAATGTAGCAAAAACTGGAAAATGTTTGTGGGTGTTATGAAAGAAGGGAGGACAGCGAAATGGAGCCTCGTTAATTCCAGCTAGAATTAGGTATAACGATAATAATTTATTAATCCTTTTAGACATATCAATGTATGTATAGGACAAGTCATAAATGCAAAATAATTCAAACAATTTCTAAATTATCATCATAGTACTAACATTATAAAAACACTTTTGTAGAAGTAAAGACTTAACAACTTTCTTAAAATTAATTATATTGAGTGACTTAATATTACTGGGTAGATGGTTGAATATCTTAATGCACTGATACTTAGGTGACTTTTCAAATTTTGATGTCTTATGTTATTTTCTTATTTCGAGTGTTATGTGAATGAAAGGATGACAATTTACAAGACCATTTTCATTCTCTTTAGCAAAAATCAAACATCTGAAAGTGAAAATGGGAGCTAGAGTCAATATCCTATTTTCCAAGAAAATTGGTCTAAAAGAGAATCGTGGAGATACATTGAAAATCATAAGCAATATTCTTTTTTGAATAATAAAAACTCTATCAATATCTGTCGAATTTCCCCATAGTAATATATTATACGATAGGTAAACCAGAGCATACATTAATAAGTGAACACAAGGGAAGCAAATACCTGACCCGACTCAATGCATAAGAACTGTAGAGCTTTATACATACTTTTTCTATGTGTGTATCCCACTTTAAATGACATTGATATGAATACCAAGAAACTTTGTACAGTCCTTTGATGTAATAACGGAATCTGGGGACTTATTCTCAAAATCATTCGCAACTCTACGTATACGCATTTTTGTGAATGACAAATTGCATTTCCAAAACGGCATTCTCGACAACTTCGGAAGGTTTATGACATAGAGTAACAAATCGGCACTACTATACGCTCTAATTTCAAGTTATGCCGACAATATAGGAAAATGTCAGTCAAATCGAACACCTTACTTTCAAATTTAATGTCAAAGATATAATTCGAACTCTAAAATATTTGCGAGTACTCAAAACGAAATACGAACAGTCGAAAGCACAGAACATAAAAATGTAGGATGTAAGTCATGCGGACGGTCAAGATTACAGATTCGTCTATCATTCTCGAAGGTAATAGATGCGAACGATCGCATAAATTGCGAATAGTCAAGAATAGGTCCCCTGAATGTCGAATTATAAGGGCACTAACATTATTCAAAATCGAGAAGTAAATGCATTAGGTCTTGTCAACATTGATCATGGTAGCATTAACATGGCACCATTCAAAGAAACAGTGAACCAGCAAATCACACAACCTAGGCAGTTCCTCTTAACCCAAATAGACCTGAAATTTTTTTTCTTTCATTTCAATGAGAATTGTGTCAGATTATGGTTTAAATGGGGCCTTTTCATATTTTTCATCTTGATGTGTTCTTATTTTTCACGAAAAGTTGAAATTTGTGGTGTTCTTTTAAAGGAACGGTAGGTTTTTGAACGACTAAAATTCATTCTATGAAAAATGAACATTGAATTACAATATGTCGTAATTATAGAAGCAATTTTTCGGATGTTATGCTATTTTATATTTCGGGGGTGGCCAAGACGTCGACCGCGGTCTACTGGTCGATCGCCAAGGCAATTTAGGTAGCCCGCGAGGGATAAATGAAAAGTATACAAAAAAAGTTCTAATGGACATAACCCTCAAAGATGGATTTTCATGTATTTCACAAATCCCTTATTATTTATCTCTATTTTACGTCTATTAAAAAAAATCGTTACACAAGAAATGTATCTATCCAATACGCCTTCTAGTTCCGCTAGCTAGTGCACCCTCGCCTAGCCACAGACAGGCTGTACTCCTATTGGCAGAGACGATGACAGATTCGCGAAGAGCAAACAGTTATTCATCGAAATTTCTAGCAGGTGAAAAGATCTGAGCTCAAAGAGTTTATTTAGTGCTTTTGGACAGACGGACTACATTTAGACTGAATAATTTTCTTTTTTGTTCCTTCGTCACGTGAAATTCGTAGGGTGTAATAATAATAATTAAGTTTGTGACCCATTCAATCAAGTTGAGTATGCCATTTAGTACAGGTGTGAAAAGAAGTGAGAATGTGTGTGTCTGATTTGCAATTCAAGTATAGCAATACCATAAAGAGCAAATAATGAAAGGCATTTCAAAACAGTGCATTTCAAATATATCACAAGTTTTCCAGTTGGCAGTGAGAATATAAAGATAAAAGACCGTGAGTTGAAAAGCAGCTTATGTGTGCAACAAGCGTATTTCAAGAAAACAGAATCGAAATCAAGAGTTGCTACACTGGCGTCTTTCGCAGTAACAGAAATATTGATGAAAAGGAAGAAACCTTTCGAAGATGAAGAAATTATCAGAGAAGCCATGCTGAAAGCTGGTGAAGCAATTTTCAATGACTTCAAAAATAAGAAGGAAATTTTATCGGCCATAAATGATATTTCTCTCTCACGAAACACTGTAATGCGAAGAAGTGAAGCTTTATGTGAAAATTTGGAACAATTGCCAACGGAGGACTTGCAAAAATGTAGGTTTTTATCACTTCAATTCGATTAACTCCAATGAAGGGGCAAACCAGAGGTGCATATATCTACAAATCTTTCAGAGATTTTGTGGAAAAATATTCGATTTATTACATTGTGCAAAAATGATGATGACATTCCAATTTTCACCAACTATCAGTGCATCATACACCAACAAGTTTTGTGCTCTAAAATTCTGGACTCGGATATAATCATGAAAATTGCCTTTAAAATAGTTAATTCTATTCGAGCCAGATGTTTGCAAAGGCGCCAATTTCGAGCTATACTTGAAGTGACTGAAGCCGAACATTCTGATCTTTTGCTACATACAGATGTTAGGTGGCTTAGTCGTGGTAATTTTTTGAAGAGGTTACGCCAATTACTGCCAGAAATCAAAATTTTCATGCAATCCAAAGGAGAAATGTACCTGAGCTTGAAGATGGAACATGGCTCATGAAGTTGGCCTTTCTTTGTGACATAACGGAAAAACTCAATGAGTTGAATCTGAATTTCCAAGGGAAGAACAGGAATTTAATTCATATGATAACTTCGATTA